>JAVANC010000012.1:15550192-16267692 GCA_033319125.1 Parnassius glacialis
ATCATTTATAGAGACAAGAGCCCTTCGGATGATATCGTTCAAAGAACCGTGCCGTGAAAACCTACCAGCACTTTTCTTACGTGATAGTCCGTGAAGCCCAAACTCGTGCCCTGCCTATATAGCAAAGCACAGGTCTACATTATTATTTAAAATTATGATACATAAATCACTGACACTATGTACGGAAGTAAGGAAAGCAGGCAATGCAACGCTCCAAAGGTTTCGCACACCAATACTACCAAATTTTATAGGTAAATTCAATAAAAATGCATTTTTATTGAAGTCAGAATTGAATTCGTATACGAATTTATTATTTATTATATATTATATATTGCACAAAAATGCATAAGTGTTATCCCGGGTGGTAAGACAACCGTTGAAATTAAATTACCCTAATATGAAGTTGCGAGATGTAATAACATGGAAACGGGTCGGTACAAGTCCCCGGGCGGCCGCTGACCCTAATGCCGTGTTTGTTTCTCATCTAATTAAGAAGACCTTTCGCTTTCTTAGCCTGTTTTCATTTGCAATGACCGCGGGCTCTCAAGACACGTTTTGTTTCTAGTGTTATTTCATTTTCAAGACATCTATAAAGATATTAAAATAGATTGCTTGCAAACATAAATTTGTATAAAGGTATTTTATTTATATAATTTTTAATATATATTACAACAGTAATTAAGATTAACGTAGTTGTTTAGTGGTAGTTCAGGGGATAACCTCTAATGTTCAAATTTTTCACGCGCAAACCGAATTCATCTCTAGCCAGAATTTAAGTAATGTTCTAGTACCAATTTTTTATTTACCATTTGTTCACGGTGAAGGAAAAAATATTGGTGACGGGAAACCTGCACATTTAAGAAAAGGAGAGCTTGTCATCGTGCCTCAGTGCATATTGGGAAATTTCACATTCCGTTAAAATGTTTAATTTTTAGACATGCATGCATGCTTACCAAAGAACGTTTTACGGGGTGGAGTCACACTGCAGCGTGTTATGTCTGCAAAACGAATAGGTCGACTCGTATGGGGAGAGACCACGCTCGCACTAGATACGAACGCGAAACAATAGTATAATGCTGCTGTGTTTTGTATGGCGGGCGGGTGACGAAAACCGGAGGCCTTTTATACTGTTAACGAGGCATTCCATCTTAGTTTTTACCGGTGATAATGGAAGTGCATTTTAATTCTTAATCGAAGATAAAATGTAGGTGCCTATGAGTCATGGCATTCACTTACCATAAGGTGAACTATGTACACAACTGTCATATCTACTTCTATAAAAAAGTATATAACTTATAATCCGAAATAAAAATCCTCAATGCCCTCGGCGGCCACGCCTTACGTCCCGCCAGATGGTGTCAACTCTGGCCTTAGACTAATATTTTGAATATTTACTTATACTGATTTAAATAACGCGACAAAGTTTACTTTCTAAAATCGACTTTTAGGTAAATATGCTCTCAGCATATAAATACATGGGGCGCATTCTGAACTTTCCCCAACCCAACGCTATTGTTTGTGCGATGTTATTATGGCCGACATCTGAATATTTTACGACGGCTCCAGAACTTCTGCGCTGAAGTTTTCTTGTCCATAACAATAAAAAAGCACGACCAAACAAGAAATCGGGCCACCTTATCGACATATTGCATAGACGAATCGTATTACCGTCGAATAAATACAGATTCAGTGAATTTGCAATATTTAAAGTTGTTTTGGAACGTCAAAGTATAAAATGAAAACTTTTGTTGTTGCTCTCAAGCTTTTCGTATGAAACAGAAGCAGAAACAGAAACTTTTTATTCAATATAGATTATAAATAATACTTATTGAAAGTCACTCTTTTGTTTAATTACCACTGGTTAGAAAAAAGACCTTAGTCCTGGGAAGAACCAGCAAGAAACACAGAGGGAATTTTTAAAAAAATAACAGCTTACAATCATGTATGTTACACAATTAACCAAACAAAACAAATTAAAAATAGCTTGGTAGCGATTTGTAATTATCGTTTTACGTATAGTTTAAATAAACTATTATATTTTGCTATTTTACTGAACACAGGCCAATTCCGCTGTAGGGAGGATTTGATATAACCGTCACGCTTTTTGCCTTGCCTTTTTTAATTTGAAGAATAATAAATTAATATATATTTAACACATAACTTGCAGGCAATGAGGCAATCTTTAGGGACTTAGAAAAACCACAAAATAAAGAGAGCAAGACTTTCAAGAGTGAAAACAAACAATTAAGAAAATATTTCAAGCAGACATTGACGGAAAGCCTTAAACCGTGTAGTGACGGCGTAAGAATATTCAATACCCCACATCGTCCATGAGTGACGTAAGAGGCGACAGAGGGTAACTGAAACAGTTATGGGCAGCAGGCTTGATAACTGAAACTTATAAAAAACTTCAGTTCCCAACTAAGCGTGGCTACTGTGATAAAATCTCCCATATGAGGAAATATATTTACAGCAGTGGAATTTTATATATAATGGAATAGATAGAAAAATAATGCAGCAAAAATATTGTCTTGAAAATAAAATAAGAAAATTTAAAAGACTTTATTTACATAATACTTATTTTAAATGTGAAATATTTTTTTCCAATAATTTATCTACTTCTCATAGAGACACTTTAATTTAAATTTTAATCATATTTGTCCAGGAATAAAAACTGTCAGTACGGAATCACTATACCTGCTAGGTGTCCCGTTGTTTTTCGATAGTATTAAACCTGTTTTAAAAACAAAATTTCAAATCACGTTGATAAATTGTATAAATTAAACCCCCACATAGGTCTTACTATTTTAAAATATTGTCTTCTTGTACCTAGATTTACATACTTACTCCGCTCGAGTCCAATCTGGAAATGTTCGGATATTTTACAAGATATTGATAATAATCTTAAAATAGCTATAGAAAAATTCTAAATTTAACTTTAAAAACAACAGCCTGGGCTCAAGCTACTTTACTTATAAAATTTGGTGGCATTGGTGTGAGAAATCTTTCTAGCGTTGCATTGCCTACTTTCCTTGCTTCCGTAGATAGTGTCAGTGACTTATGTAATATAATTTTAAATAATAAAGTAGATCTATGCTTTGCTACGGAGGCAGGCCAGACAAGGCAAACGCTCTGTCCTGGTGAAAATGTTCCACTGGAAGTTAACCAACAAAAACAGTGGGATATTCCGTTGGTACAGGGCGTGCAGAAGGATTTGTTTCATAATTTCCATAGTGACCAAGATAAGGCACGGCTTCTAGCTGTTTCGACTAAGGAATCTAGTCACTGGTTACACGCTTCACCATCAAGTAATCTAGGCACATTACTTGATGGAGAAAGCTTACGTATTGCCGTAGGAATCCGACTAGGAGCGGCGATTTGTCAACCCCATCAGTGTCCCTGTGGTGGCAGCGTCGACAAGTTTGGGCTCCACGGACTTTCATGTAAGAAAAGCGCTGGTAGGTTTTCACGACACAGTTCTTTGAATGATGTCATCCGAAGGGCTCTTGTTTCTATAAATGTTCCCTCGATTTTAGAGCCTTGTCGAATATTTAGAGATGATGGCAAGAGACCCGACGGTATGACATTGGTCCCTTGGGAGAGAGGTAAAGCCCTAGTGTGGGATGCTACTTGCGTAGACACTCTGGCGGCCTCTCATCTCAGGGGTACCTCGTTTAGAGCCGGGGCGGCATCAGAGGTAGCTGAACTGAGTAAGTGGCGCAAATATGAGTCTCTGAGAGATGACTACATATTTGTGCCATTTGCTGGTAGAGATGCATGGGGTCCACGTGCGGTGAAGTTCCTAAAGGAACTCAATCCGCGGCTGGTCGTTGCTGCTGGTGATAAAAGGGCTGGTTGTTTCCTCGCTCAAAGGCTAAGTATAGCCATTCAGCGGGGAAACGCAGCCAGCGTTCTTGGCACGATACCGCGGGGAGTAGGACTATATGATATTTAAGTTTTTTTTTTATAGGATAAGGGTGACAAACGAGCACACAGTCCACCTGATGGTAAGTGGTTGCTGCGGCCCATAGACATCTACATCTATCCTCTATTACTAATCAAAGTGTAGATGCGTTGTCACCCATGAGGACTAAGATGGAATGCCTCATTTCCAGTAAAAAGGGCCTCCGGCCACCTGCACTCGCCAAGCGAAACGCAGAGGTAAACCTCTACTTCACGCTGGTTAAGTTTCTAGTTTTAGTTTTTTTTATTATTATTATAATTTTTAACATTGTAGATAAAAATAAGTGGAATAATTAAAAATAAAATAGGTAATTAAATGCACTAGGTGTTGCTTGTTAATACTGCAATTTTTTATGCGGCATTGTTTGTTTTTGTATCTTTCACTCTTTATAAGTATAGTAAAAGTAACGTATATAGACTTCACGAGTGCGGCTCACGTTTCTATAGTTTCGGCCAACCATGGCTAATTGGATGGCGTACGATCCGGTTCTATTGAGCCTAGATATCTGTGAATTAAGTAATATCGATACCTCTTATGCCTTGTTTTGAAAATATCGCGATGAAGTTAATATGTAATATTATATTTTAATGTTATTGTTATTAAAGTAAAATTAGTCTTAATCGATTAGATAGTTAAATAGCAATTATTTATCTTTTGTATGTTAAAATACAAATAAAGTCTTTGAATTCAGGTCATTGAATATTTTGGGGTGCAAAAGCAACAGTGCTATCACGCTTAGGCCGACGTACAGGCGTCCCGGTATGCAAATAATATTGCATTCAAAAAGAAATACAGCTATGTCGATGACCGAATTGCACGGGAGGACGATCACCGACTTACATAGGGGGATGGTAACCAAATTGCATAGGTGTTAGGTAAAGGTACTAACGAACTATCTTTGTGTATTGCCACACAATAAATAATTGGTATTGCTACCGTATAATTCTTTTTGCAAAGTGAAGGCTAATTTTCGTGTATTATTGTTAGATACTATTTCAATAATTGTGTTGTTTACTATAATACATTTTAATGCGCGAGTTGAATTTGTTGAAAAAATAGTTTCATAGAGCTAACTTTCTCTTAAAGCTTTTGCGAGTGCGGTGGGGTTATGTAAGCGAACATGTTGAAGCAAATACTCAAGTAATACAAAAAAAAAATGTATTAGGAAAATCATCTGCTTTGCCTCAGCCATTCAAAATAATCATTATTAAGGAAAATTTTGGACATGTTGCAAAAGCTAATTTATTTAGATTCTGTTTTTGCGTCCAGCTCAACTCTCGATCGATGACATGTGGAACAAACCGTCCATCACCCGGCAGTGGAAAAGCTCCATGTACTACACATTCGGTTTCTGCAGAGCTTAGTGTGAAAAGCTCCCTCGACCTCGGGCCAGATGGAATCCTAGCAATTGTGTAAGCATGTGTTATAGTGTTGATACCGGTTTTTATGCACTTTTTTTCGGTATTCTTTCCTATTTCAACTCTGGATTTACCAGCTATAGTTATTGACCTCATCGTCATGTTCTCAAAAATAATGGACTATTATAAATTGCTTGCTTGTTTTACACCAGCTGTGCCAATATTTCCTTAGACATGTCGTCGAATGCCGTAATAAACTTGTGTCGGCAGTCGAGTCCTCGTTAAGCAACGTGCGTCTGAGGGTGACAAATTCTAGTCCCGTTTAACCCTCAGAAGTAAAACGTTTGCACGTTCACCGCTAAAAAGAACTCGTTTATTGTATCCTCTTAATGTCTGCGCACTGACGTTTACGTAACGATATAAGACGGATGGTGATTGTCGGATAACATAATCATCTATCGATCAATATCTTAGACTAAGACTTAGTTTGAATTAACTGCACACTAAAAAAATCCTGGAAAGTTATTTTAATATGAAAGCCATGTGACAGGAGGATGTGCTTGCAATACTCTGGCCGGGCTCAACCAAGGCCGGGTGCTTCAAATTGTTTATCTTGAAAGCCCGCGAGCTTAAGCTAATCCAATGTTGACAGTGCATTTTGGTGAATCCGCTTTTTTTGCTTTGACAATTGCTTCTGCCATTTATAACCATTTATAACATATAGCCTTCTTGGTTGGCTTGCAGGTGATGGTTTGGTGTCTTCAATAACTTGAGTGCTAGTGTCTAAATTTTAAATAATCGATTTTCTAATCCTATTTTTGTAACATATAATCTGAATTATTTAACCGTTCTAATGTAGTTTTCTTTTCAACAGGATTCTTAACTATCACATTAAATTACTATAAATTACGTTAATTACTTTAAATTTCAATCAGATTAATGTACTTATTTAAATTACTGTAAAATATTTCACTTTGGTTGTAATCACTTTGAGATTTACTTTACAGACGACGGTCATTACTTATGATCAGGTTCTATAAACAAATTGGCATTATTTCAATTATTAAAAATATTTAGATTAATTTCAATTGTTTATTAAGATTATTAGTATTTTATTGCTTTATGTTTATAAATAAATTAAGGGTTACAATAATGACAGTTATGTGAACATTGAAAAACTACAAAACACGTAAGTATATATAAATAAAGAACATATAAATTTCTTAAGTTAAAGTTTCTTAAACAGTGAATATTATTGTGATAAATATAACACTAACATTGTGTACAGTATAGGGTATATGGAACGTAAAAAACTAATTTTGAATAGAATCAAACAATTCAAAACGGTGTTTACATTAACTTTCGCTTCTAACAGTACAAGGGTAACTCCACGTGCTCCAGAACGAATACGAATTAGCTGTTTGTATTTTGTAATAATTATAACTTTTAATAAAAAGTAAAAACTGATTTCAAATTGATAAAAAAGATGTTATTTATTTGCTATCATTAGGGGTGGGAAATTTTTTTGCAAATTTATTACCTATTTAATAAAAAAGAGTCAAAATTGGTTTACGATCTCCTAATATATTGCGTAACATACATACAAAAAACATACACTTGAATTGAGAACCTCCTCATTTTTGAAGTGCAACCGCAGTGTTTTATTTCTGAGTTGTTATTAAGAAGATGATGCAGCCCATATTCTGGTTTGTTTCTCTCTGTCGCCTCTTGCAGTTGGTCAGTTTTTAGATGGTTATTTTGCCAGCCCTCTGCTTTTGTGATGTAATAGCGTAATCAAATAATGTGTGAGAACGCGATAAGAATCATAAATATAAGAAAATGCGAAAACAAGAAATGTGTGAACCAAAATGTAATGTATGGAATTTGACATTAAATGTCCAATTACGCGAAGACTGTGAGTGGTGCCGTGGCTAAAGGTTTTCTTTAGTTAGAAGGATTTTTCATAAACTTTAAGCCCGGGTTTGGACGGTGAGGGTTTAATAACTAAATAATACTTTAATTACAGTTCAAGATTTTTACTTTTATATTTATATAATGGAACAAATAGGATTATAAACCTATCATAACCCTGGAAAATGTACAAGCTTTTGTTAATGATACCATAACAAGCAATCAGTTGCTTCGTATTTGTACGTAACCAATAAACTGAAATAAAATTTTCGTTTACCGTATGTAGCGCAGAAAATAGTTTATTTATTATCTCCATTATCTCTTCAATCTTAATAGAATTTCAACATTACACGATACACTAACTTATATCAAATTTAGATATTTAGATTATTATATTGATTTCATTTATTAACAGAGATTTTTTTTGCAAAACAACATTATATCAAAATTATTAAGGAAGTAATACATGTAACGCCATCAAAATACCTATAAAAGTCATTGAATGAAATGCAGTTTTTTACGTAATTTAAAGAATTATATTTATTTTATAGGATGGTGACAAACGAGCACACAGTCCACCTGATGGTAAGTGGTTGCTGTGGCTCATAGACATCTACATATATCCTCGTTTGTGAATCAAAATGCAGATGCGTTGTCACCCGTGAGGACTAAGATGGAATGCCTCTTTTCCAGTAAAAATGGTCTACGGCTCTCTACACTCACCATACGAAATACAGCAGTATTAAGCTGCTATTTTACGCTGGTATTCTGTGAGAGTGTGGTCCTTCCCCGGTCGAGCCGACCCATTCGTGCTACAACTATACTACTAATGTAGCTGCAGCATGGCTCTACCACAAAATTTTACATAACATTAAACATTTGTTTAATGAACAGTGATTTTAATGACCACTGCCCTTTAAGTTATTGCATAAGCGTGCTATACGCTTATGCAATAACTTACTGGTTTATGTATGTTACGGAAGCTGGCACTGTAGTTGCCATCCTCTGGGAAGTACATGATGGATTTTGACACGGGCCAGCATCAAAGTCTCTTCATAAACTGTACCGAGAATGCCTATCGAATTTAATGGACGTCTTTAAATAAGTAATGTCTTCCTTGTTGTAGGACCGCTAAGTTATCTAAGGGGCGGATCGACGTATATGGGACGGAATATGGTTTTATTGGCCATAAAGTTAAAAAGACGGGACGTATATATTCGGTCTAATCTGGAACGGTTTTGAAGTAGATCGACAGGATGTTAAATTTACAAGCCATCAAAAGTTTTGCTGTTTGTCATTAATTTGAGATTTATTGCTTACAATTAGCTTAAAAATAATAAAAGTAAACGACACTTTTATTAAACGAGATGTTTTAGAGTTAATATGAAAATATTTTTTTATGCAATGCTCTAATAGCTCTGTAGGATAGATGTAAAAAAATTAGAAGTCACACTAGTGTTTTCCGGGTTCCGGGTAACCGAGCACCAATGAAATTATTAATTGCAATTTTAAGTGATTTTTTACCACGTGCTCGGTGGTGAAGGACAACATCGTGAAGAAACCTGCATGTCTGAGAAATAAGAAAAAATATTTCAAAAATACGTGAAGTTCGCCAACACGCAATGGGGCAGCGCGCCGGACAATTACTTGCCCTAAACTCTCTCAGAAATTAGAGGAGGCCTGTGCCCAGCAGTGTAACGTATACTACGAGTATATGTAACAAAAACCCTGTGGTTCCCGTTAAGTATCAGGATCATTATCGTTATCAGGATCATTATTAAACGTATAGAAATAACTTTTTTTTAAAAAACTCGAACAATATTTTTTTTATTTTGTTTAAAAAAATAATTGTATGCAAATTGTATATGGGTTTTATTACCTCTGAATTGTCTGGGGAGTAAGAGGATTGTCAAAGACCCCGCTTTACTTAGCTTTAGCATCGGCTAGTGTTAATAAGAGGTAATAAAACCACATAAAATTAATTTCTTTTAATAAAATTAAAAAAATATATGGCCGAGTTTAAAAAAAGTTATTTCTATAGGTGAATACTGATCCTGATAACGTACACAGAGTTTTTGTTACATGTTGTATAGGCTGTAATTTTAAGGTATTTCCGGTTGATGCGGCGTAAGAGAATCGATCAGCAAATTTTGTCTCGTGGGTAACGTAAGAGGAGACTATAGAAAATGTCAGAAAAATCTTATGGCTCTGGATACATTGTGGTATAACAATCTTGTTTATACGATGCGTAAAACCACGACCACCGATGAGAAGCGGCATCAAAGGTGCGAGACGTCTGCTACTGCGATCGTCAATCCCCCACCAAGCGTGGCGATTAAGGAAGAAATTCACAATGGGAGAGATCTGCGTCCAGCATTGGTCTATTCCATGACATAATATATGGAATTGTGTCATTGGAATACGCAATTGATTCAGAAACTATTTTGTTTTGCGGAAGTGGGACATAAGAGCCATTTATAATCAAAAATCTCACAGAATACCAGCGTAAAATAGCACATTAATGATGCTGTGTTTCGTATGGTGAGTGTAGAGAACCGGAGACCCTTTTTACTGGAAAAGAGGCATTCCATCTTAGCTCTCACGGGTGACAACGCATCTGCATTTTGATTCGCAAACGAGGATAAATGTGGATGTCTATGGGCCACAGCAACCACTTACCATCAGGTGGACTGTGTGCTCGTTTGTCACCCTATCCTATAAAAAAAAAATAAAAAAAATCTCTCAGAGAAAAAATTAAAAAGTATAATTACGTATATTAAATTTGGCTTCTCATAATATTAAAGAAAATTCAATGTACGTGTACAAAATATGAATAAGAATACACAAAATATTAGAAATAAGAGTGTTAATAGAATCAGGAATCGGCACTTTGCGGAAATCCAGTATATGTTTTATCAGATAAAGATTTTAATTTTTTTTTTAAATGTTGTGGAACACTCGGTTGGATCGAAGTTCTTTTCGTAGTGTATAATTATTGATAAACGTATTATACTATTGATTAACAAATACAAATAAATAAATAATACAAATAATTTTTTTTGCACACTATGACATAAGGGATAGTGACGAAAAAATCTTACACTTTTTGTGGCTTAGCTCTCATCCGTCAAACCCGTACCGTCCGATAAGGAACTCCGTTCCAATAAAAATGTTGTGTCTTATTTAGCTTTTAGAGCACCTTCTGGGCTCCTTCAATAGCGTGCACTACCACCATAACCTGTAACTCCAACGTCACTATCCCTAACTTCACTTTAGGAAAGACACATTACGAAAAGCCTATTCACTCTCGTTTTGATGACACCCATGTTGTAATCGGATGGAAAGACAGATTATCAATGGGTTTTGTAATACACTTTACAACCTATCTATTAAATAACGTAACGTGACATAACGTAACGTAACTCATGGAAGGTGTGCGTAAACATACAGTGATTCATCCGTCTTTACCCAAATATTAGCGATGTAGAGCAATTTACGTGATAATATCGGAAGTAAACAATATTTGGTTTTTTAATCTGTGGTTGAAAAAGAAAATGTCGTATTTGTAAAAAAAAACAAATATAACCGTTACATCAGTTATGTTAAATACCGCAGCCTCGCTGTGATTACTCAAAGCCTTTTAAAGGTTCACTTTTCAAACGAGTGCCCCGTCATTTGTCAACCCTACATTTACTTTTGTTGTATTCATTTTAAACGCATTTTTCATTAACAAAATAGCTAGCAGCTACGTTTGACTGATACAATTAGTCGTCCATTTGATTGTTATCTTGTTGTTTTATAAAAATTAAAAAATATAATGTAAATTTTATATTTTAGTTACTCGAAATATCAATCTTTATTGTAATCAACGTAGAGTCTACTGAAGGCTATCGCCGACAGTGGGTACTGTCCTCTTGTCGAGTACCTGCGCTGGTTCACTAAATCACTCTTAGTTATTACATATACTATCATTCATTATTAAGTTTTTAAATTTACTAACACTCATGGATTCTTTTTGTCCGAGTAATAAAAAATTTAATTTTGTTTTTTACTAATGAATGAATGATCATACCTCAAAACCTTAAAACGAAATTGTACAACCAGTGCGTGTTGCCAGTGATGACTTACGGAACTGAGACGTGGTCCTTCACTGCTGGCCGTATGAGGAAGCTCAAGGTCGCTCAGCGAGCTATGGAGAGGGCTATGCTCGGAGTTTCTCTGCGTGATAAACTTAGGAATAAGGATATCCGCAGTAGAACCAGAGTAACCGACATAGCCCAACGGATTAGCAAGCTGAAGTGGCAGTGGGCCGGCCATATAGCTCGAAGAACCGACAACCGATGGAGAAGAAAGGTTCTCGAGTGGCAGCCTCGTACCGGTAGGCGAAGTGTAGGGCATCCCCCCACGAGATGGAGTGACGACCTGGAAAGACATGCAGGAAGTCGATGGATGCAGGTGGCTCAGGACCGTGCTTTGTGGTATTCTTTGGGGGAGGCCTATGTTCAGCAGTGGACTTGTGAAGGGCTGTTATGATGATGATGATTATGATGACTAATGAATTCTGTAAAGTTGAAGGGTTCGTAACCATTTCATTATATTCATTTGTTGCGGGTACTTTAATTTATAGAATATACAAACATAAAAGATATTTCATTTGTTACCAAACGTGTGCTGTTGAGTTTTTAAAATGTTGAAAAAGGAAGTTATTTCCACTGACATATCAAGTTACATCTTTTCAAATTTTTACAATTTTTGAGGCACAGTCATTCTATTATGCTCAACGGTGACGGTCTAATTACTGAGCCGTGCCGTGACCCAAATCATGAAATGCATGTATAGATCGAGGCCAGTACATTTAAAAGTGAACACTGCACTTATCTTGACATTTGACATGTTGACATTATTTTTAAAGCGCTCTAAAGCTTTTTTGTCGTTTAACTAAATCCGTTGCACACGGGAAGATGATAACCCTTTAATAAGATGCCCCCTTGCTAAAGCGTACCTTGTTAGAATCTATAGTGGGGGAAGGCCAAAGGCCCTTGCCTTAACTTCATCTGCCTTCACAAGAAAAATCTGTGGCGAAAAATCTACTACTAGGTATAATAAACGAAATGTCAATTTTTTACCTATCCTATCCAGCAGGGTATGATTAACTGGACAGCATTTGTGTCCAAGCTTGTGTAAACCTAATATTATTTTTAGTTTGCGAATTGTATGTGTTATTTCGTACCGGCGGACGAAGTGTAGGGCCTCCCCCCACTAGATGGAGTAAAGACCTGGTAAGATATGCAAGAAGTCGATGGATGCATGTGGCTCAGGATCTTGCTTTGTGGCATTCTTTGGGGGAGGCCTATGTTCAGCAGTGGACTTGTGAAGGGCTGTAATGATGATGTGTTTTTTCCGAATATTGGTGTAGTTTAGGGTTCTACCTTAATATTTTTTCGTTTTAGAAAATTTTAATAAATATTTTTTTATATTACGAGGTCAATGTTATCTGGTACTAGCCTGAAATTTACACCAGGCTAATCGTGTAGTGACATTTTATCCTAGTTAGTTTAGTGGGTGTCGAAGAGGCGCCAGAGGGCAACAAAGAAACCAGGAGTTGGGCAGTAGCATCTTCAAAAAAAAACTGCAGTCGCAAAACCACCTGTCAAGTGTGGCAACTACCACAAATATCCCCATTAATAAACATTCTATGGTGAGGCCTATGTTCAGCAAGGGACTTTGATAGGCTGTAGGGAAGGAAAATCTATCAGAGACCATGAAATTTTCTGGTGTTTCTCATATACGGCTAATATATATGCGGTGATGGGTTCTCCTAAACGTCACGATATAGTACGGTACGAGATCTATGTTGTTTAAATTATTGTATGTTTTCATCAAGAAGCAAATTTTCAAAGACGTTTATGGAACTAAACTCTTAGACCTCCAAACAGTGGTACAGTCACGCGGCAGCTTTTGCTGTCGCACGGATGGGCCAACTCGAACCGGGGTGGTACCACGACCTCACAGAATACCAGCGTGAAGCAGAGGTTTACCTCTGCGTTTCGCTTGGTGAGTACAGGTGGCCGGAGGCCCTTTTTACTGGAAATGAGGCATTCCATCTTAGTCCTCACGGGTGACAACGCATCTGTATTTTGATTTGTAATAGAGGATAGATGTAATATATATGGGCCGCAGCAACCACTTACCATCAGGTGGACTTTGTGCTCGTTTGTCACACTTATCCTATAAAAAAAAATCATTGGGGATATTTTACGCTGCTATTCTGTGAGAGCGTGGTCCTTACCCGGTCGAGCCGACCCATTCGTGCTACAACTATACAATTAAATAGGTGCAACATGGCTCGACTATGTTGAAATGAAAGTTCTTTTTTTTCTCTTTATTTGAGATTACAAACAATAAAAAATTCGTTGGTCACTAAGTTTTTATTAAATTAAAACTTTCAAATTATTTAATTACATTGACTAACCAAATTAAAGTACCTAGATAGTTAATAAATTCCTTCTATTATTTATCCTTCGATTAAAAAACCAAATTTGAACTAACTATTGTCAAATCAATTTGTGTAATGCGTATCACAAATTGTAAAGCTTGAAGAGATTTCTCTAATCACTAATGGTATAAACGTATTAACTTCACATTGTTCAGACCACAGAAGAATAGAAAATAATGGCATGTGAATTGTGCGTTGTTACACGAAGCTATTCGTTTGATGTGGGTAAAATGAAGCAAAACTTCGACATTTTTTTACGGACAGGTATTCTTTTGTTAAGTTTTACAAGGGAATCGTTAATCCCACCACGCGCCGCTCAGTTAGTTATTACACTAATTATATTATCACCACTAGTTATATTATCAACAGCATGTAGAAGTTCACTGCTGGACATTTTCCGTTAGTTTATCTGTTTTGATGATCGGAGAAAAGCCGAATAGAGATGGGACGTGGCGTATCACGTATCGTACTGCTTCGTCGTATCGTGATACAAAATCAAAATACGTCCATTCCACCGATCACGATATGTGCGTCCGTAAGGAGGTGTATCTGATACGGTTATTACAACGGCGCATCACATAATGGCGCATAATTTCGCGTCCTAACTAGAGATTATGATATACCACGCGATGAAGATACACCATGTCGCGAAGGAGATAAAATAGGAACCCGGCCTAAGCTGTTGTTTCAAAATTCATTTTGGATAATATTATTTATGTATGAAACTATTTTTATACCTTTACTGAATAAGTGATGCCCGTAAGTTTAACACACGTAATAAATCTAAACTTATTAAATGAAAGTACAAGATTCATGAAGATGGCAACTCGTTTAAGTTAAGGGCACTTATTGCCGCGGTATTTTTACTAAAACTCGAAAGGAGATTGAAAGTTATTTTTATTGTACATTTATTGTACATTTTTGAAGATTTGACTATTTTTATCAGAACCATTATTGTTTCTACTCTTGGAATAGACAATAGGTTTGGCTATAAGATCTTGATTTGTATACTAAATTAATTAAATATGAAAAGAAGTCGGAGGCACCTTATTCCGATGTTAAAAATACTTATTTCGATATGTTTGGTTCCTAATTCCGAGTGTGCAAAATGCTGAAAAAGGTTGGAAGAATAAGATATTGTCTAAAATGATATTATTAAATTAATGTAGGTGACAATTATTATCCATTAAGTAAACGTTAAAAACTACGTACCTAATTATGTGAAAGTTATTATAAAAGAAATAGGAAGCTATGCGTTATAGAAACTAAAGGAAAGGGCATAGTAAGCTGCGTAAAATTGTGAACACTGTATTTTGCGTGTGTAGATGCCGTGGAATAAAGTGCTCATAGAATCTTAGCCCGACCTACTTAAGATACATCAGAAAAGCGTTTCAAACCAAAAAAAATCTCGTTTCCTAACTCCGAGTATTAAAAAATGAAAGATTTATGCATCATTGGAATAAGAAACGGGCTGAAATATTCGCCACCTATTGCTGCGTTATTTTCAAGACGTATTTTCACCTTGATTTATTCAGAAAAACACAAAAGTAAAATTGTTTAGATTAAAAATATAATCCTTATAATATTTTAACTCAAATAATTACACACATGGTACAAAAATAACCAAAAAAATTACTATTTATAAACATGGTACTCACGAGCAGAAGGTCGAAAATGAACCAATTATTTTAAAACGTCTACACTACTCCAGATCTTTGATGATATGAGAACGCAAAATTATATCATCAATTAATAGCTTGTATATGTAGTTTTTCTAAATAACTTGGAATATGGTGCCAATTTTAGAGCCCCTCGGGATAATGTATATTTACCTTAACATTACTGATTGTTGATGCCTGTTTATCCTGTTAATATAAAAACGACCCCGATTTGTAGTAACCTATGGTGGACATCTGTGTCCAATAATTGTCTTATGATAAATTGTAAGTGATCATTCTTCTTATATTAGCTTCTTAAATTACTGCGGAATTTAGGTCTTTTCAAAAATGCACAAACTGGCATGTAACCCTTAAACTAACCACATTGATGATGACCTAGAATCTTAATTATTGTGTTGAATTTGAATCCAAAACCCATAGCTAAATTATCAAGTACTGTGTTCATCAACGAAGACTTTTATCACAAGCTCAAAGTATATAGAGTGAAATTATAAAAGGTTATTTCAGTTACATGTTTAAATAGCTACGGGTTGTACACGGGTCACATGATCGATCTAAGCAACGAATACAAATTAGTTTCGTCAAAGAACGTCGAACACAGGGGTTCGAATCAAAGAATCTCAGTCCATCTGGTAAATCTGTCACGCAGGCTCTAATATGTGGGCATTGCTAATTCATTGATTTCATTAAAGATTACCGTGGGTACTAGTTAATGTTTTTTCTGTCTACTTTGACACCGACAATATTTTTCTTTTATAGAATAAGGGTGACAAACGAGCACACAGTTCACCTGATGGTAAGTGGTTGCTGTGGCCCATAGACATCTACATCTATCCTCGATGACGAATCAAAATGCAGATGCGTTGTAATCCGTGGGGACTAAGATCGAATGCCTTTTTTCCAGTAAAATGGGTCTCCGGTTCTCTACACACTCTACATACCTGTAAAATAGCTGCAGCATGACTCTACCACGTTACAAACTATTAAAAGAAACTTTATTTAAATTTCTATATTTCCGCTCCCTGAATCTCTTCCTCAGTTAAATAAGCGGCCAAGTTCGAGTCGGACTCGCCCATGAAGGGTTCCGTAGCAGCAAGTAACATAATTTAGGATTTATGAAGTTTAAAATGAAACTACTTACTAGATCTCATTCAAACCAATTTTCGGTGGAAGTTTACATGGTAATGTACATCATATATTTTTTTTAGTTTTATCATTCTCTTATTTTAGAAGTTACAGGGGTGGGGGAGGGACACATTTTACCACTTTGGAAGTGTCTCTCGCGCAAAATATTCAGTTTAGAAAAAATGATATAAGAAACCTCAATATCATTTTTGAAGACCTATCCATAGATACCCCACATGTATGGATTTGATAGAAAAAAAGTTTTTGAGTTTTAGTTCTAAAGTATGGGGAACCCCCAAAATTTATTGTTTTTTTTTAAATATTTTTGTGTGAAATTCTTAATGTGGTTCACAGAATACATCTAATCACCAAGTTTCAACAGCATAGTTCTTATAGTTTCGGAAAAAAGTGGCTGTGACATACGGACGGACAGACAGACAGACATGACGAATCCATAAGGGTTCCGTTTTTAGCCATTTGGCTACGGAAACCTAAAAATGGAGAAGAGACTCAGAGTCAGGAAATATATAAACGTAGTGTTTTAAATATTATGTACTCGTACTTTCTGTAGATAGCAATTGCACCGGCCAAACTAATTCAATACCTATTAAAAAAGTAACTTGTTGTAAAAAGGCTCTTACGGCCTATAGACCTATAGGAACTCATTACTGAGGGGGTTGTGGAGAGATTTAGTAACCACTGGAGTTTCACACTGAATTAAACAAGCTTTTTTTTTAAATCTAAATATAGGAAAAATTTATAAGAAGGCTACGTAAGTAATCAAAAGTCCCCAAATTAGATTTCCTAATGCAACACCTACTTTGACAATGAAGGAAAGCCTGGGGACTTTCAAACAATACTTTGATTGCAGATTTCCAACGAACAACGAACAAACAAATAATGAACCGCTTTCTGTTTCGAAAATGATAAATATCTATGAAATAAAAGTACAAAAGCGGGAGCGGGGTTGACAAATGGCACGGCTCCGCATCCGCAGAGATTCTACACAATAACAGGAATGAGGAATAACAGTCGAACAGCGGTCGAGGAAAAGATCAATACATTACACTTTATTGAATTGGCAGATAAAACAGAGAAATGCAACGTATTGTATACTCTTTGGGATGGTGGTGCCGATCATTAATTCTATCATTACATGCTATGAAAGTCTATTGCTGAACATAGGCCTCCTCATAGATTGCTACATGAGGGCAGTATTTTCCATAGTTGCCACGCATGGAAGGGGGGTAAGGTAACCGCAGTCTTTGATCTACCGACTTCAAAAAGGAGGCGGTACTCAATTCGACTGTAGGTTTTTTATGTGTTACCTCATAACTTTTTAATGGATGAACCGATTTCGATGATTCTTTTTTTATTTGAAAGCTGGTGCTTCACATGTGGTCCAATATAAATTCAAGATCAAGGTCTGACCTACAGTTTTTAAGTTATTCTTAATAACTTATATTGAAGTCGGTTGTGCACAATTTTTAATTTTTAATTATTTTTGGGGTTCCGTACCTCAAGAGGAAAAAACGGAACCCTTATAGGGTCACTTTGTTGTCCGTCTGTTCAAGAACCTTTTTCTCAGGAACGCGTGGAGGTATCAAGCTGAAATATACTAAAGTCTACTGTCCCTTGAAGCTGTGAAAAAATCAAACTTCTAAGCCAACGCAATCAAAAGATACAGCCGTTTATGCCGCATATTTTCGACATTCGCAAGGGAATCAAAACCTACAGGGCACTTCCCGTGAACTCACAATATTAAAATTTGGTACGAAGCAACGTATAAAGTAACGCACAGATGAAGGAAAATTGCGAAAAGCATAAATTTTTAGTTACATCATATAACAAAAATATTTTTAATAATTTTAAACTTATGTACCTACGGATTTGTTCGGAACCCTCGGTGCGCGAGTCCGACTCGCACTTGGCTGGTTTTATTTAATAGTTAATAAGAAGACATTGTTTCTTATTTACTGGTTGCCCACTGTTGCCTTTTACAATACCCACGGGACGATGTGGGGTAGCGGATATTCTTACACTACTATACGGCCCTTTCGATGATTCCGTTATAGTGAGTGCCATACGGCTGCTGTGTCATCAAAACGGAACGAGCCTGTGATATACCAGCGGTAACTTTAGCGCTAGGTACTATACTATGTGATCTGGGTACAGTAGCCCAGGTGTTAATCTTCGAAAAAATATTTTTTTCTGAATATCAGCCACTATGCAGCTGTATTGTGGCTGCAGTACGAATAGATTGACTATACCGAGGAGGGACCACGACCGCACGGAAATAATAGCAGCGTAAAATAGTAGCATTTTTTTTAAAGGACAAGGCAACAAACGGGCAGACAGTCCACCCGATGGCAAGTGGTTGCTGTGGCCCATCATCATTACAGCCTTCCACAAGTCCACCGCTGAACATAGGCCTCCCCCAAGAAATGCCTTAGCACCCCCTGCCCCGCCGTTACCATGGTCGCCACCGTAGCCAGGAATAGCGGCCGCCGGGGACTGGGGGCCGTTTCTTTGTTACATTCTATCATATATACCCCCCGTATTTGCCATAGTTGCCACGCTTGGCGAGCGGGTTGGCAACCGCAGTTTTTTTTATTGTATTTTTACTGTCATCGAGAACATGCTGCTGCCCATCTCCTGCCTGTTTCCCTTTGTCGCCTTTTACGACACCCACGGGAAAATATGGGGTAGTGGATGTTCTTAACCGCCACTACAGGGCCCATAGACATCTACATCTATCTTCGTTTGGGAATTAAAATGGAGATGCGTTGTCAGCCGTGAGAACTAAGATAGAATGCCTCTTTTAGAGTCAAATGGGTCTCCGGTTGTCTGCACTCACCATACGAAACACAGCAGTGTTAAGCTGCTAATTTACGCTGGTATTCTTTGAGAGCGTGGTCCTTCCCCGGTCATGCCGACCCTTTCGTACTACAACTATACTACTAATATAGCTGCAGCATGGCTCTATCACGTTAGAGCATAGTGATGTTGTGTTTCGTATGGTTAAAGACGAGAACCATCTTATATAAGTTAAGAGGCGCTTCATATGAGTCCTGACACCCGGGGTCGAATCGGTCGGGCCAAAATTCATCAATCATTCAATTCATTCAATAATTTATTGAGTTTTTCTTACAAGAAATTCTCAGTAGCTGCCCAGAGTTAAAGTTGGCGATGTTTCATCCCCATGCTTCGGAAAACACGTAAAGCCATTGGTTATGCGCCTGATCTCTCTCCGGTCGTGTTGGTTTACCTTCCTTTTAAAATACTCGAATCGGTTATCTAGTTTTTCTCAAATTAGCTTTTCAAATTAGGGCTTATTTGATTACTGCACTGGATTTTTTTGCCATAAAACACAATACGGAGTTGGACGCTGTTATACAAAAATGATCCAACCAAGAAATAAATTCTTGCTGCATTGATATTTGAATATTTGATGCATGAAGTTTGGATGACAGTGGCTGTAGGTACCGAATTTTATTTGAAAATTGTCTTTTAAAGAGTCATTTTTCTATGTTATTTAGTTATATGAAAGTTTTAACCCCAAAAAATATTTCAGTTCATTTACACCCATTTCAAAACAAGAATATGGGTTGAATCTTTTTTGCGTAACTACACACTACTAAGATCAAGCTGTATGAAATTTTGTTTATACAAAACATATATAATATATTGTTAATCTCTGTTAGATCGATATAATTCTTGTAGATCACGATTTAACAACACTTATTTATTAAGAGACTAGCAACTCACCCTGTCTTCGGCTGGGTAGTATCAGTTAATGTGACGTTATTTACATTTAAGATAATCAAAGGCCAATGGAAAAAAAATCTCTCCATCCAATTTTTCTATTTGTTCCTGAAGTTTATTTCTACGTGAAATAAAATAAATAGAATACTATTTATTAGAACGGACACACACACAGACAGCGAAAACTTTAAAAAATGGTTATTATTATATTTTTTATAGAATAAGGGTGACAAACGAGCACACAGTCCACCTTATGGTAAGTAGATGCTGGCCCATAGACATCTAGATGTGTTTTCAATTGAGAATCCAGTTGCGTCGTCACTCCTGACGACTAAGATGGAATGCCTCGTTTCCAGTAGAAAAAAATCTCCGATTCTCTACACTCACCATTCAATACACAGCAGCATTAAGCTGCTATTTTACACTGGTATTCTGTGAGAGCGTTCCTTCCCCGGTCGAGCCGACTCATTCTTGCCGCAGCCAAAATATATTTAGAGTATTGCCTTACCACATTTTATAAGTATGAAAATAATCTCCTCAGCACAATTTAAGGCAGTTATTTCGATATTACAGACAGACAGTTAAATTTTATTTATATCTATATGTATAGAATATTTGTTGACCCGATTGAATCCCTATAAAATTTACTTTGTAGATGTCTAAGTAAAATATGAGTTTGTTAAGGCAATTTCACACCTCGTGGATTGAATCAGATTCATTCTTTCGGCAAATTAGCACCGTGTAAAAGAAGGGCGGGAGTAACGTGGGCTTGGGTGCTGCGAACGTGCGTTCGAGTTCCGCCGCGGGATCAAAGCGCCTCGTGCGAGGCTTAGCAATAAAACGCCTCTCTGAAATAAAACTTTACCGAAAGCATTGTCTTTTATCCCCGCCGCGCTAAGGATTTATTTTATCCCACTTTCATCAATCGAACACGCAGAGAAATCAACGAAAATAATCGGTATTTGTTTAGTGGTTTATAGCCCACTTTTGTAGTACTAGCTGATAACAGTTTTCTTGAGAATAGAATAGAATAATTTTTATTCAATATAGATTACAAGTAATTCTTATTGAATGTCAATTTTCAACCGACTTCAAAACAGGAGGAGGTTCTTAATTACGACTGTGTTACCTCAGAACCTTTTTCTAGGTAAACAGATTTTGATGATTCTCTTTATATATATATATATATATAAATAAAATGAGGCAACCGACGTATATAGAGATATCTTGTGTATTATCTGGGACTTTGTTGTTATATCGTATAAATTGCACCATGAATGAATTACTGACTCTGTCGAGTAGAAAGACTGGTATCACTTGTAGCTTGTGTTTGTTCCTGGTGTTTTTTTTATAGGATAAGGGTAACAAACGAGCACATAGTCCACCTGATGGTAAGTGGTTGCTGTGTCCCATAGACATCTACATTTATCCTCTATTCCAAATCAAAATGTAGATGCGTTGTCACCCACGAGGACTAAGATGGAATGTCTCATTTTCAGTAAAAAGGGCCTCCGGCCACCTGCACTCACCAAGCGAAACGCAGAAGTAAACCTCTACTTCACGCTGGTTTTCTGTGAGGTCGTGGTACCACCCCGGTTCAAGCCGGCCCATCCGTGCGATAGCCAAAGCTGCCGCATGGCTCTACCACTGTTAAACATTTACAGAGTGTAAATCGCTTTTTAGTTGGTTTGGAGCTTATAGGTCCCATATTTATCTAGGATTTATAACAAGAAAGAATGTGCCATGTTCATTAATAACCTAGCATATCGTAAAAGAGGACTATTTGAATGTTGGGTTTGTAATTGTGTAGAGGATGGACTAGTCACCTATCATATATTTTTCAAATTTCCATCCAACCCATATTTTTTGGCTACACGTGATCCGAATAATTCCCTGCTATTTGGACTCCATCACCTCGGGTATTACAGGTAGCGTAAGAAAATCAGCTCCTTTCATCGAAGTCGGGGTGTGCCGACTTAGTAAAATAATTCTTAGATCTTATGAAATCTGGTAGATGACGATATAACCATCTTGTAAGTAATATATGCCAGGTGTAAAATGTGGTATTCTGAAACCGAGATCACCATTAGCCGTGTGGTGGCGGCTTAAGTAAAACTATCATACCATTTCAGAAGAAGCGACTGTGAAACAAATTTCAATTGAAATTATTTAATTCTATCAATGCAATAATTTTTCAAAAAAGAAGTTACCGGGAAATTCTCCTGAACCAGGAAGGCGTTGTGCACATTTCAATTTGCGGACCACAATACAAATATTAATTTCAAGCGGGGTTCAAACCCGTGGTCCGCAGCGGCGCAAACTAGAGCGCTAAGCTATTGTGTAAACAAATCGTTATTTCGTTATTGCTATATAAGAGCCATGGTAGCTCTAGGGTTATAAGTGATCATCTAAAATTTTATAGTACGCGAGAAAACGCAGTTAGATATTAATAACAATAATGTCTTTCAAACCGAATTCCGCACATGGCGGATAGTATCAACGGAGATTTACAGGGTTATAGTGTACGTGTGTGTTTGCAAGCACAGTTTCACTCCCTATTCCCCTATTTTGGGAGTCCTGTGGAATGGCAATCCGACACGACCGGAGACAGATCAGGCGCAGGACCAACGGCATTACGTGCTTTCCAGGAAAGGGCGTGAAACACCGGCAATTTTGTTACTCCTGGTTGCTATTAAAAAAAATGAATAGGATAAACCTAATATATGATTTTGGTCCGACTCGGGATTCGACCCCAGAACCACATGAAAAGCGCTTACGATCACTAGACCTATGAGGCAGTCCAGTTCGCTGCCATATGCTCGGCAGTGAAAACAATGTAATGTACGTAGCTTGTGACTTTGAGAAAAAAAAAATTGATGACATGTGTTGTCCGCCAAGATACTTTTAAGTAGCATAAAAATAATCTTTACTAACTGCTTCAAAGTTACTGAACTAACAGTATGTGAAACCGCTAATATAACAGTAAATTTATGTTATAGCGTTTATAGCAGGTATGTAGTGGCGTCCGCGGCGGATTACCTGGCGCGGTTTGGCCGAGTGCCCGTGGCTTCCTGCTATAGACCCCTAATACAACTCTGTGGTATCAGCTCACAAATTAGTTTGTTTATTGTTGTATGCCCAAAGTTAAATAGAGAACTTCGTAGCGAATATATTTCTAATAAACATTTTCAACTATGACAATTTCATTGTAATCAAATTCGCCTTCTTTGGAACACTATCATATCAAATTTTAAGTTATTTAGAATATTTTATGAATATAAGCACTAAAGTTTACTTTTAGATTTAAATTTAATAATAATTTAATATAATCTTATTAATGATACTTTTTTATATATAACACTCTTAGCCTTGTGTAGAGTTTGTAACATATTTTGTTAAAACAAGTAGTTTTGAAAAAACAAATACCGACAACCGACAACAGTATCCGATGCAGATGCAGTACTTACCTGTTTGTAAATTAGATAAGAAAAAAATCCAACAAGATCTTATGTTTTCAGTTTCTACAAAGTTATGATTACATTAAACATATCTCATATTTATTTTGAATTGAAAATGAAATTAATATAAGTTAAAATATTACATTTCTTCGCTAGATTTTTAAATTAAAACCTACTTGCGTGTAACGAATTAATATGTATGATCAATTATCATTATTTGAAACTTATACAGCTTTTATGCGGTCTGCATAAGTTGGTCGGCGCCATTTAAACACAACCGGTGAGAATTAAGCAGAATCAAAGTTGAACAAGGGTAGAATATGTAAATTTTTAAAAATATTGCAGACGAAACACTATTAAAAGTTGGAATTAGTTTTACGAATTGCAGCTGTTAAATAGAGTTACGTAAGTTAGAGTAAAGGTACTCTGAAAAGTTTCTTAAAACAATATATATGTAAGGATTGTCGTATGTAGGGGCTTATCGCAAGCTGGCAGGCTCCCAAGCGCCGTCGGGCTCAGTTCTGGCTTTGCGACGGACCGCGGCTCAAGTCCGTTTAACTTAATGCCTCCTATTCTTATATATGTATATATATATATATATATATATATATATATTATATATGTATACAAGTAAATCTTACATAAATATGTATATGTACGTGTACCATACTGTTCTCCCGATTACTATAAAACTTTGGTAATTTATTCACGAAGGTTTCTGATAAAAAATGCATTACAACGCATGCCGGCCACTATTATGTAAATAAATAAACTTTAACAAAAAGGAAAAACCGATTTTAAGGAACTACGAGTAAGAAGTGTATAATTATCGAAATTGGTTGACATTGGTAAATAATTATTCACCCCCCATTATTTTATGAGTTGCAGATAGTACCCGTGGGTTACGGGATTTCAATAAAAGTAATTTTACGGTTTTTATCGTGTTTAATTGGAATTATTCTACTTATTTTTATTATTAGTTTTATTCAGAGTGTAATGTTCATGTTAATCTAATAAATCTATATAAATAAACTGATAGAGGTTTTCAGATCTTCGCGCATCACGGAAAAACTACTGGAAAGATTACAATTAGGTTTTTTAGGTTTATCATTAAAAAAATATTGCGATATCTTCATTTAATATAAAGTTATTAAAGTTTTAAGAAACAACGATTTTTATAAGCACTCCGTGTTCAGTGAACATATATGCAACGAATAAGATTTTGTTTACGAAGAAATTTTGTAAGCAAAGTATATTTTTTGCTTGCGATCTTTTTCTTCGCACATACGAAAACTTTGTTAATATATCAAGCAACGCGGACAAAGTCGCGGGTATCGGCTAGTCATTTATAAAAGCGTATTGAAATCATTTTACATTTATTTACATTACATTGTATAGTTATAGTATAGTATTTAGACAATCTTATAACCACATTTTCTGCCGACTTCCAAAAAGGAGACGGTACTCAATTCGACTGTATGTTTTGTTAATGTGTGTTACCTCATAACTTTTTACTGGGTGAACCGATTTCGATGATTCTTTTTTTTATTTGAAAGCTGGTACTCCTCGTGTGGTCCCATATGAATTTGATCAAGGTCAGACCAATGTTTTTTGAGTTACTCTTAATAACATATATTGAAGTCGTCTGTAGAATTTTTTTAATTTTAAATTATTATCACGTAATTTTGCACAGAAACAGCTGATTTCCATTACAGCCTATAAAAGTCTACTGTTGAACATAGACCTCTCCACTGATTGGCTCATAGCGAGGACTTTGACATAGTTGCAACGTTTGGCAGTTATGTTATCAAGAAGATGCTGCTGACCATCTCCAGTTTCAGTTTCCCGTGTCACCTCTTACGACACCCATGAGACGATAAGGGCTGTGGACATTCTTATACCGCCATTACACGGTATCACGGTATATCCACAGTCGATTTAACATTATGTAGTAATTTGTTAAACGTTTATTATAAGTATCCTGGCATTCAGAGTAGCTTTAAACTACCCATTGTCAGCCAAAATCCTTTTTTCTACTCATTTAAAATTTCTTCCCGTGAAACTACTTTTAAGGATTCTATCGCGTTTAATTATCTTGTTTTTTATTGATTCTCGACGACGGCGATAGAATTCGTAAAAGAAGTTTTATTTAAATATAAGAAATCATTATTCTTCCCGTAAGTTAAGTCTCTCGATAAAATATCAATTCTAATCATAAATTATTAAAATTAACTTTAAATAAAAAGTAAAAACCGACTTTAAATAACTAAAAAGAATATAATAATTTCACATTGGAAGTTGGTGCTACTGGTAATACATATTGTACATAAAAATGAAAGCCCGAACTTCAGAATGTGAAATTATTCTATTCTTTTTATTGAAGTGACACTTTTTACGGGGGTGCTTTGAAATTCTGATCCGCAACCTTTTTGTGTGACGAAAAGTGGTGGGAGTAAAAACTACGTACCGGGTCATTCAAGTCGATCATTCAAATCGCGAACGCAGGCCATTACATACTAAAGTGTATAGTAATACAATTAAAATTACAAGATTATAACGGTCTGTCGTTCAAATACTAATCTATTAATTTTGTTTAAGGCAATTACCAAGGTACATGCACTTATTTATTTTAGAAAGAGTGATCGTATTTGAGTAATAATATATTTCCTACGTACCATCATGTTAGTTAATCAATTTTGGTCGATAAAATGGCTTTACTTATAGAATGAAGTAGATGGCGCTATTAAATAAATGAACAAGGAAAGTTAATTTTTATAGCCCAATAAGGTAGTGCAGCGTTTATTATAAATTTTTGTTGACATTATATACAATTTTGGTTTAATTTAAACAAAATTACATAAAAAATACATAAATAATAGATAATTACCAAAATAACAAACTTATAATGACTATTTTGTGTTATACTGGGATCTATAATAATTACTTCATTCACTGAGATGAGTCCTAGTGTTGCTTAAACCGATAATTTCTCTCCGTAAAATCGAAGAAGGTGATGCACTGTAACATATATGTATTTAATTTTATGTAAATAAATGAATGATTTACTCATTGATAAACTTCTATCGTGTGTCTTCATGACACACACTGTTTTTTGTTACATACAATTCAGCTTCTACATTTTAGGGTCCTGTACTTAAAGGGTAAACAACGGGAATGTGTATTTCTGTTACAGATATAACAACAAATAATAAAAATAAAATAAATTAATAATTAAAGGAGGCTCCCCTACTAGAAACTTGTGTGGTATGGAACAGAGTCCGACTCGCACTTGGCCGGTTTTTATTGTTGTATTCTTTTGAGTGGACTTTGTTACATTATTATCTCATTGTTGTTCAAACAGTTTCGTTAAAAACTTCATTCACTATTTCGCAATCATTAGGGTGGATTTTTTTTTTAATTTGAAAGACCCCTAAATAATCATCAGAAACGGTTTAACACGTTCACTGTCCGGTTTTAAAACACAATAGTAAGACAATAGCAATGACCTATATGTAGTGCACGGGACAGCGAAAGGGTTAAAATAAACCTAGCAAGCTAACAGCATAGTAAAGTGGTGAAACAATCAGCTTTGTAGCGGTTTCTAACGGTTGCCGTTGAGCAATCAGTTTCAAAATAGGAGGTTCAGATGCCTGGGTGATCAGTAATCGATTGCTGAAAACAGAATTTGAAAATTCGAAACCGTTCTTGAGATAATCGCGGGACAGACGGACAGACGGACAGACATCGTGAAATCAATAAGTGTCTTCGCAAGCTTCGCCACTTAATAATTGACGAAGATATCGCGTCACTTAATGACAGAAATAAATACAGACGAATTGTTAACATTTTCCTTCCTTTGAAGTTGGCTTAAATGAAAGTCAGTGATAATGTTATGTTGCATTCGCAATAAACGCATTATTTTGCTGATGGTTTCCTTCGATTAAAAATTAATAATCTATACGTATAAAAAAATTGAAGTGTCTGTATGTAATATCGCAATAACTGCCTCATATTGGAGCTGAGGGGGTCATTTGCATGCTATTAAGATATGAATAAGCATTTTTAAATCTTTTGTGTCTCTCTGCTTGTCCCGGCTAATCTTTGAAGTAGCTGAACCGATTGTAATGAAACTTCAAGAACAGATAGAGCGCAACAGTAGGGGTGATCTAGGCTAAATTTTATCCTGAAAACTTGGAGCTTAGAATAAATAGTTTTTGTCTATCTTAAATTGAAATAACGTCGCATTAATAGATCCTACCCGGACGTAAGCGGGGCGGGTCGCTGTTCTTTTTATGAAAATAAGTGTGTTGTCGGCTTTAGCCATTTTTATTTAAACTTTGTATGTAGAGTTATGTGCTGGTGTGTTATAGGCTTAGTTTTGACTGTGTCATGACATAGTGTATTTAAATTATATCACACCTATGTCACATGTTCCATCATTGTCATCATCACACAATTATTAATTATAACATTGGAATTGTTTTAGATTTTTATAGTTTGATTAATATAATATAATATGACAATGAAGATATATATAATATAATATTGTCAAATAAACCTAGCAAGCTAACAGCATAGCAAAGTGGCGAAGCAATCAGCTTTGTAGCGGTTTCTAACGGTTGCCGTTGAGCAATCAGTTTCAAAATAGGAGGTTCAGATGCCTGGGTAATCAGTAATCGATTGCTGAAAACAGAATTTGAAAATTCGAAACCGTTCTCGAGATAATCGTGGGACAGACGGACAGAAGGACAGACGGATAGACATCGTGAAATCAATAAGTGTCTTCGCAAGCTTCGCCACTTAATAATTATATTTCTTTTTAATAATTTGTATTTATTCAATGATGTAATTCAGTATTTATTCCTTACAAAATAATCAATGCATGTTGTGATTACCCATAAAAAGAAATACAATTATAATGTGTTGAATTTGTTAAGAAAATGATCTTTGTATTACTGTTATAATTTCTGTTGGTAATCCTAATAAATAAATAAGTCCATTGGTGAACGTAGGCTTCCTCAACTTAGCGCCACAAAACATATTGCCGAGATACCAGTACGTCACTCCATCTAGTGGGAGCCTCATATTTTTATGGATTGAGGGTGACAACCCAGCACTTAAAATTG
Organism: Parnassius glacialis; assembly: GCA_033319125.1. Classification (NCBI taxonomy): domain Eukaryota; kingdom Metazoa; phylum Arthropoda; class Insecta; order Lepidoptera; family Papilionidae; genus Parnassius; species Parnassius glacialis. Next base: position 15,579,075 of record JAVANC010000012.1, read on the forward strand.
AAGTTAGTAGGTACTTATTATATCATTGACAAGCTGTAATACTCTATTTCACTCCCTCAGGTGATGAATTTTCCAAAATTCTTTCTTAGAGAGTGTTTACGTCGATAAAGGAGTATACGTGCCAAATTTCAAGTTAGTCGGGCGTATAGCTTTGGAGATCTCGTGTTCAGTGAGTGAGTGAGTGGTGTTTTATTTATACGAGTATATATATATATATATATATATATATATATACATTAACGATCCACCCCGGCTTCGCTCGGGTGATTTCGACAATAGTTCCGTCTATCGGGTCCAATTGTGAATATAAGCCATCCAGCGATCCACTCAAACGCACAGAAAAAAAAATCATCAATATCGTTCGAGCCGTTTTCTATATAAATATATATCTTAGGTTTAGAGATATATATATATATATATATATATATATATATATATATATATATATATATATATATATATATCTCTAAACCTATTCTACTGCGGATATACCTCTTCATAGATTTCCGAGAGACCTTATTCTACCACATACTATCAGTGCCTGTTGCAAGTGATGACATATGGATCTGACACGTCGTCTTTTTTAAGTTCAATGCCAGATTATTATTTTAAAAACATTATAAATATTGAGAAAATAATTTTACTACGATGTACATACAGTATTTAGTGGAGAGCTTTGGGCACGACGAAGCGTTGAGCGAGCATGATACAAACACGTCATGCTCTTGTACTCGTATTACAGTTGTGTCCTAAGTGGTGGCCGCTTAAAGTGCATGCCGAATTTACCGCCTGCGTCAGTGGCGTAGCATCAGTTGCTCCCACACGAAGCCGGTAACGAAAACGCTGGCTCTCACCTTTCCCGTCATTTTATGTATGTATATTATTTTAAAATTATTAAAAAATGTCACCATAACAAATATCCCTCTTTGAGGCATCCTATGGGGAAGAATTACGTTCAGCAGTGGACTTTGATGCCTTGTAATGAACGAATAAATGATGAATGAAGAAAAAAATTCAATTTATTTTTATACGTATCCCTAAAAAATAATGTTTGTGCGTATGCGTGTGCCTGTCACGATCAAGTGGAATATTGGCAATTACCATTGTATTAAGTAAAGTATTAATAAAAAAATTGAAACTAATTTAAAACAATGTAAAACGCCTATGTAGCAGGACCCAAACAAACACTCTTAAATTTATTATTCGCGTCGCTTTCACAACTCCACGGTATCGCGAATAAACAACAGAGTTTCAAGTACATCGTAAAAGAAAAAAGTTGTAAGAAGTTAAATAGCATTAGGTATTTGGAACGCAGTTCAGGCTTTCAGTTTCCCAGTCACGACTTGTTAAATGAAATAAAAATCCATCATAATTTTGTTTTGATAAAAGGACCGCTTTGATGTAAACCAAATTAGACGATTGGTTCTTGTTTTATTTAATAAGTGTATATGAATATTGCAAAATATTATTTTAAAATTAATTCATATTTTCACCTAAAATTACATTTGTGTAAGAGCCTTAATAACACTATTGGATGGTATCCAGCAGTTATGTTATTTACAGCAGCAAATATTGGAAAATTTCCAGCACTTTAAGTATTGAAAAAGGTTTAATATTCAAGTTGTACAATGTAGTAAAGCTCTTTAAAGACCCAAAGTAAAATTCGGAAAACGTTATTTTGAAATTATATCAATTGAATATATTCTTTTGAATAAATAATTGAAAACAGTGGGTGTTGGTGCGATTCGGTTTGCTGTCGAAATTAAATTCCCATTTGGAGCCAGACTGAATATATTTTAATATAAACTTCATCATTTATATATATTATTACATAAATAAGCATAACATAACTTACAGCAAGCCCTCACCATCTGAGCTGTGCTGTGCTCGGATGGTCAGCGTTCGCTGTAAGTTTCATGGTATGCGAGCAACCCGAGTTTGATCCCCGCCGTCACCTATGATATTGGTAATTGCAATTTTAAGTGCTGATTTACCACGTGCTCGGCGACGAAGAAAAACATCGTGAGGAAACCTGCGTGTCTGAGAAATAAGAAAAAAATTTTTTCGAAGACATGTGAAGTTCGTCAACATGCATTGGGGCAGCGCGGCGGACATTTCCTTACCCTAAAACCCTCTCAGCAATGAGAGGAGGCCTGCGTGCCCAGCAGTGGGACGTATATAGGCTGTAACTTTAAATTTAACTTTAAATAAGCATCGAATGAAATTATTTTAGAGATGATATCAGCATCTCACTATATACGTACACACGCGCACGCACTCTCACCCATATATAAAGACATCATATTAAAACAGTAGATTCGCACTTTATAGATCTCAAAACGTGATGATATGTTGTAATACTACTTTTAAGTATAGCAGCAAGTACAAAAACTTCCAAATAGGAAGTTAAGAAAATATAAAAATTTTCAACACGTTTGACATACATGCATTAATAAATGTTTGAGTTTGGTTAATCCAATTTTTTACTAAGTCATCATCTAGTATTATTAAAAAGTAGAAATAATAAAATAAATCACTTTCATATCATGTTTTTTTTTCCATATAACTCTAAAAATACACATTAAAATTTTAATTCATAATACATATACCTAAATAAAATTGAAATGTCTGTCTATAATATTAAAATAACTGTCTTCTATTAAGCTCAGTTGGTTGTTTGCATTTCATTAAGATACAAAACCATTTTTTAACATTTTTGTCCGTTTGTCTGTCCGGACTAATCTTCAGAATGTCTGAAACGATTGTAATGAAACTTTACGCACAGGTAGAGAGCAACGCCAGGGATATAGGCTATATTTTGTCCGAAAAATTTGCATATGTGTTTTTAGAAAAACCTAAAAATAATTATAATAATCTTTGATTATTTTAAATCTAAATAACGCCACAATAACAGGCGAAACCAGGGCGGGTTGCTAGTTATAAATAAATTTAAAACAAGAAATAGAATTTGATTTTATATCAGCACTCTTTTAATAATTATAAACAAAAATATTATTTACGTAAAAAGGAATAGCTACCGATTAGCAAAAGCAGGGAGTTTCTCCACCCGCTTTTCTAAAGTAAGCTACGATGACCTACAACGGTAGAATTTAACGAAAATAACTAAGCCGTTTGGCGGCTTCGTAAATGGTTGATTAATTATTAACAGGATAGCGAGATGGGGTTAAAACGAGATGAGGGTCGCCCGAAGATCTACAACGAGCGACATCAATAAGCTTTAATTGGTAAGGACCATCAAGGTTATTACTTAGACGGCCCAATTAGTAATATCAGTTCAAATCTCATTCAGCCTACGTCTACATTAAAGACTTTTGAGCGAAGAGATTAAATTATGATACTAAAGCAAAAATGGACAAAGTCATCGATCAGCTTCATAACCTCCTATAACTGTAATAATCTGATCTAAGATTAATAAGGTCTCTTTTCGTATGGACCATAAATATTTAGAGTTAAAAGAGGGATATCATATATCGTATCTCATATCGTGACGTCAAAGGCGTAATGTTTTAGTACTGGGATTATCTATCCGTATGTTAAGCGTGATAAGACAAATCCTCCCCACAGCGACAGAGACCCATGTGGATGAGAAACACGAATCAACTTCAATTGAGTTGGATCCTGCCGATTGAGAGACAAGGTTCTGAAAAACTACTTGAGGTCCAGCTTGGCGTCTATCCATTCAAAACTAGATACCAGCCGGCTCTGTCTTAGTTAAGGGGCTAAGCGCTCGCTGTAAATTTCACAGTACGCGGGCAACCCGGGTTCGATCTCCGCAGACCTCAATGAAATTGTTAATTGAAATTTTAAATGCTGATTCAACACGTGCTCGGCGGTGAAGGAAAACATCGCGAGGAAACCTACATGGTCTGAGAAATGAGAAAAAAACATATTTCAAAGGCACGTGAAGTTCACCAACACGCATTAGGGCATCGCGGCGGACATATCCTTGCCCTAAAACGCTCCCCGAAATGAGAGGAGGATTATGTGTCCAGCAGTGGGACATATAGCTTGTAACTTTAACTTTAAAAGTGAAAGCAAATTTACGAACGCGAATATGTCGGTTGTTTTCTCTTATTAAAAACTTCAAACCGGGGTCAGTCCGAAATCAGTTATTGGTTCTTTGTGTCAGGAATTTCTCAAAAGTTACACCCGTACTTCAGACAAGCACGTAAATCCGTTGCGCCTAATCTCGCTGGTTACGTCGGATTGTCGTCGGTCGGTATATATTGACCGGTATATGGGAGTGAGGGAATTGACACCGTGCTAGCATACACACTCGTGTACTATAATCTGCCCAGCGCAAGATTTGCTCATAGTATATACATATGCATAAATACCATGCGCTAGGCTATGTAGGTAAAGGCTAAGATGGAGTTGTAAAAAAAGATTAATTAAAACGAAAAAGACTGCATCTAATAGGTGGTAGGACTCCCTTTCTATATAGGATGTCATATTTGGTAGAGCCATGCTGCAGCTATATTAGTAGTATACTTGTAGCACGAATGGGTCGGCTCGACCGGGGAAGGACCACGCTCTCACAGAATACCAGCGTAAAATGGCAGCTTAACGCTGCTGTATTTCGTGTGGTGAGTGTAGAGAACCGGAGATCTTTTTTTACTGGAAAAGAGGCGTTCCATCTTAGCCCTCACGGGTGACAACGCATCTGCGTTTTGATACGCAAACCAGGACAGATGTAGATGTCTATGGGCCACAGCAACCACTTACCATCAGGTGGACTGCGTGCTCGTTTTTCACCCTATCCTATAAAAAAATAGGAATTATCATGAAAGAATTATCTACGATCTTACCTATTTTTGTGCTGCTGTGATGTGAGGTGTATAAATAGCAGCGCAGTAGACTAATTACTCCACTACCTTCTCAGAAATAGAGCAGGCATATGCTAGCAGTGGTACGTGTAGAGACTGTAACTTTTTTTAACTTTTATAACAATAATGTTCTCCAGACCGAGGTCACGGCAGCCTGTCTCAACGGAGACTAGCCATCTACGCAGACTATAGTGCCCAAGCCCAATGCGCAAGCACAGTGCACTCTCTACCCCTTCACTCTCATTGTCCATTGGAACGGTAATCCGACATAACCGGAAATATATTAGGTACGGGATCAACGACTTTACGTGTTTTTCGAGACATGGGAGTGAAACATCACCAACTTCTTGACTGGACAGCTACTGATAATTTATTGACAGAAAACAGTCATTTTGGCCCGACCCTAGATTCGAACCCGAGACCTTACGATAAGCAATCGCACATTTACATTACACATTTAATATATACTTTAAGTGTTAAGTGACTTCTTTTATAGAAAAAGGGCGACAAACGAGCACACAGTCCACCTGATGATAAGTGGTTGCAGCGGCCCACAGACATCTACACCTATCCTCGATTACGAACCAAAATGCAGATGCGTTGTCACCCGTGAGAACTAAGGTGGAATGCCTCGTTTCCAGTAAAAAGGGTCTCCGGTTCTCTACACTCACCATACAAAACACAGCATCGTTAACCTGCTATTTCACGCTAGTATTTTCTGTGAGAGCGTGGTTCTCCCCGGTCGAGCCGACTCATTCGTGCTACAAGTATAGTACTATAATAGCTGCAGCTCTACCACATAAATAAAAACCTAAAGTTCAAAATGTAATATTAAAATATTGAGTATATAGTAAATATTAACTATTGAATTTCAATAATTTATAGAAAAGATAAATTAAATAAAGAAAATAATAATTAATTAATCATAATAAGACGAGGTTTTCGATACATGCTTTTACTTTGAACGTAAACTGTGGAGTTTCTAAACACCAGAGAGTAAGGTTTTTCGTGATAAAACGATGTTTTTTCAATTCTACTAAAGTGAAACCGGCAAGTTATAAATTTTCAAAGTGTAGCCTCGGTCGATCCTCTTTTGTTACACCGAATTGTTACTTCCCACCTGCCGAATATTTAGTTACGTGACGTTTGAATAAGAGCGGTATGTCGAGCGGTTTTGAATAATGGGGAGTGACGTCACACCCTTTTCGTTTCGCCAAGCTCCCTCTTACCCTCCTTTACCCTTACCCTTCTTTGTTGATATTTCTCTGACCTACAAACACAGTTTAACGATTTCCTCTCGGGTACGGTAGCGGCTACCTTTATTTCGATTTTGAACAAATGAAAGTACATCCATTGTATGTATAATTTTATAGATATCGACAGCTGTGTGCTTTATAAACAAATAAATCCGGTGGCGGTGTAAGAATATTATATATCGTACCACGGGGTTCATAAGAGGCGACAGAGAGAAACGGAGAAAGGATAGCTGATGTGAAGAATCGACGCTTCGGCAAGTCTGCAGTCTGTGAACAGCTCGCTAAAGAACACCGATTCCGTCCAAGGATGATTCGCGAGGCTATTGAAATAAACAAAAAACATCCTAATTTCAATAGAGAAGATGGCTGGGTGCTACCACCTGCTTGGGATCTTATAATCAATAAAATTAAATCCCAATACAACTGCAAGACTTCAAGATACTGTAAGTTCATACTGTGTAGATCGGAACAAAAATTAATAATTTTAATCGGGATGTAGCCGTGGTTAACTATGACATTGGGACGTCAAATACCTCAGTCCCCCCGTGACCATGGGTGCTGTAAAGTGCTTGAAACGTCGGGAATATAAAATAAGTTAATATACGCGATAAAATCCGTAAAAACTAGTTCTATTTACATGTATAGTGTTCGCGTAAATATAAGAAATCATAACTGAAAAAGGAGATATATAGCAGTATCTCCTGATAATGATTCAAAATGATATAAAATGTGGCTTCCAATCCACCTGCCAAGCGTGGCAAATATGGCAAAACTCCCCCATGAAGAAATCTATGGCGGAAGCCTACGTTAAGTTGTTGACTATTGTAGACTGTATGTATGTAGTAATGCTAGTAACATTTCTAATATTCTCGCTAACCACCCCAAATAAACTTAAAAGCTTGTGTTAGAAGTGGTTCACTACTGTAGTCGAATAGCGGATTCAAACCCACAACATGTTACTGTCGATTTTTATTTGTATACTAGCTGTTCTCCGTGACTTCGCCCGCGCGTAATTTATTACGATTGGATTTCATGGGTTTTAATTTTTTGCGCGGAACCCTAATTTTTTCTAAAATAAAAGCAGCCTAAGTTACTTCTTATAACATCAGCTATCTGCCAGTGAAAGTCCTGTCAAAATCGGTCCAGCCGTTTCGGAGATTAGCCGGAAGAAACAGACAGACAGACAGACAAAAATTTTAAAAATCATGTTTTTATTATAAGTACTTTCATATGCATTTAGGAAAAAGCTGTTATTTCGACATTACAAACAGACACTTCAATTTTATTTATTATTTGTATAGATTACTCAATGTCTTGGATTAGTTCCACAATTTCTGTTTATAATATGTCATTAATTATACTACAAGCTATTTTGTATGAAAAAAAGTATTCAAAAACAAGTCCACTGCTGGTTTTCCCTAAAGACTGATACTAAGCACGGTCTCGAGCCATCTGTATACACCGAGTTTCTGTATGCTTTATCAGATCGTCATCCCATTTAGTGGGGTAGTACCCACTTATCGATATGAGGCAGCTACTCGAGAACCTTCCCTTATACATTTATGTACATATAATATAAAAGTTACAGCCTATATACATACGTCCCATAGCTGGGCACAGGCCTTGTCTCATTTCTGAGAGGGTTTAAGGCAATTTTACATTTTATCTTCGAATTTTTTTGCTACGTCAGTACGGAGAACGTATTGAATGAATTCAATGTAATTAATCCCATTCCTTATTTTGCTACTTGTGCTAAATGTTTAATTATACCTTCCCTATAAGTATCCTATAAGTAAACAACATAAAATCTAAAGACATTCAAAACTTAGGCGTGTAAGTTTGCAAGCTCTTGAGCCTTAAGCTGAGTATTACAAAACTTACAATCATCCCTTTACTGTTTTGTATTTGCCACTTAAATATATATATATTCTTTTCGTGCTCAGCTAAATTGGCTGCCTATCCGTCAGCGCAGACATGTCAGAATGCTCTGCACCATTTTCACGATTCTGAACGATCCATGTGCTCCCGAGTATCTGAAATCCAAATTTCAATACCTGGGAGATTCTCATAATCGCTCTCTCCGTTCATCGGCTAACCTTAAGTTGCTCACTCCTTTACACCGTACTGGTTATTTATCTCAATCTTTCGCCCTCACGGCCATCAGACTCTGGAACGACATCCCTCTTGACATTAAAAAAGCTTCCAACAAGTTTCTTTTTAAAAATCAAGTCCGTAAGCATATGAAAAATTGTTGCAAGTTTGAACTAACATAGCTTTTATTTTCATACGCATATGTATATTTCATATTTGTTCTGACATAGATAATATTTATATGTATTGTGTATATATGTAGTGTATGCGTGTATATGTGTATGTATGTATTTATATATGTATATATTGTGTGTATTTAAGTATATATGTCTATGTATGTGTGTGTATATTTATAATTATATGTATATATGTATATACAATTTCTTTTCTTTTAGCGCTTTCTATTTTGATTACTGCTGCACCGCCTCTTGTCTGTATATCTCTGTTTAGCCTAATGGTTGACTGGGAGAGAATGCCCTATGGCATTAAGTCCGCCATATGTACAACTTTGTGCATGAAAGCTTAAATAAATAAATAATAAATATATATATATATATATATATATATATATATATATATATATATATATCTAAGATTGGCCATCTGCGTAGGACAGGATTATAATGCACGCGTGTGTGCACAAACACAGGTACACTCTATTACCCCATTCTCATAGTCCGGGGGAACGGAAATCAGATACGGCCGGAGCTTTCTCGGAGAGTGGATTGATCCATCGAGATTCCGTACTGCTACTGAGAATATCTAAGCAAAAAAAACCCAATCACTAATATTGACCCAATCCGGGATTCAATGATCAGTAGTAGAGTTTACGACCAATAAGGCAGTCAGGCGATATTTTTAAATGTTACTAAAACAAGTATAGGTACTCAAGTTTTATTCAAAGCTATAACTTAATAAAATAAATATATGATTTATTGTACAATATATATTTAAATAAAAACGTAATGAAACAGTTTTAAAATAACGGCATTATAATAAAAATAAACCATATTTTCAAATTCAGAATGTGGAAAATTATATAATTATGTTACTTCGTTCTTTAAGCACTACTAACAGTTGAGTTTAACACGAAATTGCAATAAGTGAATTATAATTCTGCCATCTTTTTATGAACTGCACTTGACTGGTGGCGCGTGGCGGAAAAGATGAAATTAAATATCCATTCCGATGAACCTTCAAGTGGCAATAATAATATGTAATTCAATGATCTAGAAAAATACCTTTTACCTTACGATAAAGGGTTTCATCGATATGGGTTTTCCATTGGATAAATAGCCCGAGTATCCGTGTTTGTGTGATATATCAACAATGTTGAAACTTATGTGTGCGTATCCTTTGAAAAGGACGCAAGACAAATGGATTCAATCGTTGTAGATCGGTTGCCGTGAGGCAGGATATAGACCGGAACACTGACAGACCCTAAAGACGTATATGTACTGTGAACGAAAACTTTGCCAAACTACTAGAGATAAAGAGTCAGTTTATTTATATTGCAATTGTTTTTTTGTACGTATATAGACTGTACTTTTACTTATTTTTCACCGTCGTGTAAGTATTGTGCTCTCAATTTTTTCGGAATGATTGAGCCACGCCGTAGCTATATAAAAAAACATGCGTGAGTGTCGTGGAATATTCGGTTGGAACGAAGTTCCTTTCGTAGACGTATATATTATTAATTAAAAAATACATAACATAACATAACATAAACACTCACGCCTGTCACCCAGAGGGGTAGGCAGAGACTATGGAATTCCATTTGGCACGATCCTGACACACCTCTCTCGCTTCCTCCACATCCATATACCTACGCATACACGCTGGTCGGTTAAAGGTACTCTTAATTTGGCCCATTTTCAATATATCGCCAATTTGGTCGATAAACTTTCGCCTAGGGCGACCCTTCCCGACTCTGCCATTCACCTCTGCAACATAAATTTGCTTTGTCACTCTTCTAAAAAATACATATAAATGAATTACTAGAATTACTCAAAATGAAGCGTCATTTAAAATAAAATAATATTTCCTTCATGGCAATATAAGAAAAAGTGCAAGGGAGATGGGTATTATTCCATCTCGCTTTCTTATAGCCCCCAAGGCCGTCTACACTGCGTCAGAAGGGGTTGTGACGGAACATTTTTACACTTTTTCTCGCCTAGCCCCCATCCGCTAAATTGGGACCGTTCGATAAGGGACTTCGTTCCAATAATATAGTTACAGCACGGATGGGTCGGTATCACCGGGGAAGGACATGCTCTCACAGAATTACAACGTAAGGTAGCAGCTTAATGCTGCTGTGTTTCGTATGGTAGGTGTAGAGAACTGGAGACTCTTTTTATCGAGGTATTCTATCTTTGTCTTCAGGAGTGTCAACGCATCTGTACGTTGATTAGTAATTCATTATTTTTACCCTCATGTGGACTGTGAGCATGCTTATCATACTCACTCCTAAAAAAATACGGCGCGGTGCTGATAAAATTTCACTGGTGATGCCGCATCTCGTTATCAGTCTATTGAATTTGTGTTTAGCTTTGGATGGATGTAGCCGTCAATGGGCCACAGAACTCACTTATTATTAAATGGGTTGTGTACGTATGTATGTACATGTAAGATTTTATTTTTAAATTATTTGTTGTTTGCGTAAAAATTTGGGTATCCAGTCGACTATATCCGGATTGTACAACTGCTGGTCATGTGGTCCCAGGTTCGAATTCTAGACCGGGGTACAATTAGTTGGAATTTTCTGTCAAGAAATTCTCACTAGCAACACGTAGTCAGGAATATTTTGTGTTGTGAATGTTTTATCCCCGTGTCTCGGATCGTAAAGCCGTTGTCCTATCTCCGGTCGTGTCAGATTGCCGTCCTATGGGACTATGAGAGTGAAAGAATAGTGAGTGGCTCTGTGTTTGCGCACACACTCGTGTAGTATAATCCTGTCCTGCGTAGATGGAACGAAGAACGACGAGTCTGGCCGCCGTGACCGAAATTCGATCTGGAGAAATTTATCATTTAACGCTTGTGTCCTACATAAGCACGACTATCGCCTGTTGAATAACATCACCAAAAATTGTTAATTAAACCTTGGTCTGTTATACTTCAGTATAATTATTATTCTGATTAAATATTTGACACATTCCACCCGAAATTCCTTCCGATCGTTTCGCGCAATCTATTCGAAGTTGGTAACCTAGAGTTAAACAGTCAGTTTGATGATGATTGATTGACGTTGAAAAGTGATTTCGTTTACTTTTTGAGTAGTAAAATTATTAAAATTATTAGTAAAATTAGATTTTTTTTTTGGAAAATGCATATCATATTATGGAAAGCAATTACAAATTTATGACTTTTTATCATATTCTATTGGTTTGCGCGCCCAATATGCGAATACGACAGGACCAGCAGGACTACTACTGACAGATTGGAATTTTGCAATCGAATTGATTCCGACTCAATCTAATTCGTGCTCATGAAACCGGAGCTAGCGCACAATCGAGTAGCGGCTCAAATTGGAATTAACTTCAATCAAGTATTTCGTTAGTATCGAAAAATTCATATCCCACACCGATCGAATAGTAGTCAATCGAATAGACTAATTGAACTTAACCAAATTTACAACAGTCTTAGAACTTAGATCCCTACAACTTTGTAATAATTATTTTTAATAAATGATGTCCTCATAGTTTCTTGTTGGTTCTTCTTATTTTTGAACTGGTGAAAAAATTAAAAAGAAATTTTGGCTTTCAGATTATTTAGGCTAATCTTATCATATAAGCAGTAAATACTGTATGAATCGGTTAGTACTAAGAACGAATTGAGAAGTTGTTGCTGTGACCTAAAATTTTGCATCACGTACATGAATTTCATACGTGGTAGAGCCATGCTGCAGCTATATTATGGTAGTAGCATGAATGGGTCAGCTCGACCGGGAAGGAGCACGCTCTCACAGAATATCAGCGTAAAATAGCAGCTTAACGCTTTTTACTGGAGACCCTTTTTACTGGAAACGAGACATTCCATCTTAGTCCTCATGGGTGACAACGCATCTGCATTTTGGTTCGTAATCGAAGATATATGTAGATGTCTATGGGCCACAGCAACCACTTATTATTAGGTGGAATGTGCGCTCGTTTGTCATTCTTATCCCATAAAAAAAGACTACTGCAGTCCATAGACAATTTTTTATCATTTTCCTTATCAAATTTATTCGTCAATCTTTAAATAGAATATTTTATATCGTAATTTATTGTGACCCAAGTATTCGATAGTTAAATAACTATAACATACACAAAATATAGAATAACTGCTTTACTTATATAGTATCGAAAATATTCCACGAAATATACAATAGAAATAATTACATTTATGGTTATTTTTCTCGCAACAATGCCGAGAATAATATGATAGAATTGAAATGAGTTTTAAAAAAGACTTCTAATACAATTTGAAATTATAAAAAAAGTATTTAACTTATATAATAATAACATAAATATAAAGAGGCTAAATATAAATAATTGTAGAGACTACAATCTGAGCGTCCGCTCTATTCGAGTGTGCAAAGGGATGGAGCGTTCAACGTGCATGACACAGATTATCTCTTTAATGAAAATGGCGGCTAATCAAGTTGTTTGCTGCACACGCTACATGCTATTTCGTAACATACTAAAATTTACCTGGCACTGTTGTGGGCCCTGACGGTTGGGGGATGCGGGCTTTGGGCGAACCTTCTTAACAGAGAGGGGCCGTGAATCCAGCCCCGTCACCGCAACTGACACAGTCGCGATGCCGCCCAAGATACTCGAGGAGGAAGACGTCGTGCAATCTGCAACAAGTATGAACAATATTTTTTGTTTAATAGTCTTTTTTGTCCAATAACTACACCTAGCGTCCTGAATGAGGCTTTTTTATGAAACTGAAGTGACAAACGGACTTGCAATCCTGCCATTGTAAAAGTAAAAGTAGGCAATAACTTTTGATTTGCCAACCAACTTCAAACAAAGAAAGCTAAAGATGCGTTATCACTCTGAGGGCTAAGATGGACAGCCTCACAGCCTTCTCTCTATACCGTACAGGCTAGAAGATAGAAGAGCACGCACTGCTCATTGATGACAGAACTATTTTAATTTTTTGCTGAAGTGGGAGTGAGATTATTAGTAGTTATAGATATTAGGAGCATATTGCCATCATATGTAAAACGCGCATATCTATACAAATAAATTAAATTGAAGTGTCTGTTTGTAATGACAAAATAACAGCTTTTTACTAAATGAATATGAAATAATATACGGTACTAGTACGAAAAAAAAAAACAATTTGCAACATTTTTGTCCGTTTGCCTGTCTGTCTGTCTGTCTGTTTGTTCCGGCTAATCTCCGAAACGGCTGGACAGATTTTGACCGGACTGGCAGATAGCTGATATTATAAGGAGTAACTTAGTCTACTTATGTTTTAAAAAAAGAATTACGGTTTCGCGCAACATGATTATAACTCTAAATTCCACGCGGGCGAAGTCGCGGGGAACAGCTAGTCTTACATAAGAATCTGAAATAGTTTTATTTTGGAAACATTAAAAAAGTTTGCTCGATTCTGTTCGATCTTGCTCGCTCTTATTCGATAAAAATAATTGTACAATGGCAATGACAGTTGCTGTTATTAATTTGCGAGTATCACTTAACGAGAAGTTGGAACCGTAGATAGACTAAGTCTATCGTCGGAACACTGTATTTGAATCCGAATATAGTGTGGCCCATAGAGGCGATGAACAAAACATAGTGTAATATGAACATGTAGTACGTGTTTGTCTAAGACGTGTCCGCGGCTTGATAACATGGACATAGCTTGCGCTTGCCACCACCAAGAACAGCTATAGCATCTAATCTATACAAGCAAATCAAATTGAAGTGTCTGTTTGTAATTTGGAAATAACAGCTTTTTACTATATATGGAAAGTATATACGGTACTTATAACAAAAACATGATTTTTAAAATTTTTGTCTGTCTGTCTTTCTCTCTGTCTGTCTGGTTGTTCCGGCTAATCTCCGAAACGGCTGGACCGATTTTGACCGGAATCTCACTGGCAGATAGCTGATGTTATAAGAAATAACTTAGGCTACTTTTATTTTAGAAAAAGAATTATGATTCCGTGTAAAAAATTAAAACCCATGAAATTCAATCGTAATAAATTACGCGCGGGCGAAGTCGCGGTGAACAGCTAGTAGTTTATATAACCTTAAACAGCTTATTGGAGTGAGTATTAAAGTGAGGCTTCGTTAGAAAATAAATAAGACACTTTAATAAGAAATATAATACATGGGTATGACCGCCGTGTAATGGTGATGTAAGAATATCCATTAGGTACCACATACATAAGACGGTATCGTAAGAGGTGACACAGGGGAACAAACCAGGATATGGGCAGCAACATCTTCCTAATAATACCGTGTTTATATGCGACACACCTTCCATATAGACAAAATAAACTCTCAAACTAGAGCTTTTAATAATTTATAATTTAAAATTAAAAATTTTATACAGCCGACTTCAATATAAGCGACTTCAATATAGGTTATTTAAGAATAACTCAATAACCATTGGTCTGACCTTGATAAAATTCATATGGGACCACACGAGAACTATCAGCTTTCATATAAAAAAAGAATCATCGAAATCGGTTCGCCCAGTACAAAGTTATGAGGTAACACACATAAAAAAAAACATACACTCGAATTGAGTACCGTCTCCTTTTTGGAAGTCGGCAGATTATAGTATTGATCGAGGCGAGTGATTTAAATGATAAGCTGGTAAGATAGCAAACTATATGTGTCTATGAATTATCTCAAAAAGAAAGGCCGAGCGCTGCGTACATTTCGCAAAAGCCAAAACGTACTCAACTCATTTTTGGAACGCGTACTCACGTACACATATGCATTTAAAATCATTTGCAACCAACAAATGATTGTATGTGCACGTGTATGCGTCCAACTGTGAAATCGTACAGGCTCGTACAGGATATGTGTGCGTGAGTGCGTGCCAATAAATTAAGCAAGGTTTCGGGATCACTTGAAATGTACGTAGCGCTCCGTCTATCCGAGTTAATTATTGAGATAAGACACATTACATAGTAATAAGTCGAAAGGATATGTAGCTTTAATAATTGTCGAATTAATAATTAATAATTTAAAATAAAAAATTTGTACAGCCGACTTCAATATCAGTTATTAAGAATAACTCAAAAACTATTGGTCTGACTTTAATCAAATTCATATGGGACCACACCAGAAGTACCAGCTTTCAAACATCATCATTTCAAGAATCATCGAAATCGGTTCACCCAGTAAAAAGTTATGAGGTAACACACATAAAAAAACATACAGTCGAATTGAGTACCGTCTCCTTTTTGGAAGTCGGCAGAAAACTCATATGTAACTGTATCAAAATTATAAACTGAATAGAAACAAACTAATAACTTCGACATCCCTTCGTTTGCCAATTCAATATTTGATATTACATTCAAAGCTTGAAAATATTCAAAAGCTAATTTCATTCCATTCGCAAGATGGAGTAATAAAACAAACGAAATAAATTTTTAGATTTCGCCTTAATTAAGTTCGAATTTGGAAAAGAACGAACTATGTAGTTATTCGGAACTGCAATTACTCTGAAAGCAAATGCCCCCCGGCGTTCATAGGGTACTGTGGTGATTGTGCTTTTGTTACAAAGAAAAAAACCAATTCTGTTTCGCTTGCGACGTTTGACTGAAACATTCATGTAATTGGCGGACTAAAGAATCCTAATGAAACAACTTATGTATTACATGCGATCTACCTCGGCTACGCACAGGTGATTTCTGGATATCAAAAACAGCGCCATCTAACGGGTCCAATTGTGAATCTAAACCAACCAGGAACCCGCACAAACACAAACAAAAACTCATCAAAATCGATCCAGCCATTTTCAAGTTTTTGTGAGACTGACGGAGAGCAATTGATTTTTATATTTGTTATCTCTATGATAACTGCAGTGGATCATGTGCCATGTAGAATGTAGGGGGGGTAATTTGTACGGTGGATGTCGCGAGTGACAACTATAGCAAATACCAAATAGATCTAATAGTTTCATTTTTACGCCAGATGTAGCATACTGAAAGAAGCTTTTTATACGTGGTAGAGCCATGCTGCGTAGAAACATGCTGCAGCTATATTAATAGTATACTTGTAGCACGAATGGGTCAGCTCGACCGGGGAAGGACCACACCACACAGAATACCGGCGTAAAATAGCAGCTCAATACTGCTGTGTTTCGTATGGTGAGTGTAGAGAACCGGAGATCATTTTTACTGGAAATAGGCATTTTATTTTAGTCTTCACGGCTGACAAAGCATATGCATTTTATTTCGCAAACGAAGATGGATGTAGATGTCTATGGGCCACAGCAACCACTTACCATCAGGTGAACTGTGAGCTCGTGCGTGACCCTTATTTTATAAAAAATTGTAAAAGTTGCAAGGTGTCTGTAAACCTACTGCCAAACTGTCTGGAGAGGCCCATATGAAGCAGTGGACTTTGAAAAAGAAGATGTGGCTGCAGTGAGCCACATCTTCTTTTCAAAGTCCACTGCTATTAGCTATTTAGGCGAATTATGTACAACTAAATCACTTCCAATATCTACTAGTTATATTGTAGGTTCTAGGTTTTAATTAAAATTAACTAAATACAAACTTTGCGTTTGTATGTATTATGATGACCCTAGGTAGGTTAGGACGAGTGACCGCTGATTTTTTACATATTTTAAAAAAGTGCTTGACTATTCTACCACTTGATATGTTGTATGGGGTAAGTAATAATTATAGTGTTGCCATAGAAGAAATCGACCTGGAGAATATAATTGCCATTATTATATTGCTTTACAATAATAAGGTTATTCTTTCTTTTAAAATGAAATAATCATTTTTATTGACTACTGTATGCCGAAGAGATTTTAAGAGTGAGTATATCAATTAACAAAACCCGTTATTATTAAATTTGTCGAAAACATATTTATTTTAATTTAAACTTAAAATATATTTTATATATCCGTTTTATAAGTTTTGATTGTCTAGTCTATATTTAAAAAAAATCTCTTATAATGTTTTAACAATCATTTTAAATTAATATCAATTGATGTTTAATATACCGTAATCAATTAACGCGTTTTTGAAACTTAAATGTGTAATCGGCCGTTACTTTATGAAATAATTGGGAGTATAAAGCAATTTTTTCACGTTGAAATTAAAATTCATTCAAAATTTAATTGAAATAGTGAAGAGTTGAGGTTGAAGTTGATAAACATTTGTTATAATATGTTTCAACGCTATAAGCGTAATTAATAATGCGTTTCCAATCAAACTTCACTGATTATTATCCAAACAAGTTAAAATATTTTACCTATAAATCTCTACATAGTATAAAAGAAAGTCGCTTCCCGCCGTCTGTACGCTTAGATCTTTTACATATTACATAACAGATTTTTATTTGGCTTTCTTCAATAGACAGAATGATTAAAGAGAAAGGTTTATATGTATGAAACATGCATATTATATTATATAATTTTTCTGTTCGTGTGTATGTGACTGAACTCCTCTTAAACGGCTGGACGGATTTTGATGATTTTTTGTGTGTGTGATAAAGTTGATTAGAGAATGCTTTAGATTCACAATTGTACTAGACGTTGTTGTCGAGATCCGGAAATAAACCGTGCGAAGCCAGGGTGGATAGTACAGGATATAATGCTTCTTACAATATCGAATGCTTAAAGTTAAAAGTTACAGCATATATACGTCCTACTGCTAGGCACAGGCCTCCCCTCATTTCTGAGAGGGTTTTAAGGAAATGTCTGCCACGCTGCCCCAATGCGTGTTGGCGAACACCAAATGTCGTACCGAATTTTTTTTCTTATTTCTCAGACATGCACGTTTTTCCTCATGATGTTTTCCTTGACTACCGAGCACGTGGTAAATCAGCACTTAAAATTGTAATTAACAATTTGATTGGTGCCAGCTGAGATCGAACCCGGGTTGCTGGCGTACTGTGAAATTTACAGCGAGCGCTAACCATCTGAGCTACCACGGCTCTTATCGAATGCGTGAGGTTAATAAACATACATTTATATTACAACTTACAAACATTACAGTGAAATTGTAATTTACCGTAAATAATTGACTTACAGCGCAGGTTATATATAAATATATGATAGAGACGAGGCATTCCATCTTAGTCCTCAGGGATGACAAAGTATCTGCATTTTAATATCTTTTTTATAGAATAAGGGCGACAAACGAGCACACAGTCCACCTGATGGTAAGTGGATGATGAGACCCTTAGACATCTACATCTATCCTCGATGAAGAATCGAGGATAAAATGTATAGTCCACCTGAGCGTAAGTGGATCATGTGACCCATAGACATATACATCTCCCTGCATCAACTTAATCTCATTTGGACTGTGTGCTTGGTTGAACCTTATTACCGGTCAAACTTATTCTATGTAAAAAAAAATCGCCTTATATTCTTTGTAATGTATACAGCATTGTAAGAGAAAATTATTAAAAAATAATTTTGAGCGCCTATTTAAAAATTTACATCACACGAAACGAAAACATAATTGATTAGTGACGATACATCGTTATACTCGATTTCTCCCTTTTTCTTTTGCGGCGAGAACACTTCGCTCTCCATTTTATCAATAAGTTTTTTCGCATTTTTGCATTTTAATATATAACACCCTGTGAAATCTCGCAAAAACTGTCGAGTGAGGTGGGAATGAAAATTGTTTGGGTGAATATTTTACCGAAGTTGTGAAACTTTCTTCAAAGTTTCTTTCTGGAAAAATGGTTACCTATTTGCTACTTTCTAATTAGATATGCTTAGTTTTATTTTTCGTTTTCGAATTGAGTCAATCACCAAGATCAGCATGCAAATACTAATTTGAAAATTAATCAATAGCCAATCACGATTCTTATCTTCCTCTTGGATAAATTTTTCCCCTAAGGTCTTTTTAGAAGTATTTTGGTGTATTATAAAAATCGCTATACAAAATTGCCTCTGCTTTTAATTCTTTCATTATAGTAAGCGGTATTATAAAAATATTACAAATTGCACTTAATATCATCATCATATTCAGCATCATTACAGCCCTTTACAAGTCTGTTGAACATAAGCATTGCCCCAAGGAACGCTGCAAAGCGCGCCCCTGAGCAACTTGCATTCATAAATTTCTTGCATCTCGTACCTGGTCGTCACTCTATATAGTGGTAAACTGCCACTCGAGAACCTTTCTTCTCCATCGGTTGCAGGTTTTCATATAAACATATAGTATAATTATCCTTAAAATTTTTACGATGCGTTGGATGAATTTTAAATGATTGCTTTCATTTGCATTAAAAGCGTTTTACTTAAATAGCGTTTTTAGACGAGAAACGACGAAATTAAAAGAAAGTGTTACTTTTTTCCTGATAAGGGTCGTCGTCGTAATTTGTTTTTTAACAGAGTAGTCTACTTTTAAAGAGGTGAAGTAAACCTTTTTTAATTAGAATAAATAAAGAATTCACGTTTTGCTTCACCTTAAATGTATTCACTATTAAAATCTTTTTCAAATTTAATTAATTTGTTGGTTGTATGATACAATTGATCTACTTTCATGTGTCTTTAGCTCTTAAATGTCAGCCTAATCATTTTTATGGACAAATATAATATGTTTAATGCATGATGAAGTTTCTATGATATTTAATTTTGTACGACGTGTTACAAATTATAAGGTGCCATGCGATTTGATAAGGGGGAATATGCAACTCCTTTACGTGCCAACCTCACCATATGATTGACTACGCTCTAGCAGTCGTTTGCTAGTGAAAAATTCACCTAAAACGGTATGCTTGATTTATAAAGCATGGTTGTAATATATATTATATTATAGTGTCAAAATATATATTCCGTGGACATGAGAAGTTCGCTGATTCGCATTGTGGCATTGCGGCGGACGCTAATTTACTCTAAAACTTTCTCCGAAATTCTCCTAGGAGTTATGTGCGCAGAAGTGGGAATGTTTCAGTTTAAATTTTTCTATGGCGTTTTTTCATTCATTATAGCATGTAAGAAGTCCACTGCTGAATATAGGCCTACCCCATAGATTGCTTCATAGTGGGGCCATTTGCCATAGTTGCCACGCTTGTTCGGCAGGTTGGCAACCACAAGTTTTATTATTTTGAGTTTTCGTTAGAAAGATGCTGCTACCCAGCTTTGTTTTATTTCCCTTTGTCGGCTTTTACGGATAATATAAAGTAAATTATTTACTTACGCCACCACTACATGCTCAATTTTTATAAGTAGTACTTTATTAATTTTTGTTACTAATAGGGGTCTCGAATTATGTTTTACATATAATAAAGTACCACGTGCATGCTAGATCAAATATTTTCTGTTTTCTGCGTAATGAAATATACTTCAAAGACATGTGAAGTCTTGCATTGGAGTCGTGTGACTCTTTGTTGCTCCATACACCTCTCTCGAAAATTCGGGGACGCGCGTTTTCAAATGTGGCTCATGTACAGAATGTTACTCTACATTTTAGAAATACATCAATTCATTAGCACGGCCATTATCTTAAAAAAATATAATTTTAGTATGTATATATTTTCATTATGTTTTAATATGTATATATTTTAGTGAGTTATAGACTACCAGTGGCTATAATTAAAGTATTTAACTGATTTCAAAGAGTATGTAACATGATAGCTCCGAGATTAGTAAATCGATTTTGCTGATTGTATAATGATGTGATAATCTCAAATATTTTTACACAATTTCAGTTTGTTAAATTACATACGTGTTTGGTGACGACGTAATCGATACATGTATATTCCAGGAATTTTAGTGGCATCTTCTACATCATCAGCCTGCAAAAGTCTACTGTTGGACATGGGTCTCTCGCTTTTTAGAATGAATTTACCATTCGCATCATTTTACCGTCTGATGTAAACGGGGTGGTTATATCACCATCTGTCGGAGGCTATGAAATAATTGTGGTATTTCCCATAGTCACCTCTTACGATTAAATGGAATGATGGATTCTCATACATCACTATATACGGCAATCATCACAAAGGTTGATCAGCTGGTGATCTTCTGGTCTACTTAACTCATAGATGGGCGGAGGCAGTAGAGTCCAAGGGGGAGGCATTGGCCGTTAGTTTGGACATAGCGAAAGCCTTCGATCGAGTCTGGCACAAAGCGCTTCTTTCGAAGCTTTCTTCCTATGGGCTTCCCGAGAAATTGTGCAAATGGATTACCAGTTTCCTTGCTAATCGGAGCATCAAGGTCGTAGTAGAGTAGCACTGGTGATGCCTTATATACCAGCCGTGCTAATATTTCTCGGGAAAACGTCGCCAAGTACCGGGACAAATTTGTGTCTGAAGTCAAGTCTTTGCTGAACAAAGTCTCGGATTGGGGCGATTAAATCTAGTCCAGTTCAATCCCCAGAAGACATACGTTTGTGCGTTTACCGCTAAAAAGAACCCTTTTGTCGTATCTCCTCAGTTTAAAGGCACTCACTCCCCTTGCTGTCTCAGCTAGTATCGGAATCCGCGGCGTCGACATATCGAATAGTGTGCAGTTTCGTGGTCACTTGGAAGGGAAGGCCAAATTGGCCTCTAAAAAGCTTGGCGTGCTCAGCAGACCGAGACAGTATTTCATGTCGGCACATCGCTTACAACTTTACAAAGCGCAAGTTCGGCCTCATATGGAATACTGTTCTCATCTCTGGGCCGGGGCACCCCAGTGCCAGCTCCTTCCACTTGACCGCATCCAGCGCAGAGCGGTTCGAATCGTCGAGGACCGAGTTCTTTCTGAACGGCTCGATACACTGGCACTGCGTAGAGATGTTGCATCTCTTTGCGTATTTTATCGCATCTATTATGGGCAATGCTCTGAGGAATTTTTCGGACTAATTCCAGCCGCTCAATTTCACCATCGCACATCGTGACAAAACTCGCGTTACCATCCATACCATCTGGATGATTGGCGGTTCACCACTGTGCGATTTAGAAGAAGTTTTCTCCTTCGCACAACTTCCTTGTGGAATCGATTACCACTAGCGATTTTTCCGGACCGATACGACTTAGGAACCTTCAAGAAAAGAGCTTACACCTTTCTAAAAGGCCGGCAACGTATCTGCAATTCCCCTGGTCTTGCGGTTGTTCATGAGCGGCGGTAGTCACTTACCATCAGGTGGGCCGCATGCTCGTTTGCCCCCTTTTCTATAAAAATAAACCGGTCAAGTGCGAGTCGGACTCGCACACAGAGTGTTCCGAACAAATCCGTAGGTACATAAGTTTAAAATTATTAAAAATATTTTTATTATATGATTTAACTAAAAATGTATGCAATTTTTCCTTTATCTGTGCTATAATAAGTTGCTTCGTACCATTTTTTTAGATTCTGAGTTCACGGGAAGTATCCTGTAAGTTTTGATTCGAAAATTTGCGGCATAAACGGCTGTATCTTTTGATTGAGTTGGCTTAGAAGTTTGATTTTTTCACAGCTCCAAGGGATAGTAGACTTGAGTATTTGATATGAATTTCAGCTTGATACCTCCACGCGTTTCTGAGAAAAAGGGTC
Source organism: Parnassius glacialis (assembly GCA_033319125.1). Classification (NCBI taxonomy): domain Eukaryota; kingdom Metazoa; phylum Arthropoda; class Insecta; order Lepidoptera; family Papilionidae; genus Parnassius; species Parnassius glacialis. Next base: position 15,601,933 of record JAVANC010000012.1, read on the forward strand.
TTGACAGACAGACAGACAGACAGACAGACGGACAACAAAGTGATCCTATAAGGGTTCCGTTTTTTGCTTTTGAGGTACAGAACCCTAAAAATAAAGCTAATAAATTTAATAGCATTAAGTTTTTTACATTTTTCCCGAAAGCTGTTCGTCTTACAAATATAAAATATAAAACATTCATTTTATTATTTGAAATATTCCTCCAATTAATTAATTAAAGATATTAATTGGACAGTAGTTGAGAAATAATAATCGAATTCAGGGCTGTATATATAGGGACAATGCGCTCGAATGCACAAACAAAAGCAGTTGTAACCTAGGTTTAATCATCGAGAGCGCTTCACGTGGCAGTTGAGAAAGCCCTTTGACATAGAGGAACACTAACTTGATATATAGGAAATATAATATAGAGGAGCATATTCGGAGAGGTATTTGAGAAGACAAATTCGAACTATTTATCCTGAGTGCTATAAAACCTAAATACTATTAGTTGATTTGTTTATTTAAATCCTACGTCCATAAAGAATCGTCGAAAATTAAAAATAACTAAAATTAATGCGTTAAAATCCACAAAATTAGTTTTATTCAATATTAAGTATTCGTGTAAATATAAGAAATCATTATAAGATGATTATGTTGTTATATTTTTGAGTTTCAAAAAGTTGGCAGTGTTTCATCTCCAAGCATCAGAAATAGTGAAAGTCGTCGGTCCTTCGCCTAATTTTTCTCCGGTCGTATCGGACTGTCGTCCCATCGGACTATGAGAGTGAAGGAATAGAGAGTATACCTGTGTTTGCGCTCTCTTTCACGCACTACAAACCTATCCTGCGCGAATGGCTAGTATTCGTTGAGACTGGCCGCCTAGGCTGTAAATACAGTCTGGAGGACATAAATGTTTTATGCAGTAATACAGTTCGCTTGTCACTTCAATATTTATAAATGCAATTAAAGTAATTAACAATAGAGCGCTTGTCTATAACTGGTCATTTATACCTCGAAAATATTCTAAAAAAATATATAAAATTTGATACACAATTGATTCTTTTGTTAGAGACAGTATAAAAGGGAACTCTGAGATATGTGGGTAAAAATATTCATAACCTTGCCCGCGGCTTTGCTTTGTTGAATTTGAATGTATTCAAAATATTGATAAATATCTTTTTATAAAAAAGAAATGAACCGGCTTTTAAGAATTATTGTCAGCTTATATCTATTGATTTTTAATTACGGGTTACGAATGTAGTCAGTAGTAGTAATTTTTGAAACAATATTGTCTAATATACTGTCAACTAGTGTTTGTTGGTAGCCAAAAACAATTACGCTCTGCTGTAAGCCCGCAAGCGATGACGAACCCTACCTCCTTTTCCTACCCATGGGAGCGGGTTTGCTTCTCGCCGGATGATCCCAGCGCTGTTGCTGACTCTGTCACTGATGTGGTGCTACAGGGAATAGAACTATTTATTCCATCATCTGTGGTACTCATCGGAGGCAGATCTCAGCCTTGGTTTGGTCGCTCCTGAAAGACTGCATTACGCAGTAAGCAGGAATGTTATCAAGCCTGGGCTGCGGCTTCGGCGACTCGGGATGTAAACACCAGCATACTTAAAAAGAAGTATAACATCGCCTCCAGGTTCTTCAGTTAGAGTTATTGCCAAGGCAAAGTCAGCGCACATAGGCAGAATTGGCGAGAAATTAGTTCGCCTTCCTTCGGAAACCCGTGCATTCTGGTCTCTCGCCAAGGCTGTCCAAGGGAATTTCTGTAAGCCATCACTACCATCTCTGCACAGGGAGGACGACTTACTGGCCCAAGACGCAAAAGACAAAGCCGACCTTTTAGGCTCCCTTTTTGCGTCCAACTCGACTCTTGATGACGGGGGGAAAACACCGCCGACCCGGAAAACACGCGGTGTGAGTGCTCCATGCCGGATGTGCTGTTCTCACAGCGCTCGGTTCGCAAAGCACTTCTCTCCCTGGACATCCAGAAGTCGAGTGGACCTGACGGAATCCCCCCAATTGTGCTGAGGACGTGTGCACCGGAGTTGGCACCGGTCCTATCGCGTCTTTTCCGGTACTCATACTCCCAAGGCGTAGTCCCGAATTCATGGAAGACAGCATTTTTCCACCCGATCCCTAAAAAAGGCGACCACTCAGACCCGTCCAACTATAGGCCTATCGCGATCACCTCCTTGTTCTCCAAAATAATGGAATCCATTATTAACTGCCAGCTTATCCGGTACCTTGAGGATCACCAGTTGATTAGTGACCGCCAATACGGTTTTCGTCGGGGTCGATCAGCTGGTGATCTTCTGGTCTACCTGACCCATAGATGGGCGGAGGCAGTAGAGTCCAAGGGGGAGGCGTTGGCCGTTAGTCTGGACATTGCGAAGGCCTTCGATCGGATTTGGCACAAAGCGCTTCTTTCGAAGCTCCCTTCCTATGGGCTTCCCGAGAAATTTTACAATTGGATCACCAGCTTCCTTGCAGATCGGAGCATCAAGGTCGTTGTAGACGGTGTATGTTCTGACTACAAGCCTATTAACGCTGGTGTTCCACAAGGCTGTGTGCTATCACCAACGCTGTTTCTTCTGCATATCAATGACATGTTGCTAACTGGTAACATTAATTGCTATGCGGATGACAGCACTGGTGATGCTCTATACACTGGCCGTGCCAATATTTCTCGGGAAAACGTCGCTGAGTACCGGAACAAACTTGTGTCTGAAATCGAGTCTTTGCTGAACAAAGTCTCGGATTGGGGCGACTAAATCTAGTCCTGTTTAATCCTCAGAAGACACAAGTTTGCGCGTTTACCACTAAAAAGAACCCCTTTGTCGTATCTCGTCAAATTCAAGGCACTCCCCTAGTTGCCTCAGCCAGTTTCGGAATCCTCGGCGTCGACATATCGAGTGACGTGCAGTTTCGTGGTCACTTGGAAGAGAAGGCCAAATTGGCCTCTAAAAAGCTTGGCGTGCTCACCAGAGCGGGACAGTATTTCATGCCGGCACACCGCCTGCAACTTTACAAGGCGCAGGTTCAGCCTGACATGGAATTCTGTTGCCATCTCTGGGCAGGGGCTCCCCAGTGCCAGCTCCTTCCACTTGACCGCATCCAGCGCAAAGCGGCTCGAATCGTCGACGACCGAGCCCTTTCCGATTGGCTCGATTCATTGGCACTGCGAACAGATGTTGCATCCCTTTGCATTTTCTTTCGCATCTACCATGGGGAGTGCTCTGAGGATTTGTTCGGATTAATCCCAGCCGCCAAATTTCACGAACGCACATCGAGGCAGAATTCCCGATACCATCCACACTATCTGGATGATTGGTGGTCCACCACTGTGCGTATTAGAAGATGTTTTCTTCCTCGCACGACTTCCTTGTGGAATCGATTAACATCAGCGATTTTTCCGGACCAATACGACTTAGGGATCTTCAAGAAAAGAGGTTTGGTGTTGCAGTTGTTCATGGGCGGCGGTAGTCAACTTACCATCAGGTGAGCCGCATGCTCGTTTGTACCCCTCTCCTATAAAAAAAAACGAACATTGCTTTAAACTTTTTGTATTGGATTCGAATGACGGACCATGCTGTGAGCTTATCAATTTTATTTTGGTCTTCTCACGCTTGTTACCCAGGGGAGTAGCTAGAGATAACAGCCTTCTATTTCCCACGATCCTAATACACCTCTCTTTCTTCTTTCAGATCCATATATACCTAGTCAGGTCATAAATTCTGTCACATGTTTATTCATTATGTAACTATTTATATACCAAAATGAACTTAACAAAACATAGATTCTTATGACACTAAAGTTTTTTCAAAATGACCTCCGTGATTTTGAATACAGGCCTTCAATCTGCGCGGCCAGTCGTCTATCGCAGCACGAACGAGGTCCATGTCAATATCGGCGGCTGCCTTAATCAAGGATGTCTTGAGTGACTCCAAATTGGGATGAGACTTTGAGCACGCCTTTTTCTCCAAGTGTTGCCATATCTTGTAATATAACGGTTTCAAATCTGGACTGGAGGAGGGTCAGTCTTCGTGCCGGATGAAGTCGATTTCACGCGCCGCCAGCCAGTCTTGTGTGCTCTTCGCTCTATGAGCTGGCACCGAATCTTGTTGGAATACCCAGTGCCTGTTATAGAACATGGTATGAGAAACTGACTGTATTTTGATACACAACTGCATTAAATTTTACACCTTTCTCACAAAAATGTACCTCAGTTAAGCCCCAATAAGAAACTCCCAACCATACCATGAGCGAGGATGGAAAATGACCTCGTTGGACACGCGGAATACGGTTGCTCGCTTCTTCACTACTGTGTGCGTACACCTTATCATTTTGTTTGTTGTAGCTCTCTTCTACGGTAAACATTTTTTCATCCGAAAAAAGAATTTCCCGATTTTTTTTCCCGCGTACCGCTTCAACAAAGCGCGGCATTTCTTCAGTCTCAGGTCCATTAGACGAGCATTCAAACGATGTCCCGTTTTTCTTCGATACGCCCGAAGCCCTAAGTTTTCATTTAACACCCTTTTCACCGTGGTTCTGCTTAACCCCATCTGAAGGGCCAACAGTTTCTGCTTACGTTTGGGATTTCTTTGAATTCGCGCCTTCACAGCTTTTATCACTGCTGGAGTCCTAACAGACTGAGGGCGACCACTTCTTGACCTGTCGTCTACACTAGAGTCTCCATTGTATCGTTTGATGGTACGATAAACGAATCTTTTGGTTATATTCAAATTTTTCAGTATGTTAAAAAATTGAATTGGCGCGTAACCGCAACGATGCAACGCAATAACTGCAACACGTTCTTCTTCAAGCGCCCACTCCATATTTAAAAATGAGTAAAATTCTAAAAAGTAAACAGTTTTATTTTCATGAACAATTTGAAATTCGAATTCAATAAACTTTTTTGTGGCCAGCATTCTAAAAGAAAAGTTTTTACTGTTTGACAATACTTATGACCTGACTGTGTATATACCTACATGCTAGTCGGTTAAGGGCACTTTTAATTTGGTCTATCTTGAATTTATCACCGATTTGGTCGATAAACTTCCGTCAAGGTGTCATTTGACAACTTTGCGACTTATTTTTTTTACGTGTCCAAACCGCCAATGCATTCCTTTCTTAATCCTAGTCACAACATTTTCTTGCAAACTGTACTTTTCTCTTATCACACAATTTCTCATTCAAAATCTATCATAGTTTCAGTCATCCCTAGCATAATTTTTAATGGTCTCATGTCTGCAGCACAAATTTTACTTTCATGCTTCTTCGCCACACCCAACCATCACTACATTGTGAATGGCCATACGTGCTTTTTCACACATTCTGATTTCCCACAGTAGAGGAAAGGGCCCACTTTGTTCTGTGTCCTGGATTCACTCTTGTTTTTATTTATGTACACACAAGAAAATACAGAAATAGTCTTATCGTGCGAAACTGAGATATTCGGTCAAATTTTTTGAGCCCAAATATTAAAAGGATACACTGATTTTGCAAACGCTCGAGTTTGTTAAGGAGCTCCTCTGTAGCATCCAAATAACAGGCGTCAGCGTTATCAAGCAGTGGTAGGATAAGAGTGAGCACGAGTGATATTTTAGCTTCATTATACATCCTTGTCATGTCTATCTTCCCTGCTAAACACAGAACCTAAATAGACAAACTCATCCACTTGCTCAACCAGCTCCCTATCTATTCTTATTTCACATATCGTTTTACTTTCTTCTCTTTCAAAAACCATCGCTATCGTCTAACTCGAGTTCACTTTCTTTCCCCTTTCTTTTAATGACCAGTCTATTCATAAGACCATCATATGCAATTCAAAATCTTCTAAACAATGCATGCCAGTTGTCAGCTATCACATTTTCGGTAAGGTTCTTGTTCAGATGTAATCTTAAAAATTTGTTGGTGATGACAAGATCATCATTACAAATAAATTACTGAAATTTACAGTCTGAGTAATATATTTTATAAGTGAATGTCAAACTACATGCTAAATAAATAAGTGTAAATTAATAACGCTTCAATATAATATTAAAATTACTGCATGTTAATTATGTATAAAGTATTAACTTATTTATTTTATGAAAAAACAAATATATAATATATATTGCTGACATAAGAGTTTCTCACGTTCAAGAAGTAATTTCCAAACTGCATTTTGTGTAATGGGAAATTTTAATCACATTAGACTTAACAAGCATACACTGCATACACTTCGCTCTTCCGGGAGGTTAATGTCAAGGGGACTAAAGAATGTCACACGACAGATGCATTTTTATATTTTTATTATGATTTAACCCAGGTTCGATCGCCGCCAGCACAAATGAAATTGTTAATTGCAATTTTAAGTGCTGATTTACCAAGTGCTCGGCGGTGAAGGAAAAATCGTGGGGAAACCTGCAGGTCTGAGAAATAGAAAAATTATATTTCGAAGACATGTGAAGTTCGCCAACACGAATTGGGGCAGCGTAGTGGACACATCCTTGCTCTAAAACCCTCTCTGAAATGAGAGGAGACCTGTGCTCAGCAGTGGGACGTATATGTGAAGGCTGTAACTAACTTTTTTATGATTTAAAATAAGAGTATACTGTGTATTTTGACCGTTTAAAAAGGATTAAAAAATAAAGGATAGCGTCTTTGGTTCCTCAGAACCACATATTAGTAAATTTAAAAATGAGATTCAACAAACAACTGACGACTCCGTGGCGCAGTGGCTTAGCAATGAGTTCCAGCGCTTGGGGCTGCGGGTTCGAATCCCGCACGGAACAAGTATTTGTATGGCCTATAAATAATTGTTCCGGGTCTGGATGTTTGTCCTTGTGCAATTTATGTTTGTAAACTGCCTCCACGATACAGGAGAAAATCCTAGTGTGGGGGTAACGTTTTTTAAAGAAATAAAAATAAATAAAAAAACTTTAACTTCTGGTGTCGAAAGATAAAAAAAAATATTTTAATTTTATGAAAAATAAAAAGAAACAGAAAGTACGGACCACGAACTAAAAAGTTGTGATTTCGAATCCGCCTGTCGTTGTCATGAACCACTTGTAGTGACTAGTGCGCATATTGATAACTATAATAGCGTCACTAATATAGTTAAAAGGTTGTATATAAAAATTATTAATATTTTTAATCAATACGCCTTTCAATTTGTTAATAATAACGGTGAGGTAACCAATGAAAGAAATATTTAAAATGCGTGTGCCTTCTTTCCTTCACATTGCGTAGATTCAAAATCCTTTCGAGAAATGAGGGAAGCTTTGTTCCTAAGTGGGTTGAAGGTTTATGATGTTTAAGTTAAATGATTATGATGATGATTGAGGCTTTAAAACTAATTTAATGTTACTTAGTTATAAACCAAAATATAACATTTCATTCACTGAAAACAGAGCGAATTTGAAGAAGCAACTTCTGAAACTCATTTTATTAATGGAAGATTTCAATCGCACTTGCAATGAGAATAATCCTGAATTGCCAGGCTCAAACTACTGGTAGTAAGGTCTCTCTAAAACATGGCTTGCCGAGTATCAAAGCGACATGCTTTGAAATGTTCAGTGCTAATTGTAGATAATGTTCAAGTTTTGCAAAAGTTTGTTTTCTAAAAACGATTTAGTAACAAAATGTTTGTATTACCACATAATACTTAATAATACAACGGAATATTCTATAATACGTTAAAATTAAAAAAAATTGTACAACCGACTTTAATATAAATTATTAAGAATAATTCAAAAATTATTGATCAGACCTTGATCAAATTTATATGAGACCACATGTGAAGCACCAGCATTCAAATAAAAAAAATCATTGAAATCGGTTCACCCAGTAAAAGTTATGAGATAACACACATAAAAAAAACGTACAGTCGAATTGAGTACCGTCTCCTTTTTGAAGTCGGTAGAAAAACACAGACATGTACCTCATCAAATTCTACATAATGTGATATAGGTCTCGAAATTATGGGAAAAGACAATACTTAATAAGAGCTTATTAACTCTTGCCTTGAAAGCCTTGTCTCATTTCTGAGAGAGTTTTAGGACAAAGAAAAGTCCACCACACTGCCCCAATGCGTGTTGACGAACTTCAAATGTTTGCGAATTTTTTTTTTTCTTATTTCTCAGACATGCAGGTTTACTCACGATATTTTCCTCCACCGCCGAGCACGTGATAAATCAGCACTTAAAATTGTCAATAAAAATTTCTAGGCTTTGTAGATTTTGAGGCTCTGCCTTATCATAATTTGTCCGTTTTCGAAGCGTGTCAAATGTAGAAAAAAGTGGTTCAAAGAATCATTTAGTTCTTTTGTAAATGCATGTTTAAAAATATATAACTACAGCTAAATAAAAGTTTTATTAATTTAATAATAAGATATTATTATTTATTTTTAAAAGTTATGTTTATACTTTTATGGTTTTATTTTTTAAAACCAAAGACAGTAAAGACATCACGACTACCTTCTACACCACACCACTACGAGGTTTTGACGAGATTGATCCACGCCGCAGGTCTTTTATGGGTGTATTGGTTTTTACGTGGTAGATCCATGCTGCAGTTATATTGTGGCTGCAGCAGGAATGGGTCGGCTCGTTCGGCGTGGGACCACGCTCGAATACCAGCTTAATGCTGCTGTCTTTTGTATGGTGAGTGTTGAGAACCGGAGACCCTTTTTACTCGAAACGAGGCATTCCATCTTAGTTCTCAGGGGTGACAACGCATCTGAATTTTGATTTTTAATTGAGGATAAAAGAAGATTTCTATGGACAACAGCATTCACTTACCATCAGCTGGACTGTGTGTTCGTTTGTCAATCTTATTTTATAAAAAAAAAACTGGTGCAGCACTAATAAGCAAGTATACTAAGTTTTGTATTAGCCGGGGAAGGTTTGCTCCGTGATAACACAACATAAATTTATTAATTTAAATAAAAATAAATATTTACTCGTATTTTGACAAATTATCTTAAATTACCAAATATACCAAAGCACTTGAACTCAGTGCGCAATGCAAGGCAAAATATTTGACAGCCCTGAAAAATTGTTACTAATCAGGATTAATATTAGTAACCTTTTTTTCTAATTGCTATTAACAAGTACATATTGGTATTCTTCTTGAAAATATTTTTTATTGATTTAAAATCTGTTTTGTTATGTATTCACTTCATTTACTGAAGTATAAGAGGGTGCAAATATTGGTAATATTTTGGTACGGTTTAATAAAACTTTCGTTTGGACCCTTACTAGTTGAAAGTAATTTTATAACTTTAACGGTTCCTCCCGCATTGTACCCTCCAGTTTATAAGTTTAAATGTTGTCTCCGAAAATAATTTTCAGTATTGTAGAAAAGATGAAAATAGAAAAATTTTAACGCAGCAGCTTTTGCTGTCGCACGGATGGGCCTGCTCGAACCGGGGTGGTACCACGACCTCACAGAAAACCAGCGTGAAGTAGAGGTTTACCTCTGCGTTTCGCTTGGTGAGTGCAGGTGGCCGGAAGCCCTTTTTACTGGAAATAAGGCATTCCATTTTAGTCCTCACGGGTGACAACGCATATACATTTTGATTTGTAATAGAGGATAGATGTAGATGTCTATGGGCCACAGCAACCATTCCATCAGGTGGACTGTGTGCTCGTTTGTCACCCTTATCCTATAAAAAAAGCCTTTATTTGTAAGAATTGGATATTCGCTGTATATAACCTGCAACTGTCAAAAGAATAATAACATAAACTGCTTCGTAATCCTTTAGCTGTGGTGCTGCGAATCGTGGGTTTGAATCACGCACGGGCAAAGTAGTTTGTTTGTATGGCTTTTCGGTTATGCTAGCTAGTTTACGTGCAATTTATATAAACTATATAACTTCACAATACGATACGATACGTGTGATCTGTATCGTGTGGGAGGAAATTTTGGTTTCAAGCAATTACTTTTTAATAAAATGAAGAGTAAAAACTCTTTGATTTATATGTTTTATTCGGGCTATTAATTCATAAAAGAGCCGTGGTACTACAGTGGTATGCACCTGTCGTAAAATTCACAATAAGAGAACAACATGGGTTCGATCACCGCCGGCACTAATTAAACATCAAAATAAGAAACTGACTTCAGAATCCTTTTGAAGTCGCTTTTTATTTTTTATTTAACGTTAGATTTTGCATAAAGCGACAGGTCTGTTTGTAATTCTCTGCAAAGTGGAACATCTACAATCTCGTTATTATTTCGCTACCCAGGAAACTCGACTTGTAATTAAAATTCATAATATGTGAATGCGCTTCGTTTGTCCTTGTGATTACACTGTAAAGTGGTGTCGGGGTTTGACGGGCACGTTATGCATCACGCGATAATGGAAACAAATCGTTAGGTTTCCGTGATAACGAAACCTTTATACGTAATGACGTCATATATCGCTGTGTACTATGGTGTCAGCTTCTATTGAATCCATCACCATATTTTGTCTAATAGGTGTCGTAGGACGTGACCATGATATGACGACTATGATATATATATGTGAACATAGCTGGCGGTATCAACATTTAGTGTAAGCCAGATGTAACATTTAGTGTAAGCCGTGTGTCAATTATAAGAAATAAGTGAAGTCCGTATCTATCCTCTCGCATTTTTTTATAGAATAGGGGTGACAAACGAGCACACAGTCCACCTGATGTTAAGTGGATGCTGTGGCTCATAGACATCTATATTTATCTGCGATTAAGAATCAAAATGCAGATGCGTTGTTACCCCTGAGGACTAAGATGAAATCCCTCGTATCCAGTAAAAAGGGTCTCCGGTTCTCTACACTCGCCATACCAAACGCAGCAGCATTAAACTGCTATTTTACGCTGGTTTTCTGTGAGAGCGTGGTCCTTCCCCGGTCGAGCCGTCCCATCCGTGTTACAACTACATATAATATAATTGCAACATGGCTCTACCACGTCAAAAAAATTCGCTTCTTCAATTTTGTAGTCTGCTGTATTCAAACAGAGACTACGTAACACCAAATGCAATGAAAATAATGTTACAATGGCACAAACGATGACGGAGAGCAACTGCTCTCAGATAACTATCTGACGCTATTAACGACATGTCGCCTGGTGTCGCTAAATACTTAAAACTTTGGAGAGTTTTGACTGCACTAGGGATTGCAACGGAGGTATTTATTTTAAATACTAGCAATGCTATTAATATTCCTAAAATTGCCTTTAACCACTCCTACTCAGCTGAAAATGCTCGTGTTAGGAGTGGTTCACGACAATAGTCGAACGGAGGATTCGAAGCCACGGCCTTTTTTAGTTCGCGGTGCGTACCCTGCCATTAGGCTACTGTCGGCGAGGAGGTAAATGGATAATTTTTAAGCAAGCAAGCCACAGAAGTTACTCTTATGTCTATAATGTGTGACACAACAATACATAAATACAAACAATACGTGAAATAAACGTTTAGCCAGAACATTTGATGTGATGTCTATAACAATGTATACACAAACCTTTTACAATCGGCCATTGAATAAACGATGGAATGGAAAAATTATTTAAATCCTCGACCCGAATGGGTCGTAGCCCGGGGCAAGTTTATATCATTTTTGTATCCGATAGATGTTTCTGTGGACTCAGTATTAGAAAACATTGCACGTGTACGTATGACGGTAACTAACAAGAATACATTTAGAAAGACAAAGTTATTAAAATATATATATTTTTATAAAGACATTTGAATTATTTAGAATATCTCTTACATCGTGGAAGCATTTTAAATACATAATTTGCACGAGGAAAGTAGAATACCCGGAGTAATTATTTGTAAGGTATGCAAAAATTTCTCACGTGTGGAAATCGAAACAACAGGCCGTCATCTACACCATCAAGTCTTTTTTAATGATTTCTGTACTTTTCGTTGCATTATCTTTCCAATGTAGTAGGAGATTGTAATATAAAGGAAAAATTAAATGATGTTCTCCGGGCCGGTTCCTACAGCGTCAGCTTCCGAATATAACTGACTGCAGCGTTGCTGGCCTCAGCATTGAATTCCGCACGTAAAAAGTATTTTTCTGATAATAGTTTAGGATCTGGATGTGTGTGAAATGCAATTTATTATCTAAATTGAGTCCGTTTTATAATATCATAAAGATATTTTAAACTAAAAGTAAAACATCCCAAATTTTTAACAAATGATAGCTCCAACTGGGCCTCTAGAAATTATGAAAGTAGTAGGTAGTAATACTGACCACGAAACCACGGATTATTAGGTCAGTTACTGACACACATACTCTAGATACTTCTACAGTGTCACAGATGTACGAAGTGCCAATATTATGTAGCAGTAGAATATTCTCTTTAGCTCAGGGTTTCCCAACCGTTTCTTGACGAGGGACCACTTTAATTTCTTTGTTGTTAGAAGGGGCAACAAGGTGAAAAAGAAAACTGTTAATCTAACAATAAATTTTAATCACAACTTTTAACATAATTATACAATAAAGTGAAGAGAAGCATTCATTCACTGTATTATTTGTGTATTTATTGTAAAAGAAGTCATACATGTTTGGTAAAAATTTGCGATTTTAATTCCGACGCGACGCGTGGTGTTGCACTGCCAGCGTGACGAGAAAATAATAATTGTAAAATATTTAAATCTTTTGCGGATTATATTTAAGCTCTTGCGGACCACTGGTGGTTCGCGAACCACTGGTTGGGAATCACTGCTTTAGGCGATAATCAAACTCACAACGTGACTTAAATGCGCCGTCCACATCAGCCGTTATAATTTAATTAGTTAAATAGCTACGCCCAGCACATATGCGGCACGGAAGAAGTTATTTCATTACTCAAGAAAACATTTCTAAAACTCATTTCATCACGAGAGACTTTAATTACATTAGCGCAAGACTACACAAGTATAGCTTTTCATTTAACACCGTCTCCAAAGTACTTTCGCTATAAACAATATAACCATGCTATCAAAGGGCGACCTGTCGCTCTTTGATAGCATCTTGCACCTTTGAAGTTATATGCAGAGTGATGTCGATGGATAGCTACGTGACATTTGCATCGGGGATAACATAGAATATAATGAAAGCATATCAGAATTTCAATTATCTAATTTAATGTTTGTCAAAATAAAAATAAAATATTATGATGGATCCGAGAGAGATTTAATGAATAATCGATTTCTATAAGAAATCAGAACAACTGAAATATAAATAAAACTCTAAATAGTCGACTTTGTAAGTTAGTACACAGATAAGCGTTCCTTTTTAAGAAAAGGACAAAACAGAAGCGAATAAGCTAACAAAATTAAATTTTCGATAGCTTGTTTATGTTGATAATATTAATGATATGCTCCAAGGGGGTGGGCTACTAACTGCAGATAACTGATCATTGTTACTGGCACCTCAACAAACAGACTGATATAACATTTTAGAACCATCACCAACAACAGGAAGAAGATTTTTGCTTTTGTATTGTCGTTTAAGCAATGGTTTGAAGAGGTGCGGTTTTGTTTATTAAATGTTTGCCCATATGTTAGTGAGAAATGTGAAGCAAGTGTTCCGATCTTGGTATAAACCTGAAGTTATTTTGTCCACTTAACCGCCTTGAGAAACTATCGACCATCAACTGTCTGCTGGCTTAAGCTGTCGACGAATCAACACATCTTTGCATGTTGATTCGTCGCATTGCAATGTTATCATAATATTATATTGTATTGGGTAGAGACATACTTAATGTGTTACATCGTTTGATGTATTCTTTTCGGCTGCAGACCCTGTAGCCAATGCCATATTATTATATTTAACAAAGGTTTGAGCTGAAAATGCTCATTCATATCAATTAGTAATATTTTTAAAGTTGTGAACCAATTATTTAGTAATAAATGAGTGTTATTTTTATATATGTGATATTTTGATATTGTTAATATTTTTTTTTATATAAAACTGAAGAGACAAACTGAACTTACAATCCATCTGATGGTAAGTGGCTACAAATACGTTATCACCTCTGAGGGCTTAGATGAAATGCCTCACAACATATAATTATACTATATCTATTTTCGTTAGATTCGAACACAGTACTGCAAGCATTTAAGTTGCTATTAGGCAGTAGAAATAGTTAAGAGGTGGTACCTACTTAGTCGGACTCAGATAGATAATTTAAAAATAAAAATTTTGTAGAACCAACTTCAATATAAATTACCAAGAATAACTCAAAAACTATTGATCAGACCTTAATCAAATTTATATGGGACCACATGTGAAGCACCAGCTTTCAAATGAAAAAAATGATCATCGAAATCGGTACACCCAGTAAAAAGGTAACTCACATAAAAAAACATACAGCCGAATTGAGTACCTCCTCCTTTTTGAAGTCGGTAGAAAAGAGTCCTACCATCTCGTAAATATTGCCAAGAACAGGTTTCCCATTGACACAAATATTTTCATGGAATTTGTGTTATCAAAATTATTACAAAACATATAAACGCGTGAGTAACCGTGTTTATGTTTCGACACTTCTTTCAACAAAATACTGGCCGGAGCAATTTCTTGAAAATAGACAACCTCGGAAATATTTTTACACGACGCTATCGCAACTCTCGTCGGGATCCTAAATGTGGCTGAAAGTACAGTAATTTTACAACTCGAGTGGTCGGCGCGACGCTCATTTAGAAGGATCTTCCACTACACCCTTGAGTGTGTTTGTGTTTTAGTTTTGCTATTGAAATGATTTCGTGAAATTGCTCTTTTAGTCTTTTAATATTAAACAAAAACAAACGTTAGTGTAGATTGTAACAAGAAAATAACAATTTTGGACACCAAAAATTGACTTTAATATCTTATAACGGAGTTATTTGGTAATTTGTGATTGCTGATAGAATTTACTCCGGTTGTATTACAGTCATATAATAACAAGTAAACTTTTAACTTTAAATTGTCCTCGTGATAGTACCTATCACGATATTTCTAACAGGATTACGGACCAGGAAAGATTCATGGATTTGATTCGTCGTGAAATTGGTGGTTTCACATGTACTCGTATACTAATAATTTCTTTTACCTGAAACGTGGGGTAGCCCTCACAACACAAAGTATTTGTATATTAGATAATAAATACACAATGTATTTGTATATGTAATTAAAGATATTTATAGAGCAAGACGTCTACTTATTGACAACCACTACTACTATACTACTATATTACATCGAGACCCTGCAGTGTTTGGCCTACATTAAATTTATTTACCTCGCAGTTTTCCACCGCATAACACATGAGTTAACACAGAGTTTAAAATAGATTTTTGGGTTTGAAATATAGTTTAATTTATGTGATGACTAAGGGAATTATAAAATTTACGGTTGAGCGCCCAACTGAGACAAAAATTTCTCTTAGATTTTTTTATTACCGTTAGGTCTACTTTCTGCCTAGGAGTCTGTCTGGGTTGGTACCCTCTTATCACGCCAAAATTAGCAGCCTCGCACCGCTGCTTTCCGGTCTGAAGGCTGTAGAAAGCCAGTATGACTACAGACTTTGAGACATTCCATCTTAGTCCTAGGCGATGACAACGTATCGTTTTGATTACAAGAATAGATATACCTGTATGTTGTCTATGGGTCACAGTATCGACTTACCATAAAGTAGACTGTGTGCTCGCTTGTCACACTTATCCTATAAAAATAGTACCCTATTTGTAATATCTTTTATTGAAAAATATTTCATTACTTGCGATTATAAGGATTTGATTTTAAATAAGTAGACCTCTGTCATATTAGAGCATAATGAATCGATGATTAACATAACGAGACAGCAGTTTGATGTCTTCGCAAGACGCGACATCCGTTGCCTCGTTATTACGCCACGACGAAACAAGCACGCCTTGTAATTAATTTAAATTCGCAATATGTGAATGTGCGTTGCTTGTCCTTGTGATCACGCTGACAAGTGGTAGCGAGGTTTAATGTTGGGTGATCCATCATGTGATAATAATGTTAATAATTTGGAACGCTCTAAAATTTTGACAACAACATTAATCAATTTGAGCGCGTGTAATAAGTTTTTATATACAATACATTTAGGACCTTAAAGTAAAGTAAACTTACAGCCTATATACGTTCCACTGCTGGGCAAAAACCTCCTCCCACTTCTGAGAGGGTTTTAGGTCAAGCAAATGTGCGCCGCGCTGCTCCAATGCATGTTAGCGGATTTCACATGACTTCGAAATGTTAAAAACAAAAAAAATAGGTCCAAATTAACTTTAAATTAAAAGTTTAATTGAAATAATACCGTAAATGAATTTCAGTTTAAAAGTTATGCTTAAAGATGTCTAATAACTGCAGCAGTAACGGTGTTTAATCTCATTTATTTCATTCTTAAAAGTAGTAATAAACTTTTAGAATATTTGTAATATTATTTACTCTTTTACGAAAGGCTACAAATTTAACAAAATGTTATAACAAAACAATTAATGAAACAATTGCAAGCAACTATGAAAATAGTAAATAAAGAAAAATATCCATATTCATGATACATGAGCATTGCAATCAACGATTCGATCGCCTGTAATCCGATAGTTGATTCCGAAGTAAATTTCACGATTCCTTAGTATGCAACGCATGTCCCTGTATAGCATTAAGATAACAAAGTTCTGACCCACAACTTATCCTCCAAGTCCAAAAGATCTAAAAGACCCAAACTGTGATTAAAAGGGATCAAGAGTAGATTTTTTCTTGTTTACTTCTGAATTGTTATTGTCTATATAGGGGCGAGTGAGGCAGGGCGGCTTCATATACTCGTAGTTTTTATAATTCGCTTTGTGGTGTGCTGTATATTACTTAAAATATATATCTCTTTCAATTTATGCCACATTGATAGTTTAACTATTTTAGTCTGTAGTTGAAGCATATTATTACTAAAAAAATCACGTGCATGAATTTCCATAATGATTTGAAAAAAATATAGGAAATTGTATGATTATACCTTGTATTTTACGTGGTAGAGCCACGCTGCAGCTATATTATGGTTGTAGTACGAACGGGTCGGCTTGACCGGGGAAGGAACATGCTCTCACAGAATACTAGTATAAAATAGCAACTTAATGCTGCTGTGTTTCGTGTGGTGAGTGTAGAGAATCGGAGCTCCTGGTGAGTGTAGAGAACCGGAGCTCCTTTTTAAAGGAAACGAGGCGTTCCATCGTATTCCTCGGGGTGATAACGCATCTGCATTTTGATTCTTAGTCGAAGATAAATGTAGATGTATATGGGTCACAGCATATACTTACCATCAGGTGGACTGTGTGCTTGTTTGTCACTCTCATTATGTAAAAAACATGATTAGTTGCGTACATTCATACAACCGGAGGGGCACATTCATACATGAAGGTACTACACATTTGAAAGAAGATAAAAGAAGGATTTTAATCACTATTTATTCGCTATAATTATATATATGTGCAAAAAATACTTTGGTTACGTTGTCGTTCAGGCAGGTAAATTAAAAACGCTTTAACCAATAAAATGGTCGAATTTCGACCAGGCGCTATCTTGTATTTATCTCAATTAATAGGACTCGCGTCTTCAGGGTTCTATATAAACTTAGATAAGGTACCACCTACTTTCACCACAAAATTTATTTATAGGTAAGGTATGCACCTAACTTTGCTTTAACGAAATGGTAAGTCGGATTAAAAGGCAAACTTAGCTTTGCAGTGGAAAAAATGTTCTCCCATACTACGTTATATATCACTTTCCATAATCCAAATACAAACGTAAGTTTGTTATCGCAAATATTCCCCATATTGGCCACAGTTGCCATGCTTGGTAGTTAGGATAGCGACCACAATTATTTTTTTCAAGTAGTTTCTAGTAAGTACTTAGTTGGGTCATAAGTTCCGTCAAAACCTTATTATTTAAAATGTTTGAATACTGGCTAGGTGAAATTCACTAATTTTAAAAATATAATGTTTGCGCTTGCTGAAAATAAAAAATATATTAATTTTCATTCATTTTCAAATATGGAGTGGTCGAAGAAAGGAGACAGAGTAGCGGTTATCGCGTTACACCGCTGTGGTTACGCACCAAAAGAGATTTTCAATATTCTACAAAAATTTAAAATAACCCTACGATTTGTTTATCGCACTATCAAACGATTCATTGAAGATTCAAGCTTCGAAGATCGTAAGAAGACCGGCCGACCTCATACAGTTAGGACACCCGCGATCATCAAAGCAGTGAAGGCGAGAATCCAACGAAATCCTGTTCTTAAACAAAAAAATCTTAGCTGATCAGATGAGCGTAAGCGGAACCACATTTTTTGAACGAGCGTTTGAAAAAAATTAGGCTGGAAATATCCCGCGCTATGTTACGGCGGTACGCGGGAAAAAATGCCGCGCAAATTTGTTTTCGGATAAAAAAAAAATTAATATCGAAGAAAATTATAGTAAACAAAATGATAAGGTGTTTGCTTACAGCAGTGAAGAAGCCAGCACGGGTATTTCGAAGGTTCAACGAGGACAGTATCCTTCGTCACTCATAGTTTGGCTTGGAGTCTCATATTCAGGCTTAACTGAGGTGTTTTTCTGTGAAAAAGATGTATAAACGAGTGCTAAGGTGTACCAAAATACCGTGCTAACAAACATAGTGGAACCTCTTTCTCAAACAATGTTCAAAAACAGACATTGGATATTCCAACAGGACTCTGCACCAGCTCATATGACACGAAGCATGCAAAACTGGTTGACCGCCCGTGGAATTGACTTTATCGGACATGAAGACTGACCCTCTTCTAGTCCAGATTTAAACCCACTGGATTATAAGATATGGCAACATTTGGAGGGGAAAGTCTGCGCTAAACCTCATCAGAATTTGGAATCTCTCCGAGCATCTTTGGCTAAAGCAGCGGCAGAAATAGATATGAATGTGGTGCGTGCAGCAATTGATGATTGGCCGCATCGATTAAGGCAAGTATTCAAAATAGGGGAGGGCATTTTGAATAATGTAAATAAAATTGTATTCTAAATTAAATTACCTTTAACTTCATATATAAATTCTATATAATTATCAAAAAGTGTATCATTATTTTGATAAAAAGTTTTTGAGAGAACTTATGACCTGACTAAGTACTCGTATTTGCAATTCCCCTGGTGTTGCAGATGTACATAGGCTGCGGTAGTCACTTACCATCAGGTGAGCCACATGCTCGTTTTCCCTAAAAAATAAAAATTAAGTTTATTTAAATTTAAAGTTTTATTAAACATAATTTAAATTAAGTTTCCATAAAAAAAAAATATCCATCCTTTGAGGAGGCCTATGTTCAGAAGTGGACTTTGATACGCTGTAATGAATTAATGAATAAATGAATGATATAACTATAAATTAACAATAATTGTAGGATTTTGCCTTTACATGTGATGCGAGACCTTGCTTCTTGTTAGTAATGATTCTAGGTGAACGGGAAGTACCCTAAAGGTTTTGACGAGTGAGTTTGCGAAGATGCTATAAATGGCTGTACCTCTTGATTGCGTTGACGTATGATCTTGCTGTTTAAACCTCCAAGATACCGTAGACCTTAGTATTTTATATTAATTTCTACTTGAAAAAAGGGCCTTGACAGACAGACAGACGGACGGATGAAAAACACACATATAAGGATTCCGTTTTTTTTTGACGTTAGGAACCCTAAATATTTAAATATTTACGACAAGTTAATAAATCAACAAATGATATTAAATAATACTCCAAAATTGTACTTCAGAAAAATCGTTTACTTCCAAAGCATTAGTAGTAGTTTCAGAGTACATAATCGTTTATTATGGAATTTTAATGTAAACATACCAGTCTCCGCAACTCGTTAAGCGAAGTAGGATATTTCAATCCCATTAACAGTTTCAAGCGTGCCACGCGTCTGCCCTAACAAAGTTGTAGTTGATTTACCGCGCAACCCTAACTGGAGAGTGACGCGTTCATGACGACGCGACGAGACAAATAGGTGACGCTGTCGTTGCGTTCGGCAATTAGTAACATTATCTTGCTTCCAGAATTTATCAACGCATATATTAATTATATTATGTGAGCATAAGCCACGTTGCGAGTATTATAGCTGCAGCACGAATGAGTCGGCTCGTCGTGTAATGTAACTTAGTTCCAAAGAGATTTAAATATACAGGTAGTCTTTGCTTAGTCCTCAATACTGACGACACAACTGCATTTTGTTTCTTAATCAAGAATAGATGGGCGAAGTACCCACTGAACTTGTAATTTGTGTGCTCGTTAGCCATCGTTATTTCTACTAATTAAATAAAAATATTAGGTTCTTTTATAGCATAGGGTGACAAACAAGCACACAGTCCACCTGATGGTAAGTGGTTGCTGTGATCCATAGACATCCACATCTATCCTCGATTACGAAAATGCAGATGCGTTTTCACCAATAAGTACTAAGATGGAATGCCTCTTTTTCAGTAAAAAGGGTTTCCGGTTCTCTACACTCACTATACGAAACATAGCAGTGTTAAGCTGCTATTTTACGCTGGTATTCTATGAGAGCGTGGTCTTTCTTTGGTCAAACCGACCCATTTGTGCTACAACTATACTAATAATATAGCTGCAGCATGGCTCTACCGCGTAAAATATTTACTTGTCTTCTTCTTCCGTTTCACTGCCGAACATGGACTTACCCGTTTCAGGGAGGATTTCTTTTAACGTTATTGCCCGTCGTAGGTATGTGTTCATCCATGAATCCATGACGCCTGTAGTTTACGTGTGATGTAAACGAAATGGCTGTATTGCCATCTACCGGACGCCTTTAGATATTTCTGGAGTTTTCTATAGTCATCTCTTACGATATTTACGGGACGAAATGCGGTGATGGATTTTCTTACGCCAAAACCATAGTGTAAGGCTATTTGTAAATTACTTCTTAATCTTTATTTAATTAACTGCTGTATACAGGTGTGAAGAATGCGCTACAGTAATTATTACTTAAATAAAAATAATAATATGTGTGTGATTTGCCATATATTCACTGGACAAATGAATTAATGTGTGCATAGCTGATACCCTCACACCGATGTTTTTCCCGTCACCTATCTGTACAAGATGTTATTTTTATAGATTTATAACTTACACTGTTAATAGATTTATAAATTTGCTGGCGCGAGTATTAGAGAGTAGAACTTGGGAAATTGCACATGACACACACTACTTTGTTGCGTAGGAAGGGTAAAAGATTCAGTATAACTACAGATTGTGATGACCTATTATGATACTCCTCTGGATAACAACTTCTTTACTAAATGATAGAACTCTTTTTGCGCCTAGGGTGCCGTCAGGGTAGGTAACACCTATCTTAAATTAACTCTGTCGCCAAGCAGCAATTTAGAAAGCTAGTACAATAATAGGCTGTGAGGGTTTACATCTTAGGCTCGTATTAATAAACTTTACTCAGCTCAAGTACATGCACTTGAGTACAATCTTGAGGTTATAACCTTATTAATAAACATATCTCAAGATGCGGTTTAGGTTTACGATATTAGTTGAGTGCCACACTGATTAACAAACGAAACTCGACTCTCAAGTGTGTGTACTTGAGTGCAAGTCACAGAACAGTATTACAGCACAGCGTTTTGAGATACTGTTTTTATGTGTTAATTAATTAGCAACGATCTTGAGATGCTGATATTGTAATGAAGGCGTATCAAATGATTACGCACTTGAGTTCGACGTTGAGTAACGTTTATTAATACGGGCATTAGTCCTCGGAGATGATAATTTATCTGTAGTCACTTATCATCAGTGAAACTGTATGTGCGTTTGTCACTTCAGCTATATAAAATAATCATAGAGAATAGTAGTAATATCTATTTATTATCAGGTAGACTGTAAAGATCTAGTATAAAAATCGTGAAACATGGTTAGCTATCCCCCAAGGCCAGCACTTTTGCCATTTTACCATAATAATATACTTTATAAAATAACTTTCGAAATATGACGTAACAATAAAACAACACGACACGTAAAACCATTTTCGTGAAGCGAATTATTTTCGCTTTGGCATTGTATTGGATTAAATTTGGATTTCAGCACTTTGAGAGAACGTGACACGCCGCAAGAACAATGGTCGCTTGACGTGCAGACTTAGTGTTTCGTCTGAGCGCGTATCTCAGCAATAGGTAATTTGAACACGCCGGAGGGCTTCTTTTGTAGGCTTATCACATGACATGGAATGTATATCGATACTACTTTTTTTTTGTAAATTGAAAAAAAAACCTTTGCAGAAATCAGTTCTACTACAAGGATTGTGGTCTATCAAATCATAAGTAATGGCGGGGGCGATTGTGAGTATTTTCGCAGACTTCACGGTACGTTTCTACGTTTTATGGAAACATTTTTGTATCATATTTTATTAAATGGGATGGAATGGCAAAATCATATTAAGTTATAAGAAAAGACAAATCAAATCTTAATTTGTTAATATATAATCGTAGCCCTAGCATATTTATTAATATATTGCAAAAATTCTGCAATCAAATACTGCAACCTTCAATCTGTCTGCCAAGCGTAACGTCAAGTCAAATCCTTTCTACCACGAGAGAGGCCCATGTCCAGCAGTGAACTTTTAGGGGGTGGACGATGATGATAATGATGATTATGTTGATGATAATGATGATGATGATAATGATGATGCTGGTGATGATGATGACGTTGATGATAAAAACAAAATGATTTTGAGGCATAGTGGTTTAATCATTATAGATTGATTTGTAGTAATAACTACAGTTTTATAGATTTTAACACTACAAAATGCTAACGATTAATGGTTAGGGTTCTTCGAAACTGATAATATGAAATAGTGCCAGACCGTTTTATATACATGCTTTGATACTGACACATTTCCTGTATCGCCGAGTGTACATGACAGGAATTCATTTCTTTAGGGTTTTGATTAACGTTAAAGAAATGATATTCTTCTCATTTTTATAATTTCACATTGAGTGAATATCTTTAATATGTCATAGGCAAACGTCGAATCTGCGGCGCTTCTAGGTTCGACTAGTCAAACCTCAGTTCTGACATCAAGTCTTTGTCAAAGTCCAAATAAATGACGTTTTTCTGCCTTTGAATAACGAATTTTTGTCTAAGCTAGGAGAGAATAATTTGGACAGTCAAACGCCGAAACTCAATTTCATGCAATCGGGGTTTGACTAGTTAGACCTGAATCAGGTATTAGAAGGTGTTAGTTGTTCAGATTAGACATAACAAAAGGACATTTTTAATTTTTATGTGTATTGTTTCAATTTTATAAGAATCTCATCTCACTTTGTTTAGGCAGGAATATTGACCCAAAGTTGCTTTTGCAACGGCTTCGGCGCTGCGGGAAGTGGAGGCTCTTCACCCTTGCGTAGCAAATCGCAGGCACCTATGATCACCTAACTAACTACTCTAACTATCCCGTTGCATAAATCTACATACTACTCAGATTCCTATACGGTATCATCAATTACACTTTGGAATAACCTTCCACGAGATTTAAAAGATGATCCCTCAATAAATACATTTAAACGTAAGGTTGAGGCACATTATTTAAAATTACTTGATTAATATTATTGGTTTATATAATATTATATTTTCTTATACTAGATTGTATGTATTTTATTGGTATAGTATGTATTTTTGTTTATATGTATATATACATTTATATATATATGTATATATGTGTGTGTATGAAGTGTCAATATATATAAAGTAACATATTTATATTATATTATATTATTGAATAATATGTGAAGTTAGTTTTTAAAGTAAGTTAGTTTTTTTCCCTCTGTTGCGGCTCTACCCATAACTCTCACCACACTACCAAAGGTTAGCTGGCAGAGAATGCCTTTTTGGCATTAAGTTCGCCTTTGTACCAAATGTTTGTTTGTTTGAGTGCAATAAAGAATTTTCTATCTATCTATCTATCTATCACCTCCGTAGCCTACCTGCCTAAAATTTGCTACGGGACTGCTCTCCCTCCGCGCCCACGGCTTTACAAAAGCACTCTAGCGGTAGGGCAGACAAGACTACAAGGAGTCGGGGCATGGTGATTTGGTTTTAGAACAGATTCGAGCTATCGTATCTATAAAGTCAGGTTGCCCTAAATTCTGCCGTGATAACAATGACATGGTACAACATGGTAAACAATGTTATGTAAATTGTTATAATATAGTTTACTTAAATGAATTTGACTGGTCTCCACTGCGACTCAATTCGTTGTGTATGAGTTCCATCTTTAGCCACAAATGAATACGAATCGATGTATGACCGAATTGCATTAGTCGCTTCTAGGATCGACGTTTCTGTCGACGTTTGACTAAAAATACTTCAGTCAAAGACCAAAATTGGAATTTATTTCGAGGTTTGCCAAAATACCTTGGTCGAACCTAGGATAAACCAGTCATTCCGGGAAGAGGCTGCATATTGACCTTTGATTATAACATATATATTATAAAAATCTTTACATATTAAAAAAATCTTTGAAACTAATTTTGTTTTGACTGTAATCCGAACCGAGGACTTATGTGTAAGTAATCTATTATTCAGGTCCCACCAAACTAGGTGGGTGTCAAATCTAACTGCTTAAACTTTCATGGTGTTCGTGTCTCTTTTATCCTCTTTCGTTTTGTGTTCGTGCTAAATGCTATTGTTGCTTATGCCTAGGGTTGCCACCCGTACTTTATGTTTCATGATAACAATAAAGTACGTGAAAATACTTAGTTTTACCTACTATGCCAATTTTTATATTTTATTATTTTTCACATGACATGTTAGCTATTCATTCCAGTCACTTTAGCATTTACATACTTTTCTTCTCCTTAGCATTTTCAGAGCTTTATCTTCAAACATTATTTCATCAAATAATTATTTATTTATAAAAAATATTAAAAATATATCTTAGTTTACACTTAGAATGTAAAGATGTAATTAAGGTTTTTTACTAATAACAAATATTTATCAAATGTTGCTAGAAGCAATAAATACTATGAGTGGATAAAATGCAAATGAAATTAATAATAGGTACTTTATTATCACACTTTGTAATTTTTCCTTTTAAAGTATTTTTTAAATATGTGGAATACCTACTTAAGACAAAATTATTTTAATTAAATAGAATAAAACAAAGTCGCGTATCTCCCTCTCTCTCTCTATGTATTTGCTTAAAACTACTCGACGGATTTTGTAACAAAAACTAACATCTTAATATAAAAAGTGATTACTAATAACAAAGGGTAACTCTTTAGTCACTAGTACTTATTATGCAGAAATAATTTTGCAAATTGGGTAAATTTTAAGCCCTCGCACGTTACTGTTTAATCTGTGGCGCATGTCGTGTGGCGTCAAGCTCAACTCGAGCGGATTTCTGCCAAAATGGGGTAAATTTAGCGGCGCGCGTGACACGCCTAATAAATAGTCGTGACTAAGGCACAATGCTAGCACTTATAGCATCTGCCATAAACATGGCAGCAGTTACCAATATAAATAAAAATATGCGACAAATTTTAGGAAAGTAAATTAAAAACAATACAATATGCGTTTAAAGAATACATGTGACAGTCGAGTCACTAACACTGAACTTTAGTGTAAAAGCTCATATATCTTTTTAGCTTTATAGCTACAAAATCGTGCGAAACTTTCATAACTTTATCTTTAACATAATTTTTTTTAATTCCACTGTAATACGCCATAGTTTTTAAGCAAACGCGAAATGACGCATTTTATAAATACTTTTGCTTGATTTCGCTTCTTTCGATGAGTATACTTTATTTGCTTAACGAATGCCTAGTGCACTTTTTATGCTCTTGACTACTATTCTATTTGACGATAGGTGTTGATGCAGCCAAAGATGAGCCGGAAGACTTAGCTTAACAAAAGCCTTGAAGGCATCAACATTGTAATCGAATGAAAAACAGACGCTGACAAAAATTATTCCACTCTTTTGGTGTAAGCATTACGAACAACGAAGTAAACCTTTTCGTTCGAATGCGTGGTATATCGTTAACAAAAGGATGGAGTCAGTCGTGAGTTTGGTGGTGCGACGATTGAATAGAGGAGAAGGAATAAAGTTAGACAAATCCCGCGCTCAGTTTTAGAAATGAATCTTGTAAAATACCGAAAGTCTGGCTATTTTACGCCCGTACTCGAGCGAGACTCGTAAGATTGGTTTCAACCATATTGAAAACTGACTTCTGTGAGAGATTTACACGCTTAACTTGTCTTTTGAACTGGATTTTATGCCGACTAGTCCGAGTACACAACTGATCTTTTCTCCACAAATGTGCTTTCATCTGTGTATACCGCGGTTATATTAAAAACTTAAGATGTTTAATTTATTATCCAAATTTATATAAGGCCACACCTGAACTAAAAACTTTTTGGGGAAAAAAGAATCATCAACATCAGATCACAATTGACGAATATATTGCTAAACATACATACAAAAAAAAACATAATATAGTAGAATTGTTAACCTCCTCCTTTCTTTGAAGACGGCTAAAAGGCCAATTTATATGGCCAATAATAGTAAAACTTTATCTTTGTTAGTTTGGACAGATATCCTATAAAAACTTTACGGTGATTATTCCATTATTTTTGTTATTTGGTCGAGATCGGAGATTTTGTTAATAACTGTAAATGTACCGAGTTATTTAAATCAGTTTTTAAGCCCGATAGAAGTTTCTCTAATCACAAACTTCTTAACTCTTTCCTGAAAATTATTTATGTTCCTGAGTAGCGATTTCGTCTTTTTATGTCTCAGAGCGGATGCTAGATGCACAATATTTACATATTTAAAATATTCCGTAGAAAAAGCGCTTCAAGTGAAGACGGAGTTTCATTAATTAACGGAAATACTTTTCAGTTTGTTCCTTTGAGATTTTTTTACAGCAATTGGATAGTTAGTTCTGTGGATTTTTAATTAACATCGTCATCTTCATTATAGCCTATCGAAAGTCTAAAGGCCTCTTCTAGGCAGGCGGGTGGGAATTCGTAGATTTTTATTACATACAATTGTTATAAGAAAGATGCTGCTGCACATTTACGATTTCATTCGCCTTTGTTGCCTCTTAAGTTACTTACGATATGATATGCTTTAGTGAATTCTGTTACGCCGTCACTAGATGGTTTAAACAGTAGAAAATATTATAGCTTAAAAGTTCATTACGAACTTTGTGGTCAGAACAGTCAGTAAACATTATAATTTTGCAATAATAATTCCATTAGACGTCAATAAACACTTTGCCTTTTTACCTTAAAAACATTTTACTTTATATTACTTATTAAATCAAATATAAAACAGGTCTATAATTAAGGCTTATTCACAATGAACGAGGAGACATCTTGGTCTGAACTAGATAACTATATATTTCTATCTCAAAACTCTTAGCTCTTTACTAGTATATGATTTGTTACTTTGAAAATTGTTATCCCATAAATGCCAATGGAAATACTCTATGTCTTGATGGAAAAGCAGTAGAATTTATGGCACTGGAGTCATATTGTATGAAATTAGCTGTCGGTGCAAATGTATGGATGCTACTATCTGCTTGGGATTCTATAAATGAGACCAAACCCCCGCATACCGCTGCAATACTTTAAGAAACTGTAAGCTCGTTCTGTGTAGATTGGACTAAAAATTAATATTCAAAAGCAGAAGTTGGCCGGGATCACTATGACAGTATGAAGTCAATCACCTCAGTCCCCACCCCTGGAATCATGGGTGCTGTTAAGCACCCGAAACAACAGGAATTAAAAAGCTAAAATTAAACGCGATAATATCTGTAATATTAATCAAATTTAAATTAATGCTTTGTTTTTTTCTTATTCATTTTTTTTGCATTAAAGGCGTATTGTATATATACTAGATATAATGGCCATTTTCTCGTGCAGATGATTCGACTAGTTTAATTCATTCCGACGGAATGGTACCGTTTGAATTATGAAACATGAAATAAGTTTTAAACTTTAACAACTGTCGCTCGCTGCTGTGTCTATGTAGTTGGCTGTAAAAGAGCGTCGGTTGCGAATGTTTAGCACTCATAAAAGTATACCGCACAAATCTCACTTTATGCGTCTTAATAATATGAAAATACTTTTGGTCTATGTACTATATACTCGTAGATCAGTGCGAAAACTGAGCTTTATGAATTGTCTGTTATTTATTATTGTGGTTCATAGCTGGCCATAAAAAACAATAAGAACTAAACAGATAAATAAATACATATACACACGTGTTATGATAAAATTGGATACTCAATTACGAATTAATATGGAGATGTGTTAGTGTGCCTTAGAACTTTTTTTTAAACGTTACCCCCACACTAGGATTTTCTCCTGTATCGTGGAGTTAGTTTACAAACACATATTTCACAAGGACAAACATCCATATCCGGAACAATTATTTGTAGGCCATACAAATACTTGTTCCGTGCGGGATTCGAACCCGCGCCCCCCAGCGCAGCAACTCATTGCTAAGCCACTGCGCCACGGAGCCGTCTTAGATCCACCAGTAAAAAGGATATCCGATTGTCGTCACTTACTTGTGAAATTTCACACTGGTATACTGAGCAAGCGTGGTCCTTCCCTATTACAACCTATTCGTATTGCAGCCAAAATACGCTGAGGCGTGACCTTTGAACTTTATTTAATATTAATACTTACTTTTATCTACAATACTAAAAACTATAATAATAATTTAAAAAAAAACTAAAACTAGAAACTTAAATATCATATAGTCCTACTCCCCGCGGTATCGTGCCAAGAACGCTGGCTGCGTTTCTCGCTGAATTGCTATACTTAGCCTTTGAGCGAGGAAAGAACCAGCCCTCTTATCACCAGCAGCAACGACCAGCCGCGGATGGAGTTCCTTTAGGAACTTCACCGCACGTGGACCCCACGGACCGATAGTCTCTACAGCAAATGGCACAAATATGTAGTCATCTCTCAGAGACTCATATTTGCGCCACTTACTCAGTTCAGCCGCCTCTGATGCCGCCCCGGCTCTAAACGAGGTACCCCTGAGATGAGAGACCGCCAGAGTGTCTACGCAAGTAGCATCCCACACTAGGTCTTTACCTCTCTCCCAAGGGAGCAATGTCATACCGTCGGGTCTCTTGCCATCGTCTCTAAATATTCCACAAGGCTCTAAAATCGAGGGAACACTTATAGAAAAAAGAGCCCTTCGGATGACATCGTTCAAAGAACTGTGTTGTGAAATTCTACCAGCGCTTTTCTTACATGAAAGTCCGTGGAGCCCAAACTTGTCGACGCTGCTACCACAGGGACACTGATGGGGTTGACAAATTGCCGCTCCTAGTCGGATTCCTACAGCAATGCGTAAGCTTTCCGCATCAAGTAATGTGCCGAGATTATTATTAATATTATGTATATAATGTAAATAAATTAAATATTAATAATAAATAATAAATTTGTCCGTGGTTCACAAATAGAGGATAAGAGAGGAGAATTAATGACATATATCTACTAATAATGCTAATTATAAAATTTTATATCTGTATCTATAACCTTCTTTGTTTGTTCTTTGTAAGTTGGGTGCAGGTGTCTAAAAACTGCAGTAGCGACTTACCATCAGAAGAACTGCAAGTTCGTTTGTAACTAAAGTAGTTTTTAATTTAAAAGAAACAGTAAAAACTGGAAAAAGATAGTAAGAAAGTTTTCCAATACGTGCTGACCGTCTTGTTTTATTTAATTAAAATTTTAATAAATAAATTCATTTGTGTTGGCAACGGGATCCAATATTCAAATTTTTCCAGAAGTTCACTTGATGATAAGTTGTGTTTTGGATGGAAAGTTACAGCGGGTGCAGTTGTTGTTAGGATGGGTCTATTAATGAAGTGTATGAGGCTTATATTTTATAGCTGTTTATTTATTTAACTTTTAATATACACCTTTTAATAAGTGATATAAAGGGCGGACTTATTGTCTTATGGCATTCTCTACCAGTTAACCCTACATGATTTGAAAAACTGTGGCAGGTGTAAACAGTCACTTCATATATTTAATAAATATGTAATAAAGATATGAGATACAATAAAATGCAAATAAATAGAATATGGTTAGTAAAATATATATACTTTTTTCGATAATTAATATCTACTATATAATATAGAATAAATAATAAATATATAAGCGGGTACTTATGTACCCACTTAACGTATTAAATTTACGTCTATTAACAACGTCGGCCGATAATGCAAATTAGTCGTTACTGTGTCGAAATCGCTTGTTACTGCGTCTATGTATGCTACATTTTAGGAGTAGATTCATATACACAACCATTCTACGTGTACGTTGAGCTCCTAATTGGCTAATGCGTTTTCTTCCAACTAATATCAGTGTGTACAATATGCTCGAGTTCACGATTGCTTAATACAATTTATCACAACACAGAGAGAGCAGAGGGTCTGTAATATAGACATTTCTGGTGGCATTAATAAGAGGTTTATATTTTTGCGTATTATTACTTACTAGCATTAACTAATTAATAAAATAGATTTTTAAAATTATTATGTAATTTAATCAAATATTTTCAGCATCATACAAAAATGGCTAAAAACCTGAAAATGTTCTTCTATTTTCCGTTAAAAAACTATAAATTTGAAGCATTTAAACTTGAAAAATATAGTGTAGATAATCTACGCAGTGGAAACCCACTTTACGCGTTTTCTCACATGTACATGCCCAATTTTTAAATGCTTAGAGGAAAGATATATAATAGTGACATATTGGGGCGGCTTGGGCTATGTGTTCCAGACGGGTACGTATGGAAACGGCGGCGGTCGCGGCTGCTGGCCGTGCCGCGCGCCCGTTCCAATTTACTTGACAAAGCACCTTTAACGCGAACGTTACGCATTCTTAATAGAATGGCTGAAGATATTTTTTTATATCTATCCTATTCTGTTGCATCTTGAGTGAATTCACAAGGGTAGGATTTTTTTAGGATAAGTGTGTCAAACGAGCACACAGTCCACCTGATAGTAAGTGGTTCCTGCGATCCATGGACATCTACATCTATCCTCTATTACAAATCAAAATACAGATGTGTTGTCATCCGTGAGGACTAACTAAGATGGAATGCCTCATTTCCAGTATAAAGGGTCTCCGGTTCTCTACACTCACCATACGAAACACAGTAGCGTTAAGCTGCTATTTTACGCTGGTATTCTGTGACAGCGTGGACCTTCCACGGTCGAGCCGACCCATTCGTGCTACAACTATACTACTAATATAGCTGCAGCATGCTGCAGATTGTTTACAATTTGTTTTATTTTATACGATAGGGTGACAAACGAGCACACAGTCCACCTGATAGTAAGTAGTTGCTGTGGCCCATAGACATCTTCGTTTGCGAATTAAAATGCAGATGCGTTGTCACCCGTGAGGACTAAGATAGAATGGCCCTTTTCCAGTAAAATGGGTCTCTGGTTCTCTACACTCACCATACGAAACACAGCAGCATTAAGCTGCTATTTTACGCTGGTATTCTGTGAGAGCGTGGTCTTTCTCCGGTCAAGCCGACCCATTCGTGCTACAACTATACTACTAATATAGCTGCAGCATGTTGCAGATTGTTTACAATTTGTTACAGTTAATGACCACATTTTTATTATGCACGAAAGAATTACACTTTCGCATTAGGTTGTTCTCAGTTATTTTTCTCTTTGAAAGTGGCGACCACAAATTATTCCTTAGGGCGTGGTAAATGAAAAAAAATCAAATAGTTTTTCTTTGCTCGGTTCATTTTCTGAGTTGCGATTTTGTTCTTTTACTTTTATGAAGGAGTATTCGTTGCATGATATTTACATATTTCAAATATTCCGTAGAAAAGCGCCAGAGGCAAATATATTTTTATTAATTAACGTACTTTTCTGGTCTTTTCCTTTTAAAATTTTTACTTTGGTGAGACATTTTCACTGTGGGTCTTATTCGAAATACTTTATTTCTTAAATATTATTTTTTGTGTAAATAAAATAGTCACTGAATAAATCTTGCTAACGCAACATAATCATGTACGTTGTTTTTACAATGATATAACTGAAACTTAAAATGATTATACATTATAGTCGTACTAAAAATATAATTATTATCAGTAATTCCAATACTAGGAATATATTATGTATATTTCATATTATCTCAATAATATATTTTTAATATAACTTTCATTACCTTAGTAGTCTTCAAGAAAAAAATTCCAATAATTTCTAAATAATTTTATGTAGTTTTATTTCAACTATTTGAGGTTTTTCATAAGTGTTTTTATTTTAATTTATAATAAATAATATTATATTATATTCTAGTAAGATATTTTTAGATAGATTATATGGGCACGTTTACCTGTCGTCAGAGAAAACTCACCTTGAAGCTCAATTTTAAGGCCTTAACAGTGGTTGAAATGCCTAAATCTTGGATATTTAAGTAAAAAAATCTCAATAACTGTTCATTTAATCCACAAAGAAAAAATACACGGTAACAGAAGAGGATTTGGTAAATGTTTTTAATTGAACAAAATTGTATTTTTGTCAACCCCTTATTAGAAAAAAAATCCCCAAAGAGTACCTATCTTTGTCATATTTTGCAAAATTTCTCCAAAACGGTACAAGCTTTTTAAATAGTTCTTACACTAAAAAAAAGGCCTTAAAAATATTAATATTTTTAATTGAGAGTTTTATTTTTATTCCCCGTTTTATAAGAGAAAATATCATTTTTCCCTGAAATTGAATATATTTACGCGAGCGCGCATGCTCTGTCGCCCTGTCAGCCTGTCACAGTCCGTTTTCGGACATTGTCGAGGCTGGACCGCGCTTCAGTGTCGGGGCGACTTTATTCAATTATATATTAGTTTTTTAAAAGTTT
Source organism: Parnassius glacialis (assembly GCA_033319125.1). NCBI lineage: Eukaryota > Metazoa > Arthropoda > Insecta > Lepidoptera > Papilionidae > Parnassius > Parnassius glacialis. The sequence continues at coordinate 15,634,805 of JAVANC010000012.1, forward strand.
ATACTCAATTATAAATATTTTTTATGACTAGAAATACTTAATTTAGTTAATATCTGTACACTGGTAACTGTAAATATTATTTTCTAAATAAATTTATTTTTAAAGTGTCCAAAGAAGAAGAAATTTTCGCGGCGACGTTGATTAGTGAAATTGAAAAATGCATTTTTATATAATTTAGATGTGGAACGACCAACATGCTCTCGTTACTTAGATTTCGATAGTTTTTATTACCTATGTAATTTTATTGATGCATATTTTTATTAATTAGTTGATACTGAATTTTATAATTATGTATTACAATAAAACGCTGTTTTTATGAGTATGACTTTATAAAATATTATTCGAGGGGAATATAGATACAGATACTTACATTTAGGTACACTGTTCTCAAATTAAATCAAACAATTTAAATAAATAAAAAAATGGTGCTTCCCTAAGTATAAATAACTAAATAGACATTCTTGGGTTTTGGTTTTTTTTTATGTTAGACAAACTATCATCTAAAAAATGTAAAAATTTTAAATTGGAGAGGGGTTTCTCTACGTGATAAAGTTAGAAATGAAGATATTCGCAGTAGAACCAGAGTAACTGACATAGCCCAACGGAATTTTACAGTGAAATGGCAAAGGGATGGCTATGTAACTTGGAAAATATATAAAAAATAGGAAGAAAGGTTCTCGAGTGGCAACCTCGTACAGGTAAGCGAAGTAGTACTCAACCTTTATTCCTCTTCACGTATTCTCATACGCTTTTCTTCACACACACACAACACACACACACACACACACACACACACACACACACACACACACACACACACACACAAATAGGTCGCAAATAATACTTACCTAGTACTATTAGGCAAGACTGAATAGGTTTTTGTTAAGTCAGTGCAATTCACCATCTTAGGCTACATAACCACTTACCGATGGGATTGTAGTTGCTTTGCTACTTGCTGGGTAAAAATAGAAAAAAAAATTACCCTGAGAAAGTTTGCATTTAGATATAATTTTTCTAACTAACCATAAAAATATGATGAGAATATGTATATTAGTATAAATGTTACCTCACACGAGACAGTAATAATATAATATTATATCTTCCATTATCTACGCATGAAAACTTTTAAAATCTCTGAATCCCGAGGTATGTTCATATTAAGAGGCTGTATAGAGCCACATTGATATGCATGGGGATCGTTTTGTAATTTCACATCGTTATCGAAAAAACATTGTACGTATTTCAGGTGGCGGATTGCAAAACACGATTCCACAAAAATTCACTCAATAGAAAATAATTGCAAAGTTGCTTCTGTAAATACTTAAATGCTATTAAAAACATAACTTGTAAAAAAGCCAAGTCTCGCAAATGAGTTCTTCTACCGTAAAAATTTGTGAGATCCATGTAATACCAAGTCGGTTAATTTATTCAGTCCATAGATTGATACATAGATTGACTTGGCAATCGCATGAAAACACAATATATCTCACAAGTAATATATATTATATTAAATTAGATTGTTTAGTGCGATTGCCAAGTCTATGTATTAATCTATGAATTGAATAAATTAACCGACTTGGTATTACATGGATCTCACAACTTTTTACGGTAGAAGAACTGAGTTGCGAGACTTGGCTTTTTTTATAAGTTATGTTTTTAATGGCATCTCATTTATTTTTGTAGATAGTTATATCTAGGTAGCTATTTACACCTATTATTCCATTATACATATATAAGTACACTGATTTATTCACTGCAAATGTAACTTTGTAATACTATATGTTTATATGGGATTACAAAGTTATTTATGCAGTTGATATATCTCGAAAAGTGGACCGAAATTGTAAAATATTTTAATTTTTCCTTGATTTATATATTAAACAATAATTTTATTCCAAATTTGAAGTTTCTATGTCTGCTAGAAGTGCCTCAGAGTTTTGATGATCGGTCAGTCAGTGAGTGACAAAATTAAGAAACTTTGACTAGTTATAATTCTTAAACTACTGGTTCAAATTTAATAAAATTTGGAATATGCCGAGTTTATACAATGCCTACTTGTTTAGTAAAAAGGCTCAGGCTTCTAGTTTTATCCATAACGAAGTTATAGGGTTTCAGAAATGGCCTGAACTGCTTCGAGAAAGGGATGGTACGGCCGTCCCGTTTTTTTGCTCGACTTGGCGGGGGCACTACCGGACCTCCAGATTTTCAACGTCAATTTTTTCTTACGTGGTAGAGCCATGCTGCAGCTATATTAGTAGTAGGTATAGTTGTAGCACGAATGGGTCGGCTCGACCGGGGAAGGACCACGCTCTCACGGCATACCATGTAAAATAGCAGTTTAACCCTGCTGTGTTTGGTATGGTGATTGTAGAGAACCGGAGAACCTTTTTACTGGAAACGAGGCATTACAACTTAGTTCTCACGGGTGACAACGCATCTACATTTTGATACGTAATCGAGAATAGATGTAGATGTCTATGGGCCGTAGCAACCACTTACCATCAGGTGGACTGTGTGCTCGTTTGTCACCCTTATTCTATTAAAAAAACTTTCAGAGAGTTCAGTAAAATAATGTTAAGTATTGTAAGCATTCCTACAATTATATATCTCATGTTAATAAAGCTATTGGGCTATTTTGATTTTTAACAAAGTGATTTTACTTTATAGGTTAAATAATTTATTTACCCTTCTATATCAAGAACCGTTTTTCTGTCACTCCTATTGAATTTAACAGTGCTTGCTGAAATTTAGCATCTTTAGATGAATAAGAATCGCGCGCTGATCCGGCTGTTAGATATTGCAAAAATAATCGAAAATATTTATTTTTACTTTCATGCCGAAGACTACCTTGTTTTATTTTATTACGGTCAAATAATATTTAGTTGGTTATAAAGCAAGTATTTACAAATATTTTCATTGTTTTGTTATTCTATTGTTTACAGTTATTATCACGTCTTAGCTTTACACCAAGAATTACATTAGAAATTCTTGATGGGATGCGATGTAACGCGCATACTTTATTTTCATCGAGAACTATAATATATATATATATATATATATATATATATATATATATATATATATTTGTTTTTTTTTTACCAATAGAGTTTCAACACAATCTTAAAAAAGTTCAATGAATTAAAAAAATGCCGATAATTATATAATTTCAAGTCAGTGTTTTACATTTAAAGATCAGTTATAAAGAGCCAAAATTCTTATTTTCATTTTGATTAATTTAATTCGAGAATACAATAAATGTGAAAGGGCTTTTATCTGCAATAATAATTTACATCAAAAATAACATAGAGTTATAAAAGTCATATACACGGTCAATCATACTGAAGATTATCAATTGTACTACAAAATATTTAAAAGACTATTTCCAGTATAATGACCCGAATATCATCAATAATGTTTGACTGGCACACATAAAAGTTATATCACATGGCTAAATTATTGACTATTATATTATGATAAGGTCATGCTTTTCTATAAAAAGTTGCAAGAATTTTTAAATTACGGCACCTATTGGTTTGTTTTACTTTTCACTTAATTAGTGAAAAACAAGATGGACTGATCTAAAAGTTTACTTTCTTGTGTAAAAAGTGCTATTTAGAATTTTATGCAAATGATAATTAAAGTTTCTATGTAAATAAGTGTAACATAGCGGGTATTATATTCAATGGTAGCGGCCATCCATATTTGCAAAGCCAGCATCATTTTCTGTACAGAAACCGGTAAAGTGTTGCTCAAGGCACTATAAACAAAGCAGCTGATAAAATATTATACTCATAACTATTAACCACTGTCTAAAAAAAATTAAAAACTGTTTCTGCAAATGGTCTTATAGATAATAATAACTATTCCGCCGTGTTAGGTGCACACTAATAATAGCTCCATTAAAAAAAAAGAGGTAAAGTTTTGTTTTAGAAATGCGCTATCAATATTGTTTTGTCTGCAATTGAGCATAAAATAAAAAATAACTTCAGCCAAAGAGCATAACTGGCATTATACTCAGGACCATCAATTGGTATGGAAAAATAATTTTAACAGGTTTAAAAAATCAATCAAAATTCAAAAAAAAACATAAATATTAAAATCAAAAAATTAATATATGTATGTCTATACATACATATAATGATTTATGGCCGCTTAGTAACTGACGGTGACTCAGTATAACATCCTACAGTCACGCCGAAACTAAGAGGAGAGAATCACTTTAGAAAAGGTAATAATTTATTGCGGATATTTTGTGATAAAATTAAAAAAATTACAAACTTATCCAAGTTTATCTAACTTAGTCTAACTTATCCTTTTGCGTTAGAAAAAAAATAGTCAGATGGCGTCAGTTTTTAAGAAGATATAACAAAAAAAAATAAAAAAAAATTCAAAAAGTTCAGTATTTAATTGATTATATACCGCTGACACTTAATCACGCTTTTCGAAACCACGCCAGTTGTAAACAATACTTGTGTGAAAAGACAAAATCTTCTTTTTAAATTTCCGCCGAGTTGTAAGTAGAAAGCCAAATAGGTCATGTGTCAATTTTAATTAAATATATTTTATATGAAGTGATCTTGACTACGATTCATCAAATAACCATTGGTAAACATTAAAACAGGAATTTTACAATTGTGTTTACAAGAAACATTATTAGTTGTACCTTGCAGCTTGTTCATTATTTTTATTATAAATACCTATAAATGTATACATTATTAATAAATAGTTCCCATAATATTTTGGATTATTTTTTATTTTTCCCTATCTGCAATGTTCTACGCTCTATAGAAAATGTGGCGTATGATATGATTGACAATCTTTCGAACGTTTTATCTAGGTACAAAGATGTTTTACGTTTTCGTCGCCTCCACGTGATATTTTTGTCAGCATAAGGTACCCTTCTGTATCTAATATAATATAAATATAATATAATATAATATAAATAATATAAATATTGCTACAAAGTAATGTAAAAGGCCATACAAGTCCCTCTACTGGGCACAGAACTCTTTTTTTTATTTCTGAGAGGGTTTTAAGGCAAGGAAATGCCCGCCGAACTGCCCCAATGCGTGTTGACGAAATTCGCAATTACAAATTGCATTCGTGCTGTCGAGGATCAAACCCGGGAAAAATTTACAGCGAACCCTTTGACCCAGATCTACTAATACGATACAAATAAATACGATTTAACATATATAATAAAAAAAACTCTTACGTACTTGAAACTTGAACACTTGATAGCTCGTGACGCCTACCGGACAAAGCTACAGCACAATGTAATTGAAGATGCGTAACTACAACATAATTCTCAGTGATGCGCAAGCATAACGGGCAGTATGTCACTTTTATATTTGTCATCTCTGCAGTCTATTAATCTTTGCACTTTTATAAGTAATACAGAACGTAGTTGCTAGACGGTTTTGACGTTGGCTAAAATCTCTGCGATAGCCGTTTCGTCAAGGTCATTCAGAGTAGTTAAAGCCTTAATAGAAGTAAGAAAAAGTTTTTTTAGATGAATGAATGAATGAATAAAATATACTTAATTTTACGGCAACAAACAAGAAGAAAACCATGAATTATATCGAGGTAAAACTAGTGGCCGATCTCTTAGAAGCGATCTCTAATGGGAACCACTTTGCAGAGGATATGACCATTTTGATAAAAGGAATATTTATTACATATGTCCAAAATAAACGTGTAAGTATTTGCTTTTTCTATTGCTTCGACTACAATATATTTTTTAAAGAAAACTTATTTTTTTCTTCATCCATCCCTTAATATACATAGCCCACTGCTGAACATAGGTCTCCCCCATAGATGAGAATTTTGCCATAGCTGCCCCGCTCAGCAGGAGGGTTGATAAAGACAGTTTTTTACATTGAGTTATATGTACTACGTACTAGATAAGCCATTCCGAACATTGACTATGTTCAACTGAACTGTAGTGCAATCCATACAAACTAAATATTGCGTAAATTGAAGATTTGTGAATTCCATAAAATAATTATTGTTACATTTTATTTAGAAATATGTTTGTTTAGATTAAATTTAGATATTTTATATTAAATTCTTATATTTATTTTATATTAATATCTTATTTTATATTAAATTAGTCTTCGAGCATGCGCGACTACTACTACCGCGCATGCGCGATGACATAGAGTAGGACACAGTTTTTGTTTGGAATGGCTTCTCTAGTACGTAGTACATATAACTCAATGATTTTTTATTTAGTAGTTGTTACTAGGAAGACAATGCTGCCCACCTCCATGTTTGTTTCTCTCCGTCGTCTCTCACGACACTTACGGGACTATATGTAGTATTGTGACGGGGCTGCCGTGTGTTATGCCTGCAGAACGGATAGGTCAGCTCGGGGTAAGCACCACATTTGCACAAAATACCAGCACGAAATAACAGCATATAATACTTTTTTTTCATATTGAGAAACGGAATCCTCCTTACTAGTAACGAGCCGTTTCATCTGAGTACTAAGGACTTTATCATTACATACCACTAGATGGCATTGTAGCCAAGCAGTTGCTTTTTAAATTTTGTCCGTACCATCAACTATTGCTACTGTCGCTTACAAGGTCTTGGAGCACAAGTAATTTTTTTCACATATCGATCGCGAAGTGGAGATGCTCTATTCTATATATCTCTATTATTGCTCTATTGTCACCAAATCAAACAATCTCGTTCTACTCAACTTAAATCACTACCAGCAGTATAATATAAAAAGTACACCAACAGCAAGAAAAGATTTCAATTAATACCTTTGACGTAGTTATAAGATTATTTATTTCGATTATTATTAAAAAGTTAATTGAAAATAATTTCACTTCGACGTTAGTTGGTCGGTATGGATGTAAACAAGATATATTTCGAAAAACTGAATTTATCACCTTGATTTTTTATTATCTTTATATTTTAATCTTTAGGAAGCCTTTTGAATTTCACTACTGTAAACCGTCCAGTTCGAGGTGTGCAATTTTGGATTTTCCAATTTCTTTTCATATAATTTTTAAAGGTTTGTAGGTTAGTAATTTTATTATACGCGTAACATTGATCCAAAAAATTGTTTACTTTCATTATTCAAAATTTTGGATAAGAGGTTTTGATAAAAAAAAGATAAAGATACTATGCAGACGTCGGCTATCTAAATCGCACCCAAGCTCAACTTAGTAAACTTGAGCGAATTCAGAATTATTGTAAGTTCAAGGTTTATATTTTGGATTACGTATAGTATGACAATGTGTCTCTTTTTCGTACTAAGCTCAAGTGGTTGCCAACACGACTTTATTCCTGGTATATAGTGTATTATCTATGACTTTACCGGAACTGCTCACGAATTCTTTTTTACCTCCTGTTTTATCACACCGACTTAAGACACTCCTGTCATTCTTATTGCAATCCTGTCCATTCACTGGTTGTCTGGAAGAAATTGCTGTCAGCTATATTTATTATTACCTATATTACCTATTGCATACTGTTTTGTGTATATAGTGCCTGTATGTTTTGTATGGTGTGCAATAAAGAACATTAAATAAATAAATAAATAAATTATGATGTGACTGATAAAGAAAAAAAATTATATTATAGTTCTGGAAATAGAAGGTTCGGTTATAATGGAATAAATTAATAGTAAGAAACAACAGTTTTAAAAACAAGCTTTTATTGAAATGCTCTAAAAAGAAGAAAATAAACTTTAAATTAAATAATATTATATAAATTGTAAATTGTGTAATGTAATAAATTGGCGGCTTTGATTTATTTTAAAGTGTATTTTCTTCCTTTTAGACTATTCCAATAAAAGCTTGTTTTTAAAAATGTTTTCTTACTATTAATTTATTTTTAATTTTTTAGTTATTGTTGGACATGTTTTTAAGTCATTTAATTTAACGAGTCATTGATGGGTTTTGATCGCCATATTACATCCACCATCTTGAATTTTTTTTGTCGCCAGCCAGTATACTGACGTCCCCATTTTTCGACGCTGTTTTCAAATGAAAATATTTATCATGTACACGTTTTCTGTTCAACAAGAAAAATTATTATTTGAATGTTGTTGCTTTTAAAACTTAATGTCTAAGTTCATTTGAATAACAATATTAATTAATATTAATGACAATCATTCGTGGAAGCTGTTAAATATCTAGACACTGAATTATGTTTTTTGATCACGTGATCAAAATACTGAGAGCACCTACCTCGAAAGCGCCAGTGCTCACAGTACAAATATGGCGGCGATTTATGACGTCATATATTTCCCTAGCATACTGCGGCAGTATACTGACAGTCCATAACGGACCGATTTTTTCACCAGTGAGAGCACTGAGCAGTGCTCGCATAGTATATCGGAACACAACCCATACAATAACTCTCTAAAATTGGTCTGGCGGTCATCTTGTTTTCCGCCGTTTTGATTATTTTTTACCACCGCTAAAATTTGCCCAGGGTGTACGACGATAGTAGTTAAGAAGTGACCCCACTAAGTCTTATCATTTAGTCGGATAGTGGTACACCATCTCCTCGCAAGTGCTGAACTTTCATTTGATATCCATATCATGGGGATGAATAACAAAACAACATAGTCCGCTATCTTTGGGTGTCCACCATATTAGATTTACAGTGACGTCATTTTATTTTAGTATTCTTTTCAGCAAACCTTTTCACTTGACACCCATATCATGGGAGTCCATAGAAAATAACTGGACCACCATCTTGGGCCGTCTGATTCCACATTTGATTTAGTGTGACGTCACTTATAATCATGCATTGTCATCAGAACTAAACTGTATACAAAATTTAGCCCAATCGGTTGAAGATAACTGCTTTAAAATTCAGTTTGAAGATTTGACCCTAACAAACATATATTGCAAGTTAAATAAAAGCTTTTAACAACAATAATATTAATTAACTTCGGTTCAACTAAGGCATTATCTTAAAAAGTTATAATTGTACGGACCAATGAAAATGAAAATGTTAAACAATCAAATCAACAAAATGTTAAAAAATGTTAATGTCATTTACAGAAAAATAAAGTGAAAACGCTAAACAGGCAATGTACAAACAAAAATAATTTTGGAGATTACGAAATTGATGGAAATATATAAACATAATTTGCGAAATTATACTCTTAAATATTTTAAGCCATTAAATCCTAAACGTGAGAGTAAAGATCAACCTATAGGAGAAGTCTAGAGCCCAAGATGTCTAGTGGACTAATTCGGTAAAGAAAAAACAAAGAAATATTTACTATACTCGTATTTAAGCATATCGAAATCGCTATACTAAATGCAATCAAACAATATCAAATGTTTGGTACGTGAGTTTTCTGTAGATTTTTAAAGTACATAGAATTTGTAACAGTGAACAATTCCATAGAGAACGCATAACAATGAGACAAATTATTTTCCTTTTCGCATTCCTTTCCTGGGTAGCAAATTTATCTTTTTACTTTTAAGAGTTGCTGTGCATTGCTCGAGTATACACATTTCAAATATTTTCGTGAAAGAGCCCAAGAAGCAGTAATTTGATATTTATTAAATAATCAAAGTACTTTCTAAATTTACCCTAATGGTTTTTAAGCTGAATAACGAAGCTGTACCACAGATTAAATAATGTTAGCAGTACTAGAAATGTTAAGGTTAATAATTTTAAATTAAATAAAAAAAAATTAAAATATTATCTATTTCAATTCAATTCTATTTCAAATGCACGTTATCCCTCAACCTTAATACAGTCTAATTATATATATTATAATTTACAGGCTGAAATTATGACGGCTCCGTGGCGCTGTGGCTTAGTAATAAAGTTGCAGTACTCGTATTTGTATGGCCTACAAATAATTGTTCCGGGTTTGGGTGTTTGACATTCTGAAATTTATCTATGCAAACTCCCCATGATACATGAGAAAATTTTAGTCTGGAGGTAACGATTTAAAAAGAAAAAGAAAAAAAGGAATTTTGAATAGCATAATATTTCAATAAACATTTACACAACCTATATGTATTAGCTTTACTTTGTCGAGATATTTTAATAAGAATTTTTATAACTTTTATTTTAATAACAACTAAGAATAGGGAAGGTAAAACTAGCCCCTGAAATACAGGTATAATATCCTAGTTTAGGGGCTGTTGACCATTGTAAATATTTGTGAATGTAATATATTTATCCATAAAGATTATTATTATTATTATTATTTGAGCATAGTCGTTGCTCTGCTCAATTACTCTTTCAGATGTGATGGTGTGAGTGGTCAAAGAGAAGATACCCTATCCTAGGTCTGTAACTATGTCTTGCTAAGGTCTACCCAGTAATTATTCTAACAATTAACACTTGCAGTGAAGATGGCTGCCGTGGGGCGGCGGCGTTATATAATTATAACACGTCAATGTCCCGCTAACGCACATGGATATCGAAAGAAAAAGCCTATGGGAAATGCAAGAAAACCCAGTCCGGCGACGGGTAGCTTATCTTTCATAAAAGAGGGCTAGCGAGCATGCAGTTCACGATGGTAAGTGACTACCGCCGCCCATGAACAACTACAACACAAGGTACTTGCAGGTGCGTTGCCGGCCGGCCTACGTCAAAGCTGCGATAATCAGCCTGCCAAACATTTAGATTGTTCCAAATTCTCCCTACAACGTGAGAGAATCATTTCTAATAATGGAATTTTGGGGGCTGACTAAGAAAAAGAACGTCTTACATAAGTTAATGAAGTAAGTCGCAGCTTGTAATCATTTTTATTATGTTTCGTTCCTCAAACTTATCCGTGACCGAAACAACAAAAGTTGACAAAATATTTGGTCAAATACTCTAGAGAACAGATAGCTAATTTGACATACAAAGACATATATAACATTATTATATAATTTATAGCGTGAATTTGCTTAAATCGTTACGATTGGCAGATAAATTAATGATCACAAGTCGTTATATTCATAAACATATCACAAACATGTAACAAATCTTTGTTAAGAATTTTCATTTTATTTAATTTTTTTTTAATTTTTATTGCGTTTAGTATCATATTTGTATGACTGACTGGTCTGAGAAGACACTTTTGTTTTTTGTGCAACATAGCGAATAAAACGATTAGGAAAAGTGCCAATATATTTCTTTGACAAAATTCACAGGCACGTAATACAATTTTGGAAACAAGCCAACGCATAAACAGAAAAGTATAACTTATTTCTTTACAATGAAAAGTGCCGAACGATAACTGTCCCAAATTCAAAACCAAGTCTCGAGATACACCATTTAATCGAGTTGTGCGCTACAGTAAACATAATTTATATTTCTGTTAGAGTTATACAATTTGTATTTCTGTATCAAACTCGATTATACAAGGACGCGTGCTTGTAAATAAATAAAATTAATCGTATAACCTTCGTAATTTAGGAGTCAGCTAGAGTTGAAACAAGAGTTGTTACAAATCTTTTGCTACAGTATAAAACTGAATCCTGATTCATTTTAGGAAGATATATTTCTTGAGCGTGACGTGAGAGATATAAGTGACAAATATGGCGCGAGGAGCTGGCGCCGCTCTGGTTGGAAACTTCTAGTTTTACCGTCGTAATAAAATGGAGGTTTATAAAGATGGCGTTGTCGGTGCTCGGTTAGAGGCGGGCTGGAACTATTTGTCGCCCTGACATTTGGTTGCACCTCGAGTTCTGTTGTGATAAATGAGCGTAAGCCGACGTGTTTGAAATATGATGAAATGTTGAATTCCTCAGTTGAAACTATCGTGAAACTGATACGTTATGAATTATACCTCAGCTTACTGAACTATGAGCTACTAGCTACTCTGGTCTTACTGCGGATATCTTTTTTACGAAGTCTTTCACACAGAGAAACTCCGAATATAGCCATCGATATAGCACGCAGAGAAACCTTGAGCTTTCTCATGCGGCCAACAATGGAGGACCACATCTCAGATCTATGTCATCACTGGCATCACGCCCTAATTGTACAATTTTGTTTTCTAAATTTAAAGAATGCTTTAAAAAGTAATTAAGAAGAGAAGATGCGTCGTAATTCCATGAACCCTGTATGTGACGTTCATCATTGACGCCCATAGTTCATTTTCAATCTTAAAAAGCTGATTTTTTATGAAATTATGAATGATGTAAAAATTGTTAATTTTGTTTATTATGATTGTATTAACTTTAACGTGTATATTAAAAATATTTTTTTATTTAAAACTGAACAATATTGTGAAAGTTTCTTGCAGTACATTCAAATGTCAATATTCTTTATTCTTTAGGTCATTGCCATTTACAGCGATTCAAGAACTCAACACTCTATTTTCAGAACCATAAATAGTTACATATATATGGCGGACTGCAAAGCTCGAAAAATCAAGACTCGTTGCCATGACAACAGTAGGATCTTGCCCGCAGCTGTTTATGAAAATTGTTTCCGAGTTGGACGAAATTTCTTGTTTGAAGTTTCAAATATTAATTTTTGTTTAAAGGTCTCAATAATAAGCACAAGTAGAATATAATATTCTCATAATATAGCAGAAACATATAAAGAACTCATCGAATCGGTCGTAAATATTATCGGAGTAGTTTTCATTATTTGATAACAGTTTTAAGATGCTTGAAATTTAACCACGAAATGGAAATACAGTTGCACGTAACATGAGCATATCAAAAGTCTATTTCGTAAGTAGTCTACAAACTGAGCAGCGCTAGTTGAGAGCATTATCTTTTAAGTGTTAGAGTCACACAATAGTGTATTATAGCTGCAGCGCGAATAGGTTGCACAGAAAACTAACATCTAATAGCAACGTAATAAAGTTCTATGGTAACTTCTTCATAGTTCAAGATACTTGGAATTCTTTGCCTAATGACATTAGGAAACCAGGGATAGAATTTATTCACAATTAAGGTAGACTGTGAGTTCCTTTATGAACCTTACTTAAATTTCATGGTACGCGAGCAAACCGAGTTCGATCTTCGTCGGCATAACTGAAAGTGCTAGTTGCAATTTTGGTTGCTGTTTAGCACATGCTCGGTAACGTGGTAAACCTGCATATCTGAGAAAACAACATGTTTAATTCTCTACAATGTATTATGTATAATATTCAACATGTACTCTTACATTACATAAGAGAGAGCCAGTATCTAGACTAGGCTAGTGGGTTATAAATGACCCATTAACTTTATAGGAAATGGGGAAATCGTGGTCTGAGACATTTAGTTTAATTGTAACGATTCAGGATGGGAATTAGACGTTGAAGAGGCATGGACTCAGCATCGTGCCGTAGCAAGCCGTAATAGCACCAGTAAATAATTAAATTTTACGTGGTAGAGCCATGCTGCAGCTATATTAGTAGTATAGTTGTAGCACGAATGGGTCGGCTCGACCGGGGAAGGACCATGCTATCACAGAATACCAACGTAAAATAGCAGCTTTACGCTGTTGTGCTTCGTATGGTGAGTGTAGAGAACCGGAGATCCTTATTACTGGAAATGAGGCATACCACCTTAGTCCTCACAGGTGACAACGCATCTCCATTTTGATTCTTAATAGAGGATAGTTGTAGATGTCTATGGGCCGCAGTAACCTCTTACCATCAGGTGGACTGTGTGCTCGTTTGTTACCCTTATCCTATAAAAAAAATCAAATTCCAAATTAAATTCCCAGCCACAGACGAATTTTAAAATGGTTTTTCTCCATCTCTCAAAATTCTTGTATTTCAATTTTTTTTATAGGATAGGGTGACAAACGAGCACACAGTACACCTGATGGTAAGTGGTTGCTGTGGCCCCACAGCAGGGTAGACATCTACATCTAATCTCGTTAACGAAAAATGCAGATGCGTTGTCACCAGTGAGGACTAAGATGGAATGCCTCTTTTCCAGTAAAAAGGGTCTCCGGTTCTCTACACTCACCATACGAAACACAGCACTGTTAAGCTGCTATTTTACGCTAGTATTCTGTGAGAGCGTGGTACTTCCCCGGTCGAGACGACCCATTCGTGCTACAACTATACTACTAATATAGCTGCAGCATGGCTCTACCACGTACAAAAGGTAGTCTATTATTCTAAGGCCATGAACTTTCTGTTAATGAATTGTCAATGAGAGATAAACATTATACAAGTGGTAAAATTAAAAATTTTGTACAACGAACTTCAATATAAATTATTAAAGATAACTCAAAAACTACTGGTCAGACCTTGATCAAATTTACATGGAACCACATGAAAAGCACCAGCTTTAAAAATAAAAAGACTCATCAAAATCGACACCTAGAAAAAATTATTAGGTAGCACACATAAAAAATACAGTCTGATTGAGTACCTACCTCCACCTTTTTGAAATCGGTTAAAATGGATTCAATATGGCAATTTAATAGCGAAATTTAAATGGTTAGACGCTGGAGCGCTGGCTGGGTTTATAGAGATATACAGGGAACATCTGTACGTAGTAACAGCTCGCAAGCACGCGAATAATGTTCCACTCTAAAATAAACTTGCTTTGAAATTTTAGATGCAGATGACAAATGGCACTTGGGAGTCGGGAGCTGGGAGAGTCCGCAACTTGTACACAAGCCGGAGATTGCGTCACATGTGACGGTCATATGAGTTACCCTGTGAACTGTTGATGGTATAATTTTTCCCTTTTTAGTCGAATTTAAAAATGGAGTTTTTCAATTTTTTTTAGTTTTTTATAAGTTTGTTACGTGATATATTTGTTAATCGTGAATCAATTTGAATGATTCTTTTTTATTGAAAAATTTAACACTTCAAAGGTGGTCTCATATAAGTACTTAATTCTTTTATAAACTATGACTTAGCACTGACATATTACGAAGATATAATGGGGAAATTATTTTATGGTTATTAGTTTCTCGATTTATTATTGTTTGGATTTTACTTTTAATTCACAGTTTATTTTTTGACACTCTAATTTAGCATTTCCATAGTATTTCATGCATTTTGTTAAACTGCTTGGCTGCGCAGCTGTTACAGTATGCTTATATGCAAATATTTTTATTATTTATAATTTACCTATTTCTTTGTCAATAAAGCTTGTGTTTAAAACAAATTGACTAATTTATTTTGTGTCGCCTTTGCGCTACAAATGGTTCTTTGATAGAATTTGTCATTTATATTATTAGCGGTGTTTAAAAATATTGTTATTTAAAACGGTGTTTAAGATATTGGTCAATATAGGGTCTATTTCCTAAAATTAATTCAAAATAAATTCAAAAGTATTTATTATTTAGGGATTTATGCCTTAACGCAATATAAATAGTTCGAAAAACCAAAAAAACAAGGAATAAATAATATGCCGATTCCTCCAAATTAAAAATATGTTATGAGATTACTAGATTTTTTTCAGAACATTCATGAAGTTTAAATTTTGTGTTTTCTGGGCATCAAGACAAAATATAATAAATTCAGTATCAGTATCAACACACTTATCTAGATTTCCTTAACAGGGTGTTATAAAGTATCTATACCTATATTTAACGGTACTTAAGCCTTAAAACTGGGGAAGTTTAGTCCCTATTGCTTTAAGTGAACTCCGCGAGATGTCACTGCGGCGAACTCATCAATCTTAAAAGTTCCTATTGGGGGAGAAAGCGGGAGACGCAACGATCTATTTCTCTTAATGCTTCGAAACCACATTCATCAATTCGCGCAGCATAAATTAATGCGTATCATTACGTAAACAGCTATTTTGCGTTAGTAACATTTTAACCAGGAAGTAATAAATGGAGTTCCTTTGAGTTAAATATTTACAAGCGAAATCGGCATTACATTTCTTCTAACCTCAAAGTCTCTATCTCTGATTGCAAACGTAACGAAAACCGTTCATCTTTGTCAAGGAATTTCATCAAGAGACGGAAGTAAAGGGTCGCCTTTGGCAACGTGGCGAGTACACAGCATTCGTATGTAAGAAGTTCTTTGCTTAAATTTCACGAATATACGCAAACCAAATAAGTCAAAGCGAACGCTCGTCCCGAGTACACTTTATGGCGTTCTGGTCTCTTTTATGCAATGAATGTCTTCATACGTTGCTTTATCTCTTCACTTAATAACGTTTCTCGTACGTCCCTTTATCCTTTGACGTAATTTGCATTAACTGATGTGCTTCGAAGTACTAACACAGTTACTAAACGTGCATGAATATGTGAGGAACAGAATGTACGATATTATAAAGAATCAGGGATTTTTGCGTCTAGCAAATGTGGCTTTTATGAATTTATAATTACATTTAAAAAATACTCAGTGGAAATTTTGCTCGATTATTATTTTTAATTTAAGCCATAGTAGTCATTGTTAAGGGTACAGTCCGTGAAATTATATTCGAATTCTCCATTGGACTACTGCAGTCAACTCACCCCGCCTAATTCAAGCATTTAAGGGTTATTTGGTGTAATGAACGGGAGTAATGTTAATATGTTGCGTTTCAAGCATATTTTAGATCCTTATCATCATTATCATCATAAGCACCATCCATTACAAGTCCACTGCTGAACATATGTAAAAAAGAACAAGGAAAGCAAAAGTACAGAGAACCAAAGCACGGCTCTCAGCCACCTGCACTCATCTACTTCTTGCATCTTTTACTTAATGTCGGTTACTTTGGTTCCGTAGCCGTGTGGTAGCCGTGGTAGCTCAGATGGTTAGCGCTCGCTTTTAATTTCACAGTACGCGAGCAAACCAGGTTCGATCCCCGCCAGCACTAATTAAATTGTTAATAGCAATTTTAAGTACTGATTTACCACGTGCTCGGCGGTGAAGGAAAACATCGTCAGGAGACCTGCATGTCTGAGGAATAAGAAAAAAAATATTTCGAAGACATGTGAAGTTCTCCAACACGCAGCGCGGCGGCCACTTCCTTGCCTTAAAACCCTCTCAGAAATGAGGGGAGGCCTGTGCCCAGCAATGGAACGTATTTAGGCTGTAACTTTACTCTAGTTCTACTGTGTATATCTTCATTTTTCAGTCTATCACACAGAGAAACCCCGAGCATAGTCCTCTCCATAGCTCGCTGAGCGACCTTGAGCTTCCTCATATGGCTAGCAGAGAAGGACTATGTCTCAGATCCATAAGTCATCTTTTATGAGGTAGTACAATCTTGTTTAAAGTTTTGAGGTACACGAGTACCTGATTAATATTAATTTGTCAGTCCCATAAAACATACAAGGTCTCCAAATTAGCAAGTTTAAATATTTTACTAAACAAAACTTATATAACAGGAGTTATTATAATATAAATGAATACATGGTTTTCTTAAATAAGATTTGTAAATAGTTTGCACAACCTTTCTTAATTTACTTTGAAAAAAAAAGTCTTGCTAGGTTTCTTGCTGGTTCTTCCCAAGACAGAGAAGAATTAAGAATTACTTGTAATGTATATTGAAGAAAAAATATAATATTCTATTCTATTGCGCGCCTCATATCGCGATACGTTATTAGGTATTAAATATCATTACTGTATATTAGGTAAGTCCAACTTCGACCGAGAGGTCAATCGACGGATTCAACTTGGTTGGGCAGCGTTCGGGAAATTACGGCACATCTTCTCGTCAGGTATACCTCAAAACTTGAAGACGAGGCTGTACACCCAGTGCTGACATACGGAACTGAGACGTGGTCCTTCACTGCTGGCCGGATGAGGAAACTCAAGGTCGCTCAGCGAGCTATGGAGAGGGCTATGCTCGGAGTTTCTCTGCGTGATAAACTCAGAAATGAGGATATCCGCAGTAGAACCAGAGTGACCGACATAGCCCAACGGATTAGTAAGCTGAAGTGGCAATGGGCCGACCATATAGCTCGAAGAACCGACAACCGTTGGGGAAGAAAGGTTCTCGAGTGGCAGCCTCGTACCGGCAGGCGAAGTGTAGGGCATCCCCCCACTAGATGGAGTGACGACCTAGTAAGATATGCAGGAAGTCGATGGATGCAGGTGGCTCAGGACCGTGCTTTGTGGCATTCTTTGGGGTAGGCCTATGTTCAGCAGTGGACTTGTGAAGGGCTGTAATGACGATGATGATGATGATGACTGTACATTACTCTCGACACGTCAAAGTCAAGTAATGTTGTGTTCTTAAAATGCTTCTATCATAACCATATTCCACTTATACAATAATATGAGTAGCCGTATATGAAGAAAACACTCGAATTAATCCATCTTATATTTTCTAAAACATCAAGTAATATAACTATTTTGAATGAAAAAAAAACCGGTTTGAAAAAAATATTACTTGGACGTCCGGATGTTGATTTTGTATGTGGTCACGATAACTCCCGAAAAATTGACGTAAACTGGTTATCTATTTCATATTAATAGTAGCCTAGTACGTGTAGTTTGTTAATAAACTGATTTTCAAGTTTTATTACTATTTAAAACTTAAAAGCGCTTTCATATTTTTTTTGTCCATGAAAAACAAAGAACAAATGTACAGCCTATATCGATTTTATACTTTGTGTATTGGATTCATTTTGGTGAACATTATTATTTTTTTCCTGTAGGTGACATGTGTTAAAATAATAGAGCGCTAAATTTAAAACACGTAAATAATATATTTTAAAAATTGGTAAATCCAATTAGGCATGCCTTAAGCGCATTAAAAAAATTACGTATAACATGATTATACGGAATTATTAAAGTAGTTTAAATACATTTCGACAGCACTATCGGCTTCAACACCCTCGAAAACCATGAAAATGACACCCATGATGAAAAAATTGGTACCTACTTCAGCCACCATCTTGGATTTACATTTCGACAACCCTATCGGCTTCAACTCTCTCGAAAACTATGAAAATGACACCCATGATGAAAAAATTGATACCTATTGCAGCCGCCATCTTGGATTTACATTTCGACAGCACTATCTGCTTCAACACCCTCGAAAACCATGAAAATGACACCAAAGATGAAAAAATTGATGTCTATTGCAACCGCCATCTTGGATTTACATTTCGACAGCATTAACGGCTTCAACACCCTCGAAAACCATGAAAATAACACCCATAATGAAAAAATTGGTACCTAATTCAGCCGCCATCTTGGATTTACATTTCGACAGCACAATCGGCTTCAGCACCCTCGAAAACCATGAAAATGACACCCATGATAAAAAAATTGATACCTATTGCGTCCACCATCTTGGATTTACATTTCGACAACCCTATTGGTTTCAACACCCTCGAAAACCATGAAAATGTCACCCATGACGAAAAAATTGATACTACTTACTTTTAGTACGTACTACTATTATTTATTCTGTGCTTTTAAAATATTGTAATAAAAAATCTCTCATTATTATTGTAATCAAGTATTTAAGAAATTTGGTTATTCGAATATTGTGTATTTGTACACCTATCTTTTTGAGCCGCTGCAAACAACCGAAACAATGTCCACTCACGACGGCGACTGACGCCGAACTTGCGCCGAACTGACTGAGTGAGTAAAGTACTCTGTGGCTGTAGCTCGGAGTGCGGCTTCCGCCCATTTAGAGAAATAATTTACATACAAGGCTACCAAATCAATGAAAATTTTGCCATTTTTGAGCCGAAACAAATTTATTATAGCTAAACAAAACAAAATTACACTGCCATTTACATTCAGTGGCTTCCCACATGATAGATGAAGAGATTAAAAAATAGATTGAGTTAAACAACTGATATTTTAAAAAGTTATAGTGTTTACAAGCCTTCCGGACTTGATAAATCTAAACTAAAACCCCTTTTTTATTTAGAAATAGCAATTAATCGATTTAAAAAAAAAATATTAATAAGTTCAACAATCATTTTATCTTTCTAAAAATGTGCTTTTTGTATCATTTATATGTATAATATGATTACTAGGTACGATTTCATTCGATAAAACGTTGGAATCTTAATTTTTAGGCGATAGTAGAACATACCTTGCGCTTTCACTTAAGGCATGCAAAAGTCAGGAACAAGATTTATTTTTTTCATCAAAGTTAAATGAACCGCTCATGAGGCGTTCACTTTTGGATTTTTCGCGATGCATACTTAGATTTAAAAAAAATATAGTTGCTGTATTAATTCAGAGTACGGAAGTAAAGCTGCTAGCAAAGAATTTAGATTTAGATTACTAACCATTATCGTGGTCAGAAAGTGGTAGGCTGTTGGAGGCGTCGGAGGCAAGTGCCAAGTCGGGTGAAGCCGATCCCAACAGAGCAGTCAGGCCATCGTGCTCGCCGTCTGCAAAAATTTGCATTAATATCTACAACCATCCCCGCGGGACCACTTTATAATGTAGCATTAAAACGCGAGCAGATAAAAAAAGACATTTATGACACTGGCTACGAAAATTAAAACATTAATTCTTTATGTTGTTTCCAACATTAAAAATAAGAAGAAAAATAGTTCTAATTTTTTTTAATTTATAATAGTTACCTCCACCCTAGGATTTTCTCCTGTATCCTGGGGGCATTACATTCATAAATTTCCAAGGACAAATATCCAGACTCGGAACAATTATTTGAAGGCCATACAAATACTTGTCTCGAGCGGGATTCAAAGCGCATCCCTTAGAGCCGCAACTCGTTTTCTTAGGTTACTGTTGCATTTCTAATTAGCGTATGAATTTAATATCATTTGTCCTTGATTAATAAAATATTAATATCATAACTCATCGTCATAGAAATTGTCGGTTTGGGATATTGCGTTTTATTATGGTCGGCCATTTGCAAATTTTCGTCAAATACTCCAATACCAAAGTGTGAAAATATATATAATTTAATAGTTATGGTTTATTGAATAAACTATATTTACGGATTTTATCGCGTTTAATTAACTTATTTTATATTCCCTATGTATATAATATAGTTATGGTTTACTTTAAATCCATCGCCCCCTATTGACATAAAACATGCTACTAATATATGATTTAAAAAAAAATATTTCATATTGTCATAAATATTAGACAACTTCTAGAAATTCAAACTATAGTGAGCTTAATCAGATTTATCTCAAACAGTGTACTGATAAATTCTATTCATGATGATTATGAAATTTATGACCATGGGCCAACCTGTGCAAGGTCCAACATATGTACAAAGTCACAATATTTAATAGCTAATGAGAATATGTATTTACGTAGAGGGGGCATCATTATGTCATTGTACCATTGTTGCATCGGAATATCTCGTCCTATTCATAATAATCTTCTACGCGGCGATATTTCTACCTATTCTATCTCCTACGCAGTAGATCGCTTGAGTCAGTAATTGAAATTTTTGATCGAATTGAAATGGTCGACACATGCATCACGGGTATTGCATTAGGGCGGGTATATTCAGATTAAAAATTCTATAATAATTTTACTACAGAATGTCTTAGTCTATTCCGTTACCGTTACCGTTACCGTTACCGTTACAGCTGATTAAAGTCCACTGCCGAACATAGGTCCATAGATTGCCTCATAGGTCACATATTTGACATAGTTGCCAGGCTTGGCAAGCGGGCTGGTAACCCCAGTTTGTATTTTTAGTCATTATTAGAAAGACGCTGCTGCCTATCTCCTGGTTTGTTTCCCTCTGTTGCCTCTTACAACATCCACGGGATGATATGGGGTAGTGGATATTCTTACATCGTCACACACACACTGTAAGTCTATTTATTTTCATTTATTATGAAACAAATTATTTTATTTTTGGCTGAAAAAATTAAACTCTCAACCTGTAAAAACAATGTGTTCATAATACTCACGATAAACGGTGTGGATGTCATAATTGTCAATAATGTATATAGATTAACACTATTATAAGCATTTGTTATTGTGATGTTTAAAAATTATATAAAGCGGATAACTCCAAAAGTTCTTAAACTGTTTCTTCTCTAGCCAGAGGAACTTAATTTAAAAATGGTACCAGCTCAGATTGTAGAACGAAAGATTTATAATATGATCGTAGATTTGAAAAAGAACGATGTTTGACAATCGAAAATTTTGTTACTTACGCCTAAAATATAGAGCTTTTGTTTTATTTTATTCGTCAATATTGGCCTTCAGAACATTATGCGCTACCTACTTGAGTTCGTCCGTATAACTGTTGCACTTTAACAGTGTATATTATTTTCTGAGCAGTCTACTTGCAGTAGTATTATAAAAAAAAATAGAAGTATTAATAAGTGGTTTAAGTGGTCAGAATTAGCCAATATTACAAACAATGTAGAATAGAATATGAAAGAATTCAACCAAAAGTCATCATCATCGATGTGTTCGAATCTATACTTACTCTCTATATCCATAGAGAGTAATCACAGTATTGTGAAACATTCCATCTTAGTTCTTAAAGATGACAACACATCTGTAGCCTTGCTTGAAGTAGGTGACATGGTAGTCCATAAGCAACAGTAGCCACTTACCATCAAGATATACTGTGACTTCGTTTGTTAGTTCAGTTTTATAAAAAAAAACATAGCGTAGATGTAATCAACAAAAATGTCTATGTTAATATTGTGATGTAAAAATACACGATCACACAATTCATTACGGATACTGAGAAACAAAACAATAACGAATAAGAAATGGTGTTACTAATTAAATATATCGTCAGCGTTTTATTTCAGAAAACATAACAAGAGCGAGCCATTTACGAGGCATTTTTTCCCCGCTGCGCATAGGACAAAGGACCGGGGCGGCTTCTCGGGACAATAATTTTAAGGAAACTGCCTGAGAGATTTTTTTTCATAAAACAACCAAGAGTGGGAACAAGCACTCGCCCGACCGCCGAAGGGAAATGCGGAGCTATAAAGTTGCAAATGAAGTAATATCGCACTCGAGTTGACTTACTGCCGAAAACTTAGAAACTGCTCGCACAGCCATTCGCATCCGCCATTGCTGTTTACTTAGTACTATTTAATTAAAGTGAATAGACTGGCCTAACGTATCTCGAGAGCTCCGAGGTAACTTAAATTAATTTAATTAACTGTGACCATCTTCATGATGACCTCTCGCACCATTTCATAATATAGGTATCAATTATTTGATGTACGAGTAATTATAGGTTTTAAAATATATGTAACAATTTAAAGTTTTCTACCGACTTCAAACAGAGGAGGTACTCAATTCGACTGTATGTTTTTTTTTATGTGTGTTACCTCATAAGTTTTGTCTGGGTGGACCGATTTCGATGATGTTTCACATGTGGTCCCGTAATTTGATCAAAGTATGACCAATAGTTTTTGAGTTATTCTTAATAACTTATTTTGAAGTCGGTTGTACAAATTTTTAATTTTTAATTATTATACTGTTATTTGGAGATTATTAACAATGCAACAAATTAATATTTTAAATTGATTTTCCTCGTGACTCGACTGCCTCGTGAGTCCAGTGATCGTAAGCACGGCTCCTGATCATGAGATCCCAGGTTCGAATCCCAGGTCAGGTCAAATCAGTTACTGGTTTTTCTGAAGAAATTCTCAGTAGCAGCTCGGAGTCAGGAAGTTGGCAGTGTTTCACTCCGTGCCTCGGGAAGCATATAAAGCCTAAAGTTGACCTTGCGTCTGATTTCTCTCCGTACCTACATAAACATGTCCCGCGCAGATGGCTAGTCTCCGTTGAGACTGACCGCCATTTTCGAAATTTTGTCTGGAAGAGAAGATAAGTTATTGAATATTGAACAAATATATAATCCCGTTTCCATACAGCGAAAGATCGCGCCGAAGTAATTCGAGCTGTACATAATTAGAAAAGTGCTCGGGGCGGATATTTAGCGAAATTCATTAAACGCCATAAATATTTTGTAGAGATTTGGAGTGGAACATGTTTTGAGTGCCTTTAGATATTTATTGCTATAAAGGTTTCTCGAAAATATTTTCGTAATAAACTATTATTTCAACGAATTTCGTTTTCACAAATCTTACAAATAACAGTGATATCTGAGTAAATATCTTGATAATTAAAATATGATCTAAAATAAAATTAAGCTAAGCTTTAAGAAAAAGGGATAATTGGTAAAATCATCAAAGGAACTGATAGCAACGAAAAATTATACCTACAATCATTATCTTAAACATTAGCGGCCACAATAAACGCGTCAATTTAAAAAAATGCTAAGTTGTTCTATTATATGTTTCATTACTAAATAATAATAGGAAAAGACAGGTAAAGAGATAATTAATGTTTAATAATATGTATAATTTATAAATAAGCGATAATCAATGATTATAAGTAAAGAGATAGACAAATAATTAGAAAGATAAATGATATGCTGCATAATTATTATTTTTTGTTATAAGTCCCACATACAAAAAGTGCCTATAAGTCATAGAGCTACATCGGACAAACGTATAAATGACATTAAAATAACAATCGTTCTACACCAAACTACGCAAGCGGAGAGACAAATAGATTAAGTAAAATATAATGATTAAATCAACCGATTTTTAAATTATTTCAATGGTTGGGGTGAGTCCGGTAAATACTGACAACTTATGGTGATCCACAGAAAATTTAATAAAATAAGCAAAAAATATTATAGGTAAGACAAAAATTTGGATTTTAGATGTATTCTGTTTTTAATATAAGTAAATAAAAAAAAAAACCATAAAGCTACAACCATAATACAGCTGTGTGACAATAATTTACTAATCTATAAACAATTTTAATAATTATAACTTTTAACAGAAAGTAATAAAGCGACTTCAAATTGCTAAATTAGACATCAATCTAAGCTTTAAGAAAAAGGGATAATTGGAAAAATCATCAAAGGAACTGATAGCAACGAAAAATTATACCTACAATCATTATCTTAAACATTAGCGGCCATAATAAACGCGTCAATTTAAAAAATGCTAAGTTGTAATAACTATTTATTTGCTTAAAAGGGAAATTTTTTGACCAACCTTGAAGTATAACCTACTTAATACAAAAATAATCATCAAAATTTGTTCACTATCTGCGAAGAAATCGCGTAACATAATTTCGAATTGAGAACCTCCTCCTTTTTGAAGTCGGTTAAAATATACGGATGTACTTTCTAAGCGTTTGTAGATTAAGTAAAATAAAGTGTTTTCAAAGATTTTATTGAAAAGATCGACTTCGTATTGAAGATTAGCGAAAAGTGGGAATCGATGGTAACCTGCGCTTGTATAAAGTAACAGGTTGCGCTGTGAAAGCACTTTCGAAGTGAGTCGTACTCGGGAATTATACGGACTCAGCGTTTAGTAGATTTTCCTTCCAGCTTCAACTGTATTTGTTGGAGAGATCCTACGGTATGCATCTTACCTCCACTTGAAATCAGGTCTCCTGTTTCAGTAACAAAACTGTATAAAATAAAACTTGTTTTTTTTTTTTACTTTTTAATGATTTTACACCCATTTATTCATTACAGCATATAAAAAGTCCACTGCTGAACACAGGCCTTCTTCATATATTGCCACAAAGTACGATCCTGAGCCATGATCATACGTAGATATATTGTCCATAAATGCCACGCTTGGCAGGAGAGTTGGCAACCACAGTTTCACAGTTTTTTTAATTATTTTGGGTTGTTTTAAGGAGACACTGCTGCACATCCCCTGTTACAGTTTTCCTTTGTTACCTCTTAGATATCCATGGGATAATATGCCGGGCACTACATTACTTAAGAGCTTGCTTGACATTGGAATTTCATATTATTTTTGAGTGATTTACATTTTTTATTAATAATCGTGAGCCTTAATTTTTAAAAGTGAGTCCTACTATAATGCCCATCTGTGCCACTTAAATTGTTAGTATCAATTAAAAGTGCTGATTTATCACATGCTCGGCGGTAAAGTATAATATCGGGAGGAAATCTGCATATTTACATAAATTGTATTTCGAGGACGTGTGAAATCCGCCAACCCACGTGTTGGCTCTTCATAAGCGATGGAACTTAGACCACGGGACGTCAAACACCTCAGTCCCCCCCCCCCCCCCGTAATCATAGATGTCGCGCAACGCATGATTGAAACGCCAGTAATTAAAAGCAAGTAAAATTAAACGATCAAATGCATAAAAATAGTTTTATTCAGAGCCGTTGTAAATTTTATTTTAGTAAACACATGATAAAACTCCTTTGAAAAGTTAAGGGTTATTAGATAAGTAAGAGTAGACCGAATTGTATCCACCCCTATTTTTAAAGTTACGTTAACGTAGATATTAGTAGTAGATAATGACGTGATCATTAAATTATCATAATGCATTACACTTAATTTGTTCGGACTAATTCCAGCCGCTCAATTTCACCATCGCACATCGCGACAAAACTCGCGATACCATCTATACTATCTGGATTATTAGCGGTCCACTACTGTGCAATTTACAAGAAATTTTCTTGCTCGCACAATTTTTTTGTGGAATTGACTATCATCGACGATTTTTCCGGACCGATACAATTTAGAGACCTTCAAGAAAAGAGCCGGCAACTCATCTACAATTCCCCTGGTGTTGCAGTTGATCATGGGCGGCGGTAGTCACTTACCATCAGGTGAGCCGCATGCTCGTTAGCCCCCTCTCATATAAAAAAAAATTAAAAAAATTAGAATAAATCGGATAAAAAATCGCAGATCATTAGGTATTCCATATAATACTCGTATGTTATAAGTTGTAACCAATTACGGGTATATCTCACGTCACGACATGAAATTTATCCCGGAATGTTACACGCCAGTCTGTCATGTGTCAGAAAGGGATCTGACGTCCGGGGTACGTATGTACGTACGTACGTATGAAGATTGGCATCTGCAGATCGCGTGCTGCTCGGGTCTTCTTGAAGTCACTTAAGATATAAGGTAGCTAGTATTTTTAAATAAAACACTTGTATTTTAATTGTGATGTTTTTGTTAGCGATTGTAGCCGACCGATAGCTAAGCGTGACCGTTATAATACGAATGCTCATTAGTTAAATCTATGTACAGTATTTGATTCAAAAAGGCGGTTGTTGATAGTAAACACATCAACACAATCTAGGGATATTTTAGTTACAAATGTATTGAAAAGAACCTACAACGAATTTCTTGAAATAACCTTTACAGCGAATGGAAATATTAGTTTTGACTATACCGAGTAGGGTATCATTAGATTGAACATCAAGTAAAAAAAGAAAAACCGACTATAAAAACTATAAAGAATAAAGAACAAATGTTCTAAGTCTAGTTTTTGATATCTATAGGATATAATAATATAAAGTTAAATTTTTATAGGATAAATAAAAATTAAACTTTAATTGAAGTAAAAATCGAATTCAAAAACATAACCGAATCAAGTAATTTTCACATAATAGCTTCTGAAGTAGGTGTTTAATTCTTTGATATATATGTCTTGACATCGACTTGAGAAGCTACTAGTACTACTCGAACTACTACTGCAACAATCCGTCACAAGTCCACCGCTGAATAGATCACAGATTGCCACAAAGTGCAGTCCTGAGCCATCTATCGTCTGACTGCGTGTTTTATCAAGTCGTCACTCTATCTAGTTGGGGTTGCCCAACACTGTGCTTGCTAGTACGAGGCTGCCACTTGACAACCTTTCTTCTCCATCGCTTGTCTATTCTTCGGGTCGGCCCATTGACACTTCAGCTTACTGATTCGCTGAACAATGTCAGTTACTCTTGTTTCTCTGCGGATATTCTCGTTACGGACTATCCCTCAAAGAAATTCCGAGCATAGTACATGCACACTCAGCGTGCGATGAAAAGGGCTGACTTCCGAAGCTATTATGTGATTTTTTATTTATATTATTTTTAACACTTACTTTTTTTTTAAAGAAATCCTTGTTATTTAATGGGGCATACATGATAATTGAATAAAATTTTTCTAAAAAAATTATTTATTAAGTGGAGCCTCATTTTTTTCCTTGTTTACCCTAGCATATCGAATTTTTTTATAGGATAGGATGACAAACGAGCACACAATCCACCTGATGGTAAGTGGTTGCTGTGATCCATAGACATCTACATGTATCCTCAATAAAGAATCAAAATGCAGATGCGTCGTCACCCGTGAGGAATAAGATGGAATGCCTCTTTCCTATATTTGCAGCATGACTCTACCACGTACGGATGTTTTGTTTAGAGCCCATTGAGTAGAGTGCAAATATATTTTTTATAATTATATGTGTTCAAAACCAAAGAAATGTAAAAAAACGGTTTGAAAGTGACTTTGTCGACAAAGTTGTCACTTTCCCACCGTTTCGTTACGGGTTTTATTTAAAAAACAAAACTAGTTAGGAACTTAAAATGGCAGTATGCGCCAATACTGAAAAGAACGACAAACTAAGTCAGTCACATGTGTCAATCACCCTATATGGTTTCAATTTAGATAGATAGACATACAGACGATAGATTGACATTAGGATATTTTACTTTTGAATACGGAACCCTAAAAAATCAACATCGTCATCTAGTATTTGGATTATAGCTTTTACTCGTAACTTTCATTCTATTGATGTTACATACCTTATATACAATTTAAGTCTAGATGGGTTTCTTGTTGGTTCTTCTTAGGATAGAGGTTTTTTCCGAACCGAGTGCTAAAGTAAAAAATGACGTGTGATCTATATTGATTAAAAAAATGTTCTACTCTCTATTCTAATAAAAACTTCATAGCTATTACAATGCTAATTTATTTTTAAATAATAATTCTAAATAACTGTATAACGTAGCTTATTTAAATTTATTCTTAAAATAAACCGTTATAAGTAAATTTTTAATTCTCGCGTATATATGTATAAAATGAGATGAACGCGTGTTTGTACGTGGTAGAGCCATGCTGTAGCTATATTGTGGTTGCAGCACGAATTGGTCAGCTCGACCGGGGAAGGACCACGCTCTCACAGAATACCGGCGTAAAATAGCAGCTCAATCCTGCTGTGTTTCGCATAGTGAGTGTAGAGAACCTGAAACCCTTTTTATTGGAAACGAGGCACTCCATCTTAGTCCTAGTCTCGATCGAGGATAAATGTAGATGTCTATAGGCCACAGCATCCACTTACCATCAGGTGGACTGTGTGCTCGTTCGTCACCTTTATTCTATAAAAAAAGATGATTTTAATATATTAATTTTGAAAGGTTTCATTGTTTATAGATTTTGCGCGTCATTGCTATAGTTTCGCAGGTCGGCGTTCGTGTTTTCTCAAATCCGAGTCGCATCCGGCAGCGATATATTGTATCCTTTATTAACAAAGTTACACGGGGGTTCGTGTTTGCCGTAAAATTAAATAGAAGCAGCCTCGTGCGAATTTATGTGGGTCCAATTATGACGTTCACATGCGCTAATATAGGAGGAAATTTAGTATTTTGTAAAGTTTTAAAAATAAGCAACACCTAAAAATCTTACTATGAAACGAAACGTGTGTAGAATTCTTTAATTAAAAATATAAAATTGGTTTTATATTTTGTTAAAGATTAAATTTATGATAACTAAAGTCTTTTTATGATATAAGTTGGGCTTGGTGCATTACTCGTAGTTTTTTTTTAAAAACGTTACTCCCACACTAGGATTTTCTCGTGTATCGTGGAGGCAGTTTACAAACATAAATTGTACGAGGACAAACATCCAGACCCGGACCAATTATTTGTAGGCCATACAAATACGCGCCCTCCAGCGCAACAAATTGCTAAGCCACTGCTCCACGTAGCCGTCACCGACTTTGCTTAGTTTTTTTTTTATAAACGTTACCTCCACACTATGATTTTCTCCTGTATCGTGGGAGCAGTTTACATACATTCATTTTACAAGGACGAACATCCAGACTCAGAACAATTATGTGTAGGCCATACAAATACTTGTTCCCGGGATTCGAACTCGCGGCCCTAGCGATGTATCTCATTGCTAAGCCACTGCGTCACGGATCCGTTCGCATACACTTAGTACTGATGTCAGTTGTACAGTTTGTTAAAAATTAAATTATTTCACCCTTTTGCGAAGTCTAAGGAATGTCGTAATTTCAAGTTATCAACAAGAATGTCGTTTAAATACGTAACTACATTAAAATCTTCGTTCCCCATTTTTATTTTCTCTCTTAAGGATGGAATTATTTTCTTTAAATTTTTATGGTACCACCACAGTAGTCCTATTTAATAAAAAAAATATTTGAATCGGTTCAGCCATTTCCAAAAATCAGTATACATACCTATAAAAATCATACGCGTCGAATATAACAACTTTCTTGTTTTTCTATCTTGGATATAAACCTCACACAGAACCAATAAAAAAAGCTATTGAAATGTCGATACCAGTTTTAAAATATTTGTCGTTTATTTAGCAATTTAGAACGAGCGTCATGTTTTTCATTGTTTTTACCGCTAAATATTTGTTTCCATTAAAATAAGAATATCGAAATATATCCTTTATGTTATTTGATCTACGGTGTATCGTAACATTAAGGGATGAATATATTCCCTCTTTTTAATACATATATACATTTTCACATTTTAGCATATAAGAAATACTTAATTTATTTTAAAATTTATATAAAATTATTAATTAATCGATTTAATTACATTTTACATTTATGTATATATCTTCCTGATAACGGTTCAAAATATTAAAAGTCTACGATTACCAAACTGCCTGGCTTCTGTTTCAACTAACGCAAATAGCATTTCTCTGACACAATATATGGGGCGGCCTATGTTAGACTTTTGATAGGCTGTCATGGATGAAATGGAAGAGAGATTAATATTAAGTATTTTATGTGGTTTTGTTATCGTAAAAAGTGCTTAAAGAAGAACGTGAACTCGCATCCGTCAATTTCACGTATATTTTCATATACTGTATTTTATTTCTCTCTGCATGACATATACTACGTTATGAAGTCGGCCAAAATTTTTACTCTGTGACCTGAAATCTAATTGTTGATTACATGCAGTACATCTCAGCTCAGCTGCATCATCTGTCTGGTGTGTTATGGGCTCAAATGCTAGTCTATTCTTGAGTTGCATTAGAGGTAGTTTGAGTTTCTGGATAACATTATTTTTTCTCGGTGATACTATAAATAACCGTAACCGTGGGAGACCAGGGTTTAAGCGCTCGCTGTAGGCTCTGTACACGAGTAACTCGGGTTCAATATTTGCCGGCAAAAATTAAATTATTAAGTGCAATTTTAAGTGCTGATTTACCACCTGCTCGGTGGTTAGACATCATGAGGAAACCTGCATGTCTGAGAAATAAGTTAAACTAAATAGTTAGTTTGTTACTCAGACAAGATTGGTTAATCCCTTGCCTTAAAATTTCATAGTAGATCGTGTAGATCAAACCGAGGTCGAACCCGCCGATGCCATTAAAATGTATAAATTGCATTTTTAACGCTGTTTTTTTAAGTACTTTGCGAATAATGTTTTCCAGATCTCATTTCGGTCACGCCTGCCAGTCTTAACGGAGACTACCTATGTACGTAAGACACACTCAAGCAAGCAAGCACAGGTGTACTCTCTATTGTCTTTCTCTCATAGTCCGATGGGACGGTGATCCCACAAAATCGGAGATATATCAGGCCCAGAACCAACCAGATTTACTTGCTTTCGGTCCCGAGGATAGATGTAATCGTTTGAGGCTAGCAGCAGGTGGACTGTCTGCTCGTTTAACACTCTTACTCCAATAATTATAAAACGCAATACTTGTTCGAAACTCATCACGCTGGGTAGGCGGAAATACAAAATGTTTCACACAGATTCCTGTACCCGTTCAGATGTATCTTTCAGACCTGACATTCAAAACTAAGAAATAAGCATAGATGTGCCACTGCTTGGTCGAGGACGAATCTTGTCTCAATTTTGAGGTTTTCGAGCAGAAAAAAAATCACAGTTTTTACAGAAGAGGAGGCAAACGAGCATACCACTCAGTTTATGGTAAATCATCGTGAGGGGACAATCCCTTATGATCATCTGCACCACTACGGTAATTGTAAGTGAGTTGTTTTTTTTTTAGAAAGGAGTAGGTTTCGAAAAAACCGATGGCGACAGTAAATTCCACAGTGCAATCGTGCGAGTCGCAAAATTTAGAAAAGATAATAAGAAATAAAAGATAATAAGAAATAAAAAAAGAATAAGAAAATAAGAAAATTGCAGTGGATTGCTAATCATCGAGATGATGACATGGAATTTTGAGTTCTGTCGCATTTTTCCGTTTTTCTTTTCGTTTGCTGGAGCGTTTTTCTTGCTGAGCCTTTGGTAACCCGGTTCCCGTATTATAAAATATTAAGCTGCTATCGTACAATGAAATTTTAAGATGCGGATTATACCTTGAGCTACAAAGGTATCTAGAGGATCGTTATTCTATCTTTCGCTAAAAGAACTCTTACGATACCTGCGGTTCGAGATGGGTTATTAAATTCTCTGAAGTCGACACATTATGACGTGCACTCTAAGTATCTATATCGGTAGAATGTACGTTGTATGATATATACTAGGTTGGGAAATAAGATCTTAAGGATAAAAACAGATAAAGAAAAAAATTAGAGGCGGGATTAACATAATATAACAAAGTAGTGTCTAATCAATTACGGAATCATTACTTTTTATGTGAGCTAAAAAATTGGAGTTCACTTACGATAGTAGAAATAAACGCCTGTACTGTACAAAACAGAATTGCATGCGCGTAGCTTTTAACGAAAATGCTCCATAGTGATATTGAAAATGTAACATAACCGTCAGTTTATATTCTATGAAAGCAATTTTATTTGTATTATCAGCCATTTTTTTCCCGGTCTCGGGACGGAAAACAATCCACAAGAGTGACGATTCATCTTATCAAATGCTTCTCGCGTTGATGTCCATAAGCGGATAAAATATTTTCAACTTCTTAGAGTTTTTACATTTGAATAAATATAGGTACTTAATCCCCTTTCTATTACATTAACAACGTATAGATAAATGAAAGTATTGTTTCATATGAAGCCATATGAGGTCGGGATAAGAGTTTTTTTACTCCATTTCGTCCCATGAACGTCGTCAGGAGCAATTATAGGAAATGTCAGTAAGATTTCATAGCCTCTATAGATAGACAGTATAACCATTTTAATTTATGATCAATGTACCGAATACAACAATTCGTCTCTTCAAATAAGGTATGTGAGTGTAATATGGTCACCTTAAGCTTTGCCGCCCTATAAAACCAAAACTAGGGGGAGGACAGAGACAAATACACAATGTCGTGTACTATTAATAATATAGAAAAAAAAACAAACAAGCCTTGGCAATAATTAGCAACACTTCGAAAAATCAACTTAAAAAGAATTAACTATAGTACGTGAGGGTAATATGGTCATCCGGTTAATATGGTCACTTTCTTATAACTCAAAAACTACAGCGACGTTTGCATAGAACGCTCTGTGATACGACAGCTCTTGATCAGTCTATCAAATAATAAAGGGACAAAAAGCGCTCCTTTATCGACGCCATTTTGACAGTTGATATTATTGTAAATATTTTATCTGTGGTTTTGTCTCTGTTCTCCTCCTAATTTTGGTTTTATAGGGCGATGAAGCTTAAGGTGACCATATTACCCTCACGTACTTACTATAATATCAACCGTCAAAATGGCGTCGATACAGCGGCAGCCTTTTGAAGCTTTATTATTTGAATGACTGATGAAGAGCTAGTTTAGTTTTTGAGATAGTTTAGAGTGTAGTTTTTGAGTTATAAGAAAGTGACCATATTAACCGGATGACCATATTACCCTCACGTACATTAATTATTTACATATGAGTATTTAAAAAAAATTAAAGTTACATATATAATTTCAGAAAAGGTAATTACAAAGGGATAATAATATTGTTTGCCATATGTTAATCAAAAACACTCTCCGAGGGATTGGTTAATGGAAATGTTAAATATTTATCTCCATGAGCTTGGGTGGTGTCAGGAGAATAAATAAAATAGTTACGACAGAGATTCGCCGACCGTTGGATGACGGACTCTGTGTGGGTTTAACGTTGTTCGGGTGTTAAGTGAATATTTATTATTAAATTGATTATGTGTGGTTGGGTTTAATTCGAACGATCAGCGGGGGTGAAACTTGCTTGTTGAGATGTTTTATTTATGGTTGAAGTAATGCGTCTAATGGATTAATCTCTACTAGTAAAAATGGGTTAATATTCGGCTTGTTTTATGGTAGAGTACATTTGACGAATGGTTTGATTATTTTTTCTTTATTTTCCTCATAAACAACGCATAGCAATACAGTCTTGTCAAAATAGGCTTGCCCAATAGTTGAACGTAGGATGTACGTTAGTAAAGATTTTTAAATAAGTTTAAATACCTTTTTTTGCCACGTTAATTTAGCGGTCGTAAGTGCAGCTGTTGAATATGTGTTCCTGAATTCGAAAGCCGGGCCTGACCATAAAATCAGTTAATGGATTTTTGTATCAAGAAATTCTTAATATTAGCTTGATGTCAGGAAGTTGGGTGGTGTTTCACTCTTGTGCCTCGAAAAACACGTCAAGCTGTTGTTCTGGCACCTGATGTCCCTCCGGTCCTATAGGGTTTCCATCTCATCGGATTATAAGAGTGAGGGAGTAGAGTGTGCATCTGTGCTCGCGTACACACTCATTCATCATATCCTGCGCAAATGACAAGTCTCCATTGAGGCGCCGTCGTGACCGAAATTCGGTCTGCGGTAATTGTATATAGCGATGAAAGGTTGTGGGTTCGAATCCCGTATGGAAATAATCACCCCTTACGACACCTACGAAATGAAATGGGGTGATAAAATCTCTTAAGCCGTTACCACAATGCACACAGCAATAAGAGTTAAGTAAGAACAAATAATGAGGTTTGGTAAAGACCGTGATAGTTTCTTGCTGCTTAAAAAAGCACATGTTTATTTCGGGATTGAGCAATTTAAAAATGTGCAGGTTCAAGTCATTTATAATTGAAACACGTGTGCGTACGTAGCATATAATCACATCTTTGTAATTACTTACTAAGCCTAGATGAATCAAAAGTCCTCACTGCTAAGTAACTCTTCTATTACATTGCAAGTGTCGGGTTTAGCGGTGAACTATAGGTAAGTCACAATAGATAAAACATTATGGCCGTTATCATATTATTACTCTTTTATTAGCACCATCATTGTCATTACATTAAACAAGTCTACTGCTGAGCGTAACCCTTTCGCAAGGAATGCTGCAAAATACTCTCTTTCATAACCATTACAGCCTATTAAAAGTCCAGTAAACATAGGCCTCCCTCATAGATTTCTTCTAGTTTTTCTCAACGATTCTGTCTCTTATATAGGACCTTAATAGCGGCACATAATAACAAAAATATAATAAAATAATGGAATGAACTCGTGTTCAACGTCTAATACGACGTTTTTCTTAATAAAATAATTCATGAATGTGATTGTCTATAACAAATAAAAATGGCAAACACTTCCTCGCTATTATTGAACCGTTGAATCATTCATGATATTAAAATTTTTAGATTTAATAACAAGTTCGTAATTGAAATGCACAACAGTTGGATCCTTTCAATTTGTGTCCAATAAGAGGGAATATTTCATCGCTCGCTAAGGAGGTCTCATTCAATTAGGGACCTACGGAGCTCGTTTGCATGAGTTAGCAATTTTAAGGAATATCGAAACGTAGTTAAAATGAATTTTTGACTAGGCAATGTGACATAAAGTTGTACATTGTTAGGGGAATAGGGGAGAAAGCTGACCTTTTTTAAAATAATCGGTACCCGTTCACGCTTGGCTGGGGCCAAGGAAGTTTCAAAATGTATAAAAACACGCGCGTATTCGAATGGAACATAGTTTAAAAATTTCAAGACAATTGGTGAAGAACTTTCGGTGATTTAAGATTTTGAACAAACAAACATTAACATATTTACAAAGATGTTTTGAAATTAATAAAAAATATTATAATATAATGAAATAATAACACATTTTATTTTAATAATGGTGCGCATTAAAACTACACAACTACACAAGCAGTTCTTATTTCTTATTATTTTTTTAAATTGTTAACTCATATTTTGTATTATAGGTATCTAAAAGTATGATTCATATCACATTAATAAAAGCTCTTTCCTCATTTAGTATAATATAGTTCCAACAAAGATCTTTAGTAATACACATATGGATGTAGACAGATATCAGAGAAATACATATTAATATTTTTTTTATTTTATATATCATATAATCTTAGAATGTAAATAACTGTGTATACAGATTATATAAAATATAAGTAGCATTACTTAGAAAGGGAGGACGGGTCGCTCGCGTCCGTAGGCTTCGACCACCTAATCCTAGTCCCACCCTACACGTGTCCTCCGGGTGATGCTAAACGAGCGACAAAGCCAAATAAACATATAGCGGCTTTCAGTCGTGTAGTAGAGGAGAAATAATCTGCCACCCCTTTTCGAGAAAATGGACTTGGCAAAAAATAAAACGGCGCAGAGTTCCAGGCGCCACTTAATTGGAGGAATAAAGAATATGTAGGAGTAAAACCGGCGACTAGGCTTGCACTCGCACCCACGTCTCCTGGAGGGGAGAAAAGTAGATTGCGGAAGACCGCTTGACTACACTGAATGTGTGTGAAGAGATTAATGAAAAGATGAATGTAAGTAATATTGATGAGACAAATAATAAATATTATATATAACGATTAAGGTTTTGATTGAAAGAGTTATGAAAGAAACTGACAGTAAAATTTGGGGTGTGCAAGCTGGATTTAGAAAGGTTGTGGGATGTACGAACCAAGTATTTTCTTTGCACGTCTTGGAGAAGTTTTGCATAGAGATAATTTAGATAGAGTAGGGAAGCCAGCCGCAAATGTGACTTCTCGTTAGAAAGAGAGAGAAGATCAAGATTGCTATCTGTCTCTCTCTAACTACGCATGTTGTCAAGCTAACCTAACATGACAAAATAATACCGCGCATGCGCTCTGTTGTTGTTAGAGAAGGACAGACAGCAACTCTCATCTTCTTTCTCTTTCTAATAGCGTGTCAGTTCCACTTGCAGAAAAGCATATGGCTTCTCCACTCTATCTATATTATCTCTATGAGTTTTTGGCCCAAAACCAGACAATTTTCCGTGTATTTTTAGATTTGTAAAATGTCTATTATAGAGTAAACAGGGCTGCTCTATGGTAAACGCTGGTATTAAAATCTCTTTACAGGGACTATACTATTTTGTCAAGATCAACGGACACGGACTGGTTCGGCATTCGTAAACGTGTCAGGCAGATTTGTGTAAATTCCTAATAATTGTTAAATCTGTTTATGGATAGTTTTTTGGAATGTTTGAAAGTCGAAGAAAGTTTAGAATGGGTGAATTACCCGTCAAATGCCTCTTGGACGCCAAAGATTTTTTTTATAGGATACGGGTGACAAACGAGCACACAGTCCACCTGATGGTAAGTGGTTGCTGCGGCCCATAGACATCTACATCTATCCTCTATTACAAATCAAAATGCAGATGCGTTGTCACCCGTGAGGACTAAGATGGAATGCCTCATTTCCAGCAAAAAGGGCTCCGGCCACCTGCACTCACCAAGCGAAATGCAGAGGTAAACCTCTACTTCACGCTGGTATTCTGTTAGGTCGTGGTACTAACCCGGTTCGAGTCAGCCCATCCGTGCGACAGCAAAAGCTGCCGCGAGGCTCTACCACAGTTATTTTGATTAAGTCAATATATACATCATAGGCGAGCGAGTTTCAAATTATGGTTAATTTAATGAACATACCTTTAAAAGAAATATAAATGAAGAATTAAAGTGAACGTAAGTAAGACAAGTGTAATGGTTTTTGAAAGAGAGGAAAGTAAAACTACGTGTGAAATAAAAGTAGAAAGGGCATTGGGCGAGCAAGTGTATGAGTTTGTATATTTCGGACGTGAATTTAGCAAGAATGGCAAAGATGTAGACGAAAAGTCAATGTAGGACATAGAGTAAATGGGACTCTATTCTATTGTGGAAAGTCAAATGCACATATGGTAATTCACACACACAGCTACTATCGCAGAAATTGTTCCCTAACTTAATGTATCTCGGTGAAAGTTGGGTATGGTAGCAGAAGCACGAGAGTAAAATAAATGCAGAAATGCGATCATTGAGGAGTAATTAGAGATGACTTTAAATAATAGGTTGAGAAATTGTGTGATAAAGAGAAAACTGTGGTTTGCAAGGAGATATTGTGACCAGGATAAAGAAAGGAATGCTTCGGTAGTTTGGATATCTAGAAAAAATTAACGCGGGAAGAGTGGTTAAGCAAATTGATGCTGCAGAAGTGAATGGCAGAGTCGATAAGTGATGCCCTAGATGGAAGCTCATCGAACAAATTAGCGATATATTGAAAATTATCTAACTGATGAGTATATGTGCGTAGGTATATGGATGCGAAAGAAGCAAGAGAGGTGTGTCAGGATTATGCTAAGTAGAGGTTATATTCGTCTTTGCCTACCCCTTTGGGTGACAGGTGTGTTACGTTACTATTTACAAAATAAAATTCCATATTTCAAGTTCTTACTTAATTATAACGTAATTAATGAAAATAGGAGAAGAAAGTTATTTTTCCATAAGTCAATTAGGCAGTTCATCAATATATTTCAAATGTTGATTATCTGCCTCATCTAGTTTCCTGGAACAAATTTAATTCTACCGAGACGGAAGTTATTGAAGTTTTTCATTGCAAAAAGTGGATTAAGTATCGTTTGAAATTTATCAGAGCAACGCTTTTGTGAATTTATTTTTAATATTCATAATCCCTCGAGGAACATTGACTTTGAGAGAAGACAAAGAAAGTTATGTTGACGAATAAATCTACGTAGAATTATTGCGTCGGCTTAATTGCTTGACTTATAATTTTTTAACTTTACCGTTAGCGTATTATTTTATTAAATTTTAGCGAAACTACAAACTACCACCTTAATTAGTTGGTTTCCTTGAGTAAGACGCGATTTAGG
Source organism: Parnassius glacialis (assembly GCA_033319125.1). Taxonomy (NCBI): domain Eukaryota; kingdom Metazoa; phylum Arthropoda; class Insecta; order Lepidoptera; family Papilionidae; genus Parnassius; species Parnassius glacialis. Next base: position 15,673,685 of record JAVANC010000012.1, read on the forward strand.
GAAATAGATGGAACAACGGGTGATTTCGTTTTTATGTATACCAAAAATGTATACATATAATAAATCTGTCGGTAATTCTAATATGCTCTTGAAACAACAAGTCCAGGGGACTAAATAAAGGGTTCTGAAGCTAAATCTGTGGTTTTTAGAATTTTTGTCTGTCGGTCTCTGTATTCCTGATTCACGCAAAAACTACTTGACCGATTTATACTTTACATGAAACTTTTGTATATTTTACATGAAATTTTGTATATAGATAGTTAGTAACCTGGGGCAACTTATAGGCTACTTTTTATCCGATTATGGAAATTCAAAGAAGTAGGTTAAGTATTTTCCTTCCTTGAGATATTAATTTCCTATTATATCTTAGTTATAGGCGGGATGACGGGTGTTTTCAAATAAATACCATATTTATAAATAAAGTTTAAAAAATAGTTATACGAGTAATCTTGGTAAGATAATTCGAAACTACACCGATTTAATTATCAAAACAGCGGCATCTATCATCAAATGGAAAAAAGTAGTATATTTTGCCTAATAAATGAAATAATATAAATAACGTACATTTTTTATATGTTTAAATAATTAGATTTTTAAAATTATTTAAAAATTCTAACGTTTAGTTTTTTTAATATTTTTGTTATTTTATTTTATGTGTAATAGTTTCAATAGATAATGGTGACGTCTATCCAAAATATGAAAATTGATAAGTGAAGGTTTTTATTTCAACTATTAATGTGTTAGGTATATATATATATATATATATATAAGGTGGCGGATTCTCTTTCACCGCGCCACAACAAGGCGAACATTTTTCTACTTCCGTTCATGAGTTTTGATTCCCACGTTCGCTGTGAATAAAATTTATAAGGAATAAAACAAATTTTAAAGATTTTATCGTGTTCAATTTTAACTTTTTTAATTTCCAATGTTTCGGGCACTTTAAAGTACCCATGGTCACGGGTGGACTGAGGTGTTTGACGACCTGATGTCATAGTTAGAATAGAATAAGAATAGAAAAAAATTGAAAACTATATGATATTTAAGTTTCTAGTTTTAGTTTTTTTTTATTATTATAGTTTTTAGTATTGTAGATAAGAATAGAATAGAATAAATGCAGTAGTATACTTGGGTTCGAATTTAATTTTCTTAATTATAGGGTCCTTAGCAGATGGTCGCACTCACTCTTCGCTATTAAAATTAGGATGTTTTTTAATTTCAATAGCCTCGCGAATCATCATTGCCAGGAATCGGTGTTCTATTGCAAGGATTTGTTGTCTATCAGATCTGATATAATGGTTGGGGCAATACTAAACAATCTACCGCGTAAAAATTCATATCAACGATATGTTCTTTTACGCGGGTTTTTATGGAACCTTCATCCAAAGATGCGTAATAAAACCCAGCGTAAAAGAAATTAAAATTTAACGTGATAAAATCAGTAACATTAGTTTTATTCCATGTGTAGTAGACATCATTGCATGTAAGAATTTTTGAAGTCTACTCGAACGTAAATAAAAATATCTACATCTATTTTATGGCGCCAATCAATATTAAATATGACCAATGATATTTATAATATATTTTAAATAAACATTATACCGCAAATTGATAGAAGATCATGAAATTCATCATTATTTGTTAAAGCTAAATTAACTTTAATTATGAATGAATGTAAAGAATTAAATGTAAATAATAATAATAAATTTTTATTCCAAGACAATTTACCTTAGTTATGGCAAATACGCAAGTAACGTCTAAGTCTTTTAGAATTCAAAAATAATATCTTTGACAGACATAGAGACACAGACGTCGAAGTGACTCTAAAAGCGATCGAATTTTGATAAAGGAGACGGTCCAAAATTGTATGAAGCGTAGGCCTAGTTTATGTACTAGTATGAAAATAAATTAAAATAAAATATTAAACCACTTTTGATCATTCAAATCCACGAATTTGCCTTCATTTCAGTGGTATTAATATTTTATTCTCACCAAAAACTGCAACACTAATGGCGGATTGAAGTCGTTTTGATTTGACGTTAGCTGTCATCTCTGATATCTCTGATATCGCCTATCAGGTAGATTTATTATGTAAAATAGCTAAAATGTCTCGACACTAGTAGGAAAGTAAGGCAAAATTGTTGTATCTTTTGATCAAAACAAGAATAACGTGTGCTTTTTTGATCTTAAAACAACTAACGTTCTTGTTGATATTTGTAAAACAAATGTAAAATGTCCTAAAAAATCTAATTCCAGACAAGAAGATCGTTGAGATAAATCAACGGAGTCTACACACAAAATTATTTAATTGCATTCATTAGTGTGTATTAATGCACACTTCAGTGCCAGGGGCATCCAGGACTTTTTGTTTTACATGGGGAAATGAGGCCTAAGTGTTTTGTTAGCTTTTACAAAAATTTTGTGCCAGATAGCTCAAATCCGAGATTATTTGTGAATAGCGGGTAACTCCGTTTCCCCACGCTAAAAAAATCACCCTGAGATTCTTTATTGCACTAATATATTTAACTCATTTCACTTTAGAGTGGCTGTTTAAAGCTGGATAAACAGAATAATCCTAAATACTAATTTCTGTTCAGGTATATGTCTGGGCTGCTGAAGTGCTAGAGTACAATCATAGATAATATAATTTATTTGTTATAATATGGTACATTACAGTTGTTACAAAAAAATTCATATCCTAAATATTCTGCCGTTTCCGGCGTACAAATATTTTCATATAACAGGTCCTCAGCGTGTCAGAATATGCCTTGAGCCTTGACAGACATTTAAAGTTTGGATAATGTCATAACAAAGGTTAACAGTCCTATGAATTATAGAAAGTGAAACATTAGGTCAATTATGTTATGGATACTTGAGGTAATATAAATAAAACAGCTTAATTTTGTTATTTTTTATTTATTTATCCTACTTCAAAATCCTCTCTTACTAAAATGCCATCCAGAATTGAGGCCGGTGTGGTTATGGAATTTTGATATCGAGCCCAACACAAATACCACACAACGGTCATTATGTGGGCACAGCAAGTCTCTTGCCCAGAAGTGCAACTGCAATAATAACCTGCAATCATCTCATCCCAACTTGTCCCTTGTCTCGCTAACAGTACCTATATATGTATAATAACCTCTGCCCGAGTGATGGCGGGATTTTATACGGCCTCTTATTAAAACAGTCTTGTTGGGATGATATAAACTGGGTCACAACTTATCTGCTACCCAGTCTTCGTTGATACCAAACACACAATATACTGATAGTATTGGCATTAGGGCGCTGGAGCTCATTTTCAAGATGTGTGTGTTTGCAAAACATTGTGAACATATGGGTGCATTTTCATCCATCTAGAACAAACCAATCTTATTTTAATAAACTATCTATATTGCAGAAGCGCATTTTAAACAGTGCGACATGTTTTAACAGATGAATTGAAAGATAATTACATCATATTAAGACTTTGCAGCCATTATGAACTTATATAGAAATTAATAATTATTAACAGACTACAGATAGAAGCATGTCATTCAAATGCGTTTAATAGCCTAAGGAAACATCTTTCTTTAGTACATATCTGCTTACTGATACAAAATGTGATTCTACAGAATACAGATATCCGATATCAGCGAATTCGAAATCTCACGTAAATCTTTAAGTCCATAAAACAAAAGCAGAGTCAATGTTAGTAATCCAAAGTCCAAACAAAAAACCAAATCGCCAAAGATATCCACAATTAAACACATTCACGAGTTCAGAACAAGCTCGGAATAAATAAAAATATCATTTGACAGAAATGACATTTGACAAACAACCGTGTCTTTTTTACTTTTCTATGACTGGAAGGGCACCATCTTGTAAAACCATCAAAAACTTGGGATTGCATTTTTATTTTTTGCAAGTTATTTAGTTTGATTTATTCACTCATTTTATTTTTTACAAAATCCCTGAATTTTTCTCTTTTTTACGGTATACTGTACATAGATTGGGCCAGAAATGGACCGTCTCCTTTGGAACGGAACAGCATTTAATGATGTTCCTAAATTCAAACTCACGCGAGCGAAGCCACGGATAAAAAGCTAGTATAAAATAAATTTGGAAAATCCAAAAGTGCACACCTCGTACGCCAATGTTATGTTTTAAATAATCAATTTACTTTTATTAATTAATGAAATATGTATTTCGTTTAATGCCACGGAAAAATTGTTTCTGTTTATGTAATTTATTGTTAATTAACACGATTTTTTAACTGCTTGATACCGGGTGATTCCTAGTTTGTTAACGAAAAAAATTGTCAAATAATTCATAAAAAAAATATTAATAAACGGACGGTTTACAACAATGAAATTCAAAAGGCTTCCTAAGGATTAACATCTAAAGCTAGTAAAAAAAAAAATCAAAGTGATGAGTTCAGTTTTTCTAAAGATATCTTGTTCACATCCGTACCGACTAACTGACGTCCAAGTGAAATTTAGTTTCAATTAACTTTTATGAAGTGAAAACTTCTTTAGGCGTGACCATCACGCACAGACTATACATATATATATACCGATGTATATATATAATCGAAATAAAAAATATAACACCGTCAGAAGTATATAAATCTACTCTTGCTATTGGTGCACTTTTTTATTATATTAGTGCAATATAAAACTGGTGGAAGTGATATAAGTTGAGTGAACCGCAAGTTTTTTATTTGGTCCGATATTTGCAATACCTGGGCTGTCGACAGGAAACAACATCATATATTTATACCAGACGTCAAATACTGCGATTATTCATACGCCTGTTAAGCGTGACAATTTTATATCGTCTATATGTAATATAGATTACGGCAAATATCGCTTTTTCTAAGAGAGGTTCATGTCCAGCTCTAGACAGTCTATAGGTTCATGACGGTCCGACGAATTTTTCATTCAATCAACAAATTAATTTCAGTTACTTAATTTTATAATTCTGCCATTTAGAATGCTGTTGATTTACTTTTTGATTAAATCAGATAAAAAATTAGTAATATAAAATAGCTCAGGCTATCTATGTCATTAGGATGTCAGTCACATCAGTCCTCCCGAGACAATTATTGAAGCATAGCTCTCGGAGTACCGGTAAAGTAAATTAGGTTAATATCAAACAATTCATATAATCCGTGAAATTATTTCTATTTTAGCTAAACTACATTAAAACCCAAAATAAAGTCAATGTTGAAGAAAATGAACTAACGTTCAAAGACAGCACGTGACATTAGATCTAAATTGAATTAGAAATACTCGTATATCTGGAAAATGCATTTTAGTTTCAATTGACCTAATAGAAACCGAGAATGTGTTACCAGCTATGAGTATGTCCGGCGAGCTCGAGCAGTGCTCGGAGCCAGTTTAGAATGCAAACTTCGATATTTGAATTTCAAAATACGAGACACTACGGTCTGGGGAAGCCAGGCCGTAGAATATATCTCATGATTCTTCCCTTGGTAGACGAGTAAAACAAGTTCAACGTGCCTACGACATCTGAATGCCAATTTCGTTGACGGTGGTTTTATGCTCTTGTAAGTTATCGCCGCAGGAATATAGTGTGATTAATACATCTCCCCCGGGTCGCCTGAGGTCGCATAAATCTCTAGTTAGAGAGTTCAATTTCGGTTCGCTAACTCGATCTGGTCCCGTGGTAATCGAGACGAACTCACCTTCTTTACAATTCTTCAATTATAGGCTATACAGTGTGCTTTTTTTAGCAAGCTGTTACTAATACTAGTTGCTCGACTCCACAAAGTCAATTTTTCATGGGGTTGCGGACACGCCTTCATAAAAAAATCACAGAAAATATAAAAGGTCTGTCTATTAAAAAGTTTTTTTTCAAACTCAAACCGGATAAAAGCGTTATTATTGAAATAATAATTGATTGTTGTAGCCCCTGGGAATGAATGAAGCTGTTTCAAAATGTATTTTTTTAATAATTTAGGGATAACATGTATGTATATTATACATAATATATAAAAAAAAGTTTACGCCTATTTTTCTGCCGACTTCCAAAAAGGAGACGGTACTCAATTCGAGTGTATGGTTTTTTTTTATGTGTTACCTCATAACTTTGTACCGGGGGAACCGATTTCGATGATTCTTTTTTATATGAAAGCTGATAGTTCTCGTGTGGTCCCATATGAATTTAATCAAGGTCAGACTAATGGTTATTGAGTTATTCTTAAATAACTTATATTGAAGTCGGCTGTACAAAAGTTTTAATTTTAAATTATTCAAGACACATGTTCTCGAAAACTTGTGTCTTAAAAAATAAGCAGTGAGAAATTGTTATATAATACTAAGGTATTTATTACTTCAGATTCCAGACTGGCAGGAGATTGTTCAGGACAGAACTAAGTGGCTTCTTTTAATGTCGAAGGTCAAAAGTTATTTGAGCCACTGCGCCACATTAATTAGTCTGTTATTTTTTTACCTATACGTAGTACTATTATTTATTCTGTGTCTATACTAATATTATGGAAGTAAAGTTTGTAAGTTTGTGAGTTTGTTTGTAGGAAGTAATCTCTGGAACTACTGAACAGATTTTAAAAATTCTTTCTTCTGTAGAAAGCTACATTATTGCTATTTGATTATGATTAATAACATTTTTTAATGTGATTTAACTATATTTGGCAATCAATTCCGAGGCAAACGGGCTGATACGTTGATTTATCGGCGTGCGTTGAATGAACGGTTTGATATAAGTGAATATAATGGCTAACCCAGTTTGACCTCTTTTGTGTATTAAATATAAAAGAAAGACATTTAGTGCCGCGGAATTTTGTTAAAAGTAAAAGTATAAGTATATGGTGATATTTCGATGTATTTTTCATACACGTCAGTTTATATTGAAATGAAAGACTGTCAAAAATTTTCATCAAGGAAATTTTATTAAGATTATCTTAATAAAATTTACTTGATGAAAATTTTTGCCTGTCTGTCTGTACGAGCCAATCTAAATCGAAATTGCTGAACCGATTGTGATTAAATTTAATGAACAGATAGAGAGCAATACCAGGAGGAGTCTAGGCTACATTTTATCCGAAAAACTTAAAGAATTAAAAATAAAATGACAATTGGGCTTTGATTTTGTGAAGCCTAAATAACATCATATTAATAGATTCTATCCAGGCAAAGCAAAGGTTGCTAGTCCATACATAAATTATGAATGTATATTTCTATTATATGATTAAAAAAAACATACCAATGTCAGCAGCAGTGTGTAGCAGATCAGCGAGTAGTTCAGGCTCATGGCAGGCGATTGCTAGTCGATCGTCATGCAGTCTCGCTGCATCTATCTCTCCAGGAGCTGCTTCTCTTAGTTGCAGAGCCACCGCGCCCTCGCCGCCAACCGCCGCACTGTACATCAGCACGGTGCGTGGCGAAAACGTCGGCAACGGTAGCCGCGTTGTTGCGACCTGCGACCACAAAACAGATCATAATTAACTTAAGGCATTTTTAAGTAACCGACCGATAATCAACGGGGACGAAAGGTTTTTTAGTGGCAGCCTTTTACCGGTAAGTGTAGGGAAACCTCCAACTAGATAAAGTCATGACTTCTGAAGAGATGCAGAAAGTCAATGGATGAAGATTGATCAGGACCCTACTTTGTGGCATTCCTTGGAGAAGCCTATGTGCAGTGGACTTGTGTAATGTAATGACGATGAGGATGGTTTTCTAGTATTTCGCCTTCTGCGCCACTGTATAAACAATACGGTATGGTGGCAATGTTAGAGAACTTATCACCCTATTCCAGTTGTATAGTCATAAGATGCGACTACGGGCAGGAGCAGTAAGACCTCGAACATATCCAATATCAATATCTTCCACATATCCAAATCGGTAATGGGGTCAAGTGCTATACAGGCACGAAGCTGCGGTCGCAAACACGGTTGCCATGTGTTAAGATTATGGTAAATCCTTCAGCAATCGGAACGACGGTTCCGATATATATATATATATATATATATATATATATATATATATATATATATATATATATATATATATAGCTATAGCATTGGAGTTTCACGAGAAATAAAAATTACATACATAATTACAAACATAATAAACGTCGACAGTTACTACTGTAAGCATAAATTAATCAGAAATACGAACGAAGCAATGAATGGTTATAAGAACTTTAAATATTATCTCTCTAGATGGATTCGAAATACTTGGGTCCGAGAATTAAAATGTAGACTACAGCTTTAACGTCAATGTGACAAAGAGATCTGGAACTTTGTGCTGGCTGAAACACGTTAACTGAGACTTCGCGTCGCCTTCGTTGCTCTTTGTGAACATCAACAGATTTTAACTTAGCGAAAAACGTTTATAAAAGGAATTAAAAGGATTCCTCAAAGTTATTTATTAAGTATTTATAATCAAAAATTTTCTAAATAACTAGCGAAACACTCGTTCATCAAAGTATATAGTAACATAGCTTTTAAAGCAAATTCTTAGATATAAAAATGGAACGATGAAATATGTCTTTCAAATTTTATTTTGATAGAGTATTTGAATTACAAAATAATAAAATATTTTTGTGTAAAACTAATATTAAATAATTATAAGAACAAAATTGAAATCATGGATCAACTCCGTCGAGGGTTACTTAACACGAGCTTAGTGATGCGTAGGTATAGATATGATAGATAGCAATAGGATAACAGCTCCGTCTCGTTCGGGCTCGGTAACCATGGTTTAAGTCCTTTGAAATAATGGCCATGAGTAATGTTCTATAAGTTAACATTGAAATATTACATTGAGTATATTTATATGTACATCACATGAAGCAACTAATACGCCTAGTGTACTTCTTCATCAATATATGAAATGGCATGCTAATAAAAAGTTATCAAGATAAATTATTATTTGACCTCCTTATGCCCGGTATATGGATGCGTCGATGACAGCACACTTGTGGATAGACTGATATCAGTTGAGTGCTCCGATCGGGATCAAATATGGATGCGTCGATGACAGCACACTTGTGGAGAGACTGATATCAGTTGAGTGCTCCGATCGGGATCAAATCCAGTCCGAAAGAGCAGCTAAGGTTGAGCGTGTGAATCTCTCACTGCTGACAGTCTCCGAATGGGACAATGCCAACCTCGTGAGATTCAACACAATAGTTAAAAATACTAACTTTTTTCTAGAATAGAAAATTAAAATTTAATTAAAAAATATGTAATAATTTCTGATTTGCATGCTCTTCTTCGTTACTAAAGTACTACTCAAGGACTAATGTGATTTATGCTGTGTTACCAACTGTCCAGTCTATCTTAATTTAAATAAGGTACAAATTAAAAAAAAATCCAACACTAGCCGGACCATTACAAATTTTGATTTTTTTAAACCTTCAATGTGACGTTACACACACATTAATTAAAACTGTGGCTGTTGTGAATATCGTAACAATATCCATCATTATATGAACGCATAATTGGAGGCCATTACCATTTGCTGTCGCGCATAGAGCCGGTGTTTGGTAGACGTGTGTGAATAAATAGTTGCTCGTGAGTAATTATCGGGCGGTATTGCTGGCGGGCGCGTGTAACGACGATGTACATTATAATACGATTAAAGCCGAACCGACCTCGCGGTAATTGAATATCGCTCCACAATATCAAAGGCAAATGAATACAATACGGTCGCTTTATACGGTTTTAATATTACGTCATTTGTTTTATTCATATTTTTATAGAATAAGGGTGACAAACGAGCACACGGTACACGTCATGGTAAGTGGATATTGTGGCCCATAGACAACTACATTTATCCTCGATTAAGAACCAAAATGCAGATGTCATCCCTGGGGAGTAAGATGGAATGCTTCGATTCCAGTAATTAGGGTATTGGATCTCTACACATCACTCGAAACACAGCGGTATTAAATATTTCATGCTGGCATTCTATAAGAGCGTGGTCCTTCCTCGGTCAAAACGACCCATGCTACAGCATGGCTCAACCCCACCACGTATAAATGTTAGTTTTTTTATATGATAAGGGTGACAAACGAGCACAAAGTCCACCTGATGTTAAGTGGTTGCTGTGGCCCATAGACATCTACATCTATCCTCTATTACAAATCAAAATGCAGATGCTTTGTCACCCGCGAGGACTAAGATGGAATGCCTCATGTTTATAGAGTAAACGTAAAGAAACAACCTACCTAGCTCATGTAGCTGGGCTTCATTTCATTTCTGAGAGGATTTTAAAGCGTTTGGAAATAAAGAGTAGAGTCACTAAATATTAACACATATTTAACAGTGAAAGACGTAGGCATTGTGGAGTTTTTTTTTCCTATAGAATAAGGGTGACAAACGAGCACATAGTTCAGCTGATGGTAAGTGGTTGTTGTGGCCCATAGACATCTACATCTATCTTCATTTGCAAATTAAAATACAGATGCGTTGTTAGCCGTAACGAATGATGTAAAAAAAATGTAGAATGCCTCTTTTCCAGTAAAAAAGGGTCTCCGGTTCTCTACACTCACCATACGAAACACAGCAGCATTAAGCTGCTATTTTACGCTGATATTCTGTGAGAGCGTGGTCCCTCCCCGGTCGCGCCGACCCATTCGTACTACAACTATACTATTAATATAGCTGCAGCATGGCTCTACCACATAACAAATTTATGTTTTATTTTATAAACTTCAGCTCGGAATCTTCCCTAGGTTCCGAACTAACTAAACTAGTTATTATATGTTTTAAACTATCAGGTACATAGCTGTCACCAAAAAGTGACTAAATCAAATAGTCATAATGGTAGGAAATCTCCAACGCAGATAGTACTGATGTTTGACGTTTACGAGGGGAAGTAGCGAGGGTGAGTTGAAATCAGTCTAGAGTGCTCCCGAAAATATTTTTAATATCTTCTAAATTATTGAGTTACAACACTATTTTTCTTTTATTACTAACTGTTAAATATAAAGAGGTTTGAGAATATTGTTTTTTATAATTCTTCGCCAGCGCTTGACTACAATTCCACCTGATGGTAAGTGGTAATGTAGCCTAAGATGATGAAGCGCACTGACTTAACAAAAGCCTATTCAATTTTGCCTTGAAGACACCCACATTATAATCGGATGGAAACACAGATGCTGGCAACTTATTCCACTCCATGGCTGTAGGCATGAAGAATGTAGCAAACCGTTTGGTTCCAAACCGTGTGGTAAGTCAACAACGAAAGGGTGGAGACTGGCCAACCGTTTGGTTGTCCGATGGTGGAAGGGAGAGGGTAATTACAATTTATGCATAATTTTCATTTAATGCAGTACTGACGCATCTTATTCAACACCAATTGCTACGAAATCATCATTAAATTTTGGCAATATAAAAAATAATCAGGATCTCATTGATCGGATCTCTTAGAGTATTTATAAGTAAGCTACTTATATTCAATAAGGGCGTATAGTGACTTAAACTGTGATGAGTTTTGGCGGGGACTTGACCGGTGACGGATTGCTGCTCCTGTATTATTGTTTTAATAATGGTTTGAAGTGGATTTTGATATGTAAAAGTGGTGCGACTTTGTGTATTAAATGTCTGCGATGATGATGCAAAATCTCCCGAGGGCTGCACAATGTGACGCATCAACATATTGTGAAGCAGTGTACTATGAAGGATAATTATACATTGTAACTTATGGCTCAGAAGGGCTAGATCCCAGAGCCGTAAAGCCAGTTATTAAAAAAAATAAACTGTGATGCTCCATCGGTATATGACGGATTTCACATCTCGAAATTTTTTGTGTTCCGGTCCGAAGGTAATAGAGAACCAGTGTAATTACAGACAGTGACCTATTCCGTCTTAGTCCTCAGAGGTGACAACGTATTTGTAGCTTTCTTTGTTTGAAGTTGGCTGCAGGTGACCATGGACTATAGTAGCAATTAACATCAGATGAACCATAAGTTTGTCTGTCACTGTAGAGCCATGCTGCGGCTATATTAGTAGTATTACATTTCAAAAAAATGAATACTTCTTTTCTTTTGTTTTAAACTGACAAAGTAAGTTTAAAATAATTCCGAAACTTCTTTTACCAATAATACAAACAAAATTTTCAACAAACTAGTTCTAATTGATTAATTACCGAACTCAACTCAAACTAGAAAGTTGAGTAATGGAATTATAATTTTAATAAAAAGCGGACCAACATAAAACAAATTTCGTAATGGATTAAACAGAAGTTTTCGCGAACCGTTAAATATTATATTGCGTTAAAGATTTCTAAATTGACTTTCGCTTTTACCTTTGTCTGAGACGTTCTTTGAGTTCAGGTTTTCTTTGTCAGTAATGTTCGCAAAAATCGTTGCACTTCGACGCACATTTTTCTGTCTGTCCTAAATCAAAGAAAATACGTACTGTGCCTCTGAATTATCATGCATCGTTGCTACTCAGTAATGAGCGCCCATTAGGCGTTCAAACGTATAAATCTACGTAATTTCCATTACTCAAGTCAACTTGTGACTTATATTTACATAGATTATTCAGATTGAGAGGCTTGGGGTGGTTATTAGCAAAAAATATATTTGTCTATTCGACTGAAAACACTAAAATAGGAGTATAATAGGCAGAATTGCACCATTTCTTACAGTATTGTTTTATAGATGATGACATATCAACACAGGTGCGTTGTCAGCCGTGAGCACTAAGATGGAATGCCTCTTTTCCAATAAAAAGTGTTCCCGGTTCTCGACACTCACCCAGGTCGAGCCGACCCATTCGTGCTACAACTATACAATTAGTATAGCTGCAGCATGGCACTATCACGTAGAAAACCAGTATACCCTAGGTGATATGAAATATGGTAGTTTGTGCTAACAATTACTAATTATAGGACATATTGGACATCATTACTATATTTGTTAAAGTTTTAGGAACTTTGTGATGATTGATCATGAGCAATTTCATCATACATCGTCTCATATAAGATTGTACAGTAAGTTTGGAATTTTCATTCTAATGGATGAAAATTATTATTAAAGTCCACGGCTGAACATAGGCCACTTGTCACGCTTGGTACGCGGTCTAGCAATAGCAGTTTGTAAAAATGTTCAGATGTTGTCAGAAAGATGCTGCTGCCCATCTCCTGTTTAAGTTTTCCTCTGTCGCCTCTTACAGCATAGCACCGTACAGCACATAAAGATGTTGGTCCTGCGCCTAATCTCCCTTCGATCGTGTCAGATTGCCGTCCCACCGGACAGTGAGAGTGAGGGAAAAGAGAGTGCACCTATGCTTGTGCATACACGCGATCACTATAACCCTGTTCTGTGTATACTGGCTCTATGATGACGCGTATCTCCAAAGTAGTTAATGTCACCTTTCCAGAATATTATGATCATTATCATTTTATAAACACAAAAAATTAAGGTAGCCTGCGTCTTCTATGACATCAGGAAGGCAAACACCTCCTTATGTAACCGTGAATGCTGTAAGGAAAACGAAACCTAGGGAATTAAGTATCTATTTCAAATTCAACGCGATATAATTTATAAGAGTACACGCGTAAATATAAGTAACAATTATTATCAATAGTTTTATTAATGACTAAAATTATGATATTATGGCAATATAATGATATTGCCGCTGATTTATATAGTTGTCCAATAGAATAATGGGAAAAGCTTCGTCTCAATTCAAGGATAAGCTGTGAATCCTGCGGGATATAGCGAAGTACAGTGCGGTAATTAAGGGCTCCTGGCTTGAATCCCCGGGGTCTCAGGTATGGCTGCGTTGATTACGACTTGAAAATTGCCGGTTGACCGCTAGGTAACTAATAAAAATATAATATGGTTACAACTTTTATTCAACCAACTTCAAAATTTAAGAAGGTTCTTAACTAATATGTATATTTTGCCTTGTTTTCTTCTTTTCATGTCGTGGTGAAACTTATTGATGGATGAAATACGGTAAATGTTATCAACAAATCACTATCTCTATTTTTTGCCTCGAGGCACGGATGCTTGTACTGATTAAGCCATAACTACCCATGTAGAGGTACTAGGAAGACGAAAGAGGACTCGCTTGATAGCTAACAATGTAGACAGACAATAAATCATTGACAATTTTTAAAACAAAAGAAAGTTTTTTTAACATTTTTTTTAATTACCAGCTTTCATAAAATCTAAATTGTCAAGCTACATGTTTTTGTTCTTGAATGTTAGTACAGAATGTTTTCTTAAAAATAAGTTTTACATTTTTTAGTCAACAGTTACATTTTAGCTCTAAGTAAGACAGTTTACAAGTTATGATGGTTTGAATATGACCCTTGAAAGCTTAAATATATTTAAATATATATATCTAAGTCTCCGACACCGGTGACCAGACACATTGTATACACATATACACTATTAATGCTACTTATCGCCCCATAACCTTGTTAGAAATGAGAGGCCTGTACCCAGCAGTGGGACGTCTTGTACTTTTAAGTACGTGATAGACTTTTGCACTTATCCGTGAAGTTGCTTCGAGAAAACGTTACGTATAATTAACGTTTACCTTTCTACGATTTATTGATGTACAGGTAATTTATTTCATACAATATCATAGACGGTGATGTATTATCGGTAACATTGTATGTTCCATGTATGATTAATTGCCGTCGATGGTTATTACTTTTAATACGGCAATATTTTTGTCACAATAGCGTTTAGATAGACGAGTGCTGTCAATGTATATCGCTAAATTATCTTCCACGTTATATTTCCGGTCAGCCGTCATAAATGACGATAGCAAAGTTTTTTTTATTTTTATTGAGGAAACATTAATTTTTACACAGTCAATAAAACAATAATAAAAAGTAAATGGGTAAAAAGAAATAAATAATTTTTGAAGTGTGCTTTGACTAGTGGGAGACATTTTAACGTTTTGAAAGACTAAATGGATTTAAGCTGAAAGGAATATATACCAGGATTTGATCACTCGTACTTATTACAGTATGCAAGCAAACCGGCTTCGATCACCGCCACAACCAATCAAATTATTTTAAACACTTCTATGTGCTGGTTTACTATGTGTTTGGCGGTGAAGGAAAACACTCTGAGGAAGCGTGCATGAAGGTTAAAAAAATTTGACATGTGATGTTCGTCAACTTGCATTGGGGTAGCGCAGCGGACATTTCCTTGGTCTAAAATTCTCTCAGAAATTAGTGGTCTGTGCCCAGCTATGAGACGCATATGGATTATATATAGTATAACTTTATTTTACTTTTTTATGGATTTAGTACAAATTTATTTTACGTGGTAGAGCCATGCTGCAGCTATAGTAGTAATATAGTTGTAGCATAAATGGGTCGGCTCGACCGAGGAAGGACCACGCCCTCGCAGAATACCAGCGTAAAATAGCAGCTTAACACTGCTGTGTTTCGTATGGTGAGTGTAGAGAACCGGTGACCCTTTTTACTGGAAAAGAGGCATTCCATCTTAGTCCTCACAGGTGACAACGCATCTGCATTTTGATTCGTAAAAGAGGATAAATGTAGATATCTATGGTCCACAGCAACCACTTACCATCAGGTGGACCGTATGCTGGTTTGTCAACCTTCCAAATAAAAACAATATTTACAACAATACATTTAGTATATATAGTAATCTAAGTCTAAAATAGTTTGGAAAATATTCTTCAGCCTGTCTATATGACACGCTGTGTCACAACGAAGTATCTATCGTTAGTTATCGTTAACGTTTCCCTTATAGCCTTTTAAAGTCCATTGCCGCATACAGGCCTCCCGATAGATAGCCTCATAGAAGGGATATTTGCCATAGTTGCCACGCTTGGCAAGCGGGTATATCTGATAGAAAAATCGGCCATCAAGATTTTATAAAAGTCAGGTTTATTATATATCAATGTAATCTATGAAATTTGTTATATATATATATATATATATATATATATATATATATATATATATATATATATTTTTACAGTTAACTTAAATTTTTAACAGTGGTAGAGCCAGGCGGCAGCTGTTGCATGGATGGGCCGGCTCGAACCGGGGTGGTACCACGACCCCACAGAATACCAGCGTGAAGTAGAGGTTTACCTCTGCGTTTCGCTTGGTGATGGTGGTCGGAGGCCCTTTTTACTGGAAATAAGACATTCCATCCTAGTCCTCACGGGTGAAAACGCATCTGCATTTTGATCTGTAACAGAGGATAGAAGTAGATGTCTATGGGCCGCAGCAACCACTTACCATCCGGTGGACTGTGTGCTCGTTTTCAACCTTATCCTATAAAAAAAATTTGAATCGATCAAAAATTTTTTGCTTATATCTTTATAAGAATTCGCAAAAAATTTACTATTTTTTACAAACATTTTAATGATACTCTTTTAACAATAAATTTACATTCGTGACTGAATAAATTATTGATGCAGACTAGCTCTCGAACTTTTTGACTCTTTGTCACATCCCATACATATTGCATGCAGTATCAATCGAGTTGATTTTTGGCAGTTGTACTGAACATGGAAGTTTAAAAAAAACACGATGCATAGTTTGCCTTTGTTTGATACCTGGAATTCAGTTTGCCTGAATGTAATGCAAGCTATTTTTAATTATATAGGGTTATTTTTCAAAAAGTAGCCAATTTTAAACTTAACTTCAAATATATAAATAATGATATGTCATTATTTCACTGTCTGAAAATACGAGTAAATAGCCTTGCGAATTTGTGCGTGCGCAATAAGATTAGTTAAAATAATGCATTATCACGCATTTTGAATTTAATTATGGCAGTCTTAAATTTTAGATTACATGTAAGTAATGTATGTATAAAGGCATACCGTAACCTCGGATTGATAATGCGTCTTGCAAATAATTTCACTAATGTTGGGGCTCTGAGATCGCTATATGATGCACTCGTAAGGAACCACTTAGACTACAAAGCCGTCACTTGGGCTCCTCATGAAGAGAAACACAAATATATGTTACAGCGGATCCTAAATAAATTTATTAAATTCATGTACTTGTAATTCCTCGGAGTGCATCCGGATATCCCTCGATGTATCCTACTCTATTTTTGCTCGGTATGGTAGGGTACTACAAGCTCGAAGTCAGAAGAGAATTCGCTCTCGCTGTGTATGTGTTGAAGGTGATGAGAGGTAGGATACACCACCCGAGAGTGTTGGAGATAGTGTGACTGAATTCGCCAGACGGAAGCGCGGGGCGCCGGCAGGGGCTGTCGCTACTGCGGGTAACGCGCGCGCGCTTCGTGTGATCAATGTTCGCCGAGTGAGCTCAGTAAAATGGCATATCACACTGTATCGTTGGCTACACTGTCGAATTAGGGTGGTCACTCTGTGATGATTGTGTATGTTGTATATGTGTAAATAGAATAAATAAATAAAAAGATAAAAGGGACAGAATGATTGAGACTTTTTTTATTAATTTTTTTCACCATTTGCATATGTTACTTATTCTGAACCTTCTCCGCAAATTTAACCGGTTATTGCAAAATAACCCTGTATACAAGATTTTACCCGTAATAAGATATCAGTATAATTACACGGCTTTTGAAGATGAAAAGGGGATAGGGAAATTAAGCTATGATGGCTCGACAGCGGAGTGGCTAAGCGTTTGGTTGTGGCGCTGTGAGCTGCGGGTTCGAATCCCGCACGGAACAAGTGTTTGTATGGCTTACAAGGTGATTGATCCGGATATCAGAATTTTGATCCTTACAAAATGTGTGTATGACAACCGCCTTAACGATATAGGAGAATACTATTGTGGGGGTCTTTAAAAAATTTTAGTCAACCCAATGCAGCATGCATAGTTACCTAAGCTCAAGCCTAATTTAAAATATTATATAGTATAATTTTAGTTCATATTGAATCAGGATGACTAATAAGGCCCATGTCTCCACTGGATATAAAACCGCTAATTGGTTTTTTGTAGGATGGAGTGACAAACAAGCACACATTCCACCTGATGGTAAGAGGATGTTGCGGCCCATACACATTTACATTTATCTACGATTAAGATCAAAATGCAGATGCGTTGTCACCCCTTAGGACTAAGATGGAATGTCTTGTTTCCAGTAAAAAGGGTCTCCGGTTCTCTACACTCACCGTACGAAACACAGCAGCATTAAGCTGCCATTTTACGCTGTATTCTGTGAGAGCGTGGTCCTTCTCCGGTCGAGCCGACCCATTCATGCTGCAACCATAATATAGCTGCAGCGTGGCTCTACCACGTGAAATGAAGCAGCACCAGCCACATTAGTGATAACAATGCTCATTAGCGGATCAAACCCGTGCTTTGTAAGAGACAGAAGCTTATTATGCTCTTCCGCACTATCTCACCTAATGAACCGCCTCAGTGAGTTGAGTAGGTTTTAAAAACACGTTGGAAGTTAAAGTTTCTTTATTTTACGATACGTATGGGTAATTAAGGTAAGTAGAGTCGTGATAGCTTCGGGGATAAGCGCTCGCCGCAAATTTCAAAGTACGCCAGCAAAACTTCAAGTGCTTTACCACGTGCTCGGCTGTAGGGAAACCATCGTAAGAAAACTTGTATGTCTGAGAAAGGAAAAATAGTTCGGAGTGATGTAAAGTTCGCCAACAAGCACTGGAGCAGCGCGGCACCGTAGTTTACTTAAATTTACACGGTTTATAAATTAAGAGTTGGTCAATATCCGGTTATTTACGGCATTACTGTTGATTATCACTTACTTAAATTAAGTTTAAATTACATTTACACCTGTCTCTTTCTATTGTCATTTATGAAGAGAAGAAAGAGAGAGAGAGAGAGAGAGAGAGAGAGAGAGAGAAATAGTAGAAATAATTATGGAAATATCGTTTTAAATTTCGAGGAGTTGTATTGTTTAAATAGGAATGATAATACATTCATTGAAATTGAATGATATATATATATGATGACAAAGTTTTACCGCAATCTGATGAACGTCATGGCAGCGCATAAAATACGAAAAAACAAACAAAAATATTTTCTTATGTATATTAGATTAGATTTATGGCGACTACGTTCATGATTTCTTGCTACTACATGTTGTTGATTTAATGGTTATGGTTGATTTAATAAAAGGCTACGTGCAACATCCTTAAAACCTACATTTTAATGAGTTAGGTAATAATTTTATCTAATATTGTTGAATAAAATTCGTTTTACGGAATTTATGGCGTTTAATTTTAGTTTAAATCACGTTTTATTTAATTATAATTTGTAAAATAGTTTTATTTAATGTGTAATGTTCGCGTAAATACAAAAAATCATTACACTAAAATTGTTTTAAGCTTCTGTAAAAACAATATGAGCCAAAGCATGCAGCCCACCTGATGATGAGTGATGACTACCGTCCGCTAACATTTGTAACATCAGTGGATTGCAGATAGGGTAGCCACCTTTATTTTAAACAAATATAGTATTTAACAGTACACATTTATTTTTAATCTTTATATATTTTACCATGTATATTTTTTATTGCTCTTTGCTTTGGCCATCAAAGATCTACCTTTAAAATTATTTTAGGAATCTGAACTGTTTAGATTAGTATGTAAAAAAATACTATTCATGTTTAATTAAATTAATACATGTTCTGTTTCATTCTTCTTTCCATTTTACATTTATGACGGAAAATTTTCTTTCCTTAAAATTCATTTGTTCCAGACTTCCAGTCACGTTAATATAAAAAACACACACGCAACACGCGCGACAGTTGAATTAGGGATAAAAATATAGTATTTTTCGTACTATATTATTTTTCTATAATTTATAGTAAAATTGACTGAAATATAGTACGATACTATATATTATAATACGGGTTTGCCACCCGTAGAGTATTAAACTAAATACTCTAAGGTGCAGATGCGTTGACGCATGTCTATTATTATACTGCCGTTAGCTAAATATTTATATATATATATACAAATAAATAAGTAATATTTTTTACGTAGTAGAGCCATGCTGCAGCTATATTAGTAGTAGGTATAGTTGTAGAACGAATGGGTCGGCTCGACCGGGGAAGGACCACGCTCACACAGCTCAGAAGCCGGAGCGGTCCACTGTTTTAAAATATATATATTAAAATATGTATTTAATATAAAACTAAATATATATTTAATTTGAAGCTAACGGCAGTAATATTGGCTTAATGCTTCGATACTACGAGTACAATACGTAGTACAGTCACGCTTCAGTGCATTATGGCTGCAACACGAATCGCCTTGGCCCGATAAGTCTCATTCGTACAGAACGACAACGAAAAATATATACTGCCGCTTTTTCGTGTTGTGGCGAGCGATGAGAATCGGAGACCCTTTTAACTAGTAACGAGGCATTTCATCCATCTTAGAACCCAGGGGTGAAAATGCTTCTGAATTTTGATTCTCAAGCGAGGATAGTTATGGGTACCTATAAGCTACAGCATCCACTATCTATCGGGTGGATTGCGTGCTTGTTGGTAATCCTACAGCTTACATTGTATACAAAATATGCGAACCCACTGTTTGATCGTCTATGTAGAATGCGACTCCCTGTCACGTAAGACCGTTACAAATGCAGAACGCACGTCACGCGCATTGCGAACACATCACTTGGAAGAAGTCAAAATTACACATTGACACAGTTGGAATTGAACCAATCCTCTAATCTATGATCTCTATATCTCTAATATATGATAATATCTGCGCCAAGAGTAATGTTAGTACGTGCAAAATGTTACGTACGATGGTTACGTCAGTGTATATGGTCACTGATTGTTATTAGTTTCACAGATCACGTTAAATCTCTCTTACAAAGCAATAAGGACCGTGGCCGAGCTCACTTGACTACTGTTGTACTAGCGCCACCTATTATCTATCTACGGAAGCGGTTGCGATGTATATCGATATGAAAATTTGGCGCGCTAAATACATCGTTCTTTATTTAATACATTTCCATAGATGTCGCTACATGGTACCGCTAAGTAGGATTGACGAAGTCATTGGGCTCTGGTAATATAACGTATCAGGATTAAATACTCATAATATTAATAATGTTTCTTGAAAAAAAAACTACAACTTATATTAATTTGCAGAGCCACGCTGCAATTATACTCGTAAATTGCAGCACGAATGTGCAGTACAATACGTTATTTAGTATAATGACTTAAGATAACAGGACGATGTCCATGGGCCACAGTATCTACTAACCATAAAGTAAGTAGGTACTGTAAAATTGAAGTAGCTTCTTCAATTTTCACACTCACAAATGAAATTCTTAATTGCAATTTTAATATGCTTACATCGAGCAGTAATAAAAACCTAGACACACAACCCCATGCAAAAGGTCTCTAAAAACTGTCGCCAATTGTTTTGGCGTGACTCTATTTGAAATAAATATACATTAATGTAAATTCACCTTAAATGCATTACCTAACGTTGTATTCACAAAGCTACGTACAAATCAAAAGCGAACCCAAATGTTCGAGTGGGTGCTCATTCGATAAGGATATTTTTGTCACTGATTATGTATCTAACTTTTTCATTAGTGATCGATGTATGCTTAGCAATTTTAATAACCTATATAGCCCAAGGTATCAGTAAACTTTAATGGGTCGTTCATCTACTCCGAATAACGAAATTCAACTATGAAGAAAGGTTTTCGAGTGATAGGCTCCGATATGCGAAGGGATAAGATAAGATAAGAGATACAGGAAGTTGATGATGGCAGGTGGCTCAGGACCTTTCTGTGTGGAATTTCTTGGGGAAAGGCATATATTTAGTAGTAGGCTTGTGGTGGGGTGAAATGATGATAACATTATGGCGGTAAAGAAAAACGTAATAAGGGGACCTGCATGCCCAACTACCGCACACGGACTCTCTTAAAGAACGATTGTCTTATTAAATATTGTTTTTATGGTTCCGTAGCTCAAAAGGAAAAGAACGGAACCTTTATAGGATCACTTTGTTGTCCGTCTGTCTGTCTGTCAAGACCCTTTTTCTCAGGAACGCGTGGAGGTATCAAGCTGAAATTCATATCAAATACTCAAGTCTACTGTCTCTTGGAGCTGTAAAAATCAAACTTCTAAGCCAACGCAATCAAACGATACAGCCTTTTATGCCGCAAATTTTCGACATTCGCAAGGGAAGCAAAACCTACAGGGTACTTCCCGTGAACTCAGAATCTTAAAATTTGGTACAAAGCAATGTATTATAGCACAGATAAAGGTAAAATTGCGAAAAGCATAAACTTTTAGTTACATCATGTAATAAAAATATTTTTAATAATTTTAAACTTATATACCTACGGATTTGTTCGGAACCCTCGGTGCGCGAGTCCGACTCGCACTTGGCCGGTTTTTATTTGTATAAAATAAGAGTAACAAGCGAGCACAGAGCTCACCTCATGGTAAGTGGACTCTGTGGCCCATAGACATCTAAATCTATCCTCGAATAAGTAGCAAAATTCAGATGCGTTAGCACCCCTGAGGATTAAGTTGGAATGCCTCGTATCAAGTAAAAAGGCGAGACCCTTTTTACCTTCTCTATACAATCACCAATAGCAGCATTGCGCTGCTATTTTACGCTGGTATTTTTTGAGAGCGTGGTCCTTCCCCGGTCGAGGCGACCCATTCGTACTACAATCATAATTTTTTTTTTATAGGATAAGGGTGAAAAACGAGCACACAGTCCACCTGATGGTAATTGGTTGCTGCGGCCCATAGACATCTACATCTATCCTCTGTTACAGATCAAAATGCAGATGCGTTTTCACCCATGAGGACTAGGATGGAATGCCTCATTTCCAGTAAAAAGGGCCTCCGGCCACCTATAGCCAATATAGCTGCAACATGACTCTACCACGTATAGATTTATGTTTACTTATTAAACAATTTAATAATACATAAGCATCTCTGAAAGCGACAATTAGTTTCGCTAATTATGAAAATATTCCGAGGAACTGTGAATTAGGGCAGCGCGGAGAACATTTACTCAAAACTCTCTCAGAAATGAATGAATGCGTAGGCAGAGTATTATCCATATGACGTTATTTATTACTGCTTTTATTTTGTTTTTAATGTTTGTGCGTATTGAGTGTTAAGTATTAACTATCAACAAAACACTTTTAAGACATTTGAGTGATTTATGAGCTATGTTTATTTGTTTCATCACTGTGTACTATAACTAAGACTAAATGCCGTACAACATGTAATTAATTTGTATCTCATATCTTTAAGCTGTAACACAACGAGGGCTAATCATTTTGTGCCCACTAGATGTCGCTCGTTGACAATGAGGAATTTAATTGAGAAGTTATTTTTTAATAAAAGTTTATCAGTTTCTATAGTATTATATTAATACACAAAACAATGGCACAGTGGTTTTGCTCTTTAATTTTTTTCACATTATTAACTTTTTTAATTTATATAGTCTTTATAAATATCTGTGGTTTGGATGATTTATTTTTAATCTTATTAATATGAAATATAGCTAATAGCACAGAAAGAAACATTACATTTAGATTTACCGAACAAATTAACCTCCCCGCTATGAAATCTGTCAAATAATATACATCACTTTTAAGTGGCGCCGCCCTGGTGGCAGAAAAAGTCGTGGATGCCCTCATTGTCAGACAGTTATTTACTGACTGATTCATAGGCAAGCTTATCATAGGCAAAAGAAGACCTATTCTAGTACAGGATAGGTGTTATTAGAAATAATTTGATAAACATTTCTTTGTTTAACCCGCAGACTCTACCCCTTTGTTTTTGACATAATATCATGCATTCAAACCAAAATTTATTTACAGATATAGACAGAGCTTTTACGACAGTCAGAGAGACACTCTGACAGACGACGAGCGAATCACGAATTTTGGCATGGAACACTAATGATGTTGGTGATGCGAAATCCGTGCAAAGCCGTGGAAAAAAGCTAGTATTAAATATTATATGTTTTATGCACTCGTTTACATGATTCCAGTGCTGAATTTGAGTGCTAAAGTAGTGCGGGTTTTCTCATTCATAGAACATAGGAGAAAACGCGTTCGATATTACAAGTTTGCCCTGAAGCCCCGCAGCGGTGGATGATTACGGTCGCAATTATCCCCCGCTGGCCGATATATAAACCGGGCTGGACGGGAATTTTGATACGCGGCCATTTATCGAAACCTTAGTTACGTAAAATATCGTAAAATATTAGTGTTAATTACATGTTCCTACATAACACGTGAAACTCACGTATAACTTTAGTTTTAAATTATTAATAATATGGGTTTGTTAAAAATATATCTTTTTAATTTAGAATCGAATTATACATATAGCCAATGTATAATAATATACAATATTCGAGTTGTTATGATTTCAACATATGAGAGGTATCTCGTCCAGGCTACTACATAATAATGTCAGGAAGTTAGCGGTATTTCACCCCCGTGTCTCGGAAAGAGCGTTAAGCAGTTGGATCTTCGTATGATCTCGTCGGTTCGTTGGACGGTCAACCGTGGCTAATTGCCGTCCCATTGAGCTCTGGGAGTAAGGGAATAGAGTGCACCTGTGTTTGCGCACGCACTCGTGCACTATACTCCTGTGCTGTGCAGATGGCTAGTCTCCGTTAAGTTGTAGCCGTGACCATAATTCTGGAAGACGCTGCACATTCCAATACTGGGCACAGGCCTCCTCTTACTACGGAGAGGGTATTGTTGCAAGGTTGAGCCCGCCGCGCTATCCCAATGCTTGTTAGCTGACTTCACGTGTCCCCAAACTATTATTTTAAGTTTTTTTTAATACTATAAGGGTGTCAAACGAGCACACAGTCCACCTGATGGTAAGTGGATGCTGTGGCCCGTACACATTTACATTTATCCTCGATTAAGAATCAAAATGCGGATGTGTTGCCACCCCTGAGGACAAAGATGGAGTGCCTCGTTTCCAGTAAAAAGGGTCTCCGGTTCTCTACACTCAAGATACGAAACACAGCAACATTAAGCTGCTATTTTACGCTGGTATTCTGTGAGAGTATGGTCCTTCCCCGGTCGAGCCGACCCATTCATGCTACAACCATAATATAGCTGCAGCGTGACTCTACCAAGTTAAGTAGAGTTACCTACGATGTGTGTTTTCACGACCGAGCTCGTGATAAATCTGCACATAAAATGCTTTAAATGCAAATATAAATTTAATTAGTATCTACTGGCGGGGATCGAGCTTGGTTTACTTGCGTATTATGAAATTATAAGTAGAGTGCTTAACCTCTGACATGCCGCGCTTCAGCTTGAATTTATGGCAATACATACATTTAGTCCAAGGTTAAGAGTGAAATGGGGATTATAATGGCGTAGACAGGTGTATTTCTGCATTTATTTTGCCACCAAATAGCAGTGCTTGCACTGTTGTGTTCCGGTGTGAAGGTCATGGAGAGCCGTTATAATTACCGGCTGTGGGGTATTCCATCTTAGTCCTTAGAAAAAATGAGAACGTATCTCTAGCCTTCTTTATTTGAAGTTAGTTGCAGGTGTCAGTTGTCGGCAGTAGTCACTTAATTTAATAGACAAGTTGCATTAATTCTTTTTTGCCACAAATTTAAATATAAAAGAAAGAATAATTCATTTAAAGTATGTATACTTAAACATTTTTTTTATTAACAATTCCATTTTTTTGTAATAATTAATAATAGTTACATTTTTGAATGCAAAAAAACGACTTGTAATTGGTTGTGACGTCATTATATCCGTTGAGTCTGTGAGCCATCGCAATCATGCTATACTTTTGTATTTTCTATATTCGGATCATCATGTGTCATAACAAAACATATTGGTCCGAGAGCTCATGACGCATTTTTCATGAAGTGTTTGATGCATCATGAAACTTTGTTTAAAAGTATCAGTCGACTCAATAAGCAGGTATATGACTGTCTGCCTGGCCTACCTGGGTACATCTATCGTCGTAGTCGATATCGTCTTGGAGAATATATTGAACAAATATTATTAAAAAAAAATAGTGATTGTTTTCGAGTAAAATCTAATAATAAGGTAATAATATTAATTAGAGGTTTGATTTAGGTGAGTGTCGTAAGATATGATTTTTTTTATAGGATAGGGTGACAAACGAGCACACAGTCCACCTGATGGTAAGTGGTGGCTGTGGCCCATAGACATCTACATCTATCCTCGATTACGAATCAAAATGCAGATGCGTTGTCACTCGTGAGGACTAAGATGGAATGCCTCTTTTCCAGTAAAAAGGGTCTCCGGTTCTCTACACTCACCATGCGAAACACAGCAGCATTAAGCTGCTATTTGCTATTGGTAGCAGCGTCTTCGTGATGACAACTCAATAATATAAATAAAAACTTGAGGTGACTTCCACGGTTTCTTATTGTCAAACCTGCCAAATACCTGGAAAATGAGGTACGTATGAGGTAATCTATGTGGAAAAAGATAAGGGCTGTAATGAAAAAAAAAATGATATTATGACTAAATATTTATTTAGCTAATATCGTTATTTAATCTTAACCAACCTTTTTCGTCACCATCAGGTTATATCAGTTCCAAGAAGTATTCTTAGGATCAATAAAGACGGAGTTACACCTATTGATAACAATCGCGTTAAAATTATAATTAAAAGTATTAAGTAATAACATGCTAGAAGCTTCTCTAAAACTTATTTACTTAGAGCTCGGCAAATGACAAGATGGCGGGTGTGTAGTGCAGTTGAGGCTTAATGAATTTTAATGCAGAATAAGCTGGTGGATCCAGTATAAGGTCGACAACGTCGCGAGCAATCCCGCCCGGAACGTGACCGCCAAGCTAATGTTAGTGGCGGGTAGTTTCGCGCAGGCTTCTGAATATGAGTGATTCAGAATTCCGTGTAAATTAATTCGCTACATATGAAAATTAGGAATGAGATCAAAATCACTACAATTTATTTACGTGGTAGAGCTGCAATGTATTCTAGTTGTAGTAGGCTTTAATCAAAAGGGAAAAACGAACGCTCTTTCGGTGTACTAAGTAAAATAAAAGTATATATTTGACAAGAACTGGAGATCTTTTTTATTGGAAATGAAACATAATATTATGTTACCCTTCATGGCTTTTTACACATCCAGATTTTAATTCTTAATCAAGGATTGATACAGGTATATATGCGCCGTAGATTGCCCTCGCTACGTAAACTTTGTGGTCATTTCCCTATATTGCCATTAGGGAATGTATACTGTTTAAACTGTACAATTCCTATATTTATTTTCAATAATTTTTTACACGATCCTTAAGGTATTTAATACCGTCGCCAAAAACGATTCAAGACGGGTTATGTTGGATCAGCACCGAATAAAATCCCATGGAGTTCTATCTTACCATGGGAACTAAAGTCTAAAGTCTAAAGCCTAAAATCCTTTGCAGAAAATAGGACTCTCCTGTAGATTGCCTCATAGGAGAGATATTTGCCATAGTTGTCATTTTTTTTTAGAATTTATGGCCTGGTATCTAGACCTTTAGGCCAAGTCTTAAGTATTTTTATTCAGTTTATTATAATTTCTCCAAATGTATAATTATCCTTCATAGTTCACTACTTCACAATATGTTGATGCGTCACATTGTGCAGCCCTTGGGAGATTTTGACGGCAACTTGAGCCAGCAGACAGCTGACAGTTGGTGATGGTATCTAAAGGCGCCTATGCAAACAGCTATCTTGAGAATTCATCACCATCAGAGCACTTGTTTCACCGTTTCCACTAATAGTTCACATGCGTAGATAGTTAATACATAAAATCGCACCACTTTTACATATCAAAATCCACTTCAAACTATTATTTAAACTATAAAACAGGAGCAGCAAACCGCCGCCGATCAAGTTCCCGCCAAAACTCTCCCATAGTTGTCACGTTTGACAAGCAGGTTGCCAACAGCAGTTTTTATTTTTAGTCGTTATTAGAAACTCTTTGCTGCCCATCTCCTGGTTTGTTTCATTCTATCGCGTATTACACTAGCACTCGAGGGATTATATGGGGTATTGGATTTTATTACACCGCCAATACACAGGTACAGGGTAGCTAAGCACTGGCTGATAATGATAAGAAAAAAAACACATTTTTTTCTGTTTAAGCCACAACATTCATCTAATGAAAGTAAATAATATCCTAAATTACGGTTTGTATTACAAAAGCTTGAGGTCAAAAACACGCACGGATTCCTCCAGGGCTACATCGCATGCGATGATCGTGGGCGGTGGCCTTGCTCATTTGTTCACGTTACCTCAAGGCATGATATTAGAGTATCGCGTGAGTGATTAAGTTGCTGTATTGTGCGAAAATGGCTCCCAACCAGTGTTTGCAGCTAACAATACGTGCGTTTGGACTACTGAAGTGTTTTTATATTAGTAATTACCTGAACGCTTCGCCTCGCTTCGAGTTTATCGTGTTACTGTTAGGTGTACTGTGTGGTTAATTACTCGCCTGTTTTTCGGTTTTCTTTGTTGTCAGTTAATTGTTAGACTCCGAAATTTGACGCAAAACGTCTTAGGTTGCATTGATTATATTTTATGGTTGACTGGACCTAATAACAAATAGGTCCTTTATTATTAAAGCACTCATAAGTATGTCTTTGAGGACTTCTATTAGATTACAAGAGATCGTCAATCAAGCAAATGAAGTTGAACGAATTGATATGTTCGTTAAGTTTCATTTGCTTGATTGAAGCAATTAAGAACAAATGAAATTTTCAGGTTGAGAAACAATTTTCTAGAAAATAATATATAATAAAGTTAGTATTTTAAAGTAACTATATAGTTTCTTACATATTTATTGGGACAACATAGTAGGATCGGATTAAGGAGTTTGTTTTTGTTGGAACCATCCTCTTTAAGTTTTGCCGCAAACAGCAGTGCAATTTGATGAGTAAGGGAATCAGGAAAATTATAGAATTTGAATTACTCTATCTTAGTCCTCAAAGGTACCAATCTCAACCTTTTTGGATTAAATATAGTCAGGATGTAATAACTACTTACAATTAGGTAGTTTGTCGGTAGGTTTGTCGCTAACATAAATAGAAAAATATATAAAAATAAAAATTACCTTAAAATGTCAAAAAAAAGAAGACCACGCAACTCCGCAAGTCAACTCAATAATCGGATAGAGGTAGGGAAAACAATCTTAAAATACCGGTCAAAGCGTAAAATTTAAGCTGATATTTTTTTATGGGTAGTAAAAATTGAAAGCAACGTTGTTAACTTTGGTGCGCATGAAAAGATATGACTCTATAATAGTATGCGGATAGATGAAATTTGTGAGTTTTTATGATGAAAATAAAAAAATGACCAAGTATTTTTCAGATAAACGAATTGTTAGCGTTCCGCCTCGCAGGTTCTCAAATTATATTTTCCGAAGGAGTGTATGATATATTTTTAATTTTTACGTGGTAAAAATATATGCCGAGGCAGACTCAGATAACGATGGCGGGATGAACTGTACTCCTTTATGGAAGACTGGTCCTTCATAGCAGAGAACTGTGAAAGGTGGAAAGAGGTTGGGGAGGCCTTTGTCCAGCAGTTTGACGTTATGGGATGGTAAGATAACATAAGATAAGACGTGGTATAACATTGCTATAGTGTATAATGGCTGCGGCTCTTCCATCAGTTCAACCGGGGAAGAATCACGTTCTCACAGAATACGAATGTAAATAGCAGTATAATGCTGCTGTATTTCGTATGGTGATTGATAAAAACCGGAAACCCTTTTTACTGGCTTTACATCTTAGTCCTTAAATCTTGATTCTTAATCGAGGATAGATGTAGGTATCGATGGGCCACATCACTCACTTACCATTAGGAAGAAGTGTACTCGTTTATCACACTTGCTTCTGTATCAAAAAAAAAAACTGGCCAAGTGCGTGTCAGGCTACGCACAATTTAGCGTTCCGTAGTGTCTTTCACATTACGTGAAATTGAAGGGGCCTTCTTGATACTATGACCATATTAGGTGAGTTCGTGGTTTGACCGCTATAAGGACTAAAAATAGGCGAAAACAGGACGATGATAACTTAATTTTCAAGCAGACTTATAGGGAGTGATATTCAAAAAGATAAAAAAATTCAATTGTCAAATCCGTACAACAATGGTGATAGTTCTCTCTCTATCTACATATTAGTTCCCGCCAGTGCAACTTTAAGATATACGTGACCGTAACGAACCTTCTCATAAACCACTACTGCCCTAAACTATCCAGAGGGTCGCCCGCGTTGCGCAAAAGTACCACGAATGAAACTGTACGCCTACAATAACTACTAACTAAAAAACTAAACGAAAGTGATATGTCAGGATCGGTCTCTTGGAGATCGATCCACTCGGCCTATCCCGGAAAGGAAAACATAAAGCTGTAGTAGTAATGCATAAGTCGTTTTTTTTTCAAAGTGTTTAATTCTTACAGTTTATAATAACATTACAAAGTTATAATGCAGTTAATTTTAAGTAATTTTCTATGGAATTGTAACGAAATCTAATCAATATAAGTTGCTCGACTATTACTCGTTAACTTGTCAGGCCTACTAAGATGTGATTGTTTTCATTTTAACTTCTGTCTATAACAATGTCTATAATTTATATCTATATCTATGCAAAATTACAGCTCTGTTGTGCCTAGGGCCTCTGAGTAATATCGCAGACAGACGACGCACGGACATGGCGATACTATAAGGGGTCTTAGGTCTTTGGTGGCAAAGGAAACTCCACCGGAGATTCTTAGCACCCACTGCCCCGCCGGTATATTGCCATAGTTGCCACACTTGCAGAGCGGGTTGGCAACAGCAGTTTTTTATTGTAATTTGCTGTTATCAGAAAGATGCTGCTGCCCATCTTCTGTCTCAGTTTCCCTCTCTCGTCTCTTACGACACCCACAGGAAGATATGGGATAGTGGGTATTCTTACCCGCCACTACACGGGACAATTATAAAGCGTATAAAGGTAATAACAGTTAATAACACTACACTATAAGTGCTGTAAGGGTATTGAGGGTTGTTTAACTACGGAACCCTAAAAACAAATTTCATTAGCCCTTTAAAAAGTTACGGTAGGGACACGTGTTAAGGAACTTGTGGAACACTACGGGTTTTTAGTCGGTGCCAGTCTAACAGACTGTCCTTGTCCCCTGAAGACGAGTAAGCGTCATTTACCCTAAGTGATGCATTGTAGGCTTCAAATTATTATTCAGAAACCATTGTTTATTGCTGAAATTAATTATAGAATTTCATATATTCGTAATGGATATAGTTTAAAATACTATTAGTATACTGTTAAGATTTACGAGTAGATGAATTACTAAAAAGATATTATTGATATTTAAGATATATTTAGCCATATATCTATTATATATACGTGGTAGAGCCATGCTGCAGCTGTACTGGTAGTATAGTTGTAGCACGAATGGGTCGGCTCGACCGGGGAAGGACCACGCTCTCACAGAATACCGGCGTGGAATAACAGCTTGACACTACTGTGTTTCGTATGGTGAGTGTAGGGAACCGGAGACCCTTTTTACTGGAAAAGAGGCATTCCATTTTAGTCCTCACGGGTGACAACGCATCTGCATTTTG
This sequence comes from Parnassius glacialis, assembly GCA_033319125.1. Taxonomy (NCBI): domain Eukaryota; kingdom Metazoa; phylum Arthropoda; class Insecta; order Lepidoptera; family Papilionidae; genus Parnassius; species Parnassius glacialis. Next base: position 15,705,232 of record JAVANC010000012.1, read on the forward strand.
ATTCGCAAACGGGGATAGAGATGTGGATGTCTATTAGCCGCGGCAACCACTTGCCATCGGGTGGACTGTGTGCTCGTTTGTCACCCTATCCTATAAAAATAAAAAAATAAATAAATAAAAAATATCTATCTGATATAGAAAATTATGTATTTTATCTAATTTACGGCGAGTATTTAGACCCCGAGCAACTACGGCTATTAATACTATAGAATGTCTTAATAATGTACTAAATACAAACATACACACTCCATATAATACCGAATACCGTGTAGGTGTATTTTATAGGGGTATTGTTTGGAACTAGTCATTGTTATATTGTGTAGAACTGAGTTAACATTAAATAGCGCACCGCGAACCAACCACGCCTCGTTTTTCACTGAAAACATTGATAGGAATGGGGCGTATTACTGACTATCGTTTTAGCAGATATAAATTGGGTGTAATAAAAAATAGCAGTTCAATACAATAGCTTTCTCTTTATTTAAAAATGTTGCTTTAACAATAGAAAATAATGTTATTTTATTCAAAATAATTCTTATTAAAAGTTATTTTTACTTTTATTACTGGTTCGGATAAAGCCTCTGTCATGGGAAGAACCAGCAAAAAACCCAGTGGGACATTTTCCAAAATAAAATTGTACTATAAAAAATATACAAAACTCGTTTAAGAAACAACTTGGATCACTGAAGCGATCACCTCATTCCCAGGGGTAATTATCAACCATGTACACATTTTTATTATAATAACCCTTTTAATAGTCTGAGTTTAATGATAAATTTCAGCTCAGTAATAAAGAGACCATGTATATTTTCTGGGACTTTGTTGTGTAAGCGGACACACAAGGAATTAGTATTATATTTATTTTTTTTACTTATTATAAGCCAGTGCTTGACCACAATCCCACCTGGTGGTAAGTGGTGATGCAGCCTTAGATGGTAAATCGCACTGTCTTATCGTAACAAATATATATCTATGTATATCGTGGGTGTTACATGAAATAATATTTGCTGATTATATAAATATTTCTTTATTGTTCTTGACGCAATTTAATAGGTGGTCCGCAGTACTGGCATATACTAAGTTACTACGCTATTGAGCGGTCAAAGAGGAAATACATTTTTGTAAATATTTTTATTCCCGAACATTATAAATATACAATAATATATTATTTGAAAGCCAAGTAAAATCACAACCTTAATACGTCCTACTGCTGGACACAAATATCCTCTATCGCGCTGCTCTGACAGGCTTCACAGGTCCTCGAAATATTTTATTTCTTAGACATGTAGGTTTCCTCGTGATCGTTTCCTTCACCGCCGAGCTTGCAGTTAATCATTTTAAATGATTGCAATTAACAATGTTTTGGAAATCAAATCCAGCTTGCTTGCCTATTGTGTAATTTACAGCGAGCCCTTAGCCTCTTGGCTAGGGTGCGACGGCTCGTATGTTATTTACTAATTGCATAATTTTGGGAGGGTAATAGAGTTATAAACTGGTGTCCAGAAAATGAAGTTTTGGCGTTTAGTAGCGGCGTTACAGAATTCTTTAGTACCCAGTTTCAAATCGTCTGAGTAGTTAAGGGCGAGACTGTGTCTAAAGGAAGTATAATGGATGTCTTATAGCAACTTATAGATGAGATAATAGTCATAAAAATGCTATACTTAATATTTATAAATATAAATATAAGGGTGCTCCTTATTCCTAAAGAAAAAATCATTAATTACACGGGGCACCACATAATTTGATTCTATACCATAAGAAACTATTTCAGTATTTTTATTTTTATTTTTATTTTTAAATGAAATTTAAGGGTTGCTCCTAAGGGTTGAATTTTAAATTAGTACTCGCAATCTCTAGATTTGTTGGATTTTTTTTAATCCTAAGTCTGAACATATGAAATACAAAATTATTGTTATTACTAGCTGGCCAGGCAGACGTTGTTCTGCCCTTTCCGACGACCCTTCCCGTCAAAAAATCCGTAAATTTGCAATAAAAAAATATTGAAAGTCACTTAGAGGGATAAAAGTATCCTATCTCTCGCGGTTGGACCAAACTGCACACAGTATAAAAAATTTCATTGACATCAGTTCAATAGTTTAGGAGTTCATCGCGGACAAACAATGTGACCCGTAATTTTTATATATAAAGATTACAAATTAAGGCACGAATTTGAATCATTTATTTTTAAGAAACAAGGGTTGATTTATTAGTATTAGGGTACTTATTCCCATACTATTTTACAAATTGAAGCAAATACTGCTTTTGTTCTTCATTGGTTGCATTCCTCCTTTAATACAAAGTCACTCTCAGCTATGTCACTCATTACTCGCAAAGAACGAAAGATTTTTCAGCAGGTACGTAATCAGGCATGTTTTACCTTGTGAAATCTATGTACATATGTAAACTGTCCCTGCGATATAGGAGACAATTCTAATGTGAAGGTAATGTTTTATATTAAAAATTAAATCTGCGTCTTCGTTCCAAGTTTTCATCTCTTTCTCCAAAAAATTTGTTGAGATGTTTGATGACTCACGAAGTTTTCTAAATTTTTTTTCGTGGATATGTGTGGTATCAAGTGTGTGTGTGAGCAATCTTTTGGGCCTTCAAGTTTTAGTGCTTCTACCGTTGTCTTCTCCTCTTGAACTGAAAGTTTGTCATAAAAAATGTAAACGAAACCAGCTTTTCCGACGAGTACCACAAGTGATCTAGTATTTTTTCCATTTTTTTTCTTTACGTTTTCAAAGGCCTTAAGGTGTTTTAATAAAGGTAGATCGTTTCTTGGTGCTGACCATCCGGAAGAGCCTTGAAACCAAACCGTGAAAATGCATATTTCATTTACAGATTTCTCGTCCTTCTTCATTAGTTTATATTGGTAAATTTCAAGCAGCATTAGGCTCTTGCCATCCATCTAGCTCGATGTAGACCAGCAGATCTTCTAAATGAAAATGCTTTCTTCAGCAACTCCTCCTAAGAAAATTATCGTGACATTCAACAATTCTCTATAGTCATCTCAAAGTTAATGTACTTGTAGTAGTTTTTTCGCAAAAGAAATTCTGTCTACGGCCACTTATGCAAGGATATTTGCATCGGGACGCCAGTACAAAACAATAACTGATGACGATCAGTTATTGTTTTGTAGTCGGTTTAGTCAGTTGTACTCCAATCGTTTTTAAACCTTTTGAATAATTGCACTGCACCACACTGCACACAATTGTATATCAGGATTCAGGACCACTAACTTAAAAATAATTAAATCTTGACGCGTAGGTGCAGGAGAGGGGTCGAGGAGAGCAGTGGCAGTGGCGAGGTTGCAGTTAAAATACTAAATAAACACAAAAATGAACAATTAGTGAGACACTTATTTAAGCGGCCATACAATGCTTTTTTTTTAATTTGACGACTGGTAGCGACCTCTAAATCGTATCCAAAAATTAAAAGAAAATTATGTGTTTCATATTTAGGAGTATATAATCGAATGACAAAGTACCGCGATGAAAATTAAAAAGTCGAAAAATAAGGACCACCCTAATAAATATATAAATATAAATTAGTCCGGTGACGGAAATCAATATACAAGACAAAGATAATATAATCACTACGGTACAAGATACGAGATATCTGCTATTCACAATATTTGCATATGTATGATAGAGACGACAAGCACCTTACTCTAATTTAGTGCAGCTCTAGCTATCAGGATATGCATAGCATATAGTCTATTAAATCAATAAAGTTTTCATTCTCTTCAAACTACAAATGTTGCTGAAATAATGAAAAATGCTGTTAAAATATATCCCTCATCTGTAATATTTTAATTTTATAGTTTACAGGCTGTAATAGAACAGATAGATAAATATGTAATACATCGTGATATTATTTCCGGAACAAAATAAGAAAATTTTATGATTTTCAAAATGTAAATGTAAATAGCGAACTTGAATATATTTCATGAGTTTCGTTTACGATAACTAGTCCTCACGGGTGACAACGCATCTGCACTTTGGTTCGTAATCAAAGATAGATGTATATATCTGTGGGCCGCAGCAACCACTTACCATCAGGATGACTGTGTGCTCATTTGTCGCCCTTATCCTATTAAATAAAACTTTAATTTTAGTATCAGGTAACAAGCTATTCAGCAGGGCGTTGAATGTAGAATGCAACATTAATGTTGTTTTTGAATGAAAATTTGCCGTTGAATTCTATAGTGAGATCGTAATACACGAGATGTACTATACGATGGAGATGTAAGCTCAGATAAAATAACAAAAGCTTAACACAGAATGTTGTAGATAGCTATCAGTTTACGTAAAATAAAGCAACATTTTGAATTTCTAACTTCTTTATATTTAAAGAAAATGTTACAAGTAATTGACATTTTATTAAGTTAACGTAATTAGTATACTTATTGTGTCAACGATAAACAATAATACTCCTGCATCACCACCCTCGAAGTTCGTAATATTAAAATAACTAAACGAAGCCTATCACGCTCAAGGAGGTTACTTAAATGCTATTAAGAGATAAATAACCATTTTAAAATTTTTGTCTGTTTGTCTGTTTGCCTGTCCGGGCTAATCTTCAGTGTGGCCGAACTGATTGCAATAAAATTTTACGAACAGATAGAGTACAATGTCAGGAGGGAGCTAGACTATTTTTATTTTTATTTGATGAACTAACATTTGCTTTCTTATTTTTTCTTCATTAAATTATGGTCTTTGATTATCTTCAAATTAAACAACGCCATAATTAATAGATCCTATCCAGGCGAAGCCACAGCTAGTCCCTAGTCTTACAATAAGAAATCTACTCAAATACTTTTTCAACAGTTTATAAATCAATATGATTATCTAGAGTAATAGATTCATTTACCTGCCAAGAAGTAACTTTAGCGACAGGATTGCCTCTCTGGGGCTCTTGTTTCTTCCAAATCCATACCTATCGGCGCTCAAAATTTATTTTTCTTTAAGGACAGAATTCTATTGTGAATAAATAAAAAAAGATGTTTGTGTTATAAAGCGCACTTTATTCTTTTAATGGCTTGCTTTTTTACTAAGGTTTTTGAACAGTGGTAGAGCCAGGTGGCAGCTTTTGCTGTCGCACGGATGGGCCGGCTCGAACCGGGGTGGTACCACGACCTCACAGAATACCAGCGTGAAGAAGAGGTTTACCTCTGCGTTTCGCTTGGTCAGTGCAGGTGGCCGGAGGCCCTTTTTACTGGAAATGAGGCATTCCATCCTAGTCCTCACGGGTGAAAACGCATTTTGATCTGTAACAAAGGATAGATGTAGATGTCTATGGGCCGCAGCAACTACTTACCATCAGGTGGACCGTGTGCTCGTTTTTTACCCTTATCCCATAAAAACAAACATAATAATATCAATGTTAAAGAACCAGTTTTTCTGAAGTGACTGTTTGTTGTAGACGATCTTATTTCAGATTTAAATAATTATAATTAATAAGGCTATGATAATATTTTTGTCCTTTAGACAACAAACAGATTCCAGACAAAGTAGAGACCGTCTTCTGTATGCTTTGAGCAACTAATAGCACACACATGATATATTCCAAACAGAAGTGACACATGCAATGCAACGTGGGACCGTTTTGTCTATCTAACGTCTAGACGCAAGTGTACGCAAAGTCATTTGTACACATGTCCCGATTCTATTTTGAGTGTATTTAATTACGGAGCTTTAAAGTGTTTAAGATATTGATATTTGAAAGAGTTACGTATCTTTTAAGAATTGTGACAATGCACTAGGAAGGTATAAATGGTATAGAGAGTCAGCATACGTATTCCATCTTATTCTTCAGAGTTTACAACTGATCAGTAGCCTTTTTCTACCGACTTCAAAAAGGGGCCGGTACTCAATTCGACTGTATGTTTTTTATATATGTTACCTCATAACTTCTTACTGGGTGAACCGATTTCGATGGCTTTTTTATTTGAAAGCTGGTGCTTCACATTTTGTCCTTTCCATTTGACCAAGGTTTGACCAATAGTTTTTGAGGTATTCTTAATAGTTTATAATGAAGTCGGTTGTACAAAATTTTAAATTTTAAATTATTGTTTAAGTCGGCTGTAGATGTCCATAGAGGGCAGTAGGTACTTACCATCGGCGGACTGCACGTCCATTAGTCACATTAGATTAATAAAAAAAGTGCAGTCTGCGTAGACTGTTACTGTATTTGTTTCTCTATAAAAGGCCATATACAGTTTTCAGTCTTCAAAGCAGTGAAAATTTTCCATTATGGAATTACATTTAAATATTCGCTAACACCGCGGACATCACAAACGAAACCGTCGATGTCCGCTCGAAATTCTCTCTCGTGAAATAAGCGAAAAAACATAAAGCCGTGCTTTCCAACAATACAGGGAATGTATACAATGTATCCGAATCGTAAAAAACCCGTGCAGCCAGCGATGGAAAAGCGAAACCCGTACATCTGATTAATTGGAGCTTACATCGATTTTGTATTATCGGAGTGAGCTGGAAATTTGTTCGCATGTTGTTCGTAGATAGTTTTTGTTGGTGACCGTTCAGTTTATTTCTATAAATATTTTAAAGGCTTTTTTCGAACACGAGTTTTTATTGGCGGATGTCTTCAATGCAAGAGGACTTGTTCTGTTTAGACATTGCAATTTACCATATAGAGCTTCATCATCGCTTGCAATCAGGTGGGATTGTACACAAGCTCTGGCTTTTCAATTGCTCCATGACCCTCTCATAAATGAGGGGAGGCTTGGTCCCAGCTGTGCCATGAATATGTGGCTTATATATTGTTTTTTTTTATAGGATAGCGTGACAAACGAGCACACAGTCCAACTGATGGTAAGTGGTTGCTGTGGCCCATAGACATCTACATCTATCCTCGATTATAAATCAAAATGCAGATGCGTTGTCACCCGTGAGGACTAAGTTTGAATGCCTCGTTTCCAGTAAAAAGGGTCTCCGGTTCTCTACACTCACCATACGAAACACAGCAGTGTTAAGCTGCCATTTACCGCTGGTATTCTGTGAGAGCGTGGTCCTTCCCCGGTCGAGCCGACCCATTCGTGCTACAACTATACTACTAATATAGCTGCATCATGGCTCTACCATGTAAAATGATTTATTTTACTTGTAATGATTAATTTCGATACGTAATAGTAAATTTGACAAAAAAAATAGAATGACTTCCACCTTTTCCATTTTTTTTTAGAATTCTGTACGTCGGTAATCACTTACCATCAGGTGAGCCGCATGATCGTTTTACCTTCTTCTATAAAAAAAACTTACCAAAACTTTTGGAAAACATTTGAATAGAATCTGAGGTTGATATTTCATTTCATTTTCAGTATCCTAAGTTTGTTGCCAGATATTAATAAATTTACACATAAAAAAAAAACAATAAACAAAATTGAATAACCAGAAATTATGTGAAATATACGATAAATCGTTTTACGTATTTTTATATTGGTACCAATTTCTGTAAAACGTTCAAGTTTCGAAAATGAAAAACGTGCTCCAGTTGGTAGTACATGATATTATTTCTTACACTAGCGGCTCTTAGCGTTAAAGTGGATTTAAACAAAGATTATTATGCTTATAAAACGTTCAGAGGCTATGTATAACAGCCATAATAGCCCGTTAAAAGGTGTAGGTTAGCTTAGACATTCTTAGAAATACCAACCTGAGTGAATAAATTGAGTCTGTATATCCAGCAGTACTCGTACGAAAAAGGAAAAGTAAATCATTTATCTAATAGCGTTCCAAGTAGTACGATTTAACAAGACTTTTGAAAGAATGAAGAGAATTAGCACGGAAGAGAATTTATACTGTGTGAATATGACCTCGATCGGTCAGGTCGTTCAGGAGATGAACGATCATTAACAGATACATCAACGATTTAAAAAAAAATACTGATTAGCAACTAATTTTATCGATAAGGGTTCTGTGATTAATTGATTATTGCCAGAATAGTTTTAAGTTATTCTCACAAAAACATATACTATTTAATTAAAAGTGAATTCATTATAGAGATTTTTATTGCATGATACGCGTAAAAAATAAATGAAAATGTCATTATGAATATTTGGCGTGAAACCATAAAAGTAATTCGACTGAAAATTTATACATACGCCGTGCAAATTACAAAAATATTGTCAATTTACGTTGCACATATCTACGTTGTTAAAATGAATTTATTATTTACGCATACATTATGTTTGCTAAAGGTAATAATTTTCGACACTGCATGCAAAGGAGCATAAAAGCGATGTAAGCGCTGTCATATACCGTCCGAAGCGGTTTTGCGTACCGATTAATTGGGGCTTACTGTATTGATTTTGTATTATCGTAAGCCGGTAGAACTTACCGATATTAGACAGCTCCAGATGTTGCTTATTTATTCAAATTGTTTTATACATTCGGCGGGAGCTTACCGTCTCCCTATGCATAGTTTATGCTACGCCTGTTAGAGTTTGAGTTGTAATCCATTTTTCCATTATTCGCGCGGCTTTTGCGTCTAGCAAAATGTTTACTGGGCATCCGCATGTCGCACGCACGTACCATGTTATTAATCCGTTTCATGTACTAGTAGTTACGTTTACAAATTCATATTCATATGGATTATTCGACGTAAAGCCTTCTGTGCCATGTTTTCATAAATTAATTGAAAATACATACTTATTATACTAAGACTATATTTATATAAACAGTCTATAAAAGTCCACTATTAAACTTAGGCCTCGCTCATAGGTTGCCTCATAGGGGGCATTTTGCCATAGTTGCCACGCCTGGCAGGCAGGCTTGCAATCGTAGTTTTTTTTATTATTTTGAGTTGTTATCAGGAAGATGCGGCTGCCCATCTCCTGTTTTCCTCTGTCACCTCTTATAAGTAAGGGGTATCATCGTATCACAAAAACAAAACGATATAAGCGCCTCTAATGGTGGATAATATACCTATTTATCATATGATCACTAATATTTGACGATATCATGAAGTACCCGTGCGTTTAGCTGGTCATATCGTCCAACGCTGATTATTCATTGATCTGGCCAGACTGTATCATGATGTGGGCAGCGGATATTTTACATTCCATTAAATACAATCATTTCGTAAAATGGTCGGCCACATCATGACATGATCAATTCTATGATCTGGCAACGACATATGTATCACATAATACAATAAAATTCTGAAAAAAAAATACACTTGTAAATGCGATGCAGGAAAAATTTCTAGTGTGAAGATAACATCTTTAAAATTATTCATAATATATAAATACACTTTTTTACTTATCTGCAGATTAAATGATTTATTTTATGGATATATTTTAAAAAAGTGGCTGAATAATTACAACTGTTTCACATTTCCCATCAAATAAACTGTGAACTGAATTTACATTGTTATTATTTCCATATGCGCAAAGGGAAATCCGTTGTTTCGCGACATGTAGCCGGCCCACCAAACGTGGCGCAATGGCTCATTATACAAAATTAATTTCATCGCTGTCTTCGCCAAAAAACGTATAACGAGTTTCCAAAGCGACATGGGCGCTTTAAAACGCTTTATAGCGACAACGCTTGGACACGGGTAATGGTCTAAATTTATTGGGTTAAATGGTCTGTGCGAACGGGAATTTGGGCTAAATTGTTCGCTTGTCTAATTTTTGTGGATTTGATGCTTCATTTCGCGGACTGAATGCCTAACATAAAGCCGAGGGTCGAGGCAAATTTTTAATACAACGTTTCTCTGTGTAATAAATTGGAAATGTGATTTAAAATAATAAAAGGTCTTTTCTATATATTAATTAATCTTACATGTCTTTGGAATATCCATTTTAATGTTATATTTTAATAAAAATATAAGTAAAAGTAAAAGTTTATTTACGCATTCATTTGAAAATACTAAACTTAATGTGTTACATTGAATAAACCATTTACTATAAAGTTATTTAAAATGATTTTATTAATCATAACTTTATTGAGTATTACAAAAAATGTGATAGAAATGTAAGTTTTATTGAAATTACTTTGCATAAAACTTATATACTTGAATTTATGCCCTTTCATTTTCATAAAATTCAAGGACTTGGGAATGAACTTTAGTAAGACTTTTTACAGCGTGCTCGTATCTAGAACAAACCTCAATGGACTATAAGAAGGAACAGTAGAAGAAAAATAACGACCGGTAGCCGTTAAATCACAGTAAATTTGAGGCTGGAGCACAATAACTCAGTAGAATGCCGCCATAACTGTCACAAACATTGTTCCGATGATTCACGCTTTCGGTAATATGATGTTTTTCTCGAGCCATCCGAAATACCTACTGGTGAGAATTTCTCTTTATGTGAATTGACGCTGTAACAATTCAACGCAGACGTAACGCAACCAATGTTTTTTTCGGTTTTATGGATATTGGTATTAATAGATGCAATCACTTTTGAACCAATCGCCCTTTCGTCCTCAGCTCCTCAGTCGTTTGGCGCTAGTCCAAATCTAAGCATTGCATAATTTGGTTGCGTCCTTTGCATATTTATATTAGGGTTTCTTCTGACCAATTTTTTTAAATCTACTATTACTGTAGATGGCTTTTCGTTTGTGGTATTTGATGGTAATAATTATACGTTGAATATAAACAATTTAAATATAAACAATTTATGTCGTGGTTAATTTCAAATTACTGAATGCCCACCACGCTGAATGGCTTGGTTCTCGTTTAACCGATCATGCGGGTAGATCTGTCTATGACTTTGCTTTGGCATATGGTCTAACACAACTGGTTACTTCGCCTACGCGGATCCCAGATGTGGAAGACCATGTACCTTCCCTGTTGGACCTTCTGCTGACCTCTCATCCGGACGGATATCAGGTCTCCGTCGATGCCCCTCTGGGCTCTTCGGACAATTGTCTGATCCGGAGTACGGTGCCACTCACGCTCCAATCGCAGTTGCGATCTACAGCTTGCCGCCGTGTTTGGCACTATAGGTCAGCTGATTGGGACGGGATGCGGTCTTTTTTTGCATCCTACCCTTGGGGGCGGGTTTGCTTCTCGCCGGAAGATCCCAGCGTTGTTGCCGATTCTGTTGCTGATGTGGTACTTCAGGGTATGGAACTTTTTATTCCATCCTCTGTGGTGCCCATCGGAGGCAGATCCCAGCCATGGTTTGGTCGCTCCTGTAAAATAGCATCACGCTATAAGCAGGAGTGCTACCAGGCCTGGGCTGACGCATCAACGTCTCGGGATGTAAACACCAGCGCATTAAAAAAGAAGTATAATTCCGCCTCCAGGTCCTTCAAAAGCGTCATTGCCAAGGCAAGGTCTGAGCACATCGGCAGAATTGGCGAGAAGCTAGTTCGCCTTCCTTCGGGAACCCGTGCATTCTGGTCTCTCGCCAAGGCTGTCCAAGGGAACTTCTGTCAGCCATCTCTTACATCTCTGCACAGAGAGGACGACTCACTGGCCCATGCCGCAAAGGAGAAAGCCGATCTGTTGAGCTCTCTTTTTGCGACCAACTCCACTCTAGATGACGGGGGGAACACACCGCCGACCATCCCACGATGTGAGTGCTCCATGCCGGATGTGCGATTTACCCAGCGCTCGGTCCGCAAAGCACTCTTCTCCCTGGACGTCAACAAGTCGAGTGGGCCCGATGGAGTCCCTCCCATTATGCTGAAGACGTGTGCTCCGGAGTTGGCACCGGTTTTAACGCGTCTTTTCCGGTACTCCTACTCCCAAGGCGTAGTCCCGAACTCATGGAAGACAGCTTTGGTGCACCCGATCCCTAAAAAAGGCGACCGCTCAGACCCGTCCAACTACAGGCCTATCGCCATCACTTCCTTGTTCTCCAAAATAATGGAAGCCATTATAAACTGCCAGCTCATGAGGTACCTTGAGGATCACCAGCTGATTAGTGACCGCCAGTACGGTTTTCGTCGGGGTCGATCAGCTGGTGATCTTCTAGTCTACTTAACTCATAGATGGGCGGAGGCAGTAGAGTCCAAGGGGGAGGCATTAGCCATTAGTTTGGACGTAGCGAAGGCCTTTGATCGGGTCTGGCACAAAGCGCTTCTTTCGAAGCTTCCTTCCTATGGGCTTCCCGAGAAATTGTGCAAATGGATCACCAGTTTCCTTGCTGATCGGAGCATCAAGGTCGTAGTAGACGGTGAATGCTCTGATTTCAAGCCTATCAACGCTGGTGTTCCACAAGGCTGCGTGCTATCACCAACGCTGTTTCTCCTGCATATCAATGATATGTTGCTAACTGGCAGCATTCATTGCTATGCGGACGACAGCACTGGTGATGCCTTATATACCGGCCGTGCCAATATTTCTCGGGAAAACGTCGCCGAGTACCGGGACAAACTTGTGTCTGAAGTCGAGTCTTTGCTTAACAAAGTCTCGGATTGGGGGCGACTAAATCTAGTCCAGTTCAATCCCCAGAAGACACAAGTTTGCGCGTTTACCGCTAAAAAGAACCCCTTTGTCGTATCTCCTCAGTTTCAAGGCACTCCCCTTACTGCCTCAGCCAGTATCGGAATCCTTGGCGTCGACATATCGAATAGTGTGCAGTTTCGTGGTCACTTGGAAGGGAAGGCCAAATTGGCCTCGAAAAAGCTTGGCGTGCTCAGCAGAGCGAGACAGTATTTCATGCCGGCACATCGCTTGCAACTTTACAAAGCGCAAGTTCGGCCCCACATGGAATACTGTTCTCATCTCTGGGCCGGGGCACCCCAGTGCCAGCTCCTTCCACTTGACCGCATCCAGCGCAGAGCGGTTCGAATCGTCGACGACCGAGTTATTTCTGATCGGCTCGATACACTGGCACTGCGTAGAGATGTTGCATCTCTTTGCGTATTTTATCGCATTTATCACGGGGAGTGCTCTCAGGAATTGTTCGGACTAATTCCAGCCGCTCAATTTCACCATCGCACATCGCGAAAAAACTCGCGTTACCATCCATACCATCTGGATGATTGGCGGTCCACGACTGTGCGATTTAGAAGAAGTTTTCTCCCTCGCACGACTTCCTTGTGGAATCAATTACCACCAGCGAATTTTCCGGACCGATACGACTTAGGAACCTTCAAGAAAAGAGCTTACACCTTTTTAAAAGGTCGGCAACGCATCTGCAATTCCCCTGGTATTGCGGTTGTTCATGGGCGGCAGTAGTCACTTACCATCAGGTGAGCCGCATGCTCGTTTGCCCCCTATTCTATAAAAAAAAAAACTATCAGTTAATCACAATTTTATGCACATTCATTGAAATAATAATTTCCACCTGGAAAATATACTCTTTGAAACAAAAGAAATAATTTTTCAAATGGTTCAGGCGTCTTTGAGTAATCGGTAAACATACATAAAAAATATATTCCAAAGAATTTAGAACCTCCTCATTTTTGAAGTCAGTTAATGAGAAAAGTTTTAAATATTCCTTTAGCTACCTTTCCACAGCATACGTTACTAGGCATGCATTTTTTGAGCGATAACTGAGACTCTTGGGGTTACGAGGGTGACACTGAACGTTCTTAGAAAAACAAAAACTAAACAAACTAGCAAGTAGTAGCTTTTCAAAATAGTGTCCATTTACATCAATACATCGCTACATCCAATGGAACCACTGAGAAAAGCACTTTGCCCACTCCTCCTTAGGGGTCTCTTCGACGGCATTTTGAAACGCAGCCACTGCTTCCTCGGCGTCCATAAAACGTTTTCCTCGAAGTTTTTCTTTTATTTTCGGAAATAAATAAAAAAATAAAGGTACGAGATGGGGGCCATAGGGCGGGTGACCCAGTAATTCCACGCCTGACGTCACCAAGTAGTCGATTGATTGATTGGCGGTGTGCCACGATACGTTGTCGTAGTGAAGGAGGATCCTACTGCGAGATCGTTTCTCCCGAATTGTTTCCAAGACAAGTGGTAAAAAATTGTTTGTGTACCACTCTGCAGCTGTTTTTCGATCCTCTAAAACAATTGTTGGGTAATGACCTGTCCTTCCGAAGAACGAGGCCACCATATTATTTCCCACGCTTCGACCTCTCTTCACTTTAGTTAGCAACTCCTCGGAAGGTTACACCCAGACAGCAGACTGTCTCGTAGTTTCAGGATCATAACAATAAATCCAGCTTTTGTCACTCGTAAGTATGTCGTACACAGCATTTGAGTCACCTCCGTTAAATCACGACGGAGTTTTTGGGACTCTGTCAAATTATGAGGTATCCACCGGGCACAAAGATTCCTGACCGATAAATGTTCATGGAGGATTTTGTGCACTTGACTCATACCGATACCTAAGCTTGCCCGAATCTGCTGATAAGTCACTCTTTTGTCAGTCTCTATCAAACGCCGCACAACACTGATGTTATCTTCAGTCGTCGCTGAGAAGGCCGTCCCTCACGCAGATCATCGGTGAGATTAGTGTGACAACGTTTAAACTCATTAAACCAGTTGTAAACAGTGGCACGAGATGGGGCTTCATCGTGAAAGGCCAATTGAAGTCTATCATAACTTTCTTGTTGACTTAAATGACATCGAAAGTCATAAAAAATCATTGTACGAAAATTTTCTCGCGTTAAATTCATGCTGACGTGACACAGACAGTTTTCAATTTGTCGCCAAATCGTAAACAAATGACAAATGAATAAAATACATACACAATATTGGCAAAGTTTTTTCAAAATTTGAACTTATTTTTTTTATTATATCGTTTACAAGTGGCCAGTTCTAAAAATGTTCAGTGTCTCCCTCGTAATCACCGAGGTTCATATTTGGAGAAAACGTTGGTATAAATTGATGCGGTTAATGTCGGAAACCTTACACCACAAACTCATCACATTTTAAGTAATGTTTTATTATTTAAAAATTTACCTACCCGAACTATTGGAGGTAGATTAAGGGAATAGTTATTAATTATTTGCTACATGCAAAATATAATTCCGTTAAACGTTTTATTAGGTATTTCGTTTTTTTGGGTGTAAGCACTCAATGTGCGCTCAAGGTTATAAATCTGAACTAAAAATTGAATCAAATGGCTCTCCAGATGACCTGCCGGTGATAATGCCCGATTTATGTTCTGCGTGGCTTCTTATCCAAACAGAGCTGATGTTCTTAAAAATTTATTGTTAGATATTTAGGGTAAATCTTTTAGATTATGGCGCGTAAAAAATAAGAAGGTTTAATAAAAATAATATCGGTCCATTAACTGATTTATATTTTATATTATATTTCTAATCGCCTAGTTTAGGAAAGTTCCATGTCCAGAAGCGGGATAGTAAAAACAAAATTTATTATCATATTTTTTCTTTTTCCACAGAGTAATAAGCAGTTTCGACAAGTTGTTTTCCAAAATGGTGATAATTAAATAGTGAAAAATCAAATTGCAGATGTGCTGTCAGCTTCTGAAGACTAACATGGAATGCCTCGTTATCAACGAAAAGGGTTTTCGATTCTCGTCATTCACCATTCCCCGGTTGATCTGATGTATTCGCGCCGCAGAAATAATATGTACGTTGCACGTCAAGTCATAAAATTGAAGAACACCTCCTTCCCCACTGTTAATATGTGCACTATCATTGTCATCTCTTCAACACCTCCCCCAATCCCGCTAAATTTGGAAACGTAAACACATCACTATCGATAATACAACGCGTGTTTTGCTTTTAAACAAAGCATTATTAAGTGAAATTGACTGTGTGATTCCTAATCGCTAAATCAGTAGGTAGCGGTTAGCCATATGAATATGGCTAACTGAAGTTATGCCATTTTATTTTTAACAATCTTTTTTACTTCTACGATATTAGATAATGAGCCCTCACATTTACAATATATTGAGTTTTGGCAAAGTTCTGCTTGATTTTATTATTTATGGTTGTTATTAACTTACATTATGTACAATCTTGAACTGGCCGTCCCAGGAAGACAGAAATGACATAGTGCAGCTTAGCTCTATTACGTACAGTATCGCATATAATTTATATATGCTTGTTTGAGAAAAAGTAAAATACTGGCTGCATTGAATTTATTTATACAGTAAGTTTCATAATTAAACAATTAGTATAAATAAATTTCGACTGCTGCTAGGATGTTGTCGAGACTTAGATTATTTAGTAATCTTTATAAAATGAATGCCCTGTGACTACGGCGTAAGAAAATTCATAACTCTACTGCATCCCATTGGTGTCATAAGAGACCACTGTTAGAAAGGCGAGGAAGGCCTCATGATCTACGAAAGATAATGGAATAATAATAATAATATCATCGAGAACGAATTCCGGTCACGATGCAAGAGTGGGTGCAAAACAAAAGTGCACCCGACTTTCTATTTTCTGACTCTCATAGTCCGAAAGGACAGCAATCCGACACGACCGGTGAGCGATCAGGCGAAAAACCAACGGCTTTGAGTGCTTTCTTAACCACGGGTGTAAACGCAGCCAAATTCTTCACTCCTGTCTGCTATTCAAAATTTATTGACAGAAAAACCCAATAGCTTATTTTTGGCGCGATTCGAACCCAGGTTTACAAGATCAACGTTTACGACCACCAGACCAACGAACAGTCTATTGCGGAATAACCAATTAGTTCTGACCAGACGTAAAAATTACTGGCGATAGCGAGAAACGTCAAAAGTGTGAAAAGTCTGGCATTCCGTGGTCAATCCACGCACTAGATTTCGCATTCCGAACATAGACTGTGTTCAACTCAACTGTACTGCAATCCGCACACTAAACCAAAATATTGCGTAAATTGAAGATTTGTGAATTCCATAAGATAATTATTATTACATTTTATTTAGATGTTTATATGTTTGTTTAGGTTAAAATAAGAGTATTTTATATAAAATTCTTATATTTATTTTATATTAATATCTTATTTTATATTAAATTAAAGTCTTCGCCAATGCGCGACTCTACTATCTCCCGCGCATGCGCGAACACATGAGTAGCGCACAATTTTTGTTTAGAATAGCTTCTCTAGTACGTAGTACATATAACTCAATGAATACAATAGAATAATTTTAATTCAATATAGAATTATTACGTAATACTTATTGAAAGTCGATTCTTTTATTTACCGAGTGAGACGATTATGATTAATACTCCCTATAACAAAGGCGGTCCACATCCAGCTGTTAAATTTTACGATCTGATTAGGAAGACGAGGAAGCATAAATTAATTTAGGCTTAATATATTATTTCTATAGACTTCCAAGAAGAACCGCTCAATATAATTCGATAAAAGGGATATTTTAGCAAATCACAGCTACTGATTTTTAGTTCAACAAATATTAAACCGGCTTCTCCATTTGAATTTGTAAATATTTTATTAGAAGAGACGGCGCTTCTACTTGGGTATACTATTGTGAATCAAAAGCATTTTAGCAGAATGCTAAAATTAACGGACCTATACAAAGTTGAACTTTAATTAACGTCTGTCAACACAAACAAAGAGGCCTTTACTATCATTAAATCTTACTCGACGGGGGTGTTGAATAAGGTGGGCAGCGTTTTTTCAAGAGGCGACGCAGGTAGGCCCAGTAGCGTTCACTAACAAAAATGTTGCTTTTTTATATACCTCTTTAATATAACATTTAATGAAAAACTTTTTTATAAAACTAAATGACAAACGAACTTACCACCTGATGATAAGTGGCCACAGTTATTGAACACCTGAATCATCAAAAAAATGGCAACAGATGCGTTGTCATCTCTGAGGACTAAGACAGTTTGCCTTACTGCCTGAAATTATGCTGGCTCTCTATACGCCGGTGGTGACCGTAATATATATATATATATATATATATATATATATACTAGCTGACCAGGCAGACGTTGTTCTGCCCTTTCCGAACGATCATTTGCTTTTCCAAAAAAACTCCTGAAATTAGCAATAAAAAATTGAGGGTCACTTATCGGGATAAAAACTATCCTATCTCTCAAGTTGGACCAAACTGCACACAGTCTGCAAATTTTTTTTTTGAAATCGGTTCTATTTGTTGAATACTTACAACAACACGTGGTGGTTATACTACTAAATTGTAGCTTATATTAAACGTTTGTATTTTTAACATAGTGCCATCTATTAAATATTTACTCAATCCAGTCAACAGATATCGTCATCTGACAATCGTTTGGAGCTAACAGATAATTGTGACTGTCAAATAATAGACAAATAATTTTCAATAAAATAATATTGTATTGCGACTATAAATTGAGATGTAAGCTATCCTATCTTTTAAGTTGGACCAAACTGCACATTGACCAAAAATTTCATTGAAATCAGTTCAGTAGTTTAGGAGTCCATCGCGGACAAACAACGTGACACGTACTTTTTATATATAACTAGCTGACCAGGCAGACGTTGTTCTGCCCTTTCCGAACGACCTTTTGCTTTCCCAAAAAAAAAAAACTCCTGAAATTAGCAATAAAAAAATTGACGGTCACTTATCGGGATAAATACTATCCTATCTCTCAAGTTGCACCACACTGCACACAGTCTGCAAATTTTTTTTGAAATCGGTTCTATCTGTTGAATACTTACAGCAACACGTGGTGGTTATACTACTAAATTGTAGCTTATATTAAACGTTTGAAGTTTTAATATAGCGCCATCTATTAAAAATTTCTCAATCCAATCAACAGATATCGTCATCTGACAGAATCGTTTGGAGCTAACAGATAATTGTGACTGTAAAATAATAGACAAATAATTTTCAATAAAATAATATTGTATTGCGACTATAAATTGAGATGTAAGCTATCCTATCTTTTAAGTTGGACCAAACTGCACATTGACCAAAAATTTCATTGAAATCGGTTCAGTAGTTTAGGAGTCCATCGCGGACAAACAACGTGACACGTACTTTTTATATATAAAGAAGATATAATATATACATATAACAGTAGATGATGTAGGTTTTTTTTATAAGATAGGGTGACAAACGAGCACACAGTCCACCTGATGGTAAGTGGTTGCTGTGACCCATATACATCCACATCTATCCTCAATAAAGAATCAAAACGCAGATGCGTTGTCCCCCGTGAGGACTAAGATGGAATGCCTCTTTTCCAATAAAAAGGGTCTCCAGTTCTCTATAATCACCATACGAAACACAGCAGTGTTAATCTGCCATTTTACGTTGGTATTCTGTGAGAGCGTGGTCCTTCCCCGGTTGAGCCGATCCATTCGTGCTACAACTATACTACTAATATAGCTGCAGCATGGCTCCACTACGTAAAAAAAGTTTTGGCAAAATATATTTGAAATAAATAATAATATTAGAGTTTAAAAAATACTACTTATTGGTCACGAGCTGTGATAGTCCTAGTGAGAATACCAGGTAATAGACATGAAATTATTTTATTATCCTCGTTTTCTAATAGATTTCAAACTATTAAAACGTCTGAAGGTGAATGAAAACTTATTTACAAAATTACTTTACATAACACATACATACATACTTACAAACAAACATGCATAAATACGTACATACATATGTAAGTACAGGTTAAGTTAATATAAAGCGAGCTATAAATAGGTAGTGTTTTATTTAACATGATCTGTGTCAAAATCATGTTAATAATCTTACAAGTTATTCATGTTATAATCTTACAATACAATACATTGGAAATTTGGTGCGCTTTGTTATCGAATACATAACAATGAGTTTTGTTACCCTTATATTTGAGTACGAAATATCTTCTACGAAATAGCGTTACGTAGATATTTATAATACATTACCTATTTGTATTTCACAAGAACGTGATGTGTAATTAAAGTAAATATGACAGGTATAAATAAGCTTTTATTATTAGAATGTGATGAAAGTGTTTGGGGTAACTGTGCTTATAAAATAAACCTATCATTCGAAATAAAAAGTTAAACGATTTTTTTTCATGCAAAACAAACCTTAAGGTCGATATATATTTTTAGTAGTAGTATTTGTAGGTAGTTTTATATACACATTGCGTTAGATTCGTTTTAGTAATTGGAGACCAAATATTAAGCGTCTTTCCCTAAAAGTATTAGCTTCCATAACATCGTACATTGCATCTCAGCGATGCTTTTAGAGATCCAGTGTAAAACAGTAATTTTGGAGCATTAATTTGAAATAAAAAAATTGCTTATAGTGTAACAAATAGCGATGGTTTAAATACTGTTTCAAATACAATGATCTCAGAAAACGTATTTTAGCTTCACGCTTGCATTTGAGTAATCCAGTGAACGTAAAAATGTTGTTTTGTTTTTGAAGTGATTTTTTTTTGAATTGTAGTGATTTGGAACTCGATGAAATCTAAAAGCGACACGAACAAGAGATAAACATTGACATCTACAGGATTTAGCCTGAGCGAGAATGAGATATAATAGACTGACCTTTTATCTCGGTCTACTATTCTGAAGATTTCACTTCTACCGCGTGTGAATTGCACACGTGTTCTTTTTTACCAGTATAACCCAATTTTATAAATATTACTAATTTCAATCATCGACGGCAAGTTTTTTTTTTATAG
This sequence comes from Parnassius glacialis, assembly GCA_033319125.1. Taxonomy (NCBI): domain Eukaryota; kingdom Metazoa; phylum Arthropoda; class Insecta; order Lepidoptera; family Papilionidae; genus Parnassius; species Parnassius glacialis. The sequence goes on from JAVANC010000012.1 coordinate 15,725,727, forward strand.
AAGAGGGGGCAAACAAGCATGCGGCTCACCTGATGGTAAATGACTACCACCACCCATGAACAACTGCAACACCAGGGGAATTGCAGATGCATTGCCGGCCTTTTAAAAATAAGTAGGCTCTTGAAGGTCCCTAAGTCGTATCGGTCCGGAAAAATCGCTGGTGGTAATCGATTGCATAGGGAAGTTGTGCGAGGAAGAAAACATCTTCTAAATCGCACAGTGGTGGACCGCCAATCATCCAGATGATATGGATGGTATCGCGAGTTTTGTCGCGATGTGCGATGGTGAAATTGAGCGGCTAGAATTAGTCCGAACAATTCCTCAGAGCACTCCTCGTGGTACATGCGATAAAATACGCAAAGAAATGCAACATCTCTACGCAATGCCAATGAGTGAAGCCGATCGGAAAGAACTCGGTCGTCGACGATTCGAACCGCTCTGCGCTGGATGCATTCGAGTGGAAGGAGCTGGCACTGGGGAGCCCCTGCCCAGAGATGGGAACAGTATTCCATGTGAGGCCGAACCTGCGCCTTATAACGTTGCAGGCGGTGTACCGGAATGAAATACTGTCCCGTTCTGCTGAGCACGCCAAGCTTTTTTTAGGCCAATTTGGCCTTCACTTCCAAGTAGTTGTAGTTAGTACTTATAAAGTTTCTTTCATTTATTTTTTACACATATTCAGCCTATCAAAAGTCCACTGCTGAACATAGCCACAATAAATACATAGATTGCCTATTAGTTTCATAAGAGGGATATTTGCCATAGTTTTTCCGGGCAAGTGGTTTGCCAATCTCCGTTTTTTTAAAATTACGAGTTGTATTCAGGAAGATGCTGCTGCCCATCTCCTGTTCCGTTTTCCTCCGTCGCCTCTTACGGTACCCGCGGGATGATATTATGGAGTAGTGAAGTGGTGAACAAAACTTGTGTTAAATATTTAGGATAGACAGTCGCCTCAAATTTTATGGTAGCCTGAGTGCAGGCTTGACACGATTATCGGTATAACAACCCGATTGAATTAAATTTTCACAAATGATCATGCCGCGTTTTGGCGCCGTAAGATAATACACCTTATTTCGACTCGTGGGTATGGTAATGGGTGACTTTGTGAAAGCCAACATTAATTGTATATTTGTAGCACGAATGGGTCGGCTCGACCGGGGAAGGACCATGCTCTCACAGGATACCAGCGTAAAATAGCAGCTTAATGCTACTGTGTTTCGTATGATGAGTGTAGAGAACCACAGACCCTTTTTACTGGAAAAGAGGCATTCCATCTTAGTCCTCACGGCTAACAACGCATCTGCATTTTGATTCGCAAATGAGACCAAACATAGATGTCTATGAGCCAAAGCAACCACTTACCATCAGGTGGACTGTGTGCCTGCTTGTCACCCTTATCCTATAAAAAGCCAGAACGATGTCATCGCGTCGAATATATATATATATATATATATATATATATATATATATATATATATATATATATAAATGTTATCTAGTATATTGCCAAACGTAAAATAAACAGAACAGTGATGATGATGAAAAACAGCGTTGATAGTGCAAATCATTTGGTACTGAGATAACTAATCCGTTTACTAAACCACGCTATTATTACAAATCTATTTCTATTTATTTCAATTTTTTAAAAACGTTACCTCCACACTGGTATTTTCTCCTGTATCGTAGAGGCAGTTTGCATTCCTAAATTTCGCAAGGACAAACATCCAAACCCGAAACAATTATTTGTAATCATCATTATTGATAGAGGCCATGTCCAGTATTGGACTATTATGGAACGATTGTGATGAGACTATAAATAAAACTATCCGCGAAAAATACTTTTTAAGCATCAGCTATAAATTGAATTTGGAAAATAGCTTGGACGGAATAAATTCAGCAAATACTATCGGGAAAGAATAGTGGGCAAATTTACGGGACTTCCGAGGACGGTAAAACCTCGTTAGGTTGAAGTATGGCCCGGCCGAGGGAATATTACTATCGAATAAATTATTCCGACTCAATATTCTAAGGAAAAGGATCAAACCCTCCCCATGTCTTGGCAATATCGAGTAAGTGATTATTAGCAAGTAATTATTCCGAAGAAATATAATGGGAATCGCACAATATCGGGTTTCATTTCCAGTAGTGTCGGCGTATAAGAGCAAATTATTATCAACGTGATCATTACAACCATCACAAGTCTACTGCTGAACATAGGTCTTTTCCAAGAAATGCCACAAGTCACTGTCCTACTACTACTACTAAGTCGTCACTACATCTAGTGGGCGGCCGGTCTACACTTTTCTTATAAAGGCAAACCTAAAGATCAAATGTCGCTTATAAGAGCAAATAAAAATTTGTAATTTGTATCATTCATACCACGACCTCACAGAATACCAGCGTGAAGTAGAGGTTTACCTCTGCGTTTCGCTTGTTGAGTGCAGGTGGCCGGAGGCCCTTTTTACTGGAAATGAGACATTCCATCTTAGTCCTCACGGGTGGCAACGCATCTGCATTTTGATTCGCAAACGAGGATAGATGTAGATGTCTATGGGCCGCAGCAACCACTTACCATCAGGTGAACTGTGTGCTCGTTTGTCACCCTTATTCTATAAAAAAAAAATCGTTTATCCATTCATTACAGCCCTATCAGAGTTCTTTGATGAACCCTAGTTGCCTCATAAGTAGTATATTCGCCATTGTTGTCACCCGTGTCAGGCGGATTGACACCGCAAAATTTTTTGATATTTAGTTGTTATTAGGAACGTTGCCAATCTCCTGGTTTGCTACCCTCCGTAGCTTCTTACAACAACACCTACGGAACAATATGGGTTAGTCGATATTCTTACATTGCTACGACAACGTATTTTAGGTAAATTGAAATGCGTCATACGACGGACAAATGTGTACTTTGGAGCTATTCTATATATAGCGCATTACTTCGGAACTTTGATATCGCGATTTAGGCTTCGGTGCGTTTCCATTGCTCAGACCGGTAGTCGATGGTGCAGTCTAGTTATTGTCGAATATGCAAGTGCCAGGAATTCACTTGCCTTCTGCGGTGAGACGAGAAGAAGGCAAATAATCTGCTTCACGGCGGAACACTGTAACGCAGAGAGTAGGTTGAAAGAAACGCTCGCGCGGGATTAATTTCTTCATAAGCCACTTAGATTACGATACATCTTCTTGTGAGGTATACCTCAAAATTAAAAACGAGATCGTACAAACAGTGCTTGCTGCCAGTGATGACTTATGGATCTGAGACGTGGCCCTTCACTGCTCTGGCTGTATGAGGAAGCTTAAGGTCGCTCAGCGAGCTATGGATACTGCTATGCTCGGGGTTTCTCTGCGTGATAGACTTAAAAAATAGGATACCAAAACCAGTGTAACTAACCTAGGTACAACTCGAGTGGCGACCTCGTGCCTGTAAGAGAAGTCTATAGTGGCCTTCCAGGAAGTTGATGTATGCAGGTTGCTCAGGACCGTGCTTTGTAGCATTCCTCGGGTAGCCCTATGTTCAGCAGTGGACTTGTGAATGGCTGTAATGATGATGTATTTTTTTTAATAAAGTTAGGCTGACAAACGAGCACACATTCCACCTGATGGTAAGTGGTTGCTGTGGCCCATAGACATCTACTACATCTATGCTCGATTAAGAATTAAAATGCAGATGCGTTGTCACCCGTGAGGACTAGATGGAATGCCTCGTTTCCAGTAAAAAGGGTCTCCGGTTCTCTACACTCACCATACGAAACACAGCAGAGTTATGCTGCTATTTTACGCTGGAATTCTGTGAGAGCGTGGTCCTTCCCCGGTCGAGCCGACCCATTCGTGCTACAACTATACCAGTAATATAACTGCAGCATGGCTCTACCACGTTTATAAAATAAAAGTGTAATTATGAACCCACTCAGAAACGAGAGCAGGCCTGGGTCCAGAAGTGGAGCTTACATAGGCTGTTACTTTACTTTCAACTTTAGTATGTTATTACACGCACAGATCTCGTACTGGCCTCTGTTATTATTAGGAACGATTCAATCCGAAATATGAACCTAAAGTTATGCACAAATAGGCAAGTATCTTGTTTTTAAATACATGACGGCTCCGTGGCGCAGTGGCTTAGAGATCAGTTCTTGCGCTGGGGGCCGCGGGTTCGAATCCCGCACGGAACAAGTATTTGTATGGCCTACAAACAATTGTTCCGGGTCTGGATGTTTGTCCTTGTGCAATTTATGTTTGTAAACTGCCTCCACGACACATGAGAAAATCCTAGTGTGGGGGTAACGTTATATTAAAAAAAATAGTAAAATTAATTCCTTATTTTAATAAATTATGTTATTAGATTTTAGAATTATATTATTACGTAGTAGAACCATGGCAAATCGTGTAGTGGCAGTGTACGAATCAATTACCCTATACCCTCCCGTGGGGGTCGTAAGGGACGATAGAGGGTAACTGAAACAGGAGATGAGCAGCCGCATCTTCATGATTTCAACTCAAAATAATAAAAATCTGAGATTCTCAACTCACCTGCCAAGCGTGGCAACTATGGCAAAATCCCTGCTGTTAGGCAATTTATGGGGAGACCTACGTTCTGCAGTGGACTTTTTCCAATATACATGGATGATGGATAATGTAGCCACGATGTAACTATATTATGGTTATAGTACGGATGGGTCGGCTCGACTGGGTAAGCGTAAAGAAAAAGCCTAAGAATACCACCGTGGAATAGCAGTTTAGTGCTGCTGTGTTTCGTATGGTGAGTGTAAAGAACTAGGCAGACCCTTTGTACTAATAACGAGAGGTAACATATTAGTCCTCGGGAGTCACATCGCATCTAAATGTTGAATTTTAATCGAGTATAGATGTAGATGTCAATGGGCCACAGCAGGCACATATCCTGGTAGACTGTTTGCTCATTTATCACATCTAATATAGTAGGGGCTCAGGAGGAGGGTGATTGCAACCTGAAAATATTGTTTATAGGCCATACAAATACTTGTACCGAGCGGTATTCGAACCCGCAGCCCTCAGCGCTGCAACTCATTGCTAATCACTGCGCCACGGAGCCGTCACGTAAAATATAGACTGTAAAGGCTGAAGGATAATGTCGAATTGAAATAGGTAATATTTTAAATTAATTTAGATTTGTTACCAGTAGCCATGTTGGACGACATTTATCACCGATCGGAAGAGAGGTGAATATCTATCATAGTAAGTGCAGGATGAGACCAAGAATTTCAAATGATTTAGTTATAGCCTGGGTGACATTCAAAGGACCGAGAACAATGGTAAGATGGCGTGAAATATTTATAGGTTTCGATATATATTACTCAATTTATACTTATTACTTCTATACTTAAGTATTTTAGATAGAATTTATTTTTTTAAATAATATTATGTAGCATAGAATTTTCGATGTCGATTGTTAATAATTCTTATTAAAAGCATTTTTTAAATTTTACCGCTGGTTCAGAAAAAACACTTTTTTTCTTGGGAAGAACTAGTAAGAATTCCAATGGGACTCTTAAACAAGGGTATTTCTGTAATATTTTAGATCATAGTCTTGTGTTTTGTTCTTTTTTAAACAACAAAACAATAACGTTCATGCATAGTAGGATTGTCTCTTGTATCGTGAAGGTAGTATACATTAATTGCTGAAGGATACACTTTCAGATCCAACATAATAATGTGTACGCCATACAATAATTTGTTGCATCGAGATTTGTACTCGCGGCCCTATAGCATCGCGCCAATACGCTTACGAGGCCAGTGCGCTAAGCAGCCATCTGGTAAGGATATGTACAATATATAATATATATATATATATATATATATATATATATATATATAATATAAAGTAACAACCTGCATAATACGTCAAACTGCCGAGTACAGGCCTCCTGTCGGTTGGGATCGATGTCAGGTTTACTAGATAGGAATGTTTACGGAATGATTTACGGGATGAAGGCCGAGAAGGAGCATACCTAATGTACATAAAAACATTTAAATTTAATATAAAAATTTTGCATAATGTTCGTTTTGTTATTAATAACTAGCTATCCGCCCGGCTTCGCACGCTGTGTGACAACAGGGTTACCTACCGGGTTCAATTGTAAATCTAAACCATTAACCACTCAGACACATAAAAATTCATCAAATTCAGTCGAGCCATTTTCGAGTTTTTGCGAGACTAACGCACAGCTATTTTTATTTAATTATATAGAGATAACTTTTCCTAGCCGGCATCGCATCGAATGGGCCTGGATAAAAAAAAGTGTGTACAAAACCGTAGTGCTCTAGTCCAATATTGGTAAAAAATGGTAAAACATATACAGGGTTAATTTGCAATAACCGGCCAATATTTGCAAACATGGTTCAGAATAAGTAATATATATATAGGCAAATGGTGAAGAAAAATTAATTAAAAAATATCTCAAACGTTTTATCCTTTTTATCTTTTAAATTGAAAATGCGTGGTAATGCATACTTTTAAATGATTTTACTGCGCACGCACACATTCGTAAGAGTCGATTGGTAGGCGAAAACATTATTTCCCATAAATCACATTCAATTTGTGATAATTTCAGATTAGAGTAGAATCCTTATTTACTCGTATTTTAAAAACTGCAATAACGGTATATCATTATTTTTATATTTATACCTAAGTTTAAAATTTAGCTACTCTTTGAAAAATAACTCTGTATGTCCTTTTTTCTGGCATAATTTACTTCATTGCCAGATATCAGTTTAATCAGTCTAGCCACTTAAGTTTGAATGAGAACCTAACATTTATAAATGTTCAAGTTTGTAGGTTTGTAGCTGTTAGTAGAATTATATATTCATTAAGGAAACTGTATTATTTTGACATTCACTTTAAATAAGTCTTCGTAAAAGTATACCTGGGCTTGTATTTGTAAAACGGAAATTTGATTTCGTACGTTCTGTCGGCAGCACCGGTAGCTGACGGATCGCGCGATATTTCGAAGTGTCATTATCATTTATTTCCGACTTCTAGTTATTTTTCCCCTTACCTGTGTCGCTGGATGTTGATGTCACTTCCGTACGCACGCAAAAACACACACACACACACACGTCTGGTGACGTAGGCTGTCACCAGATATTTATGGTATTTCTATTAGTTGAATCATTATGATTTTAGAAAATGATAAGGATGATAATTACTCTTATGAACCTCTGAAACGATAAGTGGTAATAAATTCTGTTAAGTCATCACTATACAGCTATAAATATACATATATATATATATTTTCATTTAAGAGGAATAAAAAAACAAAAACCATTTACTGTTTTTATTGGTCTGTATAGAGGCGTTAATTTTATTAGTATGCATGTTTGAAACCAAATATATTAGTCAAATAGTAAATTTATAACATGATTATAATAACCCTACATACTTTATAACACGATCATATAAAAATAAGAAATAACAGAAGTTTAACTGTTTAGGTTTAAAAAGCTACTTAAGTTCTTAAAATGAAAAATTTTAGCTAACTAATTATATTTATTTAAGACTCTACATCTATTTTATTGAAAAGGGTGTAATATATCGACAATAAATTTTATTGAAGGTCGAGTTGTAGCCTAGTTTGCTTTTGGACGAGCAAAATTTTGAGCCAAATAAAATACCATCTTACCTAAAATGATGGTTGTATTGAATATAAAAGACATCTTAACATTTGTAATGAAACTGAATTGAAGTAGTTCAATTAAATTACGTTGGTAGTTTTCACATAATTTCTTAGAATTCACAATTGAAAAATTCCTAATTCTATTCATAATGTCCACGTCTCTGAAAACAGATTTAATTCTAAGTATACTTCTGACTAAAGTGCTCGCAACGTGCACCACCTTATTTAAAATATATTAACTCATATTATAAAAATGTGTTACGTTTTGGTACTAGTGATTTGATTAGTGGTTTTAAATTTTTTTTTTCAATATTGATTACGTGTAAATCTTATTGAAAGTAATTTTTCACTATTCCCACTGGCTCGGAATAAAACCTCTGTTCTGGGAAGAACCGGCAAGAAACTCAGTGGGACTTTTTTGACGAGATCATCCAAATTTTAATATTATTTGTCTTTTTTAATATATACCTAGTAACTCTACAGACTAGTTACAAGTAAGGTAGTATGTTAAATATGAAAGTGTTTATTTTTTCGTGATAATTTATGCTACCCTCTTATAAAAAATTGCAAATGGAAAATGTCATCATAGTTAAAGTCTGAAAAATAAAAGCTCTCAATATAGATATGACTTTTAGTGCATAGAACTGTCTGACATGCTACCGGAAGGCGTTTTAGTAGGCTTTCCTTTTTATATAATAAATGACGAGACAAACGAGCATGTGGCTCACCTGTTGGTAAGTGACTACCGCCGTCTATGAAAACTGCAAAGTTAGAGGCGTTGTAGGTGCGATGCTGGCATTTAAAAAAAAGAGTAGGCTCTTTTCTTAAAAATCCCTAAGTCATATCAGCCCGAAAAAATCGTTGGTGAAAATTCCTTAATTTTTTTTCCCTTAAAACGTTTCTTAACGAAGTTTCTCTTCACTACCAAGCATGTGGTAAATCAATAACTAAAATTACATTTAATAATTTCATTGGTGCCCGCGGTGATTGAGCCTGGTTTGCTGGACTGCTATGAAATTTTTAGAAGCGCTTTGCCCCTTTTATTATAAAATTGAAATGACAAACGTACTCTTGCAGTCCATCTGATGACAAGTGGCTACGGACGCCTGCAACCAACTTCAAACAAAGAAAGTTACAGATGACCTGTGATTAAACTGGCTTTCTGTACTGTTCAGACTGAAACGTAGCGGTACAAGCACTGCTGCTTGCTTGTCAGCTATTATGGTCTTAAAGTCAAAAGTTTTTATTAAGTACTCGTAGAAAAGCTCAAACATTATTCAGGCCTTAACGTGAAGAGTAAGTGAAGAGTATTTAATAATTATAATAAAATTAAATAAAAAGAATTATAATGAAATTAAGAAAAAATAGAAAAATACTTCTTATCTTTTTGTTTAAAAACTTTACTCAGTTCCAGAGTTTACGTAATAGAATATTACGACAGCCAATACACGGTACAGTATAATATAATAATTTAAATTAAAAATTTGTTCAACCGCCTTCAATATAAATTAATAAGGAAAACTCAATAACTACTGGTCAGACCTTGATCGAATTTATGTTGGATCACATGAGAATCACCAGCTTTCAAATAAAAATAATCATCAAAATCGGTTCACCAAGAAAAAATTTATGAGGTAACACACATAAAAAACAATCAAACATACATTCGAATTGAATATCTCCTCCTTTTTGAAGACGGTAAACGGCCAAATACATAAAGTTAAAATTAATAAGATTTCTTTGTAAATATGCTTTATTTATTTGTTGTATATTTCTGTTCATTGTATATTTTATATAACTTTCTGTTATAAAACTTACCTGTATCGTCGATACAATAATTGGAATATCGTGTTTCTACGCCCTAAGCTTCAACAGGACGCTATTAGACGACCCTTTTAAGGCATCCGTCAATCTTTAAGTTCAAAGCCTGTCTGTACCTGCGAAGTTTTTTGAAATATATTTTCATTATTAATATAAAGTATCGCCCGCAACGAAGAATTAATTAAATTATAGATAAAAATAATGTAAAATGTGTAAGGATTCTTTTCTTCCTAAGAGGCTATTTGGCCCCTTTCATAACAACATTTACCACTCTAAGAGAGTGATAAAAAGAAAATGATAAAATTTATGGAAAACAAGTATAATTACCTATCATCAGCTGTATAATCAGCTATTATAGCCTGTAAGGAATTTGTTCTTCCAGGTTTGGCAACGCATCTTTGTATGAAGTTGTTTGTAAAGCGCGGTCGCGGAGCAGGCATTTTTTTATTGCTTTGCATTTTTAAACTTAATTCCCATCATAATTTTTTTTATTTATATTACAACTAAGATAGATTTAGGACCTTTTGAATAATATTTGTGATTCCAAAACCAAGTTTATTCTAAAGTTATTAAAGTTCACATTTGTATGAATTTAAATAATTTGAAATAATTTAATATAAATAGAAATATTTAAAATAAATATTTTTTTTACGTGGTAGAGCCATGCTGCAGCTATATTAGTAGTATTGTTGTAGCACGAATGGGTCGGCTCGACCGGGGAAGGACCACGTTTTTGTGTTTCACCACAGAATACCAGCGTAAAATAGCAGCTTAACGATGCAATGTTTCTCATGGTGAGTGTAACCGGAGATCCTTTTTACTGGAAATGAGGCATTCCATCTTAGTCCTCACGGGCGAAAACGCATCTGCATTTTCATTCTTTATTGAGGATAGATGTGGATGTCTATGGTTCACAGCAACCACTTACCATCAGGTGGACTGTGTGTTAGTTTGGCACCCTATCCTATAAAATAAATTCTTCCTGCTCAGCGATATATATAAAGCGATATATAGATATTATATAAAGACTGCAGTAGTAGCAACGTAGCTTTAGAAAACCTGTTAGTCCACATAAAATAAAATAAAAATAATGTTATCTAATTGTGGGTAAAATAGGTTAGCAGGTGGTTTAATTTTCGCTTAACAAACTTTAGTAGAGAGGGTTTATGCCCAAGGCACATAAACGGATTTATGTCCGAGCAACTAAAAGCGATTGCTGCTAAGTTAGTTCATCAATCTCTACGTGTACTGTAATTGCATCTAATTGTAGCCCATCCATGGCAATCCTCAACTATGTCACAATAATCTACAGCATGTATGAAGTTTCTGGTATATTATATCCCTCATTTTTATCCCATGTATAACAATATTAGTTTTAGATGATATTTTATACCTTCTGTAAACTGTGTTTATATTTGTTAAGTATGAAGATTGACAGGCGTAAAGATGGGGCGTACGGCGTAAACGATGAACATACGCTCTTATATTATTGAGTGATTAGACTACGCCGAACGCGCCAAAATGTGCGCTCTCCGCCTAATGCCCTCCACTCAAGCCTAAACTTACAGCTGTTTTTCTTTGTTTTTAAAATGTTCTTCATTGTTCAGTCCTTCGAAGTAGTATTTCGTAATACTATATATATATATATATATATATACAACGTGTCCCAAAATTCAACGATAAGCCAACAAAATATATATATATATAATCGGGGAAAAAAAGAAAAAAAAATATATCCCAATTATATTTTAAGTTATATAAAAAAAATGAAATTCTTCAGAAATTGAGACCGTTTATGATATTTTTCACTACCATGACCACAATTTTTTAAATATTTTTTTCTTTTTTTTTTTATAGGCAACCTGAATAGTACTGCTATCTACTACAATTCTTAAAAACTCCAGAATAACTCTCGTTTTATCACGAAAATTAATGAAACTTATTTTATTCCCTAAATTTTTTGAAGACTTTTACTTTTAACCAAATTTAACTTATCGTGGTGTAAAAAAAAAGTATGAACACTAGTATGGCAAGTTTTTTTATAAATTGACGCAACTAACCAACATTCCAAAATGGTATAATACTCTAGGAAAACAAGTTATAAAAAAATATTGGCCTATTATTTCTTAACAGGGGCCAAATGAGACCGTCATTGGTGTAATAAAAGTATTAGTTCTTGAAAAATATTTAATATTTCAAAACAAATGGTACAAACAGTTTCACGTGTAATTTATTAAGTTATTAACATTATAGCAAATGTTCGAACTGTTTGCCACCAGCATTAATACATGCACGACATCGCCTTAAAAATGATCGTTTTATTTGTCTTGCATATCTTCTGCTATTAATGTAATCAGCAGCCTGAGTGATATTTCGACGAAGCTCGTCCAATGTCACAATGGGTTTTGAGTAGACCCTGTTTTTAAGACAACCCCAATAGAAGAAGTCCAGGGGGTTCAAATCGGGTGAACGGGGTGGCCATAAGATAGGACCAAGTCGCCCGATCCAACGCCCTGGATACTCTTGATTTAAATATTCTCGCACAGGACGGGCATAATGTGCTGGGCAACCATCATTTTGGAACCATATGTTTTGAAGATCACTTAAGGGCACGTCGTTTAACAATTCTTGCAAGTCATTTTGTAAAAAGTTTAAATAACTATTGCTATCTAAGTTTCCTTGTAACTTTAGGAAGTGGGGATCTTCACTGTGCCTTTGCAGCATTACACGGCAAAATGTGACCCGTAGCGGATAGTCCCGCGGTAATAACGTCTGCACACGCCTGTAGTGATATGGGTGAAGCTTGTGACATTTTAATATTCGATGTGCAGAACTTTTCGGGATTCCTGTAGCTTCTTCTATGGCACGTACCGAAGTAGTCGAGTCATTTTCTATCTCATTGAGAACTTCTTCATCACGATCCAATCTAGGTCTTCCAGCGCTTCTCCTATTGGATGGCATACGACCCTCCGAAAACGCTTGATGCACATTAATAAACACTCGATAATCAGGATATTTTTGAGCATTTGGGTATCTTTCTCGATACAGTCTGCTAGCAGCGTTAGCATTACATCGGCATTCTGCATAGATTAAATGCATATTAGCGTATTCCTGTGGTGTGTACGGTTGCGGCATGTTAAATGCCAAACAGTCCAAAATGCGCCAGAACTCTAAATCACAAAACACACAATCGTAGTCCAAGATAATGCCAGGTCAGTTCAGTTTGCAGATCACTTCCAGTCCAAATAATGCCAGGTCAGTTAAGTTTGCAGGTCGATTCCAGTCCAAAAAGCCAAGCCAAAAGTCGATAGTATGTACGAGGGCCACGTAAGTTGAATTGGCAACGGTGCGCAGTAAACAAAGGAGCAGAGCGTACTGAACCGACTTGCTGAGAATAATAACAGCTTCTCTACCTGCCCTGTTGTTGTCTCTTTTTAACGTAAATATCTCTATCTATCTATCTCTCTCTAACATCTAAGTTATTAATGCCCCATTTGAATTCCTAGAAATTGTAACGGGGACCCATTTTGCGCATGTAGTAAAAGTGATTACTGACAATTACAATTTAAGGAATTTGGCCCCTGTTTAGAAATAATAGGCCCATATTTTTTTATAACTTGTTTTCCTAGAGTATTATACCATTTTGGAATGTTAGTTAGTTGCGTCAATTTTTAAAAAAACTTGCCATACTAGTGTTCATACTTTTTTTTTACACCACGATAAGTTAAATTTGGTTAAAAGTAAAAGTCTTCAAAAAATTTAGGGAATAAAATAAGTTTCATTAATTTTCGTGATAAAACGAGAGTTATTCTGGAGTTTTTAAGAATTGTAGTAGATAGCTGTACTATTCAGGTTGCTTATAAAAGAAAAAAGAAAAAATATTTAAATAATTGTGGTCATGGTAGTGAAAAATATCATAAACGGTCTCAATTTCTGAAGAATTTCATTTTTTTTATATAACTTAAAATATAATTGGGATATATTTTTTTTTCTTTTTTTCCCCGATTAGTCCAGGGCAGGTCTATCCTCCGGTGTTGGCTTATCGTTGAATTTTGGGACACGTTGTATATATATATATATATATATATATATATATATATATATATATATATATATATATATATAAACAACACACAAATACTCACGCCTGTCATCCAGGGGGGTAGGCAGAGACTACGGACTTCCATTTGGTGCGATCCTGACACACCTCTCTCGCCTCCTTTACATCCATATATCTACGCATACACGCTCGGCGGTTAAGGGTACTCCTAATCTTGCCCATTTTCAATGTATCGCCGATTTGGTCGATACATCTTCCCTTCCTGACTATATATATATGTGTGTGTGTGTGTGTGTGTGCGTGTGCGTGTGCGTGTGTGTGTGTGTCTGCGTGTGTTAATATGTGTGTGTGTGTGTGTGTGTGTGTGTGTGTGTGTGTGTGTGTGTGTGTGTGTGTGTATCTGCGTGTGTTAATATTAAATATTGTATGCTATTACAACTGAATAGTTGATCGAGTGGACGTAAGGCTACTGCTGATCATGTGGCCCTGAGTTCGATGACCGGCTTGTGCCAAAAATCACTTATTGAGTTCTCCTGTCAATATATTCCCAGTAGCTGCCCGGAGTCATATATATGAAAATCCCAATTTTTATATCAATACTGACAGCTAGATACATGCAAATGACCCTATGCACTGTAGGCACTAAGTTAATTATTTATCTGTGCTAAGATTCATCAAAGTCGAACAATTGGTTTCAAAGGCAATGACAATTAAATATTGCATCGAAGTCCGTGATAACAGTGCTGCGCTCCGACCCAATGATTTTCTGATATTTGAAAAAAAATTTATTTTTACGCCAGCCGGAAAATTTTGCATTTCGCAAATATAAGATAATATACAACATATTATCTTTTTGCAGCAGTCCTTAGGAGTGGCCACTGCTTAGCAGTGGACATGTGAGGGGCTGTCATAATAATTACGATACTAATAAACCTAGCAAGCTAACAGCATAGCAAAGTGGCGAAGCAATCAGCTTTGTAGCGGTTTCTAACGGTTGCCGTCGAGCAATCAGTTTCCAAATAGGAGGTTCAGATGCCTGGGTGATCAGTAATCGATTGCTGAAAACAGAATTTGAAAGTTCGAAACCGTTCTCGAGATAATCGTGGGACAGACGGACAGACGGACAGACATCGTGAAATCATTAAGTATCTTCGCAAGCTTCGCTATTTAATAATGACGATGAAATATCACCATACCATGAGATCTTCCTTACATTTTTCATTGTCGCATTGACAAAAGCAATGGGACACGAAGAAGGGAGGAAGTGATGAACTCTGTTATACTACAGAAACACAGAAACATCAACTTAATGCTGCAGTGTTTCGTATAAAGTAGTAAAGAACTGGAGATACTGGAAACAAGGCATTCCATCTTAGTCCTCACAGGGGACAACGGATCTATCCTCTATCGAAGATATAATCAATCATAGCATCTACTTTTCAGGTGGACTGTGTGCTCGTTCCTTACCTTTATTTTATAAGAAAATAGCATCAAATACCCTGTATAAATAAAGTTATAAAAAAAGAGTATCAATTACAAAAAATACAACGTAATAATACGCATAAATCTATGTAGAATATTTACTATAAGAGATAATATTTTTATGATGCCTATAATCCAATAACACAATTATGATATTTACAGAAGCAGTTTCGTTTATTTCACAACAACAATATCATCTTATATCAGCGTGATACAACAGGAAAAATGTCAATAACAGTCTCTCAAAGCAAGTATTACGTGTGCGAGTTCCCCTCGTCTGCCTTTAAGTGTACATATTTGTAATCGTAACTATATATATTTACCTATTTCTTCTTATGTAGGAAAAACGAAATATTAAATATTTAAGTGCCTCCATAACTTATTTTAGTTACGAAAATAGATGAAACAGCGAACGAGTATTACTTACCGTTGAACGGTTATGAAAAATAGGGTGTAACAAACTGTATGTATAGTATGTAACTTAGTATGTAAGTAGGATGATAGCCATTCATCATCCAAGGTCCAAGTCAGTGTTGCAGAAGATACAATCAAATAAACACATATAACTTATTACTACCGAGTCTCATTTTTCTCCCACACAACACGGTGTTCTCTTTTTTTAGTAACACAGGTAATGCTAGCCTACAATGAATTAAGCATTATGCTGCTATTTTATGAACTTATGAAATGGTACATAAAACAGTAAGTAGCACACGATGGAGCTTTAAACAATTTAAATCTCATGTTTTATGTTTCACAAGATCACAAGTGTCTGTCTATTTGTTTGAATGCCACAAATGTCTGTGATACATATACAAATAGTATAAACGGACGTTTGTTTGTGTGCGAAGTGGTCATGTTTTCCGTTTGCACGTTTTGGCGCGTAACGCTAAAACAGTAAAAGGCCTCCACATATTCAGCCATGCAACAAAATATTTATAGTTACGAGACGAAAACGATCTATGGATCGTTTGAGCCGCCGGCCGTCCCTTCAAAGGTTATATAAATCACCTTTTCGAGTCCTTGTAACTAATTCACAGTCCAATACATTTGATTCTTGTGAATTTTAGACGAGTACAGAGTGATTGATACCCTGTTAAGCTGACCGCGGTGAAAGGTATGGGCTACCTAATGCATATATTTTATGCTGTCATTTCTTTTACAATCCCTTTTATAAAAAGCGTATAATCGCTACATTTACTTTTCTCTGAGCCGTTTGTTATTTATCATTGCGGAATTTGAATAGGTACTTATGTATACTTATTATTACGTTCATAGGGTTTGAGCATTATAAAAACTATTATTTTAATATACATAATATATAACTATATATATATATATATATATATATATATATATATATATATATATATATATATACACATAGAATAATATATAAGAATATATATATATATATATATATATATATTCTTTCTTAAATTACGATCTGTATAGGAATCATGTGTGGAAATTTCAAGTGGCAAGCAATTCCTTCCTGGCAGTATTTTTGTTTAGATTATGAGGCTTTACAGAATGTGTAAATATTTTATTTATTGAAACATTTCGTAGAGCAGAGCGAAGCGTTGGTGCCTAGCTGCATCGCTATATTTTGGAATTGAATATTATGAAAATTTCCGTCTAGTACTTTTTACAGTTTAGTACAGTACAGTAAGTGTTATATTGCACAGATACAAAATCATTGAACAGAAATTGAATTAATACGGACCAGTGATTTGAAGACAGAAGCGCGAATCGTAATAATTAGCATCATAAAAATGCTTGCTTTGATTTCATAATGGAACAGGGTAAAAACCATAGCTTATTATTTTTAGATCACGTTGAGAACACATTTTACATTTTTTTTTATCTTATGCCAATGCCCGCCGCTTTAGTTCGTACATAATACTTATAATATTTTTATTACTTTAAAAAAAATTAACAATTGCTTGTTCTAAAATTCTTCCGAGTTTAGTACAAATTCACTCGAAAATTGCGGTGAATGCGGTAACGTTTTTTTTTTTTAACTTTTTTATGCATGGAGAAATGCTAACGCCTACCACAAGAACGCGTTATCTCAGACTCGTACCGACTAAAACCCCTTGGTGTTCCACTTTCGCCATATATTGGGAAGGCCACCGGAACGCTTTTGCACACATCCGCGGCCCCACCAGCGCCGGTCGCAACGTTTCCACTTACACACCGTACTATAAGGTGACCTTGAGCGTGTTGCTTCGTGGGCAGTTGCAGTTTGAAGGTTATTTCCAGCATATGAAACGTTAAGTTTGATAGACTGCTACTTTGTCATCGCATTGCCATTCTGTGCGGTGCTGCGCTCGTTACCGAATCGTGTGGTGCATGGCACGCGATAGATTTATACAAATGTAGAATGCTGCAGTGGAACCGCGTGACCAATACAACGGACCATGTACGCTTGGACTATTTTAACGGAACAGAGGAAAGCGTTCAGGATTGCATTTGACGCGGCAGCAAGTTTCACATCAATTTGATTCATTCAAAATTGCAGTTTTACGTAACTTTAAAATATGTAGGTATTTTGGTTTAATTTTTGTTTATTGAGAGCCATGGTAGCTCAGGGGATAAGTGCTGGCTGTAAATTTCGCGGTACGCAAGCAAAACCCGGATTCGATCCCCGCCTACAATAACTTAATTTGTTAATTCAGCTTTAAGTACTGGTTCATTAAGTGCTCGGCGGTGAAAGTAAATGTTGTGAGGAATCCTAAGAAATTTAAAAAACATACAGACGCCACCATACATTGCAGTAGCGTGGTAGATACTTATTTGGCCGTAGACCCTCTCAGTAGTAAGAGGTGGTCGTATAGAGATTGTAACTTTACTAACTTTTGTGTTTATTTTTTTAATATAGCTTAAGATTAAAGGGGTCGATAAGAGGCTCATGAAAGTTTTATGGGTAATTTTAATATATTGCATATTATTTTAAATCCATTTTTAGTAGCGCTATATTCTTATTTCATCGGAATGACATGCTGGAAATTACTCACGTGTTATTATTCCGGTCGCTAAATTCCATCGGATTTTTATTCGCAGTAGCTGGAAAGGGTCCAAGAAACTTCGGGTATAAAACATGACAGCGTCCTACATAGTAAAATGGTAAAGTACGACGTAACAAAGGATTCAGGCTGACACGGCACTTTTGACATCAAAACGTTAAAGTTTGGCCACGGGCACGTTTGAAGGTTACTGAGGATGGGTAAGATGACACGTATGAAAATGCTGAGATACTCAAGCCAGAGATACAAAACATTTTCAGTCAATGCTTAGATTTTAGTAACAAAGAAAACAAATTGAGCTAATTTATGAAGTAGGTAATTTACTTTAAATATTACAATTCATATTAAATATTAACCCATCTAGGGTATGGATTTTGTTATTAACTAACATTTTTAGTTGGTGTCAATGTGGCGCATAATAAGTAAAAGTATTAATGTATCACTGGATTCACTTTAACCAGTTTATTTAAGTATCTGTTGTCGGAGTCCCTTAAGTTCGATATTTAGCTATATATATCTTTATATATAAAAAGTACGTGTCACGTTGTTTGTCCGCGATGGACTCCTAAACTACTGAACAGATTTCAATGAAATTTTGCACACTGTGTGCAGTTTGGTCCAACTTAAAAGATAGGATAGCTTACATCTCAATTTATAGTCGCAATACAATATTATTTTATTGAAAATTATTTGCCTATTATTTGACAGTCACAATTTTCTGTTAGCTCCAAACGATTCTGTCAGATGACGATATCTGTTGACTGGATTGAGTAAATATTCAATAGATGGCGCTATGTTAAAAATACAAACGTTTAATATAAGCTACACTAATTTAGTAGTATAACCACCACGTTTTGCTGTAAGTATTCAACAAATGGAACCGATTTCAATGAGATTTTGCAGACTGTGTGTAGTTTGGTCCAACTTGAGAGATAGGATAAATTTTATCCCGATAAGTGACCCTCAATTTTTTATTGCTAATTTCAGGAGTTTTTTTGGTAAAGTAAATGGTTGTTCGGAAAGGGCAGAACAACGTCTGCCTGGTCACCCAGTATGTATATATATATATATATATATATATATATATATATATATATATATATATATTTGGCGACAATTAAGTTTACAATAGAAGCCCGGTACATTAAAAGAAATTAAAAATCAAAATTATTATTATTATTATTTAATAAATAACTTTGACTGATTTAGACGCCAAAATAAAATAAATGGTTTGAAATTATTTATTGGAGGTGAAGTTCTTTATGAAAAGCATATAAAATATATAAAACTATGAAACTATTTTGATACAAAATGTATACAGTAAAGGGTAACGTCAAGTGGGTTACCAAAAAAGGATGCGAGTACTCACGAGTAATATGAATTTCCTTGCCTTTCTCAGTGCAAATATATTAAATATATTATTAAAATGAAAGCTACACGAGCGTGACATGTTACTACCCAATTGTGTATTTTATATTGTGTTTGTACGAAATCAGGTTAAATCTTACAGTGGTTTCACATAGAAGTTTTTTGGTATTGAATAAAGTAGCATTTGAGCGTAATATACCAGTATCCGTGTCAGTATATAATATGATATGATGGTGCACCACGACTGGGTCGGCTCGACCAGTGAAAGGCCACACTCTCACAGACTACCAGTGAAAAATAGCAGCTCAATGCTTTTGTCTCGTATGGTATTAATAGCGACCCCGGGGACCCTTTTTACTGGCAACGAGGGATTCTATTATAGTCAAACATTATATTATAGTTCTATTATGGTACGGATTCGAAGATAGATGTGTGTAGAAGAAGATATGTGCAACATCATCCAACTTACCATCGGGTGGTAATTTATACTTTTAAATGGTATTTTGGGATTTTTACATTATTTTTTTAGTCCCACAACAGAAAATTTTCCTTTATCATATATATTTTTGAATATGCTAACGAATGAAAATATTAATTTGTTCATTTGTGGAACATCTCGATCCGGAATAATTATTATTGAGCTACGCAAATACTAGTTCCGTGGAATAGGAACTAGTAGTGCTGGAGTTCGTACGGGAAATATTGTATTATTTGTGCGATTATTTCTTATTCAGTACGATAATCTATCTTGATTCAAGGATAGTACGCAAAAATACAAACATTTCTATGTTGTTAAGCTATTTTTAATAATACTTATAAAAATAATATTTTTACACATACATCAACTCCAATAACAATCGCCAGATATGTTTTTGTTAATTAACACTGTTTTATGTTTTATCCAGTCAAAAATCTTATTCTCTAGCAATTTCGGAATATTATCTAGAGTATCAAAATCTATCAACCCTAAGGCAACACTAAAATTAAAATTAGTTATTTGTTTGAGTTGAGGTTTTTCCAAAATGTATAGAGGTTCACTTTTCCGAAAAGAATGAATCTCACTCTAGTTCCGTTCCGCCTGGATTGTCACTGGAGTTCCGGGTACAAAATATTATCTCTATATACATGAGCGAATCGAAACAAGAAGATATTTTTTTTTGATTTTGATTTCTGGTTTAACGTAAACAATAATATTGCCGTTACAACCTATTAAAATCCACTGTTGAACTTAAGCTTCCCCTATAGATTGCGTCATAGGCATTTACCATATTTGTTCTATTTTAGGTTATATCAAACCGACTTTTTTCCCAAGACGTTCGATATTTTTTTATAAATGATATCTTTGTAAGCGAAACGAGCAATATTTTTTTTATCTGTTCGAATCCAACACGGCGCGCTAGGGAGCCGTCATTTCACATGTACTCGTATATGTTGTAAATTTCGTACACATAATAAATCTGTAACGAGGAAATTTATGTTTTATTTTATTAAATAAAATTTAAAAAATGTAATAAAATAATACAAGTGCCAAAACAAAAGTTTCTTTTCATATTGTCAATTAGTTTTTATATTCGTTCCGGTATGTTTTAAAGCTCGTTTTAAACCTATCTGATGTGGAGCACAGACGCTACGGTAGTCTGCAATTAGCAAAAATGTTCGATATCATCTCAATCGTTACATCATATTTGATAGAAAAAAAATTCACTTTTGAAATGAAAAAAAAATAATTTCAAAACAAAAATGGTTGGGTGCTATCAAACCAAGCATACCACTGCAAGGCTTTAAGATACTGCAATCTTGTTCTGTGTAAAACACACCAAAAAATAATATTTAAGAGTTAAAGTAGAATCGTGAACTATGAAAAAGTTAAAATTAATCCGTTGTGTAGTTAAGACATTATTAGATGAACTGCTAATTGATAGGGTGCTAACAGACTGGCGTCTGTATGTTAGAGGGCTGGCAATTTTTAAATATTTGCGGCATTTGTAACATTGTATTTATTGTATTATTTATTTCAGGATTGCAATCAAAATTTTAGCACTTGTTCTAAAATGTGAACGTCTAAAAAATCTAAAATTGAGCATTTTATAAGCCCTTCGTTTCTCACACGGCTTGTATTTACCCTTGGAGGCTAATTATTACAGAAGTAAACAATAATAAAACATTTTTCAATGGCGTTATTGGGTGTTGAATGCAGCATGCATATGTTAACGGAACACTATATTCAAAATTTTATTAACTATAATATTAATTTTATAAGTTTCGAGTGAAACACACAACACTTGCTATCCTTGTGTTTAACACCAAAGGTTATTATTATTTAGAAAAATAGGAGTATAGGCGTTAAATTTATTAAGATTAAACAAAAACAATTCTACTGTCATGCAGTATTGTTATCAATTCATCTGCGTTCGAATTACTACACATTTTGAATGCATGTAGTACTGGCAAAATCGATTCCCGCCAGTAACTTTAAATTTACCACGATTTTAAGGCTGATTTATCACATTTTGCTTTTCAAAACCTTTTCACGAATGTGACTCCTGTGCCCCACTGTAACCCATTGAAGTTGTTACTGTACTTTTACTTTACAATTTTACTTTTAATAATTCTTTACTATTTTAATGATAGTTTCAGAAAGACGAGACCTAACGCCATTGAAGCACCGAACACAATAAATATAATCTTACGTATCCCAATCTGGAAGAATGGTTGTTTTTTTTAAGGATGGGGTGACAAACGAGCACACAGTCCACCTGATGGTAAATGGTTGTTGTGACCCTTAGACATCTACATATATCCGTAATAAAGAATCAAAATACAGATGCGCTGTCACCCGTGAGGACTAAGATGGAATGCGTGATTTCCAGTAAAAAGGGTCTCCGGTTCTCTACACTCAACATACAAAATACAGCAATGTTAAGCCCTTATTTTACGCTGGTATTTACTGGTATTTTACCCGCACTCCCACATGAAATAAAAAAGGCTACATATTTATCGATAGCTTTGCAGAATTATTTATTTTATGATATTGGCTAATCCAAACACTAAATTGAATACATAACTGCTTTACGGCAAAAATAGATAAGAGGGCGATACTAACTTATACGGAATGCAAAGCAAAGAAGAAGCCCAACTACTATGTTAATATACATACATAAACACTCACGCCTGTTACCAAGAGGGGTGGGCAGAGACTACGGACTTCAATTCGGCATGATGCTGGCACACTTTTCTAGCCTCCTCCACATCCATATATCTACGCATACAGGCTCGTCAGTTCCCTCGTCTTTCTCTCGTCAGTACTCTTAATTTGGCATATTTTCAATATATCGCCAACTTGGCCGATAAACTTACACCTAGAGCATCCCTTCCCGACTCTGCCGTTCACTACTGCAATATAAATTTGCTTTGTCGTTCTTTCCGCATTCATTCTTTCTACGTGACCAAACCACCGAAGCGTTCCTTTCTTAATTCCAGTCAAAACACCATCATTGCAAACCACGCTCTTTTCTTGTCACACAATTTTTCATACTGTGATTCAGATTCAACCCTTAAATATTCCTTAATGATCGCAATTCTACTCTCGTGCTTCTTCTGTCACACCCAACTTTCACTACCGTACATTAAAGCAGGGACTAACACATCATTGTGAATTGCCATAAGTGCCTTTTTGGTCATATTCTGATTTTCCACAATAGAGTGTAGAGCACCATTTACTTTATTTTCTACTATCAGTCGTCGTTCTATATCCTTATCATCAACCCTACCATCCCTACTAAATACACATCCCAAATACACAAAATCATCTACTTGCTCGATCAACTGCCCTTCTATTTTTATTTGACATATTGTTTTACATTCTTCTCTTTCAAAAACCATAATTTTCGTCTTACTTGCATTCACTTTCATTCCCATTTCTTTTAATGATCTGTTCATTAATGTAACAAATATATAATAAATAAATTATGTTCCTAAAAAGAGCCGTGGTAGCTAAGAGCCGTGGTAACTCAGACGGTTAGCGCTCGCTGTAAATTTTACAGTACGCGAGCAACCCGGTTCTGATCCCCGCCAGCAACAATTAAATTGTTAATTGCAATTTTAAGTGCTGATTTACCACGTGCTCGGCGGTGAAGGAAAACATCGTGAGGAAACCTGCATTTCTGAGAAATAAGAAAAAAATATTTCGAAGACATTTCAAGTTCGTCAACACGCATTGGGGCAACATGGCGGACATTTACTTGCCATAAAACCCTCTCAGAAATGAGAGGCGACCTGTTCCCAGCAGTGGGACGTATATAGGCTGTAACTTTAACTAAAATGTTACTACTAAAATGTAGCCATTAGAAATCTACGCATGCTATATCACGGCCGAAAGCGAGTTTGTTATAAATTATATGAATAAGATTAAAACGCTTGTGCAACCTTTCTCAACATTTGATTTTGAACTAAAGCATACATAATATGGACATCATCTACCTGAAGCTGTCAACCCTTTTCTTCTTGCGGATATCGGAAATGTCAGACCGAGAAAATTTTGGTTACTGCACGACAAGTTCCGAAATGATATAATATTATTTTTAGTCTTAGTTACATAAATGATAAATTAATGTATAGTTTTGCCATTACGTCCGGAGCACGTGATGCATATTTTATATATTTATTATTTGTCGTGTAGTGCCGGTGTAAGAGGCAACAGAGGGACATGAAACAGGAGATAACAACTCTAAATAATTTAAAAAAAAACTGATATTGCCAACCTACCTGCCAAGTGTGAAACTATGGTAACAATGGTCAATATTCCCCTTATAAGGCTATCTATGAGTGAGGCCCATTGTTCGGCAGATGACTATCGAAATAGGTAATACATGAATTAATGAATGAGGTAAAATATAAATAAAACATTAAATTTAATTTAGGGCTTAATTTTCAAGCGTCAGTGAAAAGTTATCTATTGAATAAACTAAAACCTGACTGAATTCGAAAGTGAAACAATTGAGCTTTTTATTTATATAATTGTAATTTTCAATTTGTTTTTAATATAATAAATCCTATGAATAAATTTTATCTGAAAATTGGAAAATCGGTCTTTAATGTGAAAAATGATAAAAGGTGATCTTTAGACAAGGCTTTTTCTGTAGTGATATTGCGATTGGCTGCAATTATGATGATGATATGGCTGCTTATTTAACTTAGTTTCAAATATTTTTTTCCTATAAAACGGTAAAAAGTATTATTTTTTACTTAAAAATTGCTCAAAAGTAAAAAAAATAGCTTGCAGATTTTTCTGTTTTCTGAACTAATGATTGCGAAGTTCCGGATTGTTCAAGTGGTGCCAATTAGAATCAAGGTATCGCCAAAGCTTCTCTGTATCTATAGCGGTAAAGAAATATCCGGCGGAGATTGTCGCATGACTGGCGCAGTTGTAACCGGGAGAATCGGTCTGAGCGGATATTACTCAGTATACCTGTGGAGCACTCGATATTTACGAGTACCTATTATCGAGATCGAGATACGTAATAGCTCATGGGATAAGCGCTCATCTAATTTATAAATTAAAAAAAATAAACTGCTAAATTATTTATTTAATGGTGAAGGACAATAAAACATAAAAGTAGAAGTAAAAAGTGACATTCAAAAGGTAGAATTTTGTAACCTATGTAAAATAAAAAACATTCTATTCTATTCTAATATATTCCCCATCAGTTGCCAGTTCTTTGAGTTAGTAGTTAAAGACGTGTAGTTGTTTACAATTGCTGTTAATGGCCAATTTCACCATAGGGTTACATCGAAAACAATTGTTCACAACAAATAATGAGACTACCCAACAGAGATTTTTCGCCGACTCATCCGCTTGATATGCTGGTATCTCCTTTGATGTAACGTGAGCACAATACGTTGCGTGGCATAGATACGGCTTCGTGTCATTGTGCCAGCGATATCTACCTTCGCCAATGTGATGATAAGCCACGCCTCTGAGCCGCGTCACACTAAATCCCTTTCCCAAACACAAAAGCCCTTTTTATTTTCGCGATCTGTTTTTTTTTTATTTACAGCGTCGTGTTTTTCTTGTTTGAAGGCGTTTATTTTTCATTGTAACGTGTTGTGGTTCTTTGTTTTGATTTTCGTAGCGGTGCGTAATTCGTTGAACATTTTTATTTGATTTGCGGGACGTGTGCTTGTTAATTAAATTTGTTTAATGAAATATCCCTCTGTTAGATCGAATAATTTTAGTACACGTTGGCTATGTTTATGACTGTGCCGGGAAGATTTGGATTGACATATATTTTATTTTTGAACGCAATGGGTGTTAATAGAGTGTTTTGAGCAGTTTACGTCAGTTTAATGTTTTGAACGAAATATTTCTGTCATTTGTTAATGCAGCGGAACCTACTTTAAATGCTTTAAAGTGTCGTAAAATCTAAAAATATTAACGCTTACTGCGTATTTAAATATATTATATTTTTTATTATACTTTACCTTTACTAAAAGCGGTTATCTATGTTTGGCCCTAGTTAGTTCAAGAAGAAAATTGAATATCAAAGTATGATATCAAGAATAGCAGAAAATAATAAGGAAAGATGTACGTAAACACAGTATTGGAAATAAAAAAATGAAACGTAATTGTTAACATAACTAGGTGGTAGGGCTTTTCTTACTACGAATAGAAATAGTATAAATTATAATAGAAAATAGAAATAGGCAAGAGAATAATATTTCCTCAGATAGTCTGAGAGAGATATTGTCCTCGCACCTGTTTCTGCCACCAACCACCACACATCAATTTCGTTATTCCCGTTTAAAGGATAAGAGATTTAGTACAAAAACGTGTTGTAAAAATTATTCTATTTTAGTCCTCAGGGTCGACAATGTTCCTGTGACCCTTTATGTTTAAAGACCGCTCGTTTGTCACGATAATATTGTGAAAAATGCACTTTATCACCCTTGAGGAATTAGGTGAAGTAAGTTATTAGTATTTTTTGTTAAGACCCGATAGGCATCGATAGGCGAGCTTTACCGCGGTCTTGTGGTTGGGTTGGTGGATCGGTCAACACCGCAGTTTCTTGAGCTCACGAGCTAGGCTCGCGGTTCACAAGCATTATATGAGATTTGGCACGTAATTTCAACAAACTCTAAAGAATTGTTTGTCTCGCCAGTGTATCAGGAACGACGAGCCGCGGGTAACACTGCGGTAAACTTTATCGCAAGGTTAAAAAGGTTTTAAGGTTTCTTAGAGTTATTTTCTTACCATCAAACCGGAAAACTTCAGAAGTTACACTTCTGCTTAGCAGCAGAAATACTCAATAGGATATGGGTATATTCTTTCACTTCTGCTTGGAAATACGCAAGAGGATATATACCCAGGTGTTGTCCTATTTACAATAGATGTTTAAAAAGTGTAAAAACATTTTTTGTTTGAAGTATTCCGATCTCGCGTACAATTTGTCACTCAAGGCCGTGACAGGGCCGAAGGGAAACTTTCGAGCGCGGGCATTAAAGAAAAACCTTATGAATAATTAAGTTATCGGGGCAAAACTTTTATATTTCTCTTCTGCTCTCCAGTCCCTATGTAAGCGTTTAAGTAGGGCATTTTTAATGTGACAGTTAAAGAAGCCGAAGGAAAACATAAAATACACATTGAATTTTCTTTCTAATGTTACCCTAAAATATTATATCTTTTTAATATTACCGTCAAGTAGTTACACAATATTATTAAGAAATAAAATATGTACCTACATATTATAAGTGTTTAAAGAACCGCCGTAATAGTAGCAGTGTAAGAGATTTACTACCCCATATCATCCCTTGGGTGTCGTAAGAGATGACAGAGGGAAATAAAACAAGATGCTGCTACATGCTTGATAATAACTTAAAATAATAAAAAAACTTGGGTTGCCAACCCGTTTCAAAATATCGTGTGAAAAATATTTGAAATTCACACCTATTGTAATTATTCAAAGCGCTTTTTTATAGGGGAACGAGCATACGGCTCACCTGATGGTAAGTGACTACCGCCGCCCATGAACAACTGCAACACAAAGGGAATTGCAGGTGCGTTGCCGGCCTTTTAAATAGGAGTAAGGTCTTTTCTTTAAGGTCCCTAAGTCATAGTATAAAGACTTTATACTATGCCTAAGTCGTATCGGTCCGGAAAAATCGCCGCTGGTAAACTATTCCACAGAAATGTCATACGTGGAAGACAACTCCTATTGAAACGTACAATGGTGGACCGCCAAGTATCCAGATGGTGTGGATGGTATCGGGAGTTTTCCCCGATGTGCGTTCGTGAAATTTGGCCGCTGGTATTAATCCGAACAATTCCTCAAAGTATTCCCCGTGGTAAAATGCGATAGAAAATGCAAAGTGCCAGCCAGTGAATCGAGCCGATCGGAAATGACTCGGTCGTCGACGATTCGAGCCTCTATGCGCTGGATGCGGTCAAGTGGAAGGAGCTGGAACTGGGGAGCCCCATCCCAGATATGGGAACAGTATTACATGTGAGGCCGAACCTGCGCCTTGTAAAGTTGCAGGCGGTGTTTCGGCATGAAATACTGTCGTGCTATGCTGAGCACGCCAAGCTTTTTAGGGGCCAATTTGGCCTTCTCTTCCGAGTGACCACGAATCTGCACGCCACTCGATATGTCGACGCCGAGGATTCCGATACTGACTGAGGCAACAAGTGGAGTGCCTTGAAACTGAGACAAAGGGGTTCTTTTTAGCGGTAAACGCGCAAACTTGTGTCTTCTGAGGATTAAACTGTACTAGATTTCGTCGCCTCCAATCCGCTGCTAATATTATATATATATATATATATATATATATATATATATATATATATATATATATATATATATATATACATATATATATATATATATATATATATATATATATATATATATATATATACATATATATATATACGGTACTCAATTCGACTGTATGTTTTTTTATGTGTACCTTTTATGTAACCTATTTCGGTGATTCTTTCTTTATATGAAAGCTGATAGTTAGAAATTTGATCAAGGTCAGACCAATAGTTTTTGAGTTATTCTTAAATAACTTATATTGAAGTTGGCTGTACAAAATTTTTAATTTTAAATTATGAAATTATTCTAGGACGTGAACATTTTCCCTCGACGTTTAATTTCACCACTAAGCACGTGGTAAATCAATTTTATTGTTCCCAAGCAGTTTTATTAATGGCAATGGCTATCGAATTCTCAACTACTACGGCTTTGGAGTAATTTATGGTATTATTTTAACTTACACTATAAATGAACTGTTGATGTTAAAATCCACCATAAATTTATAGACACTTCTCTGTGATTTTTAATTATTTAGTTCAAATCCCAGCGGAATTGAAATTTCAACCCCTGTAAACAAGTTTTATTTTAAAAAACGTAGGAAATAGTAACTACTACGAAGGATGGCGGGATGGATGGGATCCCGTCAAGCTTTGTAGTTTAGTTTCGCATACCCCCGCTTATGAAAGAGATTTCTGAAGCAGGAGCCGTTACTTAAACTGTTTCTGAGTTTGCAGTTTAATGGTTGACGGAATTAGTTAGCTCTCACTAATAATTCAACTGGAAACAAGTAAGTAAGTTCCCATCATACCTTCCCCAATTTATGAAATAGCTTTATATGAAGAGGTTTCCGCTACACTGACCCATTGATTGTTGATGAACTTCGTAAGTTCTTGATTTATAATTATTTTTTTGATTTGTTTCCCTTTACTGAATACTGAAAAACGTTCTCAACGTTTTTATTTGGAATAAGTTGCAATGTAGTAATATTATGGTTGCAGCATGACTGTGTTTGATTTGTTTGGTATGGTGAGTGATGAAAACCGGACATGTGCAACATTTTATATTGAAAACGTGACATTCTTAGTCCTTAGAGGTGAAAATGCTTTATTTTTTTTATAGGATAAGGGTGACAAACGAGCACACAGTCCACCTGATGGTAAGTGGTTGCTGCGGCCCATAGACATCTACATCTATCCTCGTTTCCGAACCAAAATGTAGATGCGTTGTCACCCGTGAGGACTAAGATGGAATGCCTCATTTCCAGTAAAAAGGGCCTCTGGCCACCTGCACTCACCAAGCGAAACGCAGAGG
Source organism: Parnassius glacialis (assembly GCA_033319125.1). Classification (NCBI taxonomy): domain Eukaryota; kingdom Metazoa; phylum Arthropoda; class Insecta; order Lepidoptera; family Papilionidae; genus Parnassius; species Parnassius glacialis. The sequence continues at coordinate 15,755,260 of JAVANC010000012.1, forward strand.
TAAACCTCTACTTCACGCTGGTTTTCTGTGAGGTCGTGGTACCACCCCGGTTCGAGCCGGCCCATCCGTGCGACAGCAAAAGCTGCCGCATGGCTCTACCCCTGTTAAAATATTTTATATCTTGATTTTTATCCGATGTCTAAAAGCTATTATTAGATGGACTTTGCGCCTAAAAAATATTTACAATATCATTATTCGTACTGCCAACGGGTATCGAACTAAGTTCGCTCGAGTGTGTATTTTTAAAATGAATGCTCATCACTTAGTTGCTAAACCATAAATTATTAAAACATTGTTAAAATATTTCAAAGTTTCATAATATTGTTACTACTTTTTACGTGGTAGAGTAATGCAACAGCTATATTAGTGGTATAGCTGTAGTACGGATGGGTCGGCTCGATCGGGGAAGGAACACGCTCTCACAGAATACCAGCGTAAAATAGCAGCTGAACGCCGCTGTGTTTCGTATGGTGAATGTAGAGAAAGGGAGGCACTTTGTACTGGAAATGAGGCATTCCATCTTAGTACTCATGGATGACAACGCATTTTGATTCGTAATTGAGGATAGATGTAAATGTCTATGGGCCACAGCAACCACTTACCATCAGGTGGAATGTGTAATCGTTTGTCACCCTTACCCAATAAAATAAATAAATTTTCATATTTTTATTTATTTATATAAGCATATCAATGTGCACGTATGTACACATCGACCCCCATCAATGTAGGGATAAACTTCAACTACTGTGTGACATTTACAACGAATATTGACGTGTGCGTTCTCTTTATTCTTTATACAGTGTTAAGATATTATTTCGTGTTGGAAATTTCTCATTTTTATTATAGAATATCTGTTTGTTTCAAGCTTACCGTAAAATTTGTCGGATTAAAAATATATATAAAAATCTAACTAAAGTGATTTAGTTGTTAGAATTGAATCTAAAATAAAAATGGTTTCATCTAGTCTTGTTTAGTCTAGTGTAATAATTTTGTTGTTGTTTGAACGTAAGAAATATATTGTGAACATATACTTGAAATAAATCGAGTCCTAGCCACTGTCGGCGTAGCATGGGTTGCCTGTGGCAAGTGCATGTGTACAGATTATCTTTAGTTTCAGATTTTTCGATATGACAGTTTTTGTTATATTTATATTAAAAGTATTCAGTAAGAAGTAAAAAGTAATTTTCAGATTTTTTGACATTTTACCGGTCTCATCATTTAAAAGTTAAGTCCGGGTTTTCTGTTTAAAAATGCCGCTACTTAAAGTCTGCTGCTCGTGGCCACGGTCCCACTGGTCATTCCCTTACTATGACACAGTGTCGATCTGTTTTTAAACGGCAGAGGATCATTTTTTTTATAGTGAATGGAATACACGAGCATACGGCTGAAGTGAAAATTAATGTACCGTGTCACCCTGAAACATTTCTATGCAAGTTTAGTGTAGTTGCAGAATACACTGCAAATGGCTAAAATATGAAGAAAAAGATCCACTCGCTCATTAATACCAGTGAATACCAGCGTAAGATAGCAGTGCAAGCAGTAAATTCCACCATCGGAAGTCACCATTCCATTACATCTTAGTCCTTAGGAGTGAAAACGCTTTTGCATTTTGATTTTTAATCGAGAATATACGTAAATGTCCATGGACTATAATTTCCAATTACCTGAAGATGAACTGTGAGCTCTTTTGTCACCGTTAACTGTATAAATAATTCATAACATTTAAAGAACATTTATTTTAACAATATATTTTTAAGAAGTTTAAAAATATTAATACTGTATTCTAAGTCAAGTGTAATTAGCCTGTTATCGTCGAGACAAGGCCGACGGAAAGTTTGGGCCTTTGGATAAGAAGAAAAGCTTATGAATAATCAAGTTATAAGGGGGGAGTTTTTTACTCAATGTGCCAATTCAATATCTTTCACAAATAAATATACTCGTACATGTATGAGTCATTTTACTTTAATTGCAACGATCGTGCTGATTAGTGACAGTTCTCGTCGTTTGGTTGCAGCGTAAGAGAACCCATCACCACGTTTGAACTTATAGGTCTCGTAAAATTTATTCGTTTTATACGTGGTAGAACCATGATGCAGCTATATTAGTAGTATAGTTGTAGCACGGATGGGTGGGCTAGATTGGGATATAGGACAACGCTCTCACAGAATACCAGCGTAAAATAGCAACATGACACTGCTGTGTTTCGTATGGTGAGTGTAGAGAAACGCAGACCCATTTTACTGGAAAAGAGGCATTCCATCTTAGTCCTCACGGGTGACGACGCATCTGCATTTTGATTCTTTATTGAGGATAGATGTTGATGTCTATGGGTCACTGCATCCATTTACCATCAGGTAGACTGTGTGCTCGTTTGTCGACCTTAGTTCATAAAAAGAAATATGGCTTCCGATAAATGGAGTTATAACCACCTCTTTGACGCCAGACATAAAAAAAACATAAACCATCAACGGGCTGCAGCGTCAAGGTAGGAAATACCTGGTACTGCGATACCTGCCAAACGTGACGGGCCCAAAATCTTACAATGGGAAAGTCCCATGTCCAACAGTTGACTTTTACGGGTCGTTATAGGAGATAAAATACATAAAACACAAACACTCAAATTGTTGGTTCTTGAACTTTGGTTGCATCAATGCTACGGGTAGGTTGGCACTTCATAATACCCATGTAATAGTGCATATACTTGCCAAACTATAATGATTTCTGCACAGTTAATAACTTCCGAAATTGCCTGTGCCTAACAGTGAGACGTTCTTGACGGATTCACACCGTTTCTTTAATCAATGCTCCTCAAACACATTTAGAAATGTACCCGAACCTAAGTTTTAAGAAATGTTATTAACAAATTAACATACTATCTTTATTTATGATATAAAACAATGTGAACGGTAAAAATAAGTATATCTTAAAATAATTCCACCGAGTTTAATTCTAGATCTTCCAGAAGTGTTGTCAAACCAGTGATAAGACAAGCATTATATTTTAATAAAAGTTATTTAAATAATCTTCTATTCTATGTAAGTATCTTTTCTCTATATTTACGTAACATTTTATGTAAGTATAACAATTGAGTTTTGTAACTTTCTGTTTACTCAGTAAAGATACCGTTGAACATAGATGGCGAAGAATTTATATAAACAGTTCCCAATATAGAATATGAATTCCACTTTATGCGAGAGAAGATTAAAATGAAGCCTTAGCAAGCAACTACCGTTCAAAGCATTGCCAATAACAGCTAAATAGCTATTCTCTCTCATGCTACATAAAGATGATTTAATATTCTCTTGAAAGTATAGCATATTGAATCTTCACTATGTTAAGTAATCAATACAATTTAATTCAAGAAGTTTAAGCAGTAAGAGTATATTTTGCAATATAATATAATATTGGGTTTACCCGAAAGTTTTATCAGTTTTGGTAGTATTTAGATACATAATCACGGGCGCGTTTGTAAGTGACCGTGTAATTTCTGAATAACTTGACCGATTAAGGGCATATTTATAAAATATGTAATATAGTCAGCATCCGAAAGGTGGCACTATGGTCATGTTAGATGTCGTCAACAATAGTATGTTGACTTTGTGCTAAAAAATAAATAAACTTAATCCGAACCCGACAGGTGGCGCTGTAGTTTTTTTTTTTTAAATATAGTTTAAAGGTGATAAACGAGCACACAGTCCATTTATTGGTAAGTGGATGCTGTGGCTCATACACATCTACATTTATCCTCAATTAATCAAAGTTAATAAAAGTTTACAATAAGTAATATAGGTAAATAGTGAAGAAACATTAATCAAGAAAATCTGAAACATTCTGTTCTTTTTATTTTTTGAATTCAAAATGCGTGTTAATGCTTTATTTTAATTGATTTTACTGCGCACGCACACATCTTTTTTTTATATGATAAGTGTGATAAACGAGCACACAGTCCACCTGATGGTAAGTGGTTGCTGTGGCCCATAGACATCTACATCTATCTTCGTTTGCGATTAAAATGCAGATGCGTTGTCACCCGTGACGACTAAGATAGAATGCCTCCTTTCCAGTAAAAAGGGTCAACGGTTCTCTACATTCACCATACGAAACACAGCAGCGTTAAGCTGCTATTTTACGCTGGTATTATGTGAGAGCGTGGTCTTTCCCCGGTCGAGCCGACCCATTCGTGCTACAACTATACAAATAATATAGCTGCAGCATGGCTCTACCACTTCATATACATACACATTCGTAAGGGCCGATCGGTAAGCAAAAACTTTGTTGCCCATAAATTATATTCAATTTGGGATAATTTCAAATAAATGCAGGAGCCTTATTTACTCGTATTTTCAAAAAATGCAATAACGGAATATCATTATTTATATACTTATTTGCAACTTAAGTTTAAACTTTGTCTACTCTTTGAAAAATAACCCTGTATAAGTGTGTTGTCCAGTACTCTAAAGCTGCCGCAGTTTCACAGAGTTACAGGCATAGCATCTGTTACGGCTTCTCATCTTACTCGTCTTTGGTATATTTGAAATGATTCTTTAAAACCAATGAAAAGCTAATAAGCCTAAAATAACGTTTAAAGAAAAAAAAATTCATAACGAGAAGTTCGTGCGCTTTCTACGCCGAAATCAGATTTACACCAAATTTAACAACTTTGTATCTGATTGTGACTGCGGTAAGCGTAAGTAACGTAGTAAACATTTGCTGTTACATTACAAATTAAAATATGTGCAGATTCGAACGTATTTTTTAAATTTATTATGGCATTAATTTATTATGGAAGCAGCAACCGATAGTTAGCAATATTTATGGCCCCAATATAATTGTCATTTGCAATTTTAAATGTTAATTTACCGAGAGCTCGGCGATGAAGGAAAATATCGTTTACGAAGACGAATTGGAATACACTAATTGGCATTTTATATTGACATTGTGCTGATCTGTTATTTAGCATTGAGTTAATACCCTCGTACAGGTAATAACGTTAAATGCCTAGCTGTAAATTCTGGGTTAAGCCGTGTAATGGCGGTGTAAGAAATATCCACTATCCAATATCGTCCCATAGGTGTTGTAAGTGGCGTCACAGAGAAACTGAAACAGGAGATGAGTTGCAGAATTTTGCTGATAACAACGAAAATAATAAAAAAACTGTGGTTGCCAAGCGTAACGAGTGTGAAGAATTCTCCCTATGAGGTAATCAATGGGAGATGTCTATCAGCAGTGGACTTTTAGAGACTGTAATGTAATTATGGATGTAAATTTTGGATTTACCGCTTTAGAATGGCTTTTCCGTCATCAATCTTCAGAATCACCAGAGCTTGTTCCGTCAAACAACAAGGTGACCTGCGTATGTGTTTAATTGAAGCTGGTGAGTGAGAAAACTTTGGCACAAGCTTCAATCCGTTGAATACGGTCAAGTGGAAGGAGCTGGTACTGGGGTACCACGAACCAAAGATGAGAACAGTATCCGTGCCGATCTCGGTAATGGGGGACTCTCACGATATAGAAGCGCGCGTATTTTTAAATTTATCCAATCACCCAACCAATTAACTGAAATCGTTTAAGACTATAAAGTAATAAGAAATTATATGTAGATATAGTATTTACTACATCAAATAAACAATTTAACGATGTAACGTAACACACAATTTTAATATATTTTAAGTTGGTACTTATAACTCTCGTGTATCAAATATAAAAGTAAATGCTCGTGATGTTTTGAACACGGCACGTGATAAATTATACCCATCCCACAGACAAACAAAGAAAGATAGATGGAGCGCTGCGTACATTACAACTTACGCCGAAACCAAGCAAAACCTAACCATCGTAAGAACACGCACTAACGCACACATTTGCATTTAAAATGTTTTGTAGCCAACAACATGTTTTTAGGTGTATTAGTTTACGTCCAGTAGTGAGTGAACTTTTGCGTGCTGATAAAGAAGTTAAAAAGATGAGTATGTAGGTGCGTGTCTCACTGGTTCGGCGTCACTTGAAATGTGTGTACTACTCGTGCATAATAACATGATACCTGAGTTTGATGACGTCAAAGCGGCGTGCTTATACAGTGCACAAAAAGTTTCAAATGCGATAAACGGAGCACGTTGTTTTACATCGTGAAGTAATCTAAAGAGACTAATATATATTTTTTAGATAACAAGTTGGATGCGGGAAGTAAAGACTGTGTAAGAACCTCCTAAGGAGTCGGAATTATAGCTGATACAAGATTTTTTATCTTTTTTTTAGTTTTTGGCCATTTGAACCCCTAAGAGTGTAATGAGAACTTTTTGCCCCTATTCAACCATGACTCCCGTGACATCCTCTACATGATAGGCTATTCAAACTGACTATGCCTAAAGTTCGAGCCACCCCCCACCCCCCAATTTTTGGTTTTTGACCAATTTGACCCCCTAGGAGTATAATGAGAACGTTTTGCCGCTATTCAACCATGACCCCTATGACATCCTCTACACGATAGACTATACAAACTGAGTAGACCTAAAGTTCGAGTCAACCCCCAACTTATTTCTAGTGTTTACTTCCAATAATTGAAACAGGCGTTACTTTGCGGGAATCCATCATATTAATGATCTTAAAATGAATTTGCTTATATCCGCGTAATATAATAAATTGATCTGTCTTCCCTAGTCTGCAATTGCGTGCACTATCACCGGTCACCACTAATCCCAGCACAACCACACCACCACATGAAGGAAGACACACCACCGATGATAATACAACACGTGTTTCACTTCTACACGAGGCATCTTCAGTAAACTTCTGGTCTTTCGCCAAGGCTGTCCAAGGGAATTTCTGTAAGCCATCACTACCATCTCTGCACAGGGAAGACGGCTCACTGGCCCAAGCCGCAAAAGACAAAGCCGACCATTTAGGCTCCCTGTTTGCGTCCAACTCGACTCTTGATGACGGGGCGAAAACACCGCCGACCATCCCGCGGTGTGAGTGCTCCATGCCGGATGTACTGTTCTCACAGCACTCGGTTCGCGAAGCACTCCTCTCCCTGGACGTACAGAAGTCGAGTGGGCCTCACGATATCTCTCCAATTGTGCTGAGGACGTGTGCTCGGTTCTAACGCGTCTTTTCCGGTACTCCTACTCCCAAGGCGTAGTCCCGAATTCATGGAAGACAGCTTTTGTCCACCCGATCCCTCAAAAAGGCGACTGCTCAGACCCGTTCAACTATAGGCCTATCGCGATCACCTCCTTGTTCTCCAAAATAATGGAATCCATTATTAACTGCCAGCTCATGCGGTACCTTGAGGATCACCAGCTGATTAGTGACCGCCAATACGGTTTTCGTCGGGGTCGATCAGCTGGTGATCTTCTGGTCTACCTGACCCATAGATGGGTGGAGGCAGTAGAGTCCAAGGGGGAGGCGCTGGCCGTAAGTTTGGACATAGCGAAGGCCTTCGATCGGATTTGGCCCAAAGCGCTTCTTTTGAAGCTCCCTTCCTATGGGCTTCCCGAGAAATTTTGCAATTGGATCACCAGCTTCCTTGCAGATCGGAGCATCATGGTCGTTGTATACGGTGCATGCTCCAACCACAAGCCTATTAACGCTGGTGTTCCACAAGGCTGTGTTCTTATCACCAACGCTGTTTCTTCTGCATATCAATGATATGTTGCTAACTGGTAACATTCATTGCTATGCGGATGACAGCACTGGTGATGCTCTATACACCGGCCGTGCCAATATTTCTCGGGAAAACGTCGTCGAGTACCGGAACAAACTTGTGTCTGAAGTCGAGTTTTTGCTGAACAAAGTCTCGGATTGGGGGCGACTAAATCTAGTCCAGTTTAATCCTCAGAAGACACAAGTTTGCGCGTTTACCCCTAAAAAGAACCCCTTTGTCATATCTCCTCAGTTTCAAGGCACTCCACTTCTTGCCTCAGCTAGTATCGGAATCCTCGGAGTCGACATATCGAGTGACGTGCTATTTCGTTGTCACTTGGAAGAGAAGGCCAAATTGGCCTCTAAAAAGCTTGGCGTGCTCAGCAGAGCGGGACAGTATTTCATGCCGGCACACCGCCTGCAACCTTACAAGGCGCAGATTCGGCTTCACATGGAATACTGTTCCCATCTCTGGGCAGGGGCTCCTCAGTGCCAGCTCCTTCCACTTGACCGCATCCAGCGCAGAGCGGCTCGAATCGTCGACGATCGAGTCCTTTCCGATCGGCTCGATTCATTGGCACTGCGAAGAGATGTTGCATCCCTTTGCATTTTCTTTCGCATCTACCATGGGGAGTGCTCTGAGGAATTGTTCGGATTAATCCCAGCCGCCAAATTTCACGAACGCACATCGCGGCAGAACTCCCGATACCATCCACACCATCTGGATGATTGGCGGTCCACCAGTGTGCGATTTAGAAGATGTTTTCTTCCTCGCACGACTTCCTTGTGGAATCGATTACCATCAGCGATTTTTCCGGACCGATACGACTTAGCGACCTTCAAGAAAAGAGCGTACTCCTTTTTAAAAGGCCGGCAACGCATCTGCAATTCCCTCCCTGGTGTTGCAGTTGTTCATGGGCGGCGATAGTCACTTACCATCAGGTGAGCCGTATGCTCGTTTGCCCCCTCTCCTATAAAAAAACTCTGCTACTAGTAGACTAGGCAGTTGAGGGAGGGCGGGAGGTGCTCCTCTTTGGACTAGGGAAGATACAACATTTAATTTTATTACGAGCATATAAGAAAATTAATTTTTACGATCTTTAATATACTTCTTAGTCACTCGCTGTACAAACAAGGGCGCACGCGGGGAGGTGCAACGTGGAGCGGGCGGGGCCGTCGCAGTGTTCTGTCTACTTTTCTTTGTTGGTCTGGGACCTATCGAGCTGATTCGTTTCGATAAAAGGGTCGTATCCTATTTCCGCACATTACATTCTCGTGACACCGCGAGCTACTTCGCGATACAGCGATCCGGGTGTAATTTCCGCTTTCAAAGTAATAGTTGACATGCATAGGATAAGCTCTCGTTTCGAACAATTTATAACATAATATAGTACATCTTTTAAACATAAACATTAACTGATAATTGTCATTAAATAGCATAAATAGAATATTTTCTACTTTATAAATACGTTAACAAACTGTGTAGTGGTTTTGCAGGAACAAGAGATGGGCAGCATTTTCCATTAAATAACTCAAAATAAAAAGAAAACTGTGGTTGCCAAACCGCCGTAACCGTAACCGAAACCGTAAAATTCCCCTATGATGCAATCTATGGGAGCGGTCTCTGTTTAGTAGACGATTTTTGATAAGCTGTAATTTATGTATGAATGTATGAATACCAGCATAAAATAGCAGCATAACGCTGCTGTGTCTCGTATGGTGAGTGTAGAGAACCGGAGATCCTTTTTTACTGGAAACGAGGCATTCCATCTTAGTCCTCACGGGTGACAACGCATCTGCATTTTAATTCATAATCGAGGATAGATGTAGATCTGTATGGGTCACAGCAACTACTTACCATCAAGTGGACTATGTGCTCGTATGTCACCCTTATTCTTTAAAAAAAATGTATGTATGTACATTCATTTTTTTGTAAAAGCGAAGGCTATAAGATATATTTCGAAAATAATTTAAAATTAAAAATTTTGTACAGCCGCCTTCAATATAAATTATTAAGTATAACTCAAAAACTATTTGTCTGACCTTGATCAAATTTATATGGGACCACATGAGAAGCACCCGCTTTCAAGTGAAATAATCATCGAAATCGGTTCTGCCACTAAAAAGTTATGAGGTAACACACATAAAAAAAACATACAGTCGAATTGAGTACCGTCTCCTTTTTGAAGTCGGCAGAAAAACCCGTCAAATGATCGCTTCTAATTAACTTGAAACAATTAAGTATTATTTTAATATTTAAATTTTTTTGTGGAAAAGGAACCCTCTTATAAACTAAAAAATGTTTGCTCTGTATTTTCGGTTACTCTGCGCAGAAAATTTTAATATTATGTTTGTCCACTGCCATTTTCACTCGTAACCTTTAAAACATAGCAAATCGAGTTTGAAATGTATGCGACATAATACACTTCATTACGTTAGGAAAATGTTTGTAACATACATATTCTTATATTTTACGAAGCAACAGAAAAGAAGTATTCGCTAAATAGGAATTCCGGGCTTTTTTACCTATAAAATAATTTATTTATAAGCCTTACCTTTTTTTCAAGAATCTCGAGAGCTAATTAAGGCCCATCGTTGTGTTTATTTTTAAACACTCATCGTTGCCTCCCTTTTTAAGGAAGAAAAATATACTTAAATAAGGAGGCCGTCTAGCAGGCAACATAATAAAGAACTTTTAAAACGATTTTTCCTAATTAGGCGTCCTTAGCTTTTAATTTTTAACAATTTAAACGTAGTCGTCCTTACATTTAGGCGTAATTTGAAAGTTTTACTTTTGCTTTTCTTTTAAGAGGATAAAAAAAACATGTGAATAACCTCGTAAGTGCCAATGAACCAATCATCACAAGCCATAATCATCTGCAACACCCATGTTGACGATCTTATAAAAAGGAGTAGGCTCTTTTCTTGAAGATCCCTAAGTTGTATTGGTGCGGAAAAACCTCTGAAGAAAGTAATTCCACAAAGCGGTTGTACGTGTCAGAAAATTTCCGTAAAACGTACGATAGTGAACCATCAAGATAATATAGATGGAATTTAAAGCTCTGATGCAGTGTATGATGGTGAAATTTAGCAGCTGGTATAATATATGGTTTAAGCGATGGAAGATGCAGGGAGATGGAACGTCTATTCGCAAGACCAGTCGATCAAGCCAATAGGAAAGAACTTGGTCGTCGAAGATTCGTTGAATACGGCTAAGTTGAAAAGATATGGATGAAAATAGAATTTCAAATAAGGCTAAACTGAAGCTGCAAGCTCTTTTGCCATGTGTTGATTTTTTTAGCAATGTCCTTAATCACCTTTTTAAATGTTGATGATAGTTCAGTGATGATTTTTAACCCTCACCTAATAACGCTGATAATATAAAAACTTTTAAACCATGATAAAAATGTACGTAAAAATATTTTTTTATTTGATGTACAGATAATGTAATTAAAAAAATATAACCCCACTACGGCATCACCAAAAATATTAATTAGCGTGCCCTTAATTAATGCTTATTTAAACATAATTTGTAGAAACTTGGAGTGTTTAAATTAAAAGAAACCACAAAAACCACACGATTAAATAATGTTTTTAACGATTAAGTAATGTTAAGCCGCCAAAATATTCATTTTTTGTGTAGCAGTTTATTTCTTAGTACAATATTTTAATTATACAAAATAATTATATTTCAAATATTACTATATATTACTTAAAAATATAAAATTCTACAATAAATGATTAGGCTCATTGAGCACAAGGCTTTCACTCACACAATTTTTTTATGTGGTAGAGCCATGCTGCAGCTATACTAATAGTATAGTTGTAGCACGAATGGGTCGGCTCGACCGGGATAGGAGCACGCTCTTACAAAATACCAGCGTAAAATAGCAGCTTAACGCTGCTGTGTTTCGTATGGTGAGTGTAGAGAAACGGAGATCCTTTTTTACTGGAAACGAGGCAGTCTTCTGGGAAGACAATCCATCTGCATTTTGATTCTTAATCGATGATAAATGTACAATGTCTATACGCCATAGCTTCCACATATCATCAGGTGGACTATTAGCTACTTTGTGCCCCCTTTTTCTATAAAAAAATGAAAAATAAAATATATGTTTTGCGATGTTTTCTTCCACCGTTAAGAAATAATAAATCAGCACTTAAAACTGTTATTTTTTTAGAATATCCACAATGCTGCAGCTTTTATGGTTGCAGCACAACTAGGGCGATTGTGTTTAAAATGGTGAGTGACAAAAACTGGACATATTTCACATTGGAAACATAGCATTCTGTCTTACTTATCCTATAAAAAAAAAAGAACGAAAACGCATCTGCATTTTGATTTTTGATTGGACCATTTCATTTTTTTGGTCTCTGAACCAAAGCATTAACTTATCAGATGGACTGTGTGCTCGTTTGTCATGTATATTCGGATAAAAAAGTGTAAAAGTTTACAACCTTACTTTGCAAACATTTCCTTTCCTTGTCGGAACTGCCAAGCGTGTCTGTAACTTAGAGTACGTATTTGTGAAGATACATGTTCAGCGAATAGGCAAAGTTCGGGCATCCCCTTAGTGCGGCGGTTTGACGGTAAGTAGTTGAGTTTGAAAGCGGGGCGTAGGCGTTCTTAGCGTTGGTACTAAATCACCTGAGCAGTATTGGAAACTAGTTTGAAGTGTACGTGGGTGCGCGAGGGTACTTTACTCTCGCTGTATATAGTACTTCGGCTAGCCAACGTTACAAAGAAAAATAGAACTGTCTCAGGGATGATACTTATTACATTATCTAAATAAGAACGAAATGTTTACGTGGTAGAGCCATGCTGCAGCTACATTAATAGTATAGTTGTAGCACAAATGGGTCGGCTCGACCGGGGAAGGACCACGCTCTCACAGAATACCAGCGTAAAATAGCAGCTTAACGCTGCTGTGTTTCCTAAGGTGAGTGTAGAGAACCGGATGCCCATTTTACTCTAAAAGAGGCATTCTATCTTAGTCCTCACGTCTGCTTCTCTGCATTTTAATTCGCAAACGAAGATAGATGTAGATGTCTATGGGCCACAGCATCTATTTACCATCAGTTGGACTGTGTGCTCGTTTGTCACCCTTATTCTATAAAAAAAAAGACATTTTATTCGTAGCTATTTCCCAGTAACCAAATATATAGAGAATATGAGCCTTTATTATATTAAGGTGTAAAACTGTTATTGAGTATTTTGAGTACGTTTTATATGATTGATAGGTCAGCTCGGACTACGCTCTCACAGAATACTGCGTGAAACAGTACAAAAAGGCTACTGAGTTTCTTATGGTGAGTGTTGAGAACCAGAGCCTATTTTTCTGGAAAGGAGGCATTCCAACTTAGTTCTCAAGTGGTGACACTCTTGAGAACTAAGTACGTATTTGCTTTTTTATTCTTAATTAAGGATAAATGTAGGTCTATGCGGCCACAGTATCAACTTACCTTCAGATGGGCTTGTGTGCTCGTTTGTCACTCTTATTCTATAAAATATAACATAGGTCCCAAAATATCGTCATTTATCATTATACAATTATATCATTAATATAAGTGGTGATATACAATCTCGTTTTAGCTAAGTCTATAAAATTGAAATACATTACGGTGAACAGCGCGGGCCTGCGCCACACTGAACGGAAACGCTCATACATTTTATTGCATGTAAATTACTAATAATGGGCATACTACGCGGTGAATCGGTCAGTCCGTCGGCGTCACTGACTCAGAAGTATATATATCTCTGTGGTCGGCGTAGGCTTTCAGTTACTTGACGTCTGGTTCTGCGTTTGGAAATCCGCTTATCAAGCTCCCTAGAACCAGACAGGCACATGTCTAGTAGTGGACTCTTACGAGCTGATAAAATCTATACATCTTTACAATTAAATAAAATTGAAGTGTCTGTTTGTAATGTCAAAATAATTGCTTTTTACAATGTGCACATGAAATTATATACGATACTTATAACAAAAGCACAATTTTTAAAATTTTTGTCTTTCTGTCTGTCTGTTTGTTCCGCCTATCTCCGAAACGGCTGGACCGATTTTGTGCGGACTTTCAGAGCAGATAGCTGATATTATAAGAAGTAACTTAGGTTACTTTTATTTTAGAAAAATAATTAATTATCGTAATAAATTACGCGCGGGCGAAGTCGCGGGCAACAGCTAGTATAGAAATCATGTTCCCATTCATACTATTTCAAATAGATGTAAGTACAATAAGGATCGGAAAGGTAAATACTGAACACACTGTGTTGTTTTTTCCACGATGAGATATTTCTACATCAAAGAGCGAATGGCCGGGGCAAATGTCAACAAAAAGAGAAACCTATACAATGCGTAATATTGCGAAATGAATAAACGGAAAAAAATTGTATGCAAACGTTTCCAACGCTGAAAGTTGATTGAACTCCTTTTGCAAATAATTACAGATTTGTGGTATATAGTTGTAATTATGTATTATTCTAATTATTATTAATAATATTCGTGGCATTGTTTGGGGAAGGTTTAGGTACAGCAGTGAACTTGTGAAGGGCCGCAATGATTATAAGGATCATGATGTATTCTTCCCTCGATAGTACAACATACAAATAAAGTAAATATGTACATAACGTAATTAATTTAAAATGTGCTTTATACTCACCAATCTGAAAAGGTATTTTTAGTGAGATCACAACTATGAGCACAGTAAACAATATTGGGACATATGCAGGTATAATTTACTCCAACGACTTTTATCGCTTTCTTCAGCCTGTAGAAGTAACTGCTGGATATTGTTCTTTCCAAAGGTTTCCAGTTCATACAAAACAAAGTTGTATTATGTTACTATTTTACACTCAAACCAGCATAGAAAGAAAGACGAAGCGCGACGTACATTTCAAGTAACCCAAAATCAAACATAAAGCATGCTCAACTTGTAAGAACATGTACCCACGTACAAATATATATGACTCATTAAAAACCCTAAAACAAAAAGAACTTATGATCTTCAAACGGATAAACAGATTTTTTTTAAAATACAGCTAAGAACACTTTCAATTAAGACACCTTTCAAGCGTATAATTAAAAATTAATTTGTACAACCGCCTTCAATATAAATTATTAAGGATGATTTGAAAACGATTGGTCTGACCTTGATCAAATTTATATGGGATCGCATGAGATGCATCAATCAAATAAAAAAAGAATCATCGAAATCGTTTTTACCTAGAAAAAAGTTATGAGGTAACACACATAAAGACATACAGTCGAATTGAGTACCGTCTCCTTTTTGAAGTCGGTAGAAAAAACTTAATCAAAATCGGTTCATCGGGCTATATGCCACAGACAGACACTCACACTACAATCTTATGATTCTATTTTCGTCGGGGCTAAAAAATTGTTTGCAACCAACAACATTATTTTAGGTGTTGGTTTCAGCAGTAATATTTTTATGGGCTGTTAAAAAAAGAAACGAGAAATATGTGTGCGTGAGGGCCAGGAAGTTGTGCATGATTTTTCGTCATTTGAAATGTACGCAGCGCTCATCTTTCTTTGTTGGTCTGAGTTTTTAACCTAACCTTCACCTTCCTCCCAAAATTGCGTGAACGATCAGTGCAACCACTAAACCCACCACCCACCACACTACTACAATAGGCAAACGCAAATCACCGTCGATAATATGACCCGTATTTCGCCTCTAAATGAGGAATCGTCAAGAAAAAAATAAAAACTGCGGCGGCTTAATGCTCAATGACCTTTAGTAAAATTACTAGAGGAATATTAGAATATAATATATATATATCTATGTATATATATATATATATATATATATATATATATATATATATATATATAATATAAAACACGCCATTCTATTTTTTCACCTCGAAAAAATTAATTTAGTTAGTGGTTAAATAATCTTCACATACGAGTATAAATAAAATCAAAGTGTCTGTATTTAATATCCAAATAACTGTCTTTTATCGAGCTCTGGGGATTATTTGCATGCTATTAAGATGTGAATCTGTTATATTTTTATCTGACCTGAATAGATTATGATGAAAGTTAATGAACAGATAGAAAACAATACCAGGAGTGATCTAAGCTATATTTTATACGAAAAGCTTTTTTCAAAAAAAAATTAAATTGAAAAATTGATAAAATAAATGTTTATTGATGATTATTTTAAAAAATCTAAATAATACCACATTAATAGATCCCATCCAGACGAAACCAGAGCAAGTCACTAGTATTTTTATAAAATGGCACTACTGCCAGCCCATAAACACGTGCAACCAATTTCAAATAAAGAAGCCTTCACATTCGCTGTCATCTCCGAGTGTAATTATACTTAACGTTTTTAAGTTGATTGTTTTTCCACATAAAGATTTTTGGATGTTTTCGAACAGTCATTCTATTAATCCTTACCGAGAAAATATTATGTACATTAATGGTTGACGATATGAATATAAAATACAATATCGGACGTGGAAAGGCTACTAGATTGATGGAGGAGACGTTCTGTTATACCACCCAACAGGCACCCAGTACCAGTTAATTGATATTCTGTAAATATTGGCGGACAAAATAAACCGAAAATTGAGTTCTCGAAACCTGCCTAAATTAATTTGCAACTTCATAACAGCGTCGTGTACAAATAAATTTTTTAATAAAATCAAATCTCCGAGCCTTACGGATAGATTCTGTGAGCGTCAGAGTAAACAACATCCAGCTATGTTTTAGACGAAATTGGATAACGTGCTAATATTTCTTTAATAAGAAGTTCTTAAGTTTTGGCTACCGACCTCTATAGCACTTTTGTGTTTCTTTTAAACTTTTTTAAATTATTTTAATGAAGGTTTGAGGTATTTTATTCTACGTAACATATAGAAAACGTCAGGAGGAAACCTATATATCTGAGAAAAATTTAGTTCGAGGGTATGTAAAGTCCGCCTACATGCACTGAAGTAGCCCAACGAAAGATTTGTTGCATAAAACTCTCAGAAATTAGAGAAGGTCTGTGCCTAGCAGTGGGGCGTAAAAAGGCTGCAAATTTTATTTACGTATTATATGCATTGTAAACTTTTGTAGTATTTCTTGAGCATCTTTCGTATATGTGTTGCATACAAGAGTATTTATGTTAAATTTTAACCTAGCTCTTGGTAAAGTTATGATTTCAAATTAAAAAGTAGGTATAAAGTTGCAGCGTACGCATACGAAACACGGCTAGGCGCAGGTCTATATGCCTTACTAAGAGGGTTGTGGGACAGGAATAAATTTGGTGTATTGGTCGTGCGATACGTGTTGGCCGATTTTACATGTATAAGATTTTTTTATTTTCTCAGACATACAGATTTCTTCTTGTAAATTATCATGACTAAAAAAAGGCTAGACTACGTTAAACTTACATGCGTATTTAAGTGTGCATTTAATTTATATATTACATATTACCATGTACCTAAATTTGTAAGCAGGAAAAAAATTCTGAGACGACTGCGCTGGGTCACATTACGATGTGACAACTTATTTGGCGCTTAATCAGTCAATATTTCTGGAAAGTTTAAAAAAAAAGTACTTTCTACTTAATGATTAAGTATGGAAAAGTTTCAGTGAAAGTTGATTTGTACTAGACGAAGTTTTGATCGAATTCTTCTTAAAATGTTCATGATTTACCAAGTTTATGTTTCAAAGTCGTTTGCGATCTTTTTACTAGTCGCTACTTGTTATTTACAATGTACTTTACAAATTTTTGCTTCACACAAAACACAATAGAGATGTCGCATAAAACATTTAGCCTGCCGTTACCTTATTTATAAATAAGCCTATCAAAAGTCTTCTGTAGAATTTAAGCTTCCCTCATAGATTGCCCCAAATGGGGGATTTTTCCTATAGTTGCCGCGTTTGGCATGTTTGTTTTTTGGAGTTTATTGGAGTTTACTACTTAAGAATCGTTTCATATAAAATAATATAGAGGGATAGTAAATATCAAGTGAAACAAAAAGTGAACCCGTTATCGTTTTCCTCTGCGCAACATATTCGCGCATCTCACCAGCTTGAAATGATTAATGTAATATAAGTCGTATATTTTTACGTAATATATTTTATCAAATCAACATAAACAAATGTATGGGTTCATATTAACCTCCTTTGTCTATTGTATATATCTTAAGGCAGTCATTTTTCAGGGGTAAACTCGAGTCACACATTTTTTTATAATCTTTACTTGTTATAAGGATGGATCTGTTGCCAGTCTCCTGGTTTGTTTCCCTCTGTCGCCTCTTACGACACCATTGGACGATATGGGGTAGTGGATATCTTACGCCGGCACTACACGGTCGACTGCCAGACACTACACAGTAGTCATTTCATGATCATTTGACTTGATTTACGTATTTTGTATTTAAAACAAATAAAGCAATACGCTAAGCCTTTTCATTTTGAATTTCCTAAATCACAAAGATTTAAAAAATTGTGCAAATCTGACAAGAATAGACAAATTCAGCCAGATCCGAATAGTAATAATGGATGTTTTTTTTTTTTAAATAATTCTAAAAATTGATTTCAATTCTATAATATTAAGAAATTTTACGTTGTATTAATTTTGTGTTGTTTTTTAAAGAAATGTAAACTATTTTTCTAAAATTGTAGATTTAAATTGGTTTCCAGGCAAATTTTTAAAATGTGTCATAAATTGTTTTGTATTTTACGAGTTGATATTAAAAAAAAATAAAGTGCCAAGAGTTGATATTAAAAAAAAAATAAAGTGCCAATTGCGAGTCGTACTCCCGTATGAAGGATTCCGTACCATTCGTAAAATACGTTTCTGGTAGGGGTGCCCCCTTTAATTTGTAATTTATTTTTATTTTTATTATTTGTTGTTATAGCGGCCACACGAGTCGGTGCTTGGAAAGTTTGGCGATAAAAAGGTTAATGATACTGGCAAGCTTATACTGGCGGTATGCAAGGAAAAGGGTCTTCTTGTGACAAACACTATGTTTAATCACAAGAAAATCCATATGTATACTCGAGAAAGAAAGAATGAGAGAAGTATGATCGATTTGATCCTGGTGGATGACCTACTGCGAAAACAGGTGATGGATACGCGAGTGTTCAGGGGTGCTGACCTGGGAACGGATCACTATCTAGTGATTACTAGATTTAGGGGTCTGTTCGGGGGTTGGCGCTACCGGATGGCAGTAACAGAACCACAGTCGGTCTGTCGCATCCGAAGCTGGAGGCTTCAGGAAGCGGATACTAGGACAAATATCATGCAAGGGTAGCCGAAAAGCTTGACACCATCGATGGCAGAAAAGAATGTGTGGAAAGAACATGGCAGAACCTTAGGGATGGAATGGTAAGTGCAGCGGAAGAAGTGTGTGGAACAATAAAAAGAGGCAGTAGTAAAAGAAGAGATGCATGGTGGAATGATGAAGTGAAAGAAGCTTAAAGATGAAGAAGAAAGCATGGTTATACTACTTGGCCTCTAGTACTGATAAGGATATGAGAGAGAAGATGAAAGAAAGATATAAGCTGCAGAAAGTTCACACAAAAGCATTGATTGAGGAAATGCGTGAAAGGGTGTAGAATAGAAGCGGATGAAAGGTTGTAGCACAACTTTAAGGAGAACTCTTCTGGAAAGAGGTTGGAAGGACCCGAAGTGGTACGATGGCCTTAAGAATGAACAAGTGCTTTCGAGAACTAATGACGTCCTCACAGAAAAATCGGCCGTCATGCAGTGATGGAGCGGATTTATAGAGAAATGTATGCGTGTGATGATATTAGTGAGGGATCCGGGGATGACGCCGTGACTGGTACGCCAGACCCGGACCTCAATGACACTGAGGTCATCAGTATGAAAGAGATTGAACGTGCGATTCGAAGTTTGAAATGTGGTAAGGCTGCGGGACTAGACAGAGTTACTACTGAAATGGTCAAGTATGGTGGGCCTCGCGTCTGGAATAGCTTTATCTGCTGTGCAATTTGTGCTGGCGGACGGGGGATGTCCCGGATGATTGGCGATCCGCAGTCATTGTGCCTTATATAAAGGTAAAGGTTCACATTTTGACTGCGGGTGCTATCGGGCGATCAGCTTGACCAGTTTAGCAAGTAAAGTCTACTCGAAGGTTTTGACACGTAGGATGCAAGAGAGTTTGGAAAGATTTCTATGGGAGGCACAATGCGGATTTAGACCTGGAAGAGGATGCACGGATCAAATGTTTTCTCTCCGCATGATCACGAAAAAGTTTCTGGCTGCTAACCAGAAGATTTTCTGTGCTTTTGTGGATCTTGAGAAAAGCATTTGATAAGGTTGTAAGGAAGAAAATGTGGGAACTGTTGCCGGGGTACGGTGTGGATGGTCGATAGCTAAGGGCTGTGCAGTCACTTTACTGTGACTGTAAAGCCTCTGTGCGGGTAGGGCATGACCTGTCACCCATGTTTAGCGTCCAAATGGGCGTAAAACAGGTTGTGTCATGTCTTCCTGGCTGTTCATACTGTATCTCGACAGCTGTTTACAGAAGCTGAAAGATAGCTGTTTGGGTGTGAAATTGGGTGACATAAAAGTAAATTGTCTGCTGCATGCTGATGATGCAGCGCTTATTGCACCATCAGAGGCAGAACTACAGGCATTAGTCACGTGTATGAAAGAGGAATGTGAAATTAAAGGTCTCCGTTTGAATGCTAATAAAACTAAGGTATTTGAAAGGGACGAAGAGAGAACGAAGTATGAAATATGGGTAAATCAGGATTGTCTAGAACAGGTAAATGAAATTGTATACTTGGGAAGTGCTTTTAGCCGGGATGGAAGATGTGATTTAGATGTGGACAGGCGTGTCGCTGCCGGGAACAAAGTCAATGGTGCCCTGATTGCGTTAGTCAAAAGGCAAGGCGTAGCGAAGAGTGCACGCCTTGCAATACATAACGCAGTCTTGGTACCGACTTTGTTATATGGCAGCAAAACTGGGTATGCCAGAAGAAGCATAAAAGCAAGTTGAATGCAGTGGAGATGCGATCTCTTCGTAAAATGTGCGGCGGTTACCATGGCCGACCGAAAGCGGAACAAAGAGATTGCAATATGGCAGGTTTGAAAGATGACCTTATTACAAAATGATAAGGGCGTGCTTCGATGGTTTGGGCACGTTGAGCGAATGAGTGAAGACCGAATGGTGAAGAAAATATATAGCGCGAAAGTTAATATTAAAAGGTGTCGGGGTAGACCGAGACTAACTTTCGAAGACCATGTGAGCAAACTGCTCGAAGAGGGAAGGGTCAAGAGTACTCGGATACCTAGACGTGCATGTATGAAGAAGATAATGAATCTGAAAGAAGCGAAAGAGGTATGTAAGGATCGTGACACTTGGCGATCTGTTCTCTCTGGCTACCCCGTCAGGGATTGTGCGTGATGATAAATATTAAATAATAATAATAGCGGCCATAGAAGTACACATTCTGCGATTTTCTGCGAATTTCAACTGTCTACCTATAATGGATCCTGAGATACAGCTCACTGACAGACAGACGGATGGACGCGTGGACGGACGGACAGACAACGGAGGCTTAGTAATAGGGTCCTGTTGGTTACCCTTTGGGTACGGAACAATAAAAACATCTTTTGCTTTACGTTCCCCTTTCTGCTCAAAATAAGCTTACTCTTCAGATAGCCATTTCAAGAGCCATTTTTAAAGACTCAACGGGACAGGAGAGAACGACTGATACTCTTGTAGATCTTACACACTGTAAAAGCTTAATTTTTCAAGTTTATGTAGATTATAATACTTATGTACTTGAATTACATTTTAATAATAATATATAAGTTTCCTTAATACCCAATACATTAAAATGTTTTCGAGACACTAACTTTTCAATAATATGATATATTCATATTTTTTTATACATTTATTTTGGAGATCGACAAATAAACGTCGGAAATATGTCAAATAAAATCACACAAAATAAATATACATTTTTAATAGTGCTTCAAAAAGCGTTGAATAAAAAACATGATTATCTGTAAAAAAAATTCAACTTCCTTTTTTCCCGCCAAAACTAGACCCGCAAGCCGAAAAATTATAATGTTTAACCTCCCTGCTTGGGTAAACTTCCTATTAAATAGACAATAGAACCACGATAAAGGACAAAAATCGTGAAAAAAGAGAGATAGATAATAAGAGTATATAAAAAAAAAAACATTGTAGATATTGTTACCTTCGTCAATTTTACTATGAAGAAATACGATATCCCGTCCTAAAAGTACATTTAGTGAAATCCAATGCAATGAGGCCAAACGAATTTGATGAATTTGTCCGTTCACAAAAATACCTAACTTCAATTTAAACATGCTCTAAGGGATAGATGTATTATTTCACTGGCACACTGTCGAACTAAAGTATGATTTTTTATTCTTATATTTTTAATTATTGAACGAAGCACCCAGATTCTATAGCTGGGATTTTTAATTAAAAAATCTGAACGGTTTTATGAACAAGAATTTAATTATAAATGCTCCGAGTCTCTTTATAGAGCAGTGGAGGTGAAAATAAATGAATGACTTTTAACTTTTTGCTCAGTGATAGCAACAAAGCAATGATAATTTTGGTAAGTTTTTTATTGTCGTATTATTTATACAAAATTTAAATTAAATCAAATGTATTAATTACTACTGAAACTTAAAAGGCCAGAAACATCAACAGGTTTTTTTTTAATTTTGGAATGTAATTATGTATTATATATATTTCCCTTATGTTTATATTAGACTAGAAAGGAAAAATCACAATCAATGAATTACGCGTCCTCCTTATCATTAGTCTGTTACGATTTACATGACAATGTGTTGGACATGAGTATTTATTATTATTATTTTTATAGAAGTGGAGGCTAGCGAGCATGTGGCTCATCTGATGGAAAGTATCGATCGCCATACGAATAACTCACATACAAGCATTAGGCTGCTACGTGCTGTGGTATTGGGTGAAGTCGTGGTCCTTCTCTGGTCGAGCCGAGCCATCCGTGCTACAACGATAATATAGTTACAGCGTGGCTCTACTTCTATCTTGTACATATTAATCTTAAGAACTATCTGTTGGGAGACACGACTGACGTCCACGTTTCGTTTCCGTTAGTTATCATTGCTAGAAGTAGTTTCGCACAGTGCTAACGTACTGCATCAATTCTGACTTCTTACTTATCATATGCAAATTAAAGGTGATTGATATATCCGCATTGATATTAATATCCTAGCCTTGCAGTCAATAGCTTGGAAACGTCTCCCAATACAGCGGTGAAGAGTTTCGAGAATATAACACACACGCTGTTTTATACCTCTGTGCAATTGGTTATGTGCTTATTATGAGAGTACAATGGTTACGTATAAATAAATACACAAGCTAAAACTTTATCAAGTTGCTGACCTCATTCCATGTTTAGTACGTTTCTCTTGCACAGTGGGAACTAAAGCGTCATATATACGAAGAAAAGTAATATTAAGTCTCGCCGTATACTTGAATGCCACCGACAGTCTTCACAGTTAATTAAATTAATACTAGCTCGGCATCTGTATTAAGTTTTAATAATGACGTTTAATATTGATGTTGATGAAATGTTAGGAGGCCTGTGCCCAGAAATGGAATGTATATAGACTTTACTTTACTAATGTTGCCAACAGTTAGAGATTAACCATAGCTATATAAAATACCGTATATAAAAAACCGTGAAGTGGCGGCGTATATAGGCCCCATATCATCCCGTGGGACAGAGAGAAACAAACCAGGAGATGGGCCACAGCGTCTTCCTAATAACGACTAAAAATACGCACGACGCTTGCCAGCTTGGCAACTATGGCAATTTTACCTCCTACGAGGCAATCTATGGGGGAGACCTATGTCCAGCAGTGGTGGTTTAGTTTATAACGGTAAGCGGTAAATAAAACACAGAGACGTTTTAACTTAAAGATATTTAAAATATGTGAAGTTCGCGCACACTTATTGGATTAGTGTGGGAGACCAACTGCTTCATAATCCGCTCGTGTAGAGACACATGTGCCACAGCGATACGTTTTATAGGCTATAACTGGAGATAATGCGGATTTTATTATATGAATATTCAAAATAATATCTTTCTTTATGACTGGTCTAACCAAACTTCAAAGTTAAACTCTTAACTAAAATACGAATTTAAGTCAAACTCCAACGTCGTTTGGGAACAGCCCGCTCTTATCCTAGTTCACGAACGATTGTTATAGAGATAAGTTATATTACCGTGTCATTTGACTAGTTCCAACAAGTTTGGTGTTACTGACACTCTCTTGACTCACTTTATAGATCAGCGGCAGACGTTCTTTATACTT
Source organism: Parnassius glacialis (assembly GCA_033319125.1). Lineage (NCBI taxonomy): Eukaryota > Metazoa > Arthropoda > Insecta > Lepidoptera > Papilionidae > Parnassius > Parnassius glacialis. The sequence continues at coordinate 15,779,236 of JAVANC010000012.1, forward strand.
TATAGTACCAATTAGAATTTGGGAGTATGTATGTACTTAGGTTTTTTTGATTATACTAATTTACTCTAATTTCATGATAGTTATTTATTTCATCTTTTAAAGCGCGATTTGCATAATTATTTCAGCGTGTTTATACATTCTTTTTTCTATTATCAGAGTAGATAAAAAATGTAGACATTCAATAAAAATCAAAACTCTTCATTACCTACAACTTTTTTCGTATGATTGAAATAAAAAAACCCCTGAAATTTATGCCCACCGCGACGGTTGTAAAATATCGATAAAAATCGGACTGAGATTTATCAAGCTATACACGCAGAATCGCATTCGTCTCAATTATTTGGACAGCCCATCTGTCAATCAGGCCTCCCGATGGAGTGATTAGTTATCGATTTCGCTGGCAAGGGAAAACAAAGAATAATTTCGAATCGCAAATTCGTTTTGTGTAAAGTTTGATACTGTCAGTTACGACATGCTATTTCCCGTAATGATAAGAACAAGTTGTACAATAAAAATATGTGAATTAAGTGAAACGTGATGGTAAAGTAATACATCGTGAGGAAACCTGGATATTATTTAAGAGAAAAATATTGATGTAATTGTATGAATTCAGTATTGGAGCAGCACGGTGGATACTTACCTACTCCCATTCTCTCTCATAAACTAGAGGAGGCCTATACCCAGCACAAGCATGGATGAAAAATACTTGACTCACCCGCTGTTTAAAACCGCGTATTAGAAAAAAAAATAGCTGCTTATTCTGACATAGTTATTTTAATCTTTTAAAAAATAAAAAATTAAATGAAGTAAAGGATCCCGTTTCTTGACATTACGCGTCCTACAAATTTACAAGAAACATCTAAAAAAATCTAAATCTAAAAAATTACTGCGCGTACATCCGCTCGATAAAATAAATTGATGTGTCTTACCTAGTTTGAAGAGAAGCGGTCACTTAGAGGTCAGCCACCGCAGAGTCTAGATTACCTGAAGATGCCTCGTGTAGAGGCGAAACACGTGTCGTATTGTCGTCAGTGGTGTGTCTGCTCTAGTGTAGTGGTGTTAGGAGTAGTGGTGCTGGGATTAGTGGTCATGATGATAGTGCACGCAATTGAGGGAGCGCGGGAGGTGCTCTTCAAACTAGGTAAGACACATCATTTTATTTTATCGAGCGGATGTACGCGAAGTAATTTTTTACCAACTTTAATATAATGGACTTGCGCAAAGTAACGCCTGATTCTATTAATTATTTTAAATATTTTTTTACAGAAGAGGGGGCAAACGAGCATGCGGCTCACCTGATAGTAAGTGACTACCACCGCCCATGAACAACCGCCACACCAGGGGAATTGCAGATGCGTTGTCGGCCTTTTAGAAAGGTGTAAATTCTTTTCTTAAATGCTCATTTCTCATATGCTAGTTTTTAAATATATATTATATATAAATAGTTTAAAAGATAAATTTTTACAGTTTTTTTCCTTTAAATTTCAAATCAATTAGTCGTTATTATAATAAATCTAGATTGTTAATAAAATATTGTGAACAGTATGTTGTGAACAATGTAGTTTACAGTATCTTGAAGTCTTGCACGAGTATACTTGGGCTTGGATTCATCTTACATTACGGCATCCCAAGCTAATTTTAGCGATCAGCCATCTTTGATATTGAAATTATCTTTTTTTAATTTAACGGCCTCACGAATGATCCTTGGTAGGAATCGGTGTTTTTTGAGGAAATTGGTGGTCTATAAAATAATAATGTAATAGCGAGAACGAAATTTAATAGAAAATATGTAACATTTAAAACCTACTGGCAGTTTGAATTATCCAACTATGACATTAGGATGTTGAATACCTCAATACCTCCGTCTACGTGTTGTGTGCTGATATGTTCATAACTTATGGAATTAAAATTTAATTAAAATTAAATAAGTTAAAAATAAAATGTTTTTTGGTATTTTTACTTTCCAAAAAGAGGCGAGGTCTGTGAGACCCAGCAGTGGGTCGTATATAGGCTGTACGTTTGATCATTTTACTTTAATGTCATATTTCCAGTAACATTGGTTTACAAGTAGTACACATATTATGATATTTATTTTAGTACCATATTCAAACAATTATTAAGTGGCGAAGCTTGCGAAGTCACTTATTGATTTCACGATGTATGTCCGTCTGTCCGTCTGTCCGTCCGTCTGTCCGTCTGTCCCACGATTATCTCGAAAACGGTTTCGAATTTTCAAATTTTGTTTTCAGCAATCGATTACTGATCACCCAGGCATCTGAACCTCCTATTTTGAAGTTTTTTGTCCGTTAGAAACCGCTACAAGGCTGATTGCTTCGCCAATTTGCTATGCTGTTAGCTTGCTAGGTTTATTATGTTATGAAATTACACCCACGTAAATTAATTAAAAATGAGTCACTAAATTACGAGCATTACTCAAACTTATGATGCTAGACAATACACGGAACAAAGAAAGATAATAAATTTAAAACATGAAAGCTCATAGTGGTAAAAACTATTTTCAAAGTACTCTATAAAAGAAAATTGAAAATTCGAAAAGAAATGCTTCAAATAACACTCTTTGGATGGGTTCCAATACAAATCTCGAAGTAATAACGTGTCAAGTCCGTTTTAAAACAAATTAGATAGATATCAAGTCGCGCTTTGTCGTGCTCTTTAAATATTATTCAAACATTTGTCGTCAAATGTAAATTGTTTTAATAAGAAAGAAATCCTTTACAAATGAGGTAAGTAGAATATAAGAAAGTGGACTTAGAATTCGGTTGCAGTTTTATATTTTAATTTTAATTATATTTTAATTTTATTCATTAATTATATTTAGTTACACTTTTATGCACAAAGTAATGAATATGGTAAACTAAATTCAAAAGTGCGTTTTCTCTCAGTCAACCATTAAGCCAAACAGAGATAAACTTACAATAGGCGGTGTAGCAAAAGATCTTATTAGAAAAATTAATAAAAAGATAATGCAAAAATAATTTTGTATGTACTTCCAAGAGATAGTCATTTTCGGTCATCTGGTTAGAGATGTGAGAAGTCTAGATAGATAGATGCAGATGACTCGGGACTGTGCTTTGTATCCTTTGTTAATTATTCTAATTGGTAGACGGATTTCTCTTACTATCTGATATTTCTCACTTATGACGGTGATCCATAGTGAAGATACGAAGAAGATACGTAGTGCCACAAGTGCGTATACTTCAAACGCAAACAAAGATATTTGTCCAAATCTACACATATCCAGTATAACATATATGCGATAATATTGTAGTAAGGCTTGGATGCAGTGTCGTGGATACGGAGATAATCACAAAAACAAAATTGGGATCGTGAAGATCCGGTGGGAATCGTTTGTCAGTGGGAACACACCTAACTACGTTATGTCTTTTTTCATTATTTTTATCATAATATTTTATTCAGGTTTAGGTCCATATATTTAGTATATCTACAATTTTTCTTACATGCAATGTTAGTAAAAGCTGAATACATCAACTATACAAAATTATGATAACACCTTGTTACTTACTTACATATTAAATTATACAATCGCATTCAAACGTTAAACGTCAAACAAAGTAAGCCATGATTCCCACTAAACTTAACACTGTATATCCGAAAACCGTTTGTGTTGTGTACATATAAATAAGCTTCAGGTAGGATTGGATAAGGATTTAAACCTCTAAGTGACGCGTTTTTTAATGCGGTTTAAAAATGCAGTAGCAACATAACAAAGAGCGTAAACGTAAAGCTCTTGAAAATGGGTAGCCATTAGACAGTAGAAAATTTAATTAGAAAACTTTGGATAAGTTAGACGCCACTGAGTGTCCTGTGGTCGGGACTTACTTTGAATGTACTGTGATGTACGTGTGAGGTCTTTAGTTCAAAGAAATAACTATATTACATCTAGTTATTGCTCGTTTGCCTTGCGTTGGTGTATATTAAACTTTAGTAATAATTATTATAAAAGTATCCCCCGTCTTTTTTCATGACATAATTGACTTTTACGGCAAATTTCGATTTTTTATAACTGGCTTTACGGCTCTGGGTTCTAGCCCTTCTGAGGCTGAAGTTACATGGTATTATTATCCTTTATAGTACACTGCTTTACAATGTGTTGATGCGTTACATTGTGCAGCCCTTGGGAGATTTTGTCGGCAACTTGAGGCAGCAGACAGCTGACAGTTAGCGATGGTATTTCAAGGCGCCTAAGTAGACAGAAACCTTATTTTGAGAATCACATCACTATCAGAGCACTTGTTTCACCGTTTCCACTAATAGTTCACATGCGCAGACACTTAATATACAAAATCGAACCACTTTTGCATATTAAAATAAACTATTTATTAATTGTCACCCGTGAGGTCTAAGATGGAATGCCTCTTTTCCAGTAAAAAGGATATCCCATTCTTTACACTCACCATACGAAAAACAGCCGTGTTAAGCTGCTGCCAACCCATTAGTGCTACATCTATACTACAATTATAGCCGCAGCATGGCTCCCTACCACGTAGAAGTAACAGATAAACTTATGGTTCATCTGATGTAAATACTATAGTTCATGGTCACCTGCAGCCTACTTCAAACAAAAAAAGCTACAAATGAGGACTAAGATGGAATACGTCACTGTCTGTAATTAAACTGGTTCTCTATACCCTTCGGACTGGAACACAGCGGTACAAGCTCTGCTATTTGGTGTCGGAAATAGTTAAAAGGGAAAAATGGAAAAGAAATAGTAAAAATATTTCGACATGTGAAATCCGTCATATACGGATGGAGCATCGCAGTTTAATTTTTTTTAATAACTGGGTTTACGGCTCTGAATTCTAGCCCTTCTGAGCTTGAAGTTACCATGTAATATCCTTCATAGTACACTGCTTCACAATATGTTGATGCGTCACATTGTGCATCCTTGGGAGATTTTGTATCATCATCGCAGACATTTAATACACAAAATAGCACCACTTTTACATATCAACAGTGTAGTATCATATAATCAGTAATTTTAACAGTGGTAGAGCCACGCGGCAGCTTTTGCTGTCGTACGGATGGGCCGACTCGAACCGGGGTGGTACCACGACTTCACAGAATACCAGCGTGAAGTAGAGGTTTACCTCTGCGTTTCGTTTGGTGAGTGCAGGTGGCCGGAGGCCCTTTTTACTGGAAATAAGGCATTCCATCTTAGTCCTCACGGGTGACAACGCATCTGCATTTTGATTCGCAAACGAGGACATATGTAGATGTCTATGGGCCGCAGCAACCACTTACCATCAGGTGGACTGTGTGCTCGTTTGTCACCCTTATCCCATAAAAAAAATATCAAAATCCACTCAAACCATTATTAAAACAATAATACAGGAGAAGCAAACCGCCGCCGTTCAAGTTCCCGGCAAAACCCTCGGCAAATTTCGATAGAATAAGTTAAGCTGATGAAATATAATATTAGCAAGGTGTGGCATGGCTCGAAATTAACTACATTTTTTAGAATACTAAAAAATCACGTTTTGCAAGCGTAATATTTTTTTATGTCGTAAAATAAAAATATCTATTTCTTTTATTTTGCCATGCTTGCCTTGTCTTGACTAGCCAACTCACTTGCCAGGCGTAGCAACTAAGACAAATATCTTCCTTAAGAGGCAATCTTTTGAGGAGGCCTATTTCCAGAGATGGACTTTTGATAGGCTTTCAGCCTAAAACATAGGTGGATTGCCGATCATAGTTCCACGAATCTCGCATCTTGAGCTGCTTTCTGTCCGGTTTATGGATTTTATAACTGTCATAGTAATGGTCGTCTATCAGAAGCCAACAAGGCTTTTGGCCTTGTCTCAAGTCGCCAATTACCATCCATGGTATGAGATAGCGTAATAGTTTCTCTTAGTTCATTACTACACGGCTGATCGTTTTGCCAGAATCGCTGAATAATACAATTTCGTTTTAGAAGCTGCTTATGTTTTCTTACATAAACGCACCTTATTCCGAGGGATTCTAAAATTAACACCATTTTCCGAGGTATTTAGAAAAACTACGTTTACGGGCTATTTACAAGCTCTTTTTATTGCAAGATGATGATAATATAACATTGTGTAGACATATTGTGACGCCTCATTATTATTATTAATAAATAAAAATTAAATTCAATGTAAAGGCATTTAAAAATGTCTTAGAAATTATATTTTAAACAATTAAAATGTTTAAAATAAGTATAAAGTTCAAATATGTTCATTGGGAATATTGAATATTATAGTATAGTTAACGCATAAATTGTCTCTAAAAAATCTCTAAATTTATTAAAATCTTGTTTAAGATATTCAAAATATATTAAATTATATAAATACAAGTCGATTATATTACAATAATAAAGATAAATAACATTTGTAATATAATAGACAAAATGGATAAAAATTTTCTAAGTTGAAGAAGGTGTTCTTGTATTAGTCGGAAAATTTCTAAGTTGATGAAAGTGTTCTTGTAATGGTCTCCATAATAAGGGGCGTTGCCGGAGACACATACCCAAGGTTATACATATATATATGGGGTGGTCGGCTGATCGACTGCTAGTACTAAGGTTGCACAATGACTAGTCCTATATTAGGGACTTATGATAGTAAGGTCTAACGAACCAAAGCATTAATATAGAAGGTCTTTATGATGCATAAGCATTATGATAGCAGAGTTATGACTTGAAGTCCCATATGAATAAGACATACAATAGTATGGTCTATGAAATAAAGCAAATATGTTGAAGGTCTCAAATATGTAAAAGCATTATATTGAAAGAATTGGGACTTGAAAAGGATTGTTATAGTGGCGTGTAGATTGTTTCACAGTATCCGAGACCGAGGTAAACTTGGACTCGCTAACCGATGTGTCCTTGACATATCATCTTAGTGCCGGGAGTAAGCGGGTTTGTTGTAGCAATACGACTTGCCCGTGGACATCGCACAAACCTACCGTTTGTGGGCGGCGTCTTAACGCATAGCGTTATGATACGTCGGCTATCTTTCGGATTAGGGTGAGTGTGTTTGGTAGTACTTTTAAGTGCAGCAAGCATACTCAACTTCATGTCTTAGTGCAATAGCGCTATGATACGTGGAGTTTTGGCTAATGATGTCTTGGTACCGTGCTACTATGATACGTTGGTGGTTAATCGATGTGTCCTAGACATATCATCTTAGTGTCGGTGGTAAGCGGGTTTGTTGTAGCAATACGACTTGCCCGTGGACATCGAACACCCCTGCTGTTTGTGGGCGGCGTCCTAGCGCATAGCGTTAGGATACGTCGGCTATCTTTCGGATTGGGGTGAGTGTGTTTGGTAGTACTTTTAAGTGCAGCAAGCATACTCAACTCCATGTCTTAGTGCAATAGCGCTATGATACGTGGAGTTTTGGCTACTGACGTCTTAGTGGCGTGTTACTGTGACACGTTAGTTGTATTTTGCGTGTGGTGCTGTCTGCTGGGACTGTATGGGGGACCTTGGGATGGTGTAAGCCTGACGATAGTCGTATTGATGCTTGTTGCATTCTGCAGCATTGCGTCTCTGCGATGGTTGTTTGGCGGGTCGCTCTTCTCAATGGCGCTCTCAGCGTCTTGGTTTGATTCACAACCCAAGTAGCTTTGCCCAAGTCGGGTCCCTTCATAGCGGGGCTGCAGACTGTCTGCCCTCCATGATGTTTTATATAACAACATATTAATATATCTCTATAAAGTTCCCACCTTTGAAAGATTGAAGGCAACTTGTTGGTGGGTGAGACAAACATGATCGAAAAATGCATATACTCAACGTCAGTGACACAAACCCTTTCTGATGGCGAATTATTACTAATATCTTATAACTGCCTATTGGCTATATCTGCCATTGTATTGGTTGGTGGAGCATATGTGTCGACCTCATGCGGGTGGTAGCTGGAGGAGAATCTGAGGAGGCTCTCAAGGCTGCGGCCGAAAGCCGCGCAACGTGGGACCCCATTCCCTTGAGGTGAGCGGTAGACTCATGACACGCTCTGCGGCCAATTGGCCGTGCTGACCATGCAATTGGTGGTGATGCCTTACACTTACATCACGTCTGCAGGAACGGCGGTCTGGCAGGTGGTAGCGCTCACGGACGGCTTTTTATGGCTAGTGTGCCTATTGTTGCCTAACCCGTGTGACGTACATTCACTGTGGCTGGATTTGATCGTATTCTGTATGGCGTTTACACGCATTGACATGCGCGACTTCGGTCGATGTTTGTGCTTACGCACTATCAAGGGGCCAAGTCCTCTTTTACTGGTTCGCCAGTTATTTTGCTGTGGACTACGGTCCAGTTCCCAAATTTGCGTACCCTTCGGGGGGAGCGCATTAAAATGGTTGGCGCTCACCGTGCGCGGCGTGTGCGGAGCCGTGTACCTCCTCCACATTTTTTTTTAAATGTGGAAGAGCGAAGCCCTTGTATCTGGTATTTGATATAAATATTGTGAGCCTTTTCCAAGCGGGAAGGGATTAATTAATAAGGAATTGACTGTTGTGAACCTGATACAAGTGGAATAAGGACAATTTATTGTTCTTAACTTTTATTTGAGCTCTGTCTTCGTGAACGGAGTTCTTTAGCTTATAAGACACTACCAACAGCTTTCGATTGCTCTCGCAAATATTCATTCTTCCAAGATACACCTAAAAGAACTAAGTTACTATACAAACACAACGTAAATAAGGGTCCTAACTAAGACGATCACGCCATAAATTTATTATACGGCCTATATTTGAACCTTTAGAAAGATCAATGTATGATTAATATATTGGTCACGTAAGTTAGATATACTTGTATAACTTATAGAAATAGATTCTAAGGAAATAAAGGTATAAATATATATAGAAAGAGCGAAGAGATGAGAAAGGGGGGGGGGGGGGTCGTTACAATATCATCAAATATCTGGAGTAATATGCATACGTTTTAAAATAATTGGTATTTTACGTCAGCAGCTGGTCCGAACCCACGCTTCATACATTTTGAACCTTATGCTCGTGACTACCATGTTTTTTTTTCAAAGTGATTTTATGGTTATTTTTTGTACCGTGTATGTAATTCTTTGAGGTAAAAATTAACATAACATAAACACTCACGCCTGTCACCCAGAGGGGTAGGCAGAGACTATGGAATTCCATTTGGCACGATCCTGACACACCTCTCTCGCTTCCTCCACATCCATATACCTACGCATACACGCTCGTCGGTTAAAGGTACTCTTAATTTGGCCCATTTTCAATATATCGCCTATTTGGTCGATAAACTTTCGCCTAGGGCGACCCTTCCCGACTCTGCCATTCACCTCTGCAACATAAATTTGCTTTTCACTCTTTCCTCATTCATTCTTTCTACATGACCAAACCACCGAAGCATTCCTTTCTTAATCCTAGTCACAACATCATCTTGCAAACCACACATTTCTCTTATCACACTATTTCTCACCCTGTCATTCAGATTCAGCCCTAGCATACTACGTAATGACCGCATTTCTACAGCATTTATTCTACTCTCGTGCTTCTTCTGCCATACCCAACTTTCACTACCATACATTAAAGTAGGCACTAACACAGCATTGTGAATTGCCAAACGTGCCTTTTTGGACACATTCTGACTTTTCACAATAGAGTGTAGAGCCCCATTCAATCTATTTCCTGCATTCACTCGTCGTTCTATATCCTGATCATATCTACCATCCCTGCTAACACACATCCCAAATACACAAACTCATCTACTTGCTCTACCAACTCCCCTTCTATTCTTATTTCACATATCGTTTTACTTTCTTCTCTTTCAAAAACCATAACTTTCGTCTTACTTGCGTTCACTTTCATTCCCTTTTCTTTTAATGTCCTGTTCATTAATGTAACCATCATTTGCAACTCGGCTGCCGACAACGCAAGTATGACTTGATCATCGGCGTACAAAAGGTATTTGACGGTTAACTCACCCATTCTTAGCCCGCATTCTTCTGCTTTCAAATTTTCCAAACAACTGTCCATAAATAGGTTGAACAGCCACGGGGAAGCCACACAGCCCTGTCTGACACCTTTATGGATGCCAAACCAGTCCGAGTAGGCCCCGTTGATCCTGACACAAGCACTAGAGTCCCTATATAGAGACTTCAATGCCTGTATCAAGCCAGCGCTCAACCCAGATGAGTTCAGTGTTTGCCATAACACATCCCTGTCCACTCTGTCATAAGCCTTCTCCAAGTCTATGAACGCACAAAAAACTTTTTGGTTTTTGGCCAAAAACTTCTCCGCGATCATGCGCATGGAAAAGACCTGATCCGTACATCCCATTCCCTTTCTAAATCCCGCTTGCACATCCCAAATTTTTCCATCAGTTTCTTTCATAACTCTTTCAATTAGTACCTTAGCATACAGTTTTCCCACAATGCTAAGAAGGCTGATACCACGGTAGTTTTTACAGTCCTGCTGTGATCCTTTTCCCTTATATATTGGGACTATCACGGCTTTGCACCAGTCTCCCGGTACCCGCTTAAGTTCCCAACATAAATTAAACAAGGTGCACAGCAGGTCTGCCACCACTCCTTCTCCAGCCGCATTTCGAGAGATACTCTATCATAACCGGCTGCCTTACCTGCTTTCATACTTTTCATTGCTTTCATTATTTCATCTATACTTATATCTCTATCTATTTCCTCTTCTTCCGGAATTTCTATTTCATTTAATTCAAACGTCTCATCACTCATAAACACGCTTTCAAAGTATTCCTTCCATCTCCTTAAACTCAAAACTTCGTCATTCAGAATACAGCCATTCTGGTCTCGTATAGCATTCATTCTAGGCTGTTTTGAATGTCCCCTGGTAGTTCTTACGAGTTTCCAGAACATTTTAATGTTTGCCTGGAAGTTATCCGATATTCTTCTATCATTCATATCCGTTCTTTCTTGCTTTTTCCTTTCAACTACTTCTTTTACTCTCTTATTTAGGTGTCTAAAGACTGCCTTTTTGTTTCAATATCATCATTCATACTGCTAGAGTTACTAGCCTTGGTTGCTAGTAAATCTAGCCATGCTTTCTTCTTTGCTTCAACTTCCATCCGTACCTCATCATCCCACCATAACGTGTTAATTTTCCTTTCATTCGTTCTCTTACTTACACCACATACTTCGGTAGCTGCATCCACTAAACCTTTCTTGACATTATACCACACAGTCTCCAAGTCTAAATCATTCATACACAATTCAGCTATACCACTTATATTTTCTCTCAATCTATATTTGAACTTCTCTCTCACACCTTCATCTTGTAACCTCTCTGTTCTTATACGCTGTAAAGCAGTGGTAGACACAGATGTCCGATGCCTCCAACGTCTGAAAAGACCATTAATTCGGCATAAGACCAAGTAATGATCCGTCCCTACGTTAGAGCCCCGGTAAACCCTTGTATCTACCACCGCGCTCCTCATTCTTTCATCAACAATTATGAAATCTATCATACTTCTATCATCACCTCTTTCCCATGTATACGTGTGAATCTTCTTATGACGAAAGAAAGTGTTCGTCACAAAAAGACTCTTTTCCACGCATACGGCGAGAAGGCTTTCACCATTCTCATTTATACTTTCATCACCAAACGTTCCCAATATCCTTTCATAACCAAGCCTCCTCACCCCAACCCTTCCATTAAAATCGCCTAATATCACAATGTTTTCATTAACCTTGCATTTCATTAGCACCATCCTTACCAACTCCCAAAACTGCTCTCGGATATAAGTGGGCTTAGACATGTCTGGGGCGTAGACCCCTAAAACAAACAACTTCTTTAAGCCCACTTTCATTCGTATCCATAGCAGTCTCGGGCTTACACATTCATACTCTTTCACACAATGACCCATTCTTTCTGAAAGGATGATACCGACTCCCTGGCATGCCCGCTCGGTCTCGTCTACACCAGACCAGTACGCGGTATACATGCCATGTGTAGTAGCATCCTTTCCCTTCCGTTTCGTCTCATTTACACATAACACGTCTATTCCTCTATCATGCATCATATCGCATACTTCATCCATCTTATCATTCATTCCTCCACATACATTCAATGTAGCCAGACGGGCTTCCGCAATCCACTTTTCGCCCCTCCGGGGGACAGAACGTGACGGGTGGCGAACCTCGTCGCCGGTTTTCCTCCCGGAGATTCTTCGCACCCCTGCCCCATTAAAGGGGCGCCGGGAACTCGGGGCCATGTCTTTAATTCTATGCCTCATGGTGCGAAAGTAGGGTGTGGTATTTTTTACGCCGCTACCACACGGCGAGGAGCCGAGTCAGTTCTTTCGGCTTTGTCGCTTGTTTAGCACCACCCGGGGGACACGTGTAGGGTGGGCCTAGGATTAGGTGGTCAAAGCCTACGGACGCGAGCGACTCATCCCCAAAAAAAAATATTTCAAGATATATTTTTAACGCTTAACTTTTGTAACTTGTTTGTAACTTTGTTTATACGTGGTAGAGCCATGCTGCAGTTATATTAGTAGCAGCTGTAGCACGAATGGGGAAGGACAACGCTCTCACAGAATACCAGCATAAAATAGCAGTTTAACACTGCTGTGTGTCGTATGGTGAGTGTAGAGAACCGGAGACCCTTATTACTAGAAAAGAGGCATTCCATCTTAGTCCTCACGGGTGACAACACATCTGCATTTTCATTCGTAAACGAGGATAAATGTAGATGTCTATGGACCACAGCAACCACTTACCATCAGGTGGACTGTGTGCTCGTTTGTCACCATATCCTATAAAAAAAAACTATTTTAAATTAAAATTTGAAATTTTGTTCAGTTCAAGCAGGAAACGTGGTAAAATATCTGACAATTCGTGATTTATTTAATATTTTTGTTTGAAAAAAATGAATAAAAGCTTCAGAAGTAAATTGTTTGAATTATATTTGAGAAATGAGTAACCTCACTTTAAAGGGGTTAGATGGAATGTAATATTTATGAGTCAAGTTCGAGGCCAGAGTATCGGGGAAGCGTTATTGGTGTTATGCTGAGTGAATAACGCTCTCCACTCGACAAGATTGCGTAATTTATTTTTTTCCCGCTCACAACCGATTTACTCGATTCAATCACTGGATTCACGAGTTTCTAACTCATATAATTCTTTATCTTTTTTAATATAGAAAACGAACTTAATTTTAAACATAACATACATAACGTGGTATTTGGTAGAGCCATTTGTACGTGGTAGATCCATGCTGCAGCTATATTGTGTTTGTAGCACTCTGTCTTGTCGGGTCGGCTCGACTGGAGAAAGACCACCCTCTCACTAAATACCAGCGTAAAATAGAAGCTCCTAATTGCAATTTCAACAAAAATATCGCCAAAATATCAACATATATAACAAGTTAAAATATTGCGAGTTTTTAATCGAAACTAAAGAGCCGTGGTAGCCGAGAAACAAAGCGCACGCTGTCAATTTAACAGTACATGATAAGCCCGGCTTCGATCCCCGCCGCCATCGATGATATTGTTAATTGTAATTTTAACAACAGATGTTTTCAATACATCATGAGAAAACCTGCAACTTTAAGAAATTTAAAAAAATCCGGAGACACGTGAAGTCTGTCAACACACATAGGGCCAGCGCGGCGGCTCAAAAATGAGAGGAGGGCCAGCTGTGGGACGTATTAAAGTTGTAACTATACTGTCTTTTATTTGGTTAAAGCCACCTATAAAAGGATATTTAAAAACGTAAATTACTACTTTTTAAAATTCGAATCAAAATGCGTATAATAAAATCTGAGCAGCCTGTGTGCAACTCCATGCGAATGAGTTTTGCCTGAAGCGAGCTTTAGAAAATATTGTATTATATGTATGTTGTATACATACATGGGACGGGAACACCAGGCTTTAATTTCACATGTTTTGTTATTAGTGAATATAATTTCATCTACATGCGGTGAAGACATATTTAAGTGAACCTATTTAGATAATTACTTTTTTATACGTACGCGAATACTACACATAGAATAAAACTAATTTTACGGGTTTTATCGCGTTTTAATTTTAATCTTTTACAAATAATGGTTGGGACGATCCCAAGCGTCGGTGCTACAGAATATATCTTTAATGTGATGACATAAAGTTGAAGGTAGGTAGTTCGTTAACTATGACATCAGGGCGTCAAATACTTCATTCCCCCCCCCCCCCCCCGTGATCACATTTGCTCTGAAGTGCTCGTAATGTCGGGAAATAAAAAAGTTTAAATTAAACCCGATAAAATTCGTATATAGTTTTATTCCATGAAAAAATTTAGTTTCAAGCCGACTTTAATAAAAGAATAAGGTATTTTAAAATCGACTATATGTACGTTAAAAATCGACTATATGTACGTTAAAAATCGACTATATGTACGTTACGCGATACCTTCGTCAGTTGTGAACTAACCATGATGGTTTCTTTTAATTAAATAGTGTTTCTTTTTTTAATTAAACAACTTTAGAGGTGGTCTTTAAGGGTGGCGAAATCAGGAATGAAGTTTTGAATAGTCCACCCAAACGGGTAAAACACTTTTAGAAAAAGTAAAAGCCGACTTCAAACAACTAAAAGGAATAAATAATTTCACATTCTGAAGTCAAGGCGTTAATTGTTTGAAGTTGAAAAGCAAATTTTTAAAATGTCTACTGTTTTTAATAAAAAAGTGTTTGAATTTTGTACAATTTAATACAGTTTCAATTTAGTTTTGTCGACGAAAACATGCTCATTTTCATGATATACGCTCACGTACACATCTATCTTCTTTTCTTCTTTATCAGCTCATAAATGTCCGCTGCTGGGCACACACATAGTATGCACATTTTTTATAGAATAAGGATGACAAGTGAATACACAGTCCACCTAATTGTAAGTGGATGCTGTGGCTCATAGACATCTACTTTTATCCCCGATAAAGAATCAAAATGAAGATGCGTTGTCACCCGTGAGGACTAAGATGGAATGCCTCGTTTCCAGTAAAAAGGGTCTCCGGTTCTCCACACTCACCATATGAAACACACCAGCATTAAACCGCTATATATTTTGCGTTGTCACGTTTAACCTAAGATCATATTGTTTGTTGCAAATTAATTTCGATACGTATATGTGCGTGAGTGTGTGTTCTACAATAAGAATTTATCAATAACACAAATAATAAGAGTCCATGACGACAGTATTCACATTCCATTCGGTGACTGTGTCCGTTTAACAAGTTAAATCCAAAGAAAAATTATGTCCGTGTCTTGTTAATTTTTTATATAATATGTATGTCCGATAACATCATCTACATGTATAATTAATGAAATATATAATGAATATAATATAATCTAATCCATACTAATATTATAAATCCGAGAGTTTGTGCGTGTGTGCGTGGGTGTGTATGTTTGTTACTTCTTCACGCTTTACGTTACGCTTCACGCTCACGGCTAGACGGATTTGAATGAAATTTGGTACACAGATAGAATATAACCTGTAATAACACATATACTTTTACTGCGGTAAAATAGCTTATTCTCACAGGAAAACACGAAAACTTCGTCTTTTTAGCACGCTTTTTTCATGTTCCAGTGGGAAAATCCAAATCATTATTCGCGGGTGAAACCGCGGGACGGAAAGCTGGTAAATACATAAAGCAAATATTACATTATATTGATATATTCATTCACAGTAACATGACAAAAATTGACCGCTTAGAGGCAGAGTAAGAATATCCACTATAAAAAATCGTCCCTGATGTCATAAGAAGTGACATAAGGACACAAACCTGGAGAAGGACAGTAGTGCCATCCTAGTAAAAATAAAAATTAAAAACAGCGATGGCCATCCAGCCTGCCAAATATAATAAAATATTTGATGTGGAGGTGTAGTCAAAAATGATGCAGTTTGTGGATTTTGTGAAATATTTAAATATTACAAAAGCACCATTATTGAACTCGGCCTGGAGAACATCAGCTTGAAAGTTGCGTTCTCTTTAGTAGCACAGAAGCGGTTATTCAATCCGCTTTACAAAGTACACTGAAAAGGAGAGGGCAATTAGAATTCAACCGACCTATGTATTGTGCATTCATTGCTGGGTTTAACGAGTCTCAAGCAATAGCTGCTTTATATTTGTAAGTAGTTGTTAATTTGAGTTGAAAGGACTTGCAAAGCTTGAGCTCTTGACTGGCGTTTGTGAATTTTATAATTATTTGGTTTCTTTAAGGTTTTAATTTAGGAGGGGGCTTATGAATCTGTCTTGCGTATGTTTATTCATGTTACTTCCTATTTAGTGCGACGGAGATGATGAATTGTATTAATGCCTTAAAGTAGTATTTACTGTTATGTAATTTAAATTAATTAACACTTAGTTTACCGTGTTGTGACGGTGTAAGAATGTCCACTACGCCTTATCATTCAGTGAGTGTCATAAAAGGCGACAGAGTGAAACAAATCAGGAGATGGGCAGCAGCGTCTTCTTAATAGCGACTAAAAATAAAAAAAACTGTAGTTGCCAACCTGCTTGCCAAGCGTGGAAACTATGTCAAATATGAGGCAATATATGCGGGGGACCTATGTTCAGCAGTGGACTCAAACAGCCTGTAACGGTAACAGTAGTTTATCACGCTCTCGACGGTGAAGAAAACAACGTGAGGAACTCAGCATGGCGGAGTAATAAAATGTTTTGAAGACATCTGAAGGCCGCCAACACGCATTGGAGAAACGCGACGGACAATTTGCCTTAAAACTCACTCAGAAATGAGAAGACTCGACTCATAGAACACCAGCGTAAAATAGCAGCTTTATACTGCTGTGTTTCGCATGGTTAGTGTAGAGTACCGAAGACCCCAATTTATCCCCTAAACATTATCATCTATATATTCCTATTCATAACATCATCTTAGTGTTCAGGGCTGACAACGCATCTGCATTTTGATTTTTAATCGAGGATAGATGTAGATGTCTATGGGCCGAAGAATCCATTTAACATCAGGTGGACTGTGTGTTCGTTTGCCACTCTTATTCTATAAAAAAGAGGCCTGTAACTAGTGCAGTGGGGTATGTAGACTGTTTCTTTTTATAGGATTGGGGTGACAAACGAGCACACAGTCCACCTGATGGTAAGTGGTTACTTTGGCCCATAGACATCTACATCTATCTTCGATTACGAATCAAAATGCAGATGCGTTGTCACCCGTAAGGCCTAAGATAGAATGCCTCGTTTCCAGTAAAAACGATCTCCGGTTCTCTACACTCACCATACGAAACACAGCAGCTTAAGCTGCTATTTTACGCTGGTATTCTGTGAGATGTAGACTGTAACTTAAATATAATATTTGCTTTTAGTTTTGATATGTGTTATAAATCCAAATAAAACCTTACTTCACTAAGGGTAATTAAGGTCTAGGTAGTTAATATTTAAGTACCTAACCGTTCTCATTTGTATTTATACACTGAATATCAAGCAACTAGCGAACTGTTACACAGAGCCAAATCGGCACGGAAGCAGTAATAGATTGCTTCAGCACACATCGGAATCCGTGTCTCATTCAGCCCGTGCCTAACAAAACACCGATATACGGTTGATTAGGCGGCATTCAACGGTAGGGGCTCAACCTGACTCATTCAATCAGCCCTATTCGCGCACATGTAGGTACGTATGTATGTATATATTAAGAGTATTATTGTGTTGTTTACGTATAGAATTTGTGTACCGATGGGTTTATTCAGCGACGCATTGATTTTGATATAATGGTTTCATGATTCTATATAGTGTATTCATGTCTTTGAGCTTAGACCTAATTAAATTTTACATAAAGAATTAAATACGAAAATATAATGTTAAAATTATACAAGGCAACCTCTGAACGTAAAAGCAAAGTCCTGTTTAAATTATCGACAACGGCAAACAATCGACTGCGTAAAAAATGTAACGCCAAAAAGCGTACGCGCGAACTATTAATTATATATGTAAACAGATATATGTAAAGAAAGTCATTTCATGTAATTCCTGCCGAATACTTGTCGAATGTCGACACCGAATGTCTATAAAAGTAATTTTGAGATTTTTTGTTACCTTTATGATCTCGCCCGATTTCAAGATTATAAGTACCTACCCTAGGTTTTGATGAGTGATAAAGGCGGCACTTTAGAGATCTTAATACCAAAAGTAATATAATACCCGAAAAACTGTAATAGATTTATCCATGAAATTTGGGATACAGGTGCTTATTAGTATTACAAACAAGTGTGTCGGTCATTAAGTTTATGAGTTATGGGGGTCAAAACACTTCGTGTACTATATATTTACCGGCAGTGTGTTTAGGTAATACTCACTGCCGCTGTTTCGTATTTTCTGCCGACTTCCAAAAAGGAGACGGTACTCAATTCGACTCTATGTTTTTTTATGTGTGTTACCTCATAACTTTGTACTGGGTGAACCGATTTCGATGATTCTTTTTTTATATGAAAGCTGATAGTTCTCGTGTGTTCGAATTTGATCAAGGTCAGACCAATAGTTATTGAGTTATTCTTAAATAACTTATATTGAAGTCAGCTGTACAAAATTTTTAATTTTTAATTATTCTTTTCCGAACTTGACTGACACACTATCTCGTGTCCATATCAGACAGGCACGTGTTTTCAGAATTGGATATATTTACTGTGTAACTTTCAGAAATGTGTAGAGTTTACAAAAACAGTATTTCTAAATTACTGTTGTATTAGTATTATAATTTGTCGGCCCAGTGGAGCAGTGTCTTAGCAATGATTTGCAGCGCTAAAGGCCGTGGGTTCGAATCCCGCACGGAACAAGTATTTGTAAGGCCTACAAATTATCGTTCCGGGTCTGGATGTTTGTCTTTGTGAAATTTATGTATATAAACTTTACCCACGATACAGGAGAAAATCCTAGTGTGGATGTAAAATTTCTTTAAAATGAAAAAAAAAATGTTATGTATTACCAATATCCTAATATTAGAATGTATTTAATCCGAAATCCAGAATAACTCTGGTTTACCAGCTATTATAAATATATTTCTATCTAAAAAAATCTACGCCTTTTGACATACAGCTTTGATATAACTACTGCTATATTTGTACTTCTTTATATATTATCGCAGCTCAATTTCATAATGTAATATTTTAAATTAAACATGTACAGTTGGTGGAAAACAATTTTTATTAAAAAGCAACAGTTCGGAAATCATGCGGCTGTTTTTCGTATCTATCAATTGAGGTCTTTTAACATAGGCCGTCGAGCTGAATTTATTAGTTTGGATTTGCGGGACCCTACCTACTAAGCCTACGCTGTCCATCCGTCTGTCTGTCAGCGAGCTGTATCTCATGATCCGTAATAGGTAGACAGTTGAAATTTTTACAGAATATGTATACACTGTTGCCACTATTACAAAAAATAAAAACAAAATATTAAATAAATAAGAATAAATTAAAAATTAAAGGGGGCTCCCCTACTAGAAACGTGTTATACGATATTACGGAACCCTTCATGCGCGAGTCCGACTCGTACTTCAACGGTTTTTTTTCTAAAACACGAGGAAATTACTTAATATTAAAAGCCCATGGTAATTCCCAAAACCACTGCAGTATTAAATTATGGTTAATCTTTTTTGTAAAATTATATTTCTTTTTGTAAATCACGTCTAATAATATTATATAGTGGAGAATAAACCATCATTTTTCACATCATAATATGGAAATAATGCTTTACTAACGTTTGAAATAATTTTTAGTATTATACGTAAAACAATAATCGAAAACTGATTAACGAAATCTCTAACAAGTTTTTCGAAAACGTTTTTTTTTTTTGTATTTGAACATGAACCTTGCATTTCCAGCAAACATTTATTTAAAAAAATGTGTTATCATTATTAAACTTACATATACATATTTCGCTTAGTCCTGTTTAAGGTATATACACCTCAGCATTAGAACTTTAATGAGTCTATTGGCATTTGCAAGAACATATTTCTGTCTATGTTAAATAATTGACTTAGCCACGGATTCTTGGACTTGTTTAATAATACATTCCAATGGCGAAGGCTCTTGACTCATATTGTGTAATGATCGATTATTGGAATGCTTGTCTCAAGACCTTTGCAAGGTCGATTATAACTGTAGCGAGTTTTAATTGATTACAATATTGAACAAATTATGTTGATATTTAATAGAAATAGGCATTTGTGGAAATCCATTATGAATGCATTTATGAAGATGTTAAAAATTAAGCTATGACCAGCATGATATAATAAAATTATGTTTTACCTAGTTTGATGATCCTCAAACAAAAATGAAATATCATGTTAAAAACTTTTGACAGGTTCACACAACAGGCGTACACAAGTATTACTCTCGATGTATGTGGCACAATATAACACTATACATATTTTCTATATCCAAGAAAGTATGCTAGACTTATCTATCAAAAGGTTTAAAAAATGTATTAAGCGAAAATTGTTTGTAAAGGGTTATTTAAATATTAAATAATTTAAAATAACCCCTGGGAATGAGGCGATCGCTACAATTCTGTTTCTAAATATCTTCATATTTCATTTTACAACATATTTTATTGTAAAATAAAAGGTGTGCTGGCTTTGTTGCTGTTTTTTACGAACCTGTCATAAAATCATTAATTTCTTCTAAACTTCTAGTGATATATACTAAATAAAATTATTCAAGGGTCTCCGGTCTCTACACTCACTATACGAAACACAGCAGCTTTAAGCTAGGCGCTATTTTACACTGGTATTTTATGAGAGCGTGGTCCTTCCCCAGTCGAGCCGACGCATTTGTGCTAAAACCTAATAAAGGTGATACTAGTGATCAAAACTTGAAGACAGAAGTTATAAGGTTAGGACCTTCTTTTGTGTAAAATTCCAAACATAAAAAAAAGTTTTGTTTTGACCTTTTTTATCTTGCATATTTTTTCAAAATTTCATAGCAATCGGTTCAGGTATTTCAAATTAAGCCGGAAAAATTAAGACAGCCAGATAAAAATTATAAAAATTGTTATTCGTGTCTTAAATAACCTGTCGAGCTTAATAGAAGCCAGCTAGTTATTTTGATATTACAGCCAGACACTTCAATTTTATTTATATGATCAATTTTATTAATAGATCTACGATTTTCTAAGCATTTTTTTTTATAGGATAAGGATGACAAACGAGCACACAGTACACCTGATGGTAAGTGGTTGCTGCGGCCCATAGACATCTACATCTATCCTCGTTTGCGAACCAAAATGCAGATGCGTTGTCCCCCGTGAGGACTAAGATGGAATGCCTCATTTCCAGTAAAAAGGGCCTCCGGCCACCTGCACTCACCAAGCGAAACACAGAGGTAAACTTCTACTTCACGCTGGTATTCTGTGAGGTCGTGGTACCACCCCAGTTCGAGCCGGCCCATCCGTGCGACAGCAAAAGCTGCCGCATGGCTCTACCACTGTTTCAGCATTCGTCCATATTCGTCATCATGATGATGATGAGTGTGATTGCTTAGGCATAACAAATTTTATTTTAACATATATTTATATTTAATTCTGTTTTGTCATTTGATGACATATTTGTTAAAATTGCAGCCTTTTATTAAATATAAATGAAGTAATATATATTTTGCTTGGCACACGAAAAAACATTTTATTTAAAAAACAGAACCGAATTGAGTTTAATAAAATCTCCGTGGCTCTCTGTGTTGAAGCCGACGCGAATGAGTTATTATGCCTTAGGCGAGCTTCAAAATGTTTGTTATATTTAACATGTCTGTTACATGGATTGGTAATGTCCGTTTTATCATATACCTGTTTTAATTGTTATTTTAACAGCTTTGTTAAAAAAATTAATTTATTTAAAAAAAATGTTGACCCAAATAAAATATGCTTTCTGTTGAACACAATAAGATGGAGTTAGTAGAAGGCTTAGTGTCTGTTGTTATTCTTATATCTATATTCATTTATCTATAGTCATATTTTTACTGTGTAAAAGTTAAACGGATTTATATTGTTTGATATCAGGCACAAAAGATAAACTACTTCTTTCTTCCGCTACATTCTCGGTTATAATTATCACTATTAATTAATAACAAATATATTGAGGATTAATTATCTGAAATAAAGACGTCAGGGAAAAATTTATCAGACTTAGTTCTGTAGATATTAGAGACTAGCTGTATCACAACTTCGTCCGCGTTGCTTGATGTATCAAAAACACACACATCACTGAACACGTAGTGCTTATAATAATCGTTGATTATTAAAACTTTAATGACTTTATATTAAATGAAGATATCTCTTCATCTTTTAAGGACTTAGGCAAGTCTAAGAAATAAAACTTAGAAAACCTAATTGAAATCTATCCAGTAGTTTCTCCGTGATGCGCGCACAACTCCAAACATCTATCATTATATTTATATAGATTATTATTATTTAGTCTCTTCTAATATATTCATAACTAATCGCAGAAATTTTATAAAGCCTTAATTTTTAAGCATAAACTATTTAATTTATCATTAAGTTAATTATGTCGATTGTTTGATCATAATAATAAATCACTGTGCGTAAATTCGACTACTGCTACGTACTACGATAATTTACTGTAGCGCTATAATGCTACGAATAACCAGCAACGTCTAATTTAAGTAACTACGTATTATGTTTGACCAACGAATTTAGTTACGTAACAAAAAAAATTTTAAAATTAAACTTGGAATTGATAAATAAAAATACAAATTAAATTGTTTTATCATCTTCTTCAGCTTATTGGCATAGTTATTCTGGATTGCTGCAAAGTATTTAATTCGTTCACAGCAGATTTTTTTAATCATTAGCTGTGAAGCGTTCTGAATTTTTAATCAAGTAGGAAGTACTTTCCTCACGGCTGACAACGCATCTGCATTTTATTCGCAAATGAGGATAGATGTAGATGTCTATGGGCCACAGCAACCACTTATCATCAGGTGGACTGTGTGCTTGCTTATCACCCTTATCCTATACACAAAATTGGATGCTGTGACGCATAGACATCTTTACATCATCGTTTAAAATCAAATTGGGGAAGTGTTGTCACCCCTGAGTACTAAGATAGATTGGCTCGTTACCAGTAAAAACGGTTTTTGGTTCAGTCACAATATAAAACACAGTAATATTCTGTTGCTATTTTGTGCAAGCATTTTCTGCGAGCGAGAGAAACTATCGATATAATTAAAAGATATGTGTTTTTGACATAATTTCACATGAAATAATTATTAAAGGCAAATGTATCATAAAACAGAACTGTGATCCAGTTAGCGTGATGTTTCTGACAAAATATCGATATACGGTTGATTGGACAGCATTCAAAGTTAGGGGCCCAACATGTACCTGTCATTCATCAATCTTATTACACGCATATATCTACATAATATGATTTTGTATATAATTATACAAAAAAAATATAAGAGTTTGAATATAATTTCCATTTACTTCATAATTTCATTACAGGCTATCAAAGTCTACTGCTAAACGTAGGCCTCCCCATAGATTTCGTCATGGGAATATTTATCATAGTTCCCACGCTTGGCAAGCGCGTTGACAACCGCCATTTTATATTTTTTAGTTTTTATTACAAAGACACTGCCGCCAATCACCTGGTTTGTTTAGTGCCAGTGCCAGCTCCTTACACCGCCTGCAACTTTACAAGGCGCAGGTTCGGCCTCATATGGAATACTGTTCCCATCTTTGGGCAGGGGCTCTCCAGTGCCATCTTCTTCCATTTGACCGCATCCAGCGCAGAGCGGCTCGAATCATCGACGACCGAGTCCTTTCTGATCGGTTTTTTTAGCCCTTTGCAATATCTTTCGCATTTACCACGGGGAGTGCTCTGAGGAATTGTTCGGATTAATCCCAGCCGCCAAATTTCACGAACGCACATCGCGGCAGAACTCCCGATACCATCCACACCATCTGGATGATTGGCGGTCCACCACTGTGCGATTTAGAAGATGTTTTCTTCCTTGCGCGACTTCCTTGTGGAATCGATTACCATCAGTGATTTAGGATAGATTAGGGACCTTCAAGAAAAAGCTTACTAAAGGGCCGGCAACGTAACTGCAATTCCCCTGGTGTTGCGGTAGATCATGGGCGGCGATAGTCACTTACCATCAGGTGAGCCGCATGCTCGTTTGCCCCTCTGCTATAAAAAAAATCTACTTTCTCTTAGGACATCCACGGGACAATATAGGGTATGCATACACCGTCACTACAAGGTCAGATATATTTCGTTTAGTACATACAAAATATAAATATGTCGTATAGGGGCCAATCTTGAGAACACTGAGTACTAGCTAAAAGCTCACTGAAGCGGTTCGTTCCTATCTCTGAAAATGTATCTAAACCTAATTTTGAACTTACCACATAAGCGTTACATTGGATATGAGTTGAAAGCTTCTTTGTTTGCACCAATACTTGTGACACAGTAATAATAGAGCATAAGCTCTACACTGTTATTAACTATCAGTAATATTAGGAAGTTGTTAAAATTTTGAAAATTTATTAATAATTAATAGGGTATTACACTCATATTCAAAAAGTGTTTTAAATGAATCCCAGAGTGATAATGAACCACTATAATTTTTATATAAATGTTTTAAAACCGAATAGTGACATAAAAATTACTTTTAATCTATCGTTTTAAATTTTAGCGTCAAAACGCTAGCCGCCATACTGTTCAAGTCGTGACGTCACTGTCCTAGAATTTTGACAATTTTGCAAAGGAATAAGACACTTTTGAATGTTTAATAATGAGTTATCATCTACATCATTGTTGTGTTGTACCTGATTGCAAAAAGACGAGCATAAGAACGCCGGGGAAGTTATGGATTAAAGTGCCAACTGATTTAAATATGAGAAATACTTGGTTAAAACTGGCAAAAAGAGACCCGAAGGCAATGTCTACAAAATCTAAACTATACTTCTGTGAAGATCACTCTGATGTAAATATGACTTATATTTAACTACCGATTAAACAAGTCGCAATTTTACTACCGGTTAGTGCAGTCGCTTCATAATGACGCGAGGGCTCTAATGCCGAACCTACAGTATTTTTGTAGCGTAAGCATACCTACTGCGCAAAAATAATTCGAAATGGCGTGTCAAACTAAACGCTCCGAAACCGTCGTAATCCACGAGTTCCTGGCCTTTGTTCAACAAAAATTGGACGTCATGGACCAGGTGTCTCTGGAGCAAATACTGATGACAAGCTTCACTGAGGACGAGATCATCCAAGCGAAGAAGGTGTTAGCAGATTCAGCCGTGACCCAAATCCGTCTTATCACACGTCACAGGGATGGACGCGGTAAGAAAGACCTGCAAGACATCTTCAGGCTGTTCAATGAGACCGACCCTGATGACATTCCAACTTTCGTCGCGCGTGATCTCAACAAGCTGCCTCCCGTGACGTTCGATCACGTAGACGTCACCAGATTGTTGAAAGACATCACCACGTTGAGAGCCGATGTTACCGACATCCGTTCCAAATTTAAGGAATCGGAACGAGCCGCAACAGAGCTGAGGAACGAAGTCAATATGTTGCGCAACATAATTGCAACATCTGCAAAATCACCGCCGTCGCAGAATGTAAATACGACACGCGGTAACCGTAATAGTAGTCATATTTCACCGATGATTGCGACTCCGTCACGCGATACCGTCTGTCAGCAGGTTGATGACCGAGAAACTAGGGCAACCTCGGTCGTTATTGCATCACCACCTCAACCCTTGACTGAAGCTATTGGTACTCCTCCGCCGAAGCCAACCTCAAAACAAGGGAAGACGTTTGCGGATGTTGCCCGAAAATCTTTACAACCGGCACCCTCTTGTGGTCGAAAGCGGAAGAATGTGGAAATAAAATCAGTTCCAGTGGTGACCCAAGACAAGATTGATAAGGACGGGTTTACTCTTGTTGAGAAGAGACGTCGGTCGCGACCCGTCTGTAACCAGCGTGGGACCGCCAAGATAAATGCGAGTACAACTCTGCGTGCTGTGGAGCCAACCATACAACTCTACATCTCCCGTTTGGACAAAAGTACGTCGGGAGAAGATGTCCTGCGTTTCGTGGAAGAACGAAGCCGATGCCGCATTGAGGAACCGATCTCTTTACATTTGCAGCGTCTGGAGTCTAATAGGTCAACAAACTTCAAATCCTACGTACTCCAGGTTCCTGCAAAACATAAAGAGACATTCCTCGCTCCCGATTTCTGGCCCTCTGGGGTAGTGTTTCGCCGATACAGGGACGCGCCAAAGAAAAAAGTTCCCTAAATAGTGTTAAGTTATGTTTATATTTTATATATATTTTTAGGTTAAGGTATATATTGCTATGGGCCAATGTTCTTAATTTTTAAGTCCTTGATGCCTGAAATAAAGTTATTGTATTGTAAAACAAAACATCATGACATGATAGGTACCTATTTCAAGTCAAATTTTGTAATAGATTAGGTTCATCGCTCGTCTGACCCGCCCTTTGTGGGCCATTTTGATAGCCCTTGCAAGTGCAGTGCAGTGTTTTACTTAATTCCTGTTTTCTTCTATTATCTGGGAATAAAGACATGGTTTGTACTCAGACCAAATAAAAAAGTGACTTTTTATTTCGTCTGAGGTACAAAAAAATATAACAAAAAGTTTTTCTCACCTAAGCTTATATTATAATATCTATAACATTAGTGCTAAAAGCGAAGTAATAAACTCGCTTTTACGAATCCGTCTTCCATGATACCTTTTCAATAAAATTTGGAATGAAAGTCAACAATCGTAATGATAACTTGAAAAATTTCGAAATTAACTAGTTAGTACACAGAACATAACCTATTTCTTTGACCTAGTGACGTCACGACGCTATCTAACATGGTGGACATCGTTTTGCAGATTTGAGGCACAGGTAAAAAAAATATTCTTTAAATTGAAATATAAAATTTATAATGCATTTTTATAAATAGAAATCAATATTTCTTGTTTACTTTTTACAAAATCTATAATAAATATATATTCTTTGACTTATTTTTACATTGTGTAAAATACCCTATTCCTCGGTCGAGAGTTAATTCTACGAAAGTTCGTTTATAGATTAAAATAGAATCATGTGTTACATAGTAATCGGTTATACAATACGAATAAAAGTCTTATATTAAATTAGATGCTTATTTTAGAAAAAAACATACTTTGTTCTTGTGATAAGAGATAAGATTCATAATGGCTAGATAAGAATATTATATGTAAACAAGTAATATTTCATAATAAACAGAGGTAGTTGTAATTTACAAAGAAAGTACTCGCCTCCGACTGATATGATAAGAGTCATGTACGGATTGGTTATTCATGTTGTATGGGATTTAAACCGTGTCTAAATAATGTATTATAAAAATAAAAATGAAACAATTCTAAAATTAAATTTAAAATTGATCAAAATTGAAAATTGATCAACATAAATTTAAAATAAATAAAAAATATTATTTAATTATCTTATATCCTTGTCCTTAACGAATAAGCTAAATTGAGTTTTTTTTATGATATAAAATTATGTAAGCATTAGAAATTAAAAAATAAAAAGAGCTTAAGGTCTATAATTTATCTATAAGACGATTATTCGTGTTATAAATAACAGCGTAATAATAAAAAATAAGCACCCTAATTATGTTTCGTTTTTGTACGTAACTGGCTAACTAGTGAAGACGCGTTCCATATTAGTGCATAGGGGGTTACAGTGCTCATTCATTTCTATTTTTAATCAATGATAGATTTAGACGGCTATGGGCCACAGCATTCACTCAGTCATTCATTCACTTAAATTGCGGCTCATGAGTTATCCTTCTTGTATAAAAATAAATATTACATATTATAAATCATAAACGGAAAGCATTCATATAAAATCTACAATTAGGCATACACCTAAAATTATGCAGCCCTGGCAATCAAATCTGTAAACTATTCGCTAAATAAATACTACTTTGTTTCATGTATCTGAAGCAATCAACATACCTAAAAAGAGCGGAGCAGATACTGCAAATATCAAATAGATTTTAGCAAATAGCCTAACGCAGTCACGAGCGAACTCTCTGTTTACTGCAACAGGCAAATATTCTATGCCATTACAATTCATTCGTTGCTTACCGGATTTCAAATAAAACATTTATATCGATTATTCCGTATATTTATTTTTATTTATTAAAATGATATATAATAGCGGCACGTTTGGCATACATTCTAAGAGAGATCGTCACTGATGCTGTAATACAAGACCGTGTTCTTACCATGGATGCATGTGTCTCACACGTTGGATGAATATCATTCTCATTATTTTTATGGTAGCTCACTGAAAATTAAAACCATTCAGTGATGACGAGTTTTATTTCAAGACCTAATTAATATAAAATATTATTATGTTATCAAGAATTTTAATAAGCTCTTATTCATATACAACACAAGCCATATAAATGCGACCGTCTGTGTTGTACAAAGACAAATTACTTGAATTTTACAAATTCAGGTAATTTGATACCTAGTAAAGATAAATTTCGTCTATCAATGTTGGGAAATAAAAAAGAAAACATTTTGCTGCTAGCAGTGCGGTAGATTTTACTCGCAACGTAACGAACTGTGATGACATGCTACTTTTAATAAAAAAACGTGTGTGTGTGTAATTATGTACGAACGTAGGAAGTTATACTTCTTTAGTGTAACAAAACAAAAATAACTAAAAATAAGTACCTTAAATATCACTTTCCACGAACACTTGAAAGACAGTTACCCAATGAAGTTACGCTTTGAGGTGTCGGTTTCCGCGCGCATCCTAACAACTTCATGGTGTCGTTTTTAGCTATCGGTGTGCGCACGCATCGTAAAAAAATCATTCTCATAATTTTTCCCAAACGCCCCAAAAGAAGTATAACTTCAAAAACTACAGTTGCTTCTTCTCTCTTCCATCAAAGGACAACAACATGCTCGGTGTACGTGAGATATGTATTTAAACCCAACAGTTTGCTTCGTCATTTATAAAGCTTACAGACGAGAAATTATTCGCTAACATCTATCTTATCATTTGATCACAACGTTTATGTCTTCAAGAGTGAATAGGCTTTTGGTAAGCTTAGACAGTACATTTTCTTTCTTTTTGTTAATGGTAAACGTCTCCACACTAGGATTTTCTTCTGTATCGTGGAGGCAATTTTCATAAATGAATTACACAAGGATAAATATTCAGACCTGAAAAAATTATTTGTAGAACATACAAAAATATGCAAACACTTGTTCAGTGCGGGATTCGAACCCGTGGTCCCCGTGGAACCCGTGGTCCTAAGCGTCACAATTCAATGCCACTACGTCATGAAGCCATCACTTTATCATCATTCGCTATAGCGATATATCAGGTGAGATAATAATTCAATTTCTGGTTTTCATTAGTTAAAAAATAATTGTCCATAATCCGCAGCTTATAAAATTATATTTAATTCGTTCGAAATTGCAGCACTTTAATGTGACTTGAAAGGCGCTCAACGGTGCCCCAAAACGGCTACACAATCTCCTTTAAAATTAGTGCTCTGTGAAAACAAGCGGCCAAATATTATTCAAGCAAACGTTGGTGACTAGCTGCGCATTGTGAGTTAATTGCAAATCTTAGCTATGGATCTGTTCTACTGATCTAATAAACGTACGCTATATATATCTATGCTCAATGACCTCAATAGTGTTTCCCAACGGATAGGTCTTAAGATGAACATGGACAAAACAAAGATCATGTTTAATGTCCATGTCACACCTATGCCGGTAGTTGTTGGGAACACTTAGCTCGAAGTTGTTGACGAGTATGTTTACCTGGGACAAATAGTCCGACTAGGTAAGTCCAACTTCGACCGAGAGGTCAATCGACGGATTCAACTCGGCTGGGCAGCGTTCGGGAAGCTACGACACATCTTCTCGTCAGACATACCTCAAAACCTTAAAACGAAATTGTACAACCAGTGCGTGTTGCCAGTGATGACTTACGGAACTGAGACGTGGTCCTTCACTGCTGGCCGTATGAGGAAGCTCAAGGTCGCTCAGCGAGCTATGGAGAGGGCTATGCTCGGAGTTTCTCTGCGTGATAAACTCAGAAATGAGGATATCCGCAGTAGAAACAGAGTGACCGACATAGCCCAACGGATTAGTAAGCTGAAGTGGCAATGGGCCGGCCATATAGCTCGAAGAACCGACAACCGATGGGGAAGAAAGGTTCTCGAGTGGCAGCCTCGTACCGGCAAGCGAAGTGTAGGGCGTCCCCCCACTAGATGGAGTGACGACCTGGTAAGATATGCAGGAAGTCGATGGATGCAGGTGGCTCAGGACCGTGCTTTGTGGCATTCTTTGGGGGAGGCCTATGTTCAGCAGTGGACTTGTGAAGGGCTGTAATGATGATGATGATGATATATATCTTGTAAATGTTGAAAATGTTGTTTGTTTTATACGTGGTAGAGCCAGTTATATTGTGGTTGTAGCACGAATGGATCGGTTCGACCGGGAAACCACGCTCTCACAGAATACCAGCTTAAAATAGAAGTTTAATGCTGCTGTGTTTCTTATGGTGAGCGTAGAGAACCGGAGAACGTTTATAATAGATACGAGGCATTCCATCTTAATCCTCAGGGGTGACAACGCATCTGCATTTTCAATCTTAATCTAGGATAATATGTAGATATCTATGGGGACAGTACTCAATTACCTTTACGTGGACTGTGTGCTCTTTTGTGACCTTCATTCTACAAAATTTTTTCATAGGATAAGGGTGACAAACGAGCACACAGTCCACCTGATGGTAAGTGGTTGCTGTGGCCCATAGACATCTACATCTATTCTCGTTTGCGAATCAAAATGCGGATGCGTTGTCACCCGTGAGGATTAAGATGGAATGCCTCATTTCCAGTAAAACGGGTCTCCGGTTCTCTACACTCACCATACGCAACACAGCAGTGTTAAACTGCTATTTTACGCTGGTATTCTGTGAGAGCGTGGTCCTTCCCCGGTCGAGCCGCCCCATTCGTGCTACAACTATACTACTGATATAGCTGCAGCATGGCTCAACAAACAATATTCCCTTTTGTTTGATATCATAGTAAAAAACCCGCTAAGTCCGATTCACCGAACATACATACGATCAAAGAAATTAGGAGGACGGAAAAAGTTAAGGTGTAAATTATAGGTTATAATTTATAAGCTATTTGCTGTTCCCCGTGACTTCGTCCGCGTGGAATTTACTGCGATTGAATTGAAAAAAATTAAAACCCATGAGGTTTTAATTTTTTTGCTCGGAACCCTAATTATTTTCCTAAAATAGAAATAACCTAAATTACTCTTTATAACATCAGCTATATGACAGTGAAATTCCCATCCAAATTGGTTCAAAGGTGTTTGGGTAATGCGTATTCAGACAGACGCGTTAGAGTTTTATTATAGTATAGAATATATATGAGCGTCTTTGACTAATGCGATTCGATTGGGAAATTTACGTTTGCTTATATAATTAATCAGATAATTGATTTCTCAGAAACGGCTTTCACTGTAATATCGTTAAATCTGAAATTTAGGGTGCAATAAACTAGCAAGGTCAAATTTTTATGTAATTAGTATTAATTGGCAATGCACAGCCATATAATTATCAATTATTATATAATTATATAGATATTTATCAAGTGAAAATAAAAGCTTCGAATAGTTTCAAACGAAGCCAAGTTGCAATGGGACCATAACAATTTCAAGCATGATTAAAGTTAGCCAGACTATGTACTGTAGTGTACGGTGCTGGACACAGGCTTCCTCTCATTGCTGAGAAGGTTATGGAGTAATGGAATAAAGGCGGCCACGCTGCGCTGTGTCTGTGGGTGTTGTCAAATTTCATCAAGTTTCATTTATCTATTACAGCCTACAAAAGTTCACTGCTGAACATAGACCTCCCAAATAGATTGCTTTAAAGGGGCGATTTTGCTATAGTGGTGGATGGCAACAACAGTTTTTTTTTAATTAAACTGTTATCAGGAATACGCTGCTCCATCTCATGTTTTAGATTCCCTCTGTCGCCTCTAACACCCACGGGACGACATGGGGCAGTAGGTATTCTTACACCACCACTACACGTTTCCAAGAAATAATTTATTCTTTAGATATGCAGTATCCTCGTGATATTTTCGAGGCGTGGTATAAATCCGTGCCGATAGAATCGAAATCCCGAATGCTCATGTAACTGATGGGTTGGGTACCGCAGTTTTATTATTATTTTCAACTGGTATTACGAAGATGCTGCTGTCTATAAGTAGATACCCTCTGTCGCCTCTTACGACACCCACGGAATATAACAATATGAAGTGGTAGACATTCAAGTAAAGAATATCCGATACCCCATATCATTCCGTGGGTGCTGTACTCGTAAGAGGCCACAAAGGGAAATAATAATATAGGAGAATGCCAGCAAAATGATTCTGATAACAACAACGATATAATAAAACAAGCCCACCTGCCTAGCCTGGCAAGTATAGGAGATATCCCCCAATGATGTAATAAATGGGAAAGGCCTACGTTCAGTTGTGGACTTGTGATAGACTGTGATGAAAATAATGATGATTAATCGTCATATTTTATTATGTATTTATACGAATATCACACATTGAATAAAACTAATTTTGAGAATTCTATGTATTGTTCCTGATTTTTATATACCTCTTATCTATGGTTTATGGGTGCTCTAAAGCACTTGAGAATTCGGGAAACAAAAATCACCTATAAAGAAACGTGATAAAATTTTCAAAATAAGCATTATTAGAATATCTTATGATGTACGAATAAAATATGAACATTTTATTTGATGCATGAAAACAGCTCATTAATTTTTGATGCATATATGCACGTCACAGCAAAAAGCAGCTTGAGCCGCTTGCGATATTGACAGATGTTTTACTGAAACCTTCTTGGTGTTCGTATTTTTTTATTCTGATATAGGTAGTTTTTTCAATTCACGAAGTCGAGTGGGCTTTACTTGTGGTAAACACATTTCTGTATAAGTGTCAATGTGTGCGTGAGTCCAAAAGCGGGTATGGTTTTACAATGAAAGAGAAGTATGTCTGGCGGTAAATTTTTTTAAACAGAATAAGGGTGCTAAACGAGCACACAGTCCATCTGATGCTGAAGCTGTGACTCATAGACATCTACATTTATCCTAGATTAAGAATTAAAATGCCGATGCGTTGTCACCCCTGAGGAATAAGATGGAATGCTTAGTTTTCTGTAAAAAGGGTCTCCGGTTCTCTACACTCACCATACGAAACACAGCAGCCTTACGCTGCTATTTTACGCTGGTATTCTGTGAGAGCGTTAACCTACCCCGGTCTAGCTGACCCATTCGTGCTATGAATAAATATAATTAATATAACTGCAGCGTGGATCTACCACTTTCCTAGCGGTAGAACATTACGGGATTACTGGTTAGTAAGGAAGAAACAAGAAAAATGCTGAATATTCCATGCCATAAGACTAAAAACTTCAAAGGATGTTTTAAATAATTCGGCCACAAAAATATGGAATGATTTGCCACCACCCTTTAAAGAAAATTTTAATATTACATTTTCAACATTTAAAAAAAGGTTAAAAAGGAGTTATTACACGAACAGAAATCTTTTTAGGCAGAATAACTGTATGTTTATTCTGTAATAAAGTATTTTTATCTAACACATATTGACTGTATAGAGGTTTACCAACAATACATAATTAAGTACGATGTGCGTGCGACCAAAATATACCCAAAACAGCAGGGACTGGCTGAAAAACAGTGCTGAGCATAATGCCCAGCGAATACTGAGCCTATGCCCGTTGCCTCACATTATAATCGTATACTGAGTAATATTAGTTAATCTGTTAATTGTGAATGTTTATCTTTTTTTTTTAAATTTTAAGAGTAATCATTTTTATGTGTGTACTTACTTTGTAAACTTTTCATTTGTAAACTTATTATTGTGTGGCAATAAATATTTATTATTATTATTATTAAAAAAGCTTGTTTTTTATTCATTTAGTTCATTAATTTAGACAAATGATTTCTCGGTAAAATTTAAATATTGTATTAAAAATTTCCCAACAATTTATTTCACATTTAACAACGCGCTGCAGTGCCAATTACTTCAATTATTATGCTATGCGAGTCTCACTCTACTGGTTCTTTTTCAACGATAATATTAAATTGGAAATATGAAAATTTCAAAATATTTTATAACGTAAAATAATTATATTAATTTTTATACATTTGTGTCGCAAAATGCGAAAATGTATTTATTTTTATTTTTTAAATATAATATTTATTTTAAAATTTAATAGTGCATTTTCGCATTTGTTTGATAATAATTAAATACATAATTACAGGCGATTAGAAACAGAAACAGAAACTTTTTTATTCAATATAGATTATAAGTAATACTTATTAAAGTAACTCTTTTGTTTAATTACCACTAGTTCGTAAAATAATCTTTTTTTTAAACGATAACAGCTTACAATCATGTATAATTAACAACACAAAACAAATTAGAAATAGTTTGGTAGCGATCAGCTCAGATGTATGGAACAATATATTATATATATATGTTTTTTTTTAGAATAAGGGTGACAAATGAGCACACAGCTCATTGGATGGTAGATGCTGTGGCTCATAGACATATATCTACATCTATCCTTGATTAAGAATCAAAATGCATGTGTTGCCACCCCTGAGAACTAAGATGTAATGCCGCGTTTCCATTAAAACGGGGTTTCCGGTTCTCTACACTCACCACACGAAACAGCAGTATTCATTTGCAGTGGTCCTTCCCCGGTCGAGCCAACCCATTCGTGCTACTAAAATATATACGTGCGAAAGGTTATTATATTTTGTACCATCATTATTGCAAACTGTTTTCACAAGTCCCTGCTTAAAATAGGCCCCCCGAAAAGATTGTCACAAAATACGGTCCTGCACCGCTAGCATGGGCTGGGGACAAAAATTTTATCCACCAATTATATCCACTGACAAGAGATAAAATTATCTTGTCCCTATGCCAAAGCATGGCAACAGGGAGAAGTATATCCCCGTTTGACATAGCGAGTAGACATATATCTCCCGTCCGTAGCATGGAGCCAAATTAAAGACAAAAAATTATGATTTTTTGACATTTGAAAGGGACAATTCTATCTTAGTTCATTGGACGTGGGCTTAAGTTTATATTCATACAAAAAATGTATCTAAGTCTAAGTCTATCTCCCATTTTATCTACTGTGGATATTATATCCACCAGTGTGCCCATGCTCGAAGGGTGGATAAAACTAAGCGAGGGGATAAACATTTTCTCCTTTCCTCGGGGATAAAATTGTCTCCGGCCCATACTAGCCCTGCTGAGCCACCTGCAGCCATCGACTACATGCGTTTTTTTAATGGCTTACAGCCATTAACACTAGTTTAAAAGAATAAAATATTGCTATTTTTGAGAATCTCCTTTTGGTTTGACCCTCGTATATTTGTAAGTGACCCCATGCCATCAATAAGCTATAACTTTTTGCAATAAATTGCTTATGGGTATTTTTATTTAAGCTATTTATCTTGTATTATAAATAAATGGAGACAGGAAAAAGGAAATTGGAAATGGTTAGTCATTAAACAAAACGTTTCATGTAATATTGGCGTATTAATTTTTTAAGACTTCGTTTGCCTTTTCGTCCTTTTTGCTTATATCAGGTAAGAAACTTATTTTTGTAAAGTTAATTAAAAGGCTTATAAAAAAATTAATGAAAATATCGTTGATCGATTTGGGTCAAACGTTGAATTAAGTACTTTCATAAAAAATGACAGAATATTAGAATAAATTGCTTTATTACTTTGCCTTTGGCATTTTCAAACGGAGAATACGAAAATTATTAATAATCAGGATATTGTGCTTGTATAGCAAAATTAAGACTTATCACTGTTACAAAAGTCGTCGAATAATTCACAGACCAATAAAGAAAGATAGACAGAGCGCTGAGTACAAACAATTCAAGTGATGCCGAAACCTTGCTCAACTTCTTGACCTGAATGCGGGTGCACACATCTAAATTCTTTCTTTTTTTTATTAGTAAAAGCTCACTTCTAGACATCATATGTACATAAAAACACGTAGCTTACAAATTATTTCAAATGCATATACGTTTAGGACAGACATTAGTGGTTCATATTTCACTTTTTATAACTTTATCGTATTGTTTAATTTGTATACAAGATGAAGTAAGATACGTACTTTTAAAATTAAGAGGGGCCTTGGTAATACCTTTCTTAAACGACTAATACTCTATATATAGGACCACACTCTAACAGAATACCAGCTTAAAATGGCAGGTTAATGCTGCTGTGTTTCGTATGGTGAGTGTATAGAACCGGAGACCCTCTTCACTGGAAAAGAGGCATCCCTTCTTAGACTTTACGGCTTACAACGCATCTGCATTTTGATTCTCAAATTAGAATAGATTTAGATATCTATGGGCAACCACTTACCATCAGGTGGACTGTGTGCTCGTTTTTCACCTTTATTTTATAAAAAAAAAACCTTTCTTAAATAGCATAACACTAGATGGTAGAACTCTATCCTGTTTAGGAGAGTTTTTGGCGGGAACTTGACCGGCGGCGGTTAGCTGCTCCTGTATTATTGTTTAAATAATGGTTTGAAGTGGACTTTGATATGTAAAAGTGGTGCGATTTTGTGTATTAAGTGTCTGCGCATGTGAACTATTAGTGGAAACTGTGAAACAACTGCTCTGATGGTGATGTGATTCTCAAAACAAGGTGTCTGTCTACTTAGGCGCCTTGAGATACCATCGCCAACCGTCAGCTGTCTGCTGGCTCAAGTTGCCGTCAAAATCTCCCAAGGGCTGCACAATGTGACGCATCAAAATATTGTGAAGAAGTATACTATGAAGGATGTGTAATTATTATAATATTATATTGTAAGTTCAGGCTCAGAAGGGCTAGATCCCAGAGCCGTAAAGCCAGTTATTAAGAAGAATAAAATCCTGTTTAGGATAGTCCTGTTGGCCGTAGTTGTCTATAGACTACAGTAGCCACTTACCATCGGGTGAACTGTAAGTTTGTTTATCGCTTTAGTACGTTCAACAAAACTACTTTTACGGATTCTAACGCGTCGGGAATTTAATAAAAATAAGTTAATTATTATTTTTAATAAATCCCCTACGTTTTTGGGTGCTTTACAACACCCATGGTCACGGGCGACTGAGGTGATTGACGTCCCGATGTCAATGTTAACCCGGAGTATTTTAATCATTAGTATTTGGTCCAATCTACGCAGAATGAAATCACTGTGTCACGAAGTCTTGCAGTGGTATGCTTGGGTTTAGTCTTAATTTAATAATTACAGGATCCCACGCAAGTGGTAGTATCCAGCCTCTCTCTCTCTATCATTGTGACCATGGGTGCTGTAAAGCACCCGAAACATCGGGAGTGTAATAAAAATAAGTTATTTAAACGCAATAGAATCCGTAAAAGTAATTTTATTCAATCGCTCCAGCTTTGTAAGAAAGGGCTTCACTTTCTTAATTTTTAATTTTCATAACATCATTCTAAAAAAACAATGTACTCCACTTAGTTTCGTGAATATTGACCTCTTATGCTAATTAAAAAAAAACAGAATTAAGTTACAACAGTTTGTATAATTTTGTTAAACGTCCACGAGTACCATTAAAGAAATATCCTTTAAATGTGATAATCCTACGCTTTATTTCTCTTAGTGCTCAAACACATCTTTGCTAAAAGGAAAATTGTATATTATTGCGTATCACTTAATCCCGTTGAAGTGGGTCCGTGGGCGGGAAACATCGCGTTGCTAAGCGATTAAACTCCTCTTTACTACCACTTAATATCTATTTAGTGGAAATCGCCTTAAATAGTTACCTATTCTTCGAAAACTAAGTTTGTTGCTGCCCTTACAAGATCTTCTTATCGTAATCACTAGCGATTTATAATAATATTTTAGTAATAGAGTGACAAACGAGCTAACGGATCGCCTGACGTTAAGTGTAAAACAGAATAGAATAGAATAATTTCGCGAGTGTCAGCCTCGTACGTGTGGCCGAAAGTAGGATGGCCCCCCGCTAGATGGAGTGACGAATCGGTAAGTTATGCAGGAAGTCGATGAATGCAGGTGAATTAGGACCATGCTTTGTAGCTTTCCTTGGGGAAGGCCTATGTTCAGCAGTGGACTTGTGAAGAACTGTAATGTCGATGATAGATTACAAGTAATACTTATTGAAAATTATTAATGCTCTTACCACTGGTTCAGAATATTCTCAGTACTGGGAAGAATCAGCTAGAAACCCAGCGGGAATCTTTTCTAAAATAATAATTTATAATTATTTACAAAGTAGGCGAAATGAATTGTGCATTAGAAACAGCAGGGTAGTGATCACTTCCATCTCTGGGGTTATTAGCAGGTATATATTATAATAAATAGAGCCGTGGTAGCTCAGATGGTTAGCGCTCGCTGTAAGCTTCACAGTACTCGAGCAACCCGGGTTCGATCCCCGACGGCACCAATGAAATTGTTAATTGCAATTTTAAGTGCTGATTTACCACGTGCTCGGCGGTGAAGGAAAACATCGTGAGGAAACCTGCATGTATGAGAAATAAGAAAAAAAATATTTCGAAGACATGTGAAGTTCGCCAACACGCAATAGGGCAGCGCGGCGGACATTTTCTTGCTCTAAAACCCTCTCAGAAATGAGAGGAGGCCTATGCACAGGAGTGGGACGTAATAGGTTGTAACTTTTAACTTTTAGAAAACAGCAGGGTGTGAAGTTGCTAGTCAGAAAAAAGAAAGAGTGGTACACTCAGCCGCAATTGAAATAAAGTAGAGCCAAGTTCGGATAATAAACACATTATTAAAGATCATTCACTCTCGGACAAAGTTATCGTGATTATGTACATGTAAACGTGATTTTTTAATCATTCGCTTAAAAAAATGTAAATTATAGCAGAACATGACATTACGCATTTTACAAATGTTAAAAAAGACAAAGCAATAGATAACACGTATATAGATATAAGAAAAAAGTGTATAACAGGAAAATGGATGGCATACAATTATTATGATTTAACAGGTCTAAAATCGAGGAAGTTCTTGGAAGATGTAATCACGTCGTAGCCTTTAAATAAATGACTTTCAAGTTCAGCGAATCCATCGTATCTGTGGTGTCCTATAAGCCGAAAGGCTAAGGGAAATACGACAATAATCTTTCGGTATTCGAAAACTACCTATAGTATAGTATGAAGCTAATTTCATTAGGAAGTTATTTTTTTTTATAGGATAAGGGTGACAAACGAGCACACAGTCCACCTGATGGTAAGTGGTTGCTGTGGCCCATAGACATCTACATATATCTTCGATTAAGAATCTAAATGTAGATGCGTTATCAGCCTTGAGGACTAAGATGGAATGCCTCGATTCCAGTAAAAATGGTCTTCCGTTCTCTACACTCACCAAACGAAACGCAGCAGCGTTAAGCTGCTATTTTACGCTGGTATTCTGTGAGGGCGTGGTCCTTCCCCGGTCGAGCCGACCCATTTGTGCTACAACCATAATATAGCTGCAGCATGGCTCTACCACGTATAAAATATTGTAACGGGCATGATTTTCCAAATCCCAGATTTTGACATATTCACATATACAAGATCCCTCAAAATATTTTAAGGCCCCTAGAGTCACTAAGACTATGGTTTTAGTAGGATTTCTGTGTATATATAAATAGGAATACGAAGTTTGTGCTTATGTGCATAAGTATATTCGGCTCGCGTGCTGAGAGCAAATAATAATACGAGTATCAACGTCGGACGTGTTTCATTTATTATCAGGAAGATGATGCTGCCGATCTTTTGTTTCATTTCTCTCTGTCGCCTCTTACGACACCTACAGGACAGGATATAGGGCAGTGAATATTCTTACATCCTACACCGTGATTAATTTGAATATTTATAATGATTTCTTATATTTACCCGAAGACTACACATTAAATGAAACTAACTTTCATGGATTCTATCGCGTTTATTTTAACGGGGGGGGGGGGGGGGGGGGGGGGGTGTGACTAGAATGGATGCTGTAAAACACCCGAAACGTCAGGAATTAAGAAGTTAAATTAAACGCTATAGAATCCGTCAATATTAGTTTCATTTATTGAATATTTATTTTACTTGTCGCCTAATAATTTAACTACTTAAATTAACGTATATTGTAAATAAATACTTAATTTAAGCGGTAATATTTTATTTAATACTAATATTTGTTCCCTTTAATTTTATTTGAAATACAGCTCGACTATTTCTTGATTTATTTAAGGGCGTTCCCAAAGAGTAAATAATCACTACGTTTTAGGCGTTCCGTTTTCTTTTACGACCCATTTAACACAGCACGAAGTGCACGGAAATATCATTTACAAAGCAAAATACCGGTTCACTTCAGCAACTTACAACTTAAAGTTAAATAATTTTGGTATCATTTCACGTCACTTACTGTACACAATAATATTAATAAGTTCATACTACAATAATTGCCTTTTTTATTAATGAAAGTTCGATATCTTGCATTTGGTTTGGAATTTGAAGTCACACGATACAGACTTTAGAAAAAGTATACCAAACATTCTTGTATACTGTTTATAATGTTTTTATAGTTTGGTAATAATCATATAGACAGTTTTTTTTTATAGAAGTAAGGATCTGTAACGGACACAGTCTTCTTGATGGTATGTGTATGCTATGGTCCATAGACATGTATACACTTATAAAAAATCGGCTGAGCTATCACCCCTGAGGACAAAGATAAATGTGTCATTACCAATAAAACTGTTTCCGTTTTTCGTCAGTCCCCCTACGAAAGACAGCAACATTACTCTGCGTTTAGGATGATGAGTCTATTTAGAGATACGTCGGTAATCTGTGCAAATGTGATTCTTTTCGTACTGCACCTATAATACGCTACCGCGTACCTCCACTATGTACAAAAATATCACCATCATTATAATAATTATGAATATGACGTTCTCTTAGCTTATTTCGAACCTTGTGCATATTATTGGATATTGTTTTAGTTCTGCAAACGTACGGTCGAACATAAAGACACTCAATCGTTGTAACCTTACCTGTGTTAAATTAAAGGCTTATTCAATAACATCATTATGTACATATGTTATGACGGAGAGTAATTTCAGAGGAACGATGCCCTCAACAAAATTACAAGGAGCTAAGACATTTTTAAGTACATCTTTAATTAGGTATTAATATTTTGCATATATTTGATCATTTTTGTCGCCAAGGAACCGTACCATCACAAAGCTCCGGTTTGTATGGAAAGCCAGTATAATTGCAGAACGTTATGCGTTTAAAATTATTCCTCAGTGGTGACAACAAAACAAAACATTTAATAGTCTTCGTCGTTCAAAGTAGTTTACATGTATCGATGGCTACTGAAATATACAGACACAAAACTAAAATAATTTGTATTTTTGAATAGCCTACAAATTAATTATTGAAATCAAATCTTCGACTCACAGCTACTGTAAACATTTTGTAGAAGATTAAGTATGAAATGAATATCAACATGTACCACTTTAACACATACAAGACCAAATATCTACACTATTCATTTATATAATGCAAATGTTAGAAACGTAACAAAATATATAAAGAAACAAAAACAATCTAATTCCGTTACGCGAGAGTATCATTCAATTAACCTTACACAGCATTTAACCGAGCTTCCAACGTCTTTGTACAATGCCGGGGCAAAGTTTACGTTTGCCAAAGTCGCTGTATAAACAGTGCTATGCGTCGAACTAAAGGGAATTTGCATGTTTACACACGGGTGGTTGCCGCGTCTTCGTATCCACCGCGTCGGTGTGCGCTGTTCCTTGAAATAAGTTAGCCAAATAGTGGCATCGCAAATATTGGCCACGTATTGGGAGCCATGCGACTTTGTTTATATGTTATACTTGTAAGTTGCGTGATCAAGTTGCTTTAAATAATTATAATGACGGTGTGCTATCAAAATTCACACTTAAACAGTCACACTGTCAGTTAACCTTATTCCCCATTGTGTTCATTTACTATGCATATTTTAAAACTTTCTGCATCTGTATCTATTTTTTTTTTAATTTTGCCGGTGGAGTTTTGTATCCGATCACTCTGCCCAGATCCGAATAACAGATATTTATGCCTTGGTAATACCTTTGCATCATCATTTGCATCTCTATTTTCATTGCATAAGAATTTCATTACATTTTGTTCGAAGCCGATACGTGAAATTAGTATGTACAAGCGCGCGTGCGCACGCGAGCGCGCGCTCGTGTGTTTGTGTGTGTATGTGTGTGAGTGCTACAGTGATCGATAATCCATCTAACATGTAATGTTTTAAAAATACTCTCTCAGGTCTTAATTTTTTTTTTTAATTTTTCTGATATGCAGGTTTCATTGCGTTGTTTTTATTAAACACGCGGTATATCTGCGTGAATAATTGCAAACAACCATTTCATTGTTGCCGACGGGAATATAACCCGGGTTGGATGCGTACTGTGAAATTTTAGGCGAGCGCTCATCCCATAACACGTATAATATATTTAAATAAAGAAACACAAATGCGGCTTGATATTTGACAGAGCTTAAACGTCACAATATATTTTCTTATCATTTCCACTCGAACAAGCCGCCTCAATGTCCCTTCCAATTACAAGCCTCTAAAGATATATAGGTACATAGGTAAATGAAAAGCTGGCCCTGCTTTAAGACGGTCCTGTGGGATTGAAAAGGGACTCTTCTGCACGGTGACAAGGCCCCCGATTCATTCAAGATAGATGATTCAATATCGGAGTACGTATAGGAAACAATTTCCCATAAGCAGGGTTCGGTTTTCGACATTACTATAACAGAATAAGTGGATTTGTAGGGCAATTTTCATTTAAAATACCAGGATATTTTACAACTCGCAAGCGCACAAAGCACAAAAAAGCAGCTAAGATATATATACAGACGTTTAAGCAATGGGCAACACTACAGTTGAATTGGTATATCGTCTTAATATTATAAACTTTTTTCAATTGGAAACAACAAGACATCTATTGTAACAAAACTTCCTTAATTCATGTTCTCGTTTCGTGTCCGACTGGCTGCGTTTTTACCGTTTGAAAGTAAATCGTTCCATTTTTAAACTTTAGGAGTGTCGTATATTTTCTCGTAACTTTTAATTTTCTATATTGTCCTAACTTTGTCAACAGATTTGTACAGATTTTTTGCACGAGTAACATTGGTCATTCTTTGTTACATTTTTTGCTTAATTTGGAGCAATTATAATGTAATTGCTACAAATAAAATCATTATTTACAAATGTTCCATTTAAATATGAACTATTACAAATTTTTATTATGTATTTATTTTTCTTAAAATATGTATCATTTATTTATGTGTATGCACATTATATACCCGCGAACTACTATAGTCAGTCGCAGCCTTTATAATTGCGGAACATATTGTCGATAACAACAAAAACAGCCTACAAATAAAAATTTGCGCACAAAGCCACATTTACCAGGACTGAAAGGGGCATTCAAAAGGTTTTAGATTCACAACCCAGTCGATGAATTCGCCGTTCGCACGGTTGGCTGTCGTATCGAACGGGGCGACCGGTATTGGAAATTATTTCTCGGGGGCGAATTTCTGCCGTGGACATAAGTAGGTCGCGGTGTTTTATGGCTACATTTTTAACCGGTGATGCTTCTTTGACCCTTTTGTGTAGATAGGGTTTCGTATTCATCGTCTAAGCGCTTAAAAGGAAAAACTTTTTTTAGTTTTTTGTTTCTTGGCATTTATTCGTATCTTAATTAACTTATTCAGTAGAGCAATTTTATAGATTTCAATTAAATACCTTAACCTACTTCAGACTGTATAATATAAAATAAATTATATATATTTCCTCGTACCGGTAGGCGAAGTGTAGGGCGACCCCCAACTAGATGGAGTGACGACCTGGTAAGATATGGAGGAAGTCGATGAATGCAGGTGGCTCAGGACGGTGATTTGTGGCATTCCTTGGGGGGAGGCCTATGTTCAGCAGTGGACTTATGAAAGGCTGTAATGATGATGATGATGATGAATTCCACATAAACATAAAATATCACAATACATATTTTATTGGAATCAGGGTGACAAACGAGCACATAGTCCACCTGATGGTGAGTGGATGCTGTAAGCCATAGACATCTACATATATAAAACTCAGATGCATTGTCACCCCTGTGGTTGTAATGCCTTGTTTCCGGTAAAAAGGGTTTTGGGATATCTATACTGAATGAAAATGAAACAGTGGGTAGGCGTCAGAATTTTCCTCACAACAATTTAAAATAATCAATAACTGCGGTTGACAATCCACCTGGCAAGCGTGGCAACTGTGGCACTAACTCGCCACTTTGAGGCAATCTATGGGGGGCGACCTATGCTTACCAGTGGACTTTCAATATGATGTAATGAATTAATGAAAAATATAATATGTTCAAGAATTTTCACTGCTCAAACGAAGTGTCATCTCAATCAGTGTAGCCACTCTGAAGATAGCCTGGACAGACTAACAGACAGACAAAACTTTTGCAAATGATAATTATGACATGTGTTTGTTTTAATGACATGCAAGTAACCTCTTAAGCTCGATAAAAGGCAGTTACTTCGATATTACAGACTGATACCTCAATTGTATTTATATAAATAGATTTCAAACAAGAGTTTCATTAATATTCTCAAAGGTTTCCAGCTTATGGTGTAAAAATTATATTATAAATTAAAAGAGTTAGAAT
The DNA here is from genome assembly GCA_033319125.1 of Parnassius glacialis. Taxonomy (NCBI): domain Eukaryota; kingdom Metazoa; phylum Arthropoda; class Insecta; order Lepidoptera; family Papilionidae; genus Parnassius; species Parnassius glacialis. The sequence goes on from JAVANC010000012.1 coordinate 15,824,121, forward strand.
CCGTACATTCCCCCTTTTTACTTTCATCGTTTTGATATGAAGAACAATGAAACGTTTTATAAATATTGTTCTACTGGGACGATCTCTGATATTTTTTACATAGGACCTTTTAATTTTACATTGTAATTTTTCTGATACAGAAATTTTATACACTTTATGCACGAACGTTAATCGTCACTCTGCGGGGACTCCTGACACAGGTTTTCTTTTAAACTTACTAGGAGGGCTTATCTACTAAATTCTTTAAGTGATTAATCTTAAAAAAAACATTTATTTATTTTATTTATTACTAGCTGACCAGGCAGACGTTGTTCTGTCCTCTCCGAAGACCCCTGCTATGAAAAATCCTTAAATTCGCAATAAAAAAAAATTGAAGGTTGGACCAAACGGAACACAGTGCGCAAATTTTCATTGAAATCAGTTCAACATCGCGGACAAACAATGTGACACGTAATTTTTATATATAAAGAATTACTATTGGCAGGCGAATTGACGATCACATAACCAGACATCTCGTAACTTTAAAGATCCTGTCTTAAACGGGAGAGGTCCATGCCCAATATTGGATTATTACGGTCTGTTAACGAAGAAGAAGAGGAAGAAAATTGAAAAAAGAATCGCTTAAAGCTTCGAATATATTTCAAGACATTGTCAAAGTACAGTAAAGTAGTACGTCCCACTGCTTTTTGGGGGTGGAGAGGGGCAGCAGCTACTTCCTAATAACGACTAAAAATAAAAAAATTGCAGCTAGCAACTCGCTTGCCAAGCCTGGCAACTATGGAAAATATCCCCTCTATGAGGCGATAAATGGGGGAGGCCTATGTTCAGCAGTGAACTTTAATGGGTTGTAACGTTATGCTTCGTAAGCAATTATTTTGCCATGCCGCTACAGAGCGTATTGAATTTCACGTCTTTGTATAATTTATCCATTCCTCAGTCATGCAGGTTTTCTCAAGGATAAAATATATTTAAATAAATAAAGTGTATATTGATGCGTTTATTGTAAAAATGTTGTAATTCAATTCTCATTTTCTTTGTGTAAGAGCATTGTGTAGTTTAATACGTACAAGAAAATATTTTAGTATAAACAAGTTAAGTACACATGAAGAACTTTATCATTTCAAAATGAAATAGCTTTAATACTATAAAAATGTTGCTAGATTTCGAATAACCGACCGCGCGAACTTGTCTGCTTCTGACGTCTGGTCTCTTGTTACCAGAGCTCAGAGCAGTTTTATTTTCTTTTGAAATTTTCGTCTTTTGTTTTGTATCGAACTTTCACACGTTTTATTGAAAGAGGTTCTTTATTTGGCAAGTCTGTTAAATTTAAGAGACTATTTCGCTAGAGTATTTTATATAAATGAATATTTAAAAAGAAATATATCACTAAGTTCACTTACATTATAATAGCCGGAATAGATAAGATACATGCGAGATAAAAAAAAAAACAGTTTAAAATAAACGCAGTAAAACTCTTAAAACTAGTTTGTTCCGAGATAATGGCCGTTTTTAAAAACCTATATTCCACAAAGCATGTTAGTTAAAGTTATTCTTAGTTATAACTGATAATTAAGGCTAGCTAGTTTATGGTTTGAGAGGTCGTAATAATTTAATTATGCTAGTAGCTCGTACGCGCTCAACCCAAATTCAACTCCTGCAGACATCACTAAAATTGATCATTATGTGAGTGCTGATTTACCTTCTTTTTTATGAAACTGAAGTGACAAGTGAACTTAGCAGTCCATCGACAACGAACCCAACAACAAACGAAGAAGGTTGGAGATTCGTTGTCAACTCTGAGAACTAAGATGGAATGCCTTACTGCCTGACATGACACTGCACAGCATAACAGTGCAGCACTGCTGTTTAACAGCAGAAATTAGAGTGTGGCATATATGTACACTCAGACGGACAGGCAAAATAGGAGTCCTATAACCTAAAAGGAAACCATCGTGGAGAAACCTGCATCTTAGAGAATTCAAATATATTATGAAGACATGTGAAGTCTGCTTACGCACACATGAGCGTAGTTTCATCGTATGTACAATTATTGTTCACCTAGCAAATACAGCGCTTAAGATTTTAGGCGTTAAATTTGAATAAATTAATATAATTTTATTTGCATCTTTATAATTTTCTACCTTTGTTGCGTCTAGCTAATTCCTTGAGACTGGATACGTACCTGAAAAAAGAAAAATAAATAAATAACTGTTAATTACCACAATATATACACAAAAATTACAATAAGTATGTTATGTAACATAATAAAATGATGTGTATTTTTTAGTGTTTCCGTGAAAATTCAACATAAAAAATCACGATTCTGTCTGACGGCCCGTAAGTCTTAAAGGCTTCTTTTATACATTCGTACATAGATAATTGAAATTTGGAGGTTGGGAAACGTCATTTTATAACTAGTAAGAGTTGTATTTTTGTTGTATTTTTTTAAATTTGACATAATTTATAATTTTGCTTTTAATTTAATTTTAACTATTTTGTGATAAATTCCTAACTAACACCGTCACCCCTTAAGTATTACGTAAATAACAGAAAAATATGTCATGAATAAGCATGAACAAGTATTTATTTTTTCAGATTTTCTTTATTTTATGCATTTTTTCAAATATTTTTGAATTCATTGGAGAGTTTCTCCGTTTTCAGTCATACACGCTCATGTATTCAGGGTACTATATCGCGGTCGTTCAAAATGTATGCGTCGTACACGACGCTACACAACACGCCCCGCCGAACATTCTCTAAGGTCTAAGAACACAAGTGAGGCCTGAGTGCCCATTCTGTTTGAGCGTGCAGCGCGGCGTAGCGTGCGGTTTGTATAACGTACAAACCACTCTTGCATTTCGTGTGTTCTGAAACACTCTTGTATTTCTTGTGTTCACATTTCAATCGATAACTAGATCGCTTAAAATGTGTGCCGAACGCGTCACTTCTCAGCGCGCTCCGTGAAACTCTCTTAGGCTTAGCCTTAAGCTAGGGCCTGAATAGAGAAGATGCAGCGAGGCAGCGAGGTGTTTATATTATAGTGTACTGTATATTACATTTTCATAAGTGATGGCAGCATGAGCTGTATGGAAAAAACGCTGTCATGCCTCACCCGCTTCGCAGGACGTTCGTAACTCAGGCCATGCCCTAACTATAAGAACTATCAAGGCACAACACTCTAAAGAGCCCATTACAGTAAATCGTTTCGTGCAACATTTTGTGCGTTTCAGTGCTACATCAGCTGTATTGCAGTGCATTTAAAAGTTTCCGCTTTCCTCCTGCCGTGTAAAGTGTAGTGGAGAGTGTTTCCCGCGCGGCCATTCATCTATCATTACGTCCGACTTTACAGTTGCAAACTGCCGAGAGGGCCATCGATTATTGCGAAGCATAGTCTTTTTCCTAACCTTCATTCACTTTATGATTTAAGATTTAAAGCAACAGAAAAGTCATTCATCATTCAAAATTTAATTAATTCCTGCATTTTAATAAAAAAGTGAAATCATTGTGATGTTAATGCTTTTGGTTTCATTTTTATGTCACTTTTTATAAAAAAACAATTGACGATAGAGCAGTCCAACTGATGGTAAATGGTAAATGCAACCCATGGACCCTTGCAACCAACTTCAAACGAAAAAGGCTTCAGATGCGAATCACCATCTGAGGACTAAGACAAAATACTTCACAGCCTGTAATTGCACTGGATCCCTATAGCCTTTAGTCCAAAACACAGTGGTTCACGTACTGCTATTTGACGGTAGGAAAAGGTATGAGGGTGGTAGCTTGCCAGAAGCTCGTAAGTATAAAAGGAGATATCTAGTCCTACAAGAAACCCTTGGAATTTCTTTCTGCTGTTTATCTATGACCGCATCTTTATTTCTAGCTTTTGAGAAAATTATATAAAAAAGAATTATAAGCCATTGCATAATTAGGCTAGGCGTTTGCCGTAATTTCACAGTACGCGAGCAACCTGGGTTTGCGTGCAGGCGAAGAAAACGTCGCAAGGAAACCAGCATGTTGGCGTAATAAAATGTTTCGAAGACTTGAAGTCCGCCAATACACACTATAGCGCGGCGAACTTATTGCTCCATAGACCTCTCAGCAATGATTGGAGACCTGTGACCAGATGTAAGACATATGAAGCACAAAATAACACTCAATATTTTGTATATAAAAGATAATTTAAAAAAAGTATAGTAAGTAGTTTTGGCATGGTTTTATCTGGGGGCACGGTAGTGGCCCCGTCAAGTCGAGCAAAAAAGCGGCACGGCCGTACCATCCTTTTCTCGAAGCACTTCAGGCCATTTCCAAAACCCTCTAACTTCGTTCTGGATAAGACTGACTGACCTGAATTTTCAGTGAACAAGTAAAAATTGTATAAACTCGGTATATTTCAAATTTCATTAAATTTGAACCAGTAGTTTAAGAATTATAACTAGTCAAAGTTTCTTAATTTTGTCACTCACTGACTGACCGATCATCAAAACTCTAAGGCACTTCTAGTAAACATAGAAGCTTGAAATTTGAAATACAATTATTGTTTAATATATAAATCAAGGAAAAATTAAAATATTTTGCAATTTCGGTCCAGTTTTCGAGATACACCAACTGCATAAATAACTTTGTAATCCCATATAAATAAGTAGGATTACAAAGTTACATTTGCAGTGAATGAATCAGTGTACCTATATATGTATAATATAATGGAATAATAGGTGTAGATAGGTACCTAGATATAACTATCTACAAAAAAAAAGGAGATGCCATCAAAAACATAACTTGTAAAAAAGCCAAGTCTCGCTCTCGCAACACAGTTCTTCTACCGTAAAAAGTTGTGAGATCCATGTAATACCAAGTCGGTTAATTTATTCAGTCCCTACTTAGGGTCTATCTGTCTTAAATTATTACGTAATTAGCTAACCTAACAAAATCTTATAGTGACCATATCAATATCTAAAATCTTTTAAGTTTTAAATAAATAGATTGACTTGGCAATCGCACTAAACAATCTAATTTAATATAATATGTATTACTTGAGAGATACATTGTGTTTTCATGCGATCTTTTCGTGCCGTTCTTTTCGTGAAGGTTCCTAGGACGATAGGGAAATTCATAATTTTCTTTATTTTCCTATTAGCATCTGCAATTTCACCTTTGTTACAAAACTAACACTACACGTTTCCTTTGTTACAAAGCCTTGGCGGCAACTGTACCATATAACAATTACGTTGTGCTCGCAGTATGTTATGTGTTCGACAAGGATGACCTTATTGCTTTGTAGCTCGTACGGGTACGAGCAAGTTAACATATTAACATCACGTAACAGACTTATCTGGTTACGTTATCTCCCACTTAACTAGGATCGACAATGGCGACAATTGAATTCAAACAGAGAAGTCTCAAGGGAATATATAGAGACAGAGTCATTGTTAGCGAAGAGAATGGATATCTAAGAAATAAATAATTCAGATTCCTTTGTCCGCAACTACTTTGATTACAGTAAATAAAGTGTTATATTTGTAAAAAATGTTTATAGAACATTTTATCGTAAGAGAAATATACAAAGCTCTCTTTGTAAAGATGTAACTAAAACTTGGATAGAATCGTGAAAAATTGTGAAATACCGAAATACTTCACAAAAGAATACAAAGGATTAGCCACACAGTGAAGAAAGAGTTATATGAACTAGTTTATAAATGTACATATTTTTATTCGAAGCAAAAGGTTTTAGTGGGGCTTGTCGGCAGCTGCGTGGTTAATGGCGCGCGTCCACTGGCGTTTTATTAGCGATGTTGAAGTGGCGGCCACTCCGTACCCGTACCGACGAAACTTAGCCGTACCAGTACCAGGGGCGGTTAGCGCAGGATTTTTACGAGGGCATAAAATTTCACTTCACTTTACGTACGCCAGTCAGTACAAATTTGTTTTGTTGATTCTACTTCATTTCGTATGCCGTAACCGCCATATTGCCGGTACGAGTAATAGCAAAAGGCGGGCATTTGTTTCTTGTTCCTTTTTACGGGTTATTATCGTTTCTCGAAGTTTGTGTACCGTTTATATGACGGACTAATGACTTTTTTTAACAAAAGACTAAGTAATTAAATTACTACTACTACTACTAACTACTAATTACTACTACTAACTATGTCTTACGATAAATATAAATTGTATTATACACACCTCAAAGCACATAATATATCGTCGAATATATTATATTATTATAGAACTAACTGTTCCCCGCGACTTCGCCCGTGTGTTATTTGGGGTTTTAACTTTTTTTTTTGCGCGGAACCCTAATTCTTTTTATAAAATAAAAGTGTCCTCATTTACTCCTTGTGACATCAGCTATCTGCCAGTGAAAATCCCGTCAAAATCGGTCCAGCCGTTTCGGAGATTAGCCGGAACAAACAGACAGATAGACATGCAGACAGACAAAAACTTTAAAAATTATATGTTTGTTATTAGTACCGTATATACTTTCATATGCATTTAGTAAAAAGCTGTAATTTTGAAATTACAAACAGACACTTCAATTTTATTTGTGTAGATAGAGTGGAACAGAATATTTTTATTAGAATGCTACGGTATAATATAAGGTTTTAAGTATAATTTCAGTACAATATATTCCTCTGGATCACATTTCACATAAATTTAAATTATCATATCTTAGAAAAAAAAATCTTCAAATTTCATAGTACGATAGTAGAAAAAAAGTTTTTGACGAGAATGTTTACCCAGGAAAATTATCCATCCAATATATAATGACGTATGGATCTGAAACGTGGTCCTTCACTGCCGAGGCTGAAAGCTCAAGGTCGCTCAGCAAGACATGGAGAAGGCCATGTCTCTCTGAGCAATAGACTTCGTTATGACGATGTCTGAACTAGAACTAGAGTTACTAACACATACTAACGGATCACTCAGCTGAAGTGGCAATGGGTCGGCCACATTCGTGGTAGTGCCACGTCGCAGCTATGTTTTGGTTGTCAAATCAACTCGACCGGACAAAGCATCTGCATTTTGATTCTTAATCGAGGATAAATGTAGATGTCTATGGGCCACAGCATGTGCTCGTTCGTCACCCTCATTCTATAAAAATATCATACCAGTAAGCGAAGTATCGGGTGGCCGTCTACTAGATGGAGTGACGAACTGGTAAGAGATGCAAGAAATCAATGATGCTCAACACCGTGCTTTGTGTTGTTCAGCAGTGGACCTGTGATGGGCTGTAATGATGATACTGATAATCTTCATCATTATCATGTCCATCATGTCTCTTTATGTGTTTCACTATGGAGATGAAGGACATATGACATATTGACTTGCCACTGCTGAACATAAGTCTCCGCCAAGGACTGCTACAATTTATAGATGAAGTTGGTAATTTCTATTTAAGCATATTTTAGTGCTGATTTTTCACATGATTATTGCTTCATTAACTTATTACAGCTAAATGTACAACGCTGACCTTCCCAATAAATGGTTTTCTGAGGAGATCTTTGCCAAAGTAGCTACGTATGACAGGTGAATTGGCGACAGCAATTTTTAGTTGTTTTTTTTTTTGGATAGGGGTGACAAACGAGCACACAGTCCACCTGATGGTAAGTGCTTGCTGCGGCCCATAGACATCTACATCTATCCTCTATTACAAATCAAAATGCAGATGCGTTGTCACCCCTGAGGACTAAGATGGAATGCCTCATTTCCAGTAAAAAGGGCCTCCGGCTACCTGCACTTACCAAGCGAAACGCAGAGGTAAACCTCTACTTCACGCTGGTATTCTGTGAGGTCGTGGTACCACCCCCGTTCGAGCCGGCCCATCCGTGCGACAGCAAAAGCTGCCGCGTGGCTCTACCACTGTTTAGACAAGTTGTTACAAAGAAGATCTAAATAATATGATTTCGCTCTCAGTTAAAGTGGTTGACTATACGCCAGCGCAGAGATTTCGAAATCCTGTCCACTCTGTTTTCAGTTCTTAATGATCCTTCCTCACCCCTTTATCTAAAAGAAAGATTTAAATTCCATATCGACACTCATTCTCTCAATCTCCGTTCTTCACACAGTTTATTCCTGTCTACTCTTCTCCACCATTCTAGGTCTATGTAAAATTCTTTCACAGTTACTTTCATTACCCTCTGGTACAAATTACCTGTTGACCTGCGAACAATACCTGCCAAAAATGTTTTTAAAAGAAAACTATATGAGCATATCCGAGGTTGAGTCAACTTACTTTATATGTTTATAGTTATTTATATATACATTTATTGAGATATATATATGTATAAATGTGTGTATTTATTTATATATGTATATGAATTATATATATTTTATGTATGTGTTGCATGTATATATTTAAACTGAATTATGACAACTTAACTGCCCAAACTCACTCTCTGTTCTACCCCAGGTTAGCTGGTAGAGAATGCCATAAAGGATTTAGCTCGACATTTGTACAAATATTTGGTGCAATAAAGAAAAAATAAATAAATATATTTGAAATTGAAAAATATTTCAAAGACATGTATAATCCGAAAAAGCGCAATGTCCAGTGCGGCAGTATAAGCCCCGCTTCAAATCCCCTTCAACATGAGAGTTAGCCTGTTACTTTTACTTTTTTCTTTTATTAATTTTATCTAATGATCAAAGGAATACATGTTATTTATTAACGAAGTATCTCAATTTAGTTTATTGAAATTTGTCAAACTTGGCGTTTTCCCAGCCGCGGGACAAACAACTAGTGCTCGAGTCCTTATAGATACCGAATGACAAAACTTTGCTTGTTAATGGAGAAATATCTTGAGTCACAACATATCTGTGAGCCTTTATAGCGAAAGTTTCGAGTATTGCACACGTTCAAGTATTAAATCATTGACCCGGCCGGCGCTTCTATCGAAAGTTTTCGCTGCTCTGTGGTAATATGATGGACGTCGTGGAAATAAGATATTTGACGAACTTGTAACTAAATATCGATATTAATTATTACATTTTCTAGTAGTTTCAGATAAATAGCTATATAAATCTATATCTATCTTTACATATAAAAATTACGTGTCATATTGTTTGCCCGCGATGAACTCTGAAACCACTCAACCGATTTTAATGAAATTTTGTAAATGTGTATTATTTGCTCCAACTTGAGAGATTTCCTCTTAATATTTTTATTGTGATTTTAAGGGTTTTTAAAGGACTAAGGATCGTCGGAAAGGGCAGTACAAAGTCTCCTGGCCTGCTAGTATATCTCTTATATATTAAAATCAATTTCTGTTTGTTAGTCTCACAAAAACTCGAAAATGACTGAACCGATTTTCATGAATTTTTTTGTTTGTGTTTGAATAGGATAGAATCATTTAAACGATTCTCAATTGGACCCGGTTGTCGAGATCTAGAAGTTACCCGTACGAAGCCGGTGCGAACCGGTAGTATGTTAATATTTATGCTTAAGCATATTAAATGGATAGAAAATCCTAAAGAATTGTATCAATTACTAATTAATACTATTATATAACACATATTATCTGTAAAATCCCTACATAAGACTAATAATATACAAATGTATGCAACATCAGACGGTCATGCCTATAGTGCTCTATAGCAAACTTGCTTGCAAATTAGTTTCCTTATGGAAATTAACTATGATCTACTCGTACCTATCATAACACACTTACTTTCCAAATGTGTTTTTAGTGTCGTTTGTTTAAATTAATAATTTAAAATTAAAAATTTTTTACAGCCGACTTCAATATAAGCGACTTTAATATAAGTTATTTAAGAATAACTCAATAACCATTGGTCTGACCTTGATCAAATTCATATGGGACCACACGAGAACTATCAGCTTTCATATAAAAAAAGAATCATCGAAATCGGTTCACCCAGTACAAAGTTATGAGGTAACACACATAAAAAAAAACATACACTCGAATTGAGTACCGTCTCCTTTTTGGAAGTCGGCAGAAAACGAGTCATATTATCAGTGAGCAGCGACAGGGAAGAAACCAAATCTAATTCATTTTATTGCAAGATGCGAAGTTATGTATAGGAGGTAGTTACATAATATTACTAATAACAGACAATACATAATATCTAAGGACTATAGATTAATGTATGAATTCAAAATAAAATTTACGAACCATACTATATAAAAAATCTGTCCAAAAAGTTATAGGCGTTTGCGTTTTACGAGGTAATCCATAGGAGTGTCCGTAAAATATATATGGATAATATAATTTGCTTTGTATGTTATTGTTAGTAATATTTGCACTATGTAGATTTCTGTGTATTATCGGAATCATCATTGTCAGGCTGCGGTAACACTGCTATAATCAAGCTTCCAAGACGCGATATTAGCCCAATTAACTCTACGCGTCAAGCCAAACTGTGCTGCATTGTGTATTGCTTAGGAATATTCGAGATCATGTTTTTAATCCTATAGTTAGTGAACGGATTTGTTTTATTTGTTAATAGGAAAAACCATGTTCAGTTGTGGACTTGTCATAGACTGTAATGTATGTAATGATATTAAGAGGAACTTTTTACGAAATATCCATTAAGATAGGAAAGATGTGGATGTCTATGGGTCACAGCAACCACTTACCATCAGGTGAACTGTGTGCTCGTTTGTCAGCCTATCCTATAAAAAAATTAAGATCTTTGAAATTGTACGTTTTTAATTTCAGAGGTTTTTAGAAGTTCTATTTAATATATTCAAGATTGTGAAAAAAATGCACAAAAACAGAAAACTTCAACCATAGTTAAAAAACTTCCGTAAATCTGGGACTTATAGGTCCCAATTTTATGACTTATAATATTTTTATATAGAATATGGGTGACAAAAGCACACATTCATCCGGATGGTATAAGTAAATTATCGTGGCCCATAAACATCTACATCTGTTTTCAGTTGAGAATCAAAATGCAGATGTATTTTCATTCTGGAGGACTAAGATGGAATACCTCACATCCAGGTAATAAGGGTCTCCGGTTCTCTACACTCCCATACGAAACGGAGCAACACTAAGCAGATATTTTACGCTGGTAATCTGTCAGAGCGTGGTCCTTCCTCGGTAGAATGACCCGTTCATGCTACAACCATATTATTATAGCTGCAGCATGGCTCTTACACGTATAAATATGTGAACTGTGTTACTTACCTAGCATGTGAAAAGGGCGAGAAATGGGATATTTGACTAGTGATTGTATAGGCGATGGGCTAACTATTTTCCATCTATACCCATATTATTTAGCTAAAATAGGTACCAATGGCTTGCTGCTATTTGGATTCTGTCTACACCGTCGGGGATAACAAGCGTGACGCAATATATAGGTACGTATGTGAAAATGCAATGAATACTCGATAAGATATGCTCGTAATTAAACGAAAGTGCAGACAATTATTTTCATGATCCGCTATTTATCCCTCTAACATCGCAAAAACAAGTTACAGTAGTCATCATAATTACAGTCCTTCACAAGTCCACTGCTGAACATAGGCTTTCCTATAGATTATAATTGTATAATATCTTCCTCCAAGGAATGCCACAAAACACGGTCCTAATTTGGAAGGGGCCAGAGCGCTTGAGAGTACCTTTTTCCCGATCCGTTGTCGGTTCTTCAAGCTATATGATCAGCGCACTTTGCTTATTGGCCCGTTAGGCTGTTTTGGTTACACTGGTTATGTCCATTACCATATATATAATGACTATCTTGTTGGTCTAGTGATCAAAAACGCGGTTGCTGACAAACCCGGGCCGGACCAAAATCGGTCATTGGATTTTTCTGTCCAGAAATTCTCTGTAGCAGGTCGAAGTCAGGAAGTTTTTTTACGTGGTAGAGCCATGCTGCAGCTATATTAGTAGTATAGTTGTAGCACGAATGGGTCGGCTCGCCCGGGGAAGGACCACGCTCTCAGAGAATACCAGCGTAAAATAGGAGCTTAACGCTACTGTGTTTCGTATGGTGAGTGTAGAGAACTGGTGAACCTTTTTACTGGAAACGAGGCATTCCATCTTAGTCCTCACGGTTGATGACGCATCTGCTCTTTGATTAGTAATCGAGGATAGATGTAGATGTCTATGGGCCATAGAAACCACTTACCATCAGGTGGACTGTGTGCTCGTTTGTCAACCTTAACTTATAAAGAAAAGTTGTCAGTGTTTCACCCGCGCACCTCGTTAAGCACATAAAGTTGTTGATCCTGCGTCTTATCTCTCTCTGGTCGTGTAGGTTCGCACTCCGATCAGAGTATGAGAATGAGGGAATATAAAGTGGACTTGTGCTTGTGCATACACTCGGGCGCTATAATCCTGTCCTGAGCAGCTGGCTACTCTCCGTTGAGACTGGCCACCATGAACGAAATCGTGTCTGGACGACGTGATTATTATTATTATATTGGATAATAATATTATCATTGAAATGATAAAACTGAGCGGTTATATGCAACGATAAAAGAATATTTATGTTTGTTTGTTTGATTTGTGAAATATTGGGGGATGGGAAGTGCAGTGGTAAAGCGTTTAAATCTCCCACAGAACTATCTCTGTACGGTTTACAAATAATTGTGCTGATTTCGGATGTATTTTAATATGCAATCTATGTGTGTAGGTGTAACTTTCTGTTTATAACAAAGTAAAAGAGGTCGAACAGTAATTGCTCTATACTGAATGTATAGTGCGTTACGCTGTTTTATTGTTGATAATGATTAATTGCGTAAGAAAGAGAGCAAGTTGAACATCCACTCTCACACTTTTACTATATGTCGGAACATATAACATGAGATCCCACTTCTGATCTCGGGAATACATCAGGAAAGGTTAATTGTTCAAAATAGTAAAAGTGTGAGAGTGGATGTTCAAGTTGCTCTCTTCCTTACGCAATTAATCATTATCAGCAATAAAACAGCGTAATGCACTATAAATTCAGTATAGAGCAATTACAGTTCGACCGTACCGTAATATGTCCCCGTCACAGTTGCAAATCGGTGTAGTGTCAATAACACGACGGACATAATTACATGATAACACCCAAGTATGCAAACCAACGGCAACACTACCCATATCATTGTAACACCGGGCAGCCTTAGTAACGTTAGTAGGATGAAACGATATTCGGTATTGTGTCACTTGACCGTTAAATTGCAACTATGTGTTAGAGCGCTGAATCAGAATGTTGAATAACATTGTAAAGTAAAGATAAATGCATACTATATCATGCATTGTTACATTATTAGTGTAGACTGTCTTCTTTGTCTTCTTTGTAGTTAGTAATAATACAAATTGATAATAATCTAAGTAAAGAAACATACGAGTATGTCCCACTGCTGTGCACTGGTCACCCCTCAGGAACGATTAATCCGACAGAACAGCCAGCCGCGGTGCCCGAGTGCGAATTGGCGGATTTAAATACCCATTTTTTTATAGAAGAGGGGGCAAACGAGCATGTGGCTCACCTGATGGTAAGTGATTACCGCTGCCCATGAACAACCGCAACACCAGGGGAAATGCAGATGCATTGCCGGCCTTTTAGAAAGGTGTAAGCTCTTTTCTTGAAGGTTCCTAAGTCGTATCGGTCTGGAAAAATCGCTGTTGGTAATCGATTCCACAAGGAAATTGTGCGAGCGAGAAAACTTCTTCTAAATCGCACAGTGGTGGACCGCCAATCATCCAGATGGTATGGATAGTATCGCGAGTTTTGTCGCGATGTGCGATGGTGAAATTGAGCGGCTGAAATTAGTCCGAACAATTCCTCAGAGCACTCCCCGTGATAGATGCGATAAAATACAAGAGATGCAACATCTCTTACGCAGTGCCAGTGTATCGAGCCGATTAGAAAGAACTTGGTCGTCGACGATTCGAACCGCTCTGCGCTGTATGCGGTCAAGTGGAAGGAGCTGACACTGGGGTGCCCCGGCCCAGAGAGGAGAACAGTATTCCATGTGAGGCCGAACTTGCGCTTTGTAAAGTTGCTAGCGATGTGCCGGCATGAAATACTGTCTCGCTCTGCTGATCACACCAAGCTTTTTAGAGGCCAATTTGGCTTACCTTCCAAGTGACCACGAAACTGCACACTATTCGATATGTCGACGCCGAGGATTCCGATGCTAGCTGAGGCAGCAAGGGGAGTGCCTTGAAACTGAGGAGATACAGACAAAGGGGTTCTTTTTAGCGGTAAACGCGCAGACTTTTGTCTTTTGGGGATTGAAGTGGACTAGATTTAGTCGCCCCCAATCCGAGACTTTGTTCAGCAAAGACTCGACTTCAGGCACAAGTTTGTCCCGGTACTCGGCGACGTTTTCCCGAGAAATATTGGCACGGCCAGTATATAAGGCATCACCAGTGCTGTCGTCTGCATAGCAATGAATGTTACCAGTTTGCAACATATCATTGATATGCAGGAGAACCAGCGTTGCTGACAGTACGCATCCTTGTGGAACACCAGCGTTGATAGGATTGAAATCAGAGCATGCACCGTCAATTACGACCTTGATGCTCCGATCAGCAAAGAAACTGGTGATGCATTTGCATAATTTCTCGGGAAGTTCTTGTATGAATTTGACAAATAAGGGCTAGGCGAGAAAAAGTGTTAGATTTTTCCGTCTCGACCCCCATTCTACATTGCGAGCGAGAATGGAATAATATCCTTCTCCCTCGCACTTTTTCTTAATTTCCATGAAAGAAGTATTATTTTAAATGACGCTTCATTTTAATAATAATAATCATCATCATCATCATTACAGCCCTTCACAAGTCCACTGCTGAACATAGGCCTCCCCCAAAGAATGCCACAAAGCACGGTCCTGAGCCACCTGCATCCATCGACTTCCTGCATGTCTTACCAGGTCGTCACTCCATCTCGTGGGGGGACGCCCTACACTTCGCCTACCGGTACGAGGCTGCCACTCGAGAACCTTTCTTCCCCATCAGTTGTCGGTTCTTCGAGCTATATGGCCGGCCCACTGCCACTTCAGCTTACTAATCCGTTGGGCTATGTCGGTTACTCTGGTTCTACTGCGGATATCCTCATTCCTAAGTTTATCACGCAGAGAAACTCCGAGCATAGCCCTCTCCATAGCTCGCTGAGCGACCTTGAGATTCCTCATACGGCCAGCAGTGAAGGATTCATTCATTTTAATAGACGCTAGTAATTTATTTATTTGTATTTGTTAATCAATAATGTAATACGCTTTTCAATAATAATATAATACGAATCGAGTGTTCCACGACTCACGCATGTTTTTCAATAGTTCTAGTAGGTCTGAGGCGCAGCAATCACTTTAGTTACTAGTGCCGTATTTTATAGTATGCGAGTGACCCTAGTTCGATCCCCGACGATACCAATGAAATCAATAATTGTAACTTTATTGCAATTTTTCAACGGTAAAGGAAAACATTTTTGGGAAACTTCCTTTCTTCATAGATAAGGGTTATAAACGAGTACAGAGTCCACCTGATAGTAACTTGATGCTGAGGTTCATAGATACCTATATATTTGAGCATGGGTTAAGAATCAAAATGCAGCTGTAGTTTCACCCCTGAAGACTACAATAGAGTGTCGCGTTTCCAGTAAAAAGGGTATCCGGTTCTCTACACTTACCATACGAAACACAGCGGCATTAAGCTATAATTTTAAGCTGGCGTGGTCCTTTCGCAGTTGAGATAACTCATTTGTGCTAAAACAGCATAATATAGCTGCAACATGCCTATATCACTTTTGAACATATTTGAGATATTTCGAGGAAATGTTTAAAAGTTTCGCAAACTTGCACTGGAACAGCGCGCTGAACTAATTTGATGATATTCCTATTATAAATTAGAGAAGGTACTATGCCCACTATTGAGACGTAGCTATGTACCTTTTAACTTGACTACATTTTTTAATATAAAACCTTGAGTAGTTTGTCAAAGTATTTTTGTTAAGACAAAAATATGAAAGGTAACTTTTTTAAACAATATTTTTAATTGTTTTCTTATTTCGAATCTTACCTTGCCTTGCCTTGCCTTTACTATTTACACTTTATGAGTGTTTTATTTTGCATTTATTAGTGAGCAAGTCGAGCAAGAATTTAAAATGTGTTTTTGTACAAAATGTAACATAAATTTTCTTCCTGGTGTTTTATTAAAGGCGATGTTAAGTTGCAGGTTAAGCTTGACATCGCCGCGACTACGTTACAATCGTTTCTTATCAACGTGTCCCAAGAGATTCAATAAATTTTCACGGAAGACACCACAAGTCTCCGTTGTATTTGGATTTGAATTTAACATTTTTAGCTGTTTAAAATGTACCTTTATGTTTTAACTAATTTCAGATAAAATTTTTAAAACAAAAGATTTTAACATAATATTTATATTAAAATGTTTGTTCTTTAATAACTTAAGATCCTTTAATCGTGTCTTGATGCAACGTTTGTTTTTAAGATAATTAACAAATCGGGTGTTACGTTACGGAAATGCAATATATTAAAGATCTTAAAATTAAATCATTTTAACATTTTAATGTTTGCCTTAAGTCTCTGTATTTAAAAAAAAATATTGTAAGCCTGTTCTTGACTACTGTCGCACCCGATGGTAAGTAACAGTGTAGCCGGAGATTGTAAAACGCACTGACTAAGCCCAACAAAAGCCTCTTCACTGTTACCTTGAAGACACCCACGTTGTAATCGGATGGAAAGCCTGATAGTGGCAAATTATTCCAATTCCTTTGCTGTACGCATGACGAGCGTCGAAAGGGACCGTTTGGTTCGAATCGATATGTCTACTATAACAAAAACAACAACAGGTTTTAAAAAGGTTTTAATTTCTTCACAGATTTTGTCGTGACGTGCAAATTTTCCTTCCACCCAGCGGTGAACAAAACACGAGGCAAATTGAAATAAATAATTCCAGTGTTATGAAACTTTCGTTTCTATGAAATTTGAAGCGAATGCTTTGGCCTCTGAGTTATCGTCATTACAGTTCATCAGGAGTCTACCGATGATCATATCCCATATATAAATAGGGGTCATATTTGCTATATATGCCCATGCTTGGAAGGTGGGTTGAAAACCGCAGTTTTTATTATTTTGAATTGTTATAAAGGTGATGCTGCTGCCCATTTTCTGTTTAAATTTCCCTACTGTCGCTTCACACGATATCCACGTAATTATATATGCTAGTGGATTATCTTGTACCGCCACCAAACGGCGGACCTCTTTTTGGTGCCTGACTCCAAAAATAAGTATTTTATTCTTAAAAAATAATATAGCCGCGAATGATACTCGTATTTTGCAATTCTAGAGCATTCTTCAAGAGTTGAGAAATGATGATTAAGATTGAAATTAAGCTCGGGGCCGACGACACGATCCTGTCAAATTGCGTCAGATTAATTTTGATTCATTTTGTGTAGCTTCCACCTGCTCTCAATTTAATTACTACGAACTTCGCTTGTTAAGTAGGTGTCTCGTTTCACATGATGTTGAGGCTTGACGCTAATTAAATTCTTGTGAAAAACAATATAAACTCCGAATAATTCTCTCTTAGAATACATGATAATTATTTACTCGTGTAACATACACGCGCAAATAAAAAATAATTTCTAACTTCTGCTGAATAAACGCACG
Source organism: Parnassius glacialis (assembly GCA_033319125.1). Lineage (NCBI taxonomy): Eukaryota > Metazoa > Arthropoda > Insecta > Lepidoptera > Papilionidae > Parnassius > Parnassius glacialis. The sequence continues at coordinate 15,841,708 of JAVANC010000012.1, forward strand.
AAATATTTAAAAAAAAGTTCTGAACATCCGTACCGAGGAAATACGTATTAAGTAATTCTAAGTAAGCTGAAGTAGTATAGGCAGTGGTGACAACCAATGGGAATAAAAAAAAATCTAGTATCATATCATCTATCATCTTATCATCCTTAACTAGATAGACTTTCCTTAATAGTAAAGTAAAGTGACGAGAGGTTCAGAGTCGATGGTTAGAGGTTGTTTGGAACCTAGTATTGTTTTATGGCAATCTTTGGAGAGACCTAGTAAGTTGTCGTCATCATTGCAACGCCTATTATGATGCAATGATGACGACAGTAGCGACGAATGTGTCAACATAACATGAATAATTTTAACAGTTTTTTTTTGTGACAGTTGGCTTTATTTAAAGCACGCGTGATTACATCCTAGCTTTTATACCGCTAAAGAGGATAATCAATGTTTAGTTTGTATTATGGCTTTAGCGGAATACAATTGATAATTATCACTTGCAAAGTTAAATATAATTTAAGATTATAGCAGAGTAAAGTATGCTCTTATAAGAGTAATAAAACATCTCTTTAAATGTCTTAGCATTACAAAATAATATTGAATCAAATGAAAGCGAGCTATTCATAGTGGTTATTATGTTTTACACATTTAAACAGTGAGAGAGTGGAGAATTATTTACCCTTATAAGCAATGAATTTAAAAAAATATTTACTTCTAAAACATTCTCCGGAAACAGTCGCAAGGCATTTAATGAGTGGGCGACAGTGGGAATTCATAAAAGCAGACGAAGGTTATATGACCTTTACCATGAAAGATCATATAATCCTTCTGATGCTTTTAAAGAATATGTCAAAAATTATTCTAAAATGTTTAAAAAAGTTTGCTCCACAGCCAAATCATTACATATTAGCAACAAAATTAAGACGGCTAAGAATAAAATTAAAATGACGTGGAGTATAATTAACAGCGAAACCGGTAAAGAAAAACCTCGTAACTCGAACTATCAATTAAAAATTAACAATGAATTGACTAAATCAAATCAAGAAGTCGCAGCGGTGTTTGAGAAATATTTCACTGATATTCCTATTTTGACAACAGAGTCTTTGAATACTTCTCCAACTGTCGCCGAGTCATTACTCAAACAGAATGTTAATATCTGTTTAAAAGAATTTAGATTCGAAAAAGTATTACCGCAAGATATTGTAAAATACTTTAAAACCATTGATGTAAAGAAAACCGCAGATTTGTGGGGGATTTCCGTGACAGTTATTGCGTCCATAATAGATTTAATTGCACCTCATCTTGCTATTATTTTTAATACTTGTATCGATTCTGGTGTGTTTCCTGATTTAATGAAGTATAGTAAAGTAATACCTTTATTTAAATCTGGTAGTACATTGGACCCCGCTAATTTTAGACCTATTTCTGTACTACCAACTCTTAGTAAAATTTTTGAAAAAATTATTTTGGATCAATTGTTAATTTTTTTTAACACAAATAAATTACTTCATAAAAACCAATTTGGATTTACAAGGGGTCGCTCGACGTCTGACGCCGGTGTTGAGCTTATGAAATATATTTTTAATGCCTGGGGGAATTCACAGGATGCCTTAGGTGTTTTCTGTGATCTTTCCAAGGCTTTTGATTGTGTTCATCATGAAACATTAATCAGGAAACTACAACATTACGGTGTAAAAAATTTGGCGCTTAGACTTATTACTTCATATTTAAGTAACAGAACTCAAAAAGTCTTGATAAATGGTAAAGGTTCCTCCGGATCGGTAGTATCAATGGGCGTTCCTCAGGGCTCGATTCTTGGCCCATTCCTGTTTTTAATCTATATTAATGACTTACCTTATCTTGTAGGGGACAATCACGATATAGTATTATTTGCTGACGATACCTCTTTAATTTTCAAACTCAAACGGCAGTTAATTAATTATGACGATGTAAATAATGCTCTATCGAAATTAGTACATTGGTTTAACGCCAACAATATGCTCTTAAACGGCAATAAGACTAAGTGTATTAAATTCACAATACCTAATGTAAAACATTCGAATACCAATGTGCTATTAAATGGGGAGGAGTTGAGTCTTGTGGATACCACTGTTTTTCTCGGTATTACTATTGACGCGAAACTTCAATGGGGCCCCCATATATCTAAATTAGCAAGCAGACTTAGTTCTGCAGCATATGCTGTAAGAAAGATTAGAAGTCTCACAGATGTTGAGACAGCTAGATTAGTGTATTTTAGTTACTTTCATAGCGTAATGTCTTATGGAATTTTGCTATGGGGTAATGCGACTGATATTGAAGCTATATTTGTTTTGCAAAAGAGAGCCGTTCGGGCGATTTATAACCTAAATTGTAAAGAGTCCCTCAGACAAAAATTTAAAGAAATAAACATATTAACTTTGGCATCGCAATATATTTATGAAAATCTAATGTATGTACATAAAAACATAAATAGCTTTAATAAGAATAAGGATGTGCATTCTTTAAACACTAGGAACAAACATAAGCTTGTAATACCAGTTACTAGACTCCACAGAATCAGTAATTCATTTATGGGGCAATGTATACGCTTTTACAACAAAATCCCAGAACATATTCAAAGTTTATCAATAAACAAGTTTAAAAGTTTTATTAAAGAAAAACTGTACAAAAAGGGTTATTATAATATCAAGGAATACATGAATGAAAATAACCCCTGGGAATAAGGTGATCGCCACCATGCTGGTTCTATTAAAAATCATTTAAAAATTGTATAAATGAAATTATTGTTAAATGAAATATGTTTGAAAAAAAAAAGTCCCGCTGGGTTTCTTGCTGGTTCTTCCCAGGACAGAGGTATTTTCCGAACCAGTGGTAAATAAAAAATGACTTTCAATAAGAATTATGTAATAATCGATATTGAATAAAAAATTATTCTATTCTATTCTATTCTATTCTAGTGTGTGGATGTTACTTGGTTAAAAAAAAATCATTTTCAACAACAACAAGCAACCGACGTCGACAAATTACGAAGAACACGCTTGTGCACGATAAAAGCTAAATTTGCACGAAGCAATGGCTCGTTAAATGCAATTTTGTAATAACGTATCCTATACACTGGTCTCGTACTGTTTATAGTATTGCCCTGTGTACTGAAGTGTGAAGATTTGGAAGCATGTCGTGGACTACTGAAACTGTATGCGTATTGTATACCTATATATGTTATTACCACCTAAAGTAGAAATAGTGGTCAAGTGTAAGCAATAATTGTGCAGTTATTTTATGTCATGGTGTTCGCCTAAATTAATAATTATTATTAAGAGAAATTCGAAAGACGCGAAGCGGAGCACCTCGGTGTCGAAAAATTCATGTATATGATAATTGACTGTCATACAGTTTTTCAATGCTGGCAATTTTGGTCCAATCCTTTTCTTAATTTAGTTGGTCTGGTAGCGCAGCAGCATGCCGATTGATTACGCGTTACGCGTTTGTATAGCCTATAAGTAATTTTTCCGTGTCAGGATTTATTTTCTATGAGAAATATTTATATTAAATTTGTATAATCTGTTTGAATAAGAAATTTTTATAATCTTTTTTATAAAACTGCAGTAAAAACGAACATACAGTCCACTTGATGGTGAAAGTGACTACTGTAGTTTATAGACGCATGCTATCAACGTCAAACAAAAAACGCTACACTTGCGCACACACCTCTGAGTAGGTACTAACTTTTTAGGACGTTAATTGCTTGGTTACGGCACAATAAAACTAGATATTATTTAAAACTAAAAAAAAATATGGAGACAGACACTGAATTTGTATTTATAAAGGAAGGAACAGACAAATTGTTGCCCCCGCCCCCCCGAACGGGTACACGCCTAGACGTGGCGGGGGGCTTAGTAGCAGTGGCTTGGTCACCCGCGGTGAACAAAGTGGATCCCCTTGGCTGGCCCGTGGTGTAGGACCGGCCCGAGGTGACCACTCCGAGTGGGCTTGGCGAGCCCACTTCGGATGTGTGTCATTGGGTTGCGGTGAGAGGGGTGTCCTTTCCCCCTAGCGCTGCAGCCGAGACGGAGTCGCGGAGGAAGAGGAGTGTTGGTATGGCGATGCGCCACTCGCCCTACCCTCTGCGACTCTGACGGGACCGCACCATTGATGCGGTAGTGGTGGGATCGCGGGGGGAGAGGAGTGTCGGTATTGTGAGGTGCCGTTCTCCCTACCCTCCGCGGCCGAAACTTGGTTGGCGGCGGAGCCAGAGACCAGATCCGCCGCTGGGGTCGGTAAAGCGGGTGCTACTAAGCGCTCGATTTTCCTGGCCCCATGGCCTCCGCGTATCGGACTCGGGGGGGTTGCAGGTGGAGTTGGAGGCCGTGGAGGGGGGCGTGCCTTGTGTTCATGGGGCGCCCTGCCTGAGAAGGAGAATGAGGAGGAGAGGTCCTCCCCCTAGAAGGGGCTGTTATGGGGTGGCCTTAGCTGGTGGGGCCGCGGATGTATGTGAAAGCGTTCCCGTGGCCCTGCCCATATGCGGCGAAGGTGGAACACCATGGGGTTTTAGTCGGTGCGAGTCCGACATAACCCGTCCTTGCCCCCGCGAGGCGGGTATGCGTAGACATAGATGAAATGCCTCACAATCTGTAATTACACTCCTATTTGGTGGCAGAAATAGCTAGGGTTTGCTACCTTCGCAGAAGAATTCCTAGACAGAAAATGGGCACTATCATTTAGTAACTGAGAATTTCAACTTTCTTAAGTTCTTCTTTACTTTGTTCCCTGGACGATCCTTTTAGTGATTAGGGATAAAAAAATTAAGCGGTTTTTCCCCAAAAATATTTTCATCAGCACCGCCATTATTAAAAATAACCTATTTTAAATAATGGCGGTGCTTCGCTACTACATATTATAGAGTAGCAGGTTACTCAAACTCACATTACGCTTGTCACGCTATTTCGTAAATGTGCGAGGGTGTTGCGTGACTCGTACACTTTAGTCCACTTCTTTGAGTTTAGCCAATGTAAGGAAGGCTTAGACGTACAAACCTATTGCATTTTGTTGAGGATTTGGTTATATTGATAAACGTGGTAGAGCCATACTGCATCTATATTACTGGTATAGTTGTAGCCCGAATGGGTCGGCTCGACCGTAGAAGGACCACGCTTTTACAGAATACTAGCATAAAACAGTAGCTTAATGCAGCTGTGCTTTGTAAAGTGTGTGTAGAGAACCTGAGACCCTTTTTAGTCGTAAGAAGGCATACCTCCTTAGTCCTCAGGGGTGACAACGCATCTGCATTTTGATTCTTAATCAAGGATATAATATGTAGATGTCTGTGGACCACGGCATCTACTTATCATCAGGTGGACTGTGTGCTCGTTTGTCACCCTTATTATTATATAAAATATATTTATTCGAATATTACACTTACACAATATTACACAGTGGTAGTGGCGGTTAAGAATATCCACTACCCCATATCTTCCCGTGGGTGTCGTAAGAGGCGACAATGGGAAACGGGCAGAGGATGGGCAGCAGCATCTTCCTGATAACAGCAACATCACAATAAAAAAAACTGCGGTTGCCGAACCGCTCGCCAAGCGTGGCAACTATGGCAAATACCCCCCAATGACTAAAGTTACGAAAATACGGCCCCCAGTCCCCCGTTATTCCTGGCTACGGTGGCGACCATAGTAATGGCGGGGCAGGGGGTGCTAAGAATCTCCGGTGGAGGTTCGGTTGCCATCTACGACGACTCGACCTGGCAACTTAAAACGCACGCACCCTGAGGACTGACGAGAAGATCCTGGAGCTGGAAGAAGAGATAGACAAGTTGCTCTGGAATATTATAGGATTATCCGAGGTCCGAAGAGAAGGGAGGACACGGTAATCCTCGAATCCGGCAACTTGTTCTATCACCGCGAGAGCGACCATCTGTCCCAAGGAGGGTTCGGATTTATCGTCCACGAGTCTCTCGTTAACAACAAGTTGTGGAGAGCACTAAGCTCAAAGTTGTTGACGAGTATGTTTACCTGGGACAAATAATCCGACTAGGTAAGTCCAACTTCGACCGAGAGGTCAATCGATGGATTCAATACGGTTGGGCAGCGTTCGGGAAATTACGGCACATCTTCTCGTCAGGTATATCTCAAAACTTGAAAACAAGACTGTACAACCATTGCGTGTTGCCAGTGATGACCTATGAAGCTGAGACGTGGTCTTTCAACAAGCTCAAGGTTGCTCAGTGAGCTATGGAGAGGACTATGCTCGGAGTTTCTCTGCGTGATAAACTTAGAAATGACTTGGGCTATGTCGGTCACTCTGGTTCTACTGCGGATATCCATCCGCAGTAGAACCAGAGTGACCGACATAGCCCAACGGATTAGTAAGCTGAAGTGGCAGTAGGCCAGCCATATAGCTCGAAGAACCGATAATCGATGGGAAAAAAAGTTCTCGAGTGGCGGCCTCATACCGGCGAACGGAGTGTAGGGCGTCCCCCCACTAGATGGAGTGATGACCTTGTAAGACATGCAGGAAGTCGAAGGATGCAGGTGGCTCATGATCGTGTTTTGTGGCATTCCTAGGGGGAGGCTTTGTTCAGCAGTGGACTTGTGAAGGGCTGTGATGATGATGATGATGATTATGATGATGATGAATATTACACATGTCATAAATTCATTTATTTTTCATTCATTCATTACAGCCAATAAAAATGCATTGCCGAACAGCCTCCACATTGATTGCCTCCTATGGGGGATTTTGTTATTGTTGCCACGCTTGGCAAGCGCATTTATGTATAATTTTTATTTGTAATCAGGAAGATGCTGTTGCCCATTCCTATATCTGTCTCCGTCTGCCGCCGAACAGCGAACTTTGTTATGCTACTTTCTAATATTACAACACTTACGACTTACAATTCAAGCCCATGTGAGATAGTCCTCCTTATATTTTATATAACATTTAAAACAAAATCATTATTATGGATTTTATCGGGACTTCCCCTTAGTGTGGTAAATGTTGAGTCTGAATTAATAAGAGACACAATCTTACTTTTACCAGTAGAGTCATTACTAACAAGTTAGTACAGTCAAGTATTGCATAAACATTGAAATGCAACAAACGAAAATGAATTCAATAGTTCAAATATATTTTTGACCGGAGAAACAACATTCACCGTTTTTTCTTAATAAAAAAAACTGCGGGGCAACTATGGCAAATATGAGGAATATATGGAAGGAAAGAAATATGTATAGCAGTGAACTTTTGATACTTGAACAGCATGACCTCTCTAATATGTCGATAACAGTTTGACAATTTTTTTGGAATTAAAACGTTCTCGAAACTCTCTAATATGTCGATAACAGTTTGACAATTTTTTTGGAATTAAAACGTTCTCGAAACGAAAGTAAAACCAATGTTTAAAATAGATGCCTCAAAGAAAATATCGAATATATAATAATCGTCTCGAATCGTCGACGACCGAGTCCTTACCGATCGGCTCGATTCACTGTCGCTGCGAAGAGATGTTGCATTTTCTTTCGCATTTACCACGGGGAGTGCTCTGAGGAATTGTTCGGATTAATCCCAACCGCCAAATTTCACAAACGCACATCGCGGCAAAACTCCAGAAACCATCAGCACCATCTAGATGCTGGACGGTTCACCACTGTACGTTTCACTAGGAGTTTTCTTCCGCGTACGATCTCTCTACGATACGACTTAGGAACCTTCAAGAAAATACCTTACTCCTATTTAAAAGGCCGGCAACGCATCTGCGATTCCATTGGTGTTGCAGTTGTTCGTGGGCGGAGGTAGTCTCTTACCATCTGGTGAGCCGTATGCTAGATTGCCTCCTCTCCTATAAAAAAAATGTATGCTCAAACATTTCCCGAAAAGGGCGAAACCAATTTATATAATTGTTTTTTTAAGTTGTACTTCGGGGATGGTCCCTAAATTTTAAGAAAAGATTTCAATCCTAAGGGTAGAAAACAGGGAATGAAGTTATTAATGTAAACTAAGTAGACGCCATTCTATTTAATATATTCCTGCTGATTAATTTAACTCAATATTGAGAAAAAATTAATGGGTTGACTAAGTTACGTTGGTAAAGTTATATTCACGCCATTTTTGTTACAATAAGTTGATCAGAAATGTATATGTACAATGATATCCGATAAGAATGCTAAGCCTGTCGTCAATTTTTGAAAAGGTCTCAAGTGTTTGGCTACGGTAGGTGATTTTAATTTTTTTGAAACAATTAATTTTATACAGTGTAGAACCCCGCCGCAGCTATATTATGGTTGTAGCACGATTGTGTCGGCTCGACAGGTTTAAGAGTACACTCTCACATAATACCAGCGTAAAATAGCAGTTTAATGCTGCTGTGTGAGGCATTCCATCTTAGTTTATAGAGGCGACAACGCATCTGCATTTTAATTCTTAATGGAAGGTAAATGGGGTGTCTACGGGCCACAGCATCAATTTTACCATCAGGTGAACTGCTGACGTTGGTGGACGTTTGTTATGCTTATTCTATGAAAAAAAGTTTCTTTTTAATTTAAGACTCGTTATTTATTTCGTTGCGTTTCGTTTTCGTGATTCAACTACCTACTTGTTTCATCAGGTCATCACTCCATCTAGTCACCCAAGAGTGCGTTTGCCACTATAAGGCTGCCACTCGAAAAAAATTCTTCTCCATCGGTTGTCGGTTCTTCAAGCCATATGGCCGGTCCATTGCTACTTCAGCTTACTAATCCTTGGGCATATATCAGGTACTCTTAAACTTCTGCTGATATCCTCGTTACGGATTTTATTCCGCAGGGAAATTCCAACCATAATCCTTTCGGCCTGATGAGGTAAATATATTATAAAATATAACGCATCATTGTTCTTTTTTTGTCTCCAAACATCAAACGAAATTTAACGACGGTCTGACAAATATGATTAGAGTTTTGGGACAGCTTAACTATATCTCTTTAGCGATGCTGAAAAAAGATCAATTTCCAGAAGCGTATTAAAAATTAGAAGAAACGCTTGCACTACTGAATTTGATTATTATTACCGTAGTAGATTTTTAAAAATGAAGTTTCGATGAATATGTACTTTCATACTAGATTTGCAACTGTTTACATTTTATATTTTTCAAGATCAGCTTTTTCGAAGACATGTGAAGTTCGCCAACGCGCATTGGGGGTGCTGCCCCAATGCGCGTTGGCGAACTACACATTTCGCATTGGGGCAGCACGGCGGACATTTAATTGCCCTAAAAGCCTCTCAGAAATGAGAGGAGGTCTGTGCCCAGCAGTGAGACATATATTGACTGTAATTTTAATCTTTAAGATCAACTAGCAAACAATGTCAAATGAGATTAAGTCTCCCAATATGCAGCACGATTCTGTAACGCTGGTAGGAATAGTTTACCATTGGGAATCACTCTGCATCTGCGTTGTGCTTTGTCGTTATGATAAAAACGTGGTAGCTAAAATAAGATATTATTCTAAAAACATCGGTTCATAATTTATACAGATATACAATACGTATGACGAACGTACGTTTGATGTTTGGTTTTGAAGTACAATACATCAGAACCAAACATCAAACGTCATAACGGGTCATAAAGATGCCCACTAGAGTTACAAAATCGCATTGCTGGTCTTAATATAAAACAAATTATGTAAATAAATAAAGAATATCAGTTTAAGTAACATCTCGTCATTCTGCCTAAAAGCTGGAAAATTTCATTACAGGAGAAATGTTGCGTCGCCTTTCCCTGAATGCGTGAATGAAATGACAGAATTTTTTATTACTTATTTATTTTATTTGGTCTGTCTGTCTGGCTTTGCATAAGCTCTTATCCAAAATTTCATACCAAAAAATTTAGTAACAGTATTGACGGCTCGACTGCGCAGTGGCTAAGTTTTTAGCTGTGGCACTTCGTGTCGCAGGTTCTTTTCCCACACTCAATTACTGTTTGTATTTTCTATAAACAGTTGTTTCGAGTCTCAATGTTTTGTTCGTTCAATTTATGTACATAAAATGCCTCCATGATGTTGAAAAAACAACCTAGTATATAAAGAAATAGGTCAGCATCATGATAATCATCAATACAACCCATCACGTTGCATATATATAATATTGCAATAAATGCACTATATTTTCGTTTGCTAATCTATTTTAAACCGAATGGGATATACTTCATATACAGACGGATTTGCTAATAATGCGTTTCGGAGAATAATAATCGAACTCTTCAATAAATGCCAGCAAATCAATCGCGATTGCTCTTAACGCATATTTATGCATTGTTTATGCAATCACACAACATAACATCACGTATGTACCCTCTTTTCTATCAAAGTTGGTATATTGAATTCAGTGGTACAAAATTTTTGAACAAACATGTTTATCACAATTCTATCTAAGTGTTTTTTTATAGTATAAGGGTGACAAACGAGCACACAGTTCACCTGAAGGTAAGTGGTTGCCATGCCCATAAACATCTACATCAATCCACCTTTGCGAAACAAAATTCAGATGCGTTGTCACCCGTGAGGACTAAGATGGAATGCCTCGTTTCCAGTAAAAAGGGTCTTTGGTTCTCAACACTCACCATACGAAACACAGCAGATTTAAGTTGATATTTTACGCTGATATTCTGTGAGAGCGTGGTTTTTCCCCGGTCGAGCCGACCCATTCGTGCTACACCTATACTATTAATATAGTTGCAGCATGGCTCTACCACGAATAAAACGTTACGTTTTAAACGCTTTGCGCTTACAGATATTCTTCTTGTATCTTTCTATATGAAACTGCTTAAGTAACTCTAAAACACGTTTGCCATAGAACGCAGTATCGTGGTCTGCAGTCAAGTTGTCAGAACACATTCAAACAGAATTGTCATCATCGTTACAACCTAACAAAGTCCACTGCTGAACATAGGCCTGCCCCCTGCCCACAGATTGCGTCACAAAGGGGAAATGCCATAGTTGCCTAGCTGGGTAAAGCATTTTTTTTTTTAATTTTCTAGTTGTTAGTAGCAAGACGCTACTGTCCATCATTTGTTTCATTTCCCTTTGTGACCTCTTACGACATCCACGCGACGCGATATGAGGCTCAGTGTAGTGGAAGTCTAAGAATGCAAAACAGTATACTGCGCTTCATTATATGCTAGCCAATGTGCCGCCTGTGCTATATCATTTAAAATTAAAAAATTGTACAACCGACTTCATTATAAATTATTAAGAATAACTTAAAAACTATTGGTCAGACCTTGATGAAATTTATATGAGACCACACGTGAAGTAGCTTTCAAATAAAAAAAACCGGCCAAGTGCGAGTCGGACTCGCGCACCGAGGGTTCCGAACAAATCCGTAGGTTAAAATTATTAAAAATATTTTTATTATATGATGTAACTAAAAATTTATGCGTATCGCAATTTTTCCTTTATCTGTGCTATAATACGTTGCTTCGTACCAAATTTTCAGATTCTGAGTTCACGGGAAGTACCCTGTAGGTTTTGATTCCCTTGCGGCATAATATTTTCGGCATAAACGCCTGTAACTTTTGATTGCGTTGGCTTAGAAGTTTGATTTTTTCACAGCTCCAAAGGACGGTAGACTTGAGTATTTGATATGAATTTCAGCTTGATACCTCCACGCGTTCCTGAGAAAAAGGGTCTTGACAGACAGACAGACAGACAGACAGACAGACGGACGGACAACAAAGTGATCCTATAAGGGTTCCGTTTTTTCCTTTTGAGGTACGGAACCCTAAAAATCATCGAAATCGGTTCACCCAGTAAAAAGTTATGAGGCAACACATAAAAAATATACAGTCGAATTGAGTACCGTCTCCATTTTTGAAGTCGGTAAAAAAAGGTAGCCGTACCGACCCTACCAACTATAGGCCAATCTCAATTACCTCGATACTCTGCAAGATTATGGATCGTATATTGGACGCCCACTTCACGGCACTCCTAGAAAAGAATGATCTCCTCAGTGACCGCCAGTACGGGTTTCGCGGAAACCTATCGACTAGTCCTCCTGTTCGACCCTCTAGTGTGTGCCACTCACATATGGGGCGAAGCACTCAAGAACAGTGGTGAAGCACGTGCTGTTTCCATCGATGTTTCGAAGACCTTTGACAGGGTTTGGCGCGATAGCGTATTGGGCAAGCTTTCAGCGTACGGCTTATCCCCTGGCCTGATTAACTGGGTGCAGAACTTTCTGAGTAAACGATCTCACCGAGTCGTCATCGATGGCTGCTCATCCAGTCCTATCGTGACAAATGTTGGAGTTCCTCAGGGGTCTGTTCTCCAGGTATCTATAGGTACCAGCCGAATGCTCGGGCCAGTCGGGATTAAATCTAGTCTGAAAGAGAATCTCGAATGGTCGAGCGTGGGAATCTCTCACTTCAAGCAGTCTCTTAATGGGGCGGTGCCAATTCCGTAAGATTCGACGCCTTCAAAATACGAGCGTGTCTTTTTACCGCTAAAAGTAGCTCACTCACCCTGGCTCCTACTTTCCGGAATGTATCCTTGGAGTACACTGACTGCCTTCAGTTGTTAGGGGTTGAATATTCTCCGAACCTATGGGCGGTCAAGGAAACGAAACAGGAAAACGTCAGGGCACCTTCTTACCTTATATAAAGGGCAAGTCCGGTCGTACATGGAGTACTGCTGTCACATATGTCATGTCAGGTGAGCCGCATGCTCGTTTGCCGCCTCTGCCATAAAAAAACATATGAGCTAGTGCTGCAAAAGCCACCTGGTAGCATTGGACTCAGTGGACAGACGTGCTAAGAGGCTTATTGGATACCTTAATTTGATTGAAGTCAAGCATAGGCGCAGTATAGCCAGCCTCTAGGTATTCTATAGAACGCATTTCAGTAAGTGTGCGCAGGAATTACACGCTTTAATTCCTCCCACACCTTTCCACAACCAGACAACCAGGCAATCGGCGGATCTCTACCCCTTTGTTGTCGATATTCCACCCATTAGAACCAAAATGAAAGAGTTTGTGTATCTGGGGTCAAAGTTTACAAGAGATGGAAAGTGTGAGAGTGATATCGAAAGAAGAGTGAATGCAGGAAACATGGTGAATGGAGCTTTGCACTCCTTTATGAGCAGTCGGAAGGTGTCTAACAAGGCTCGTTTGGCTGTGCATGAAGGGGTGTTGGTTCCGACACTCATGTACGGAAGTGAAACTTGGGTATGGCAGAAGAAACATGAAAGCAGAATAAATGCAGTTGAGATGAGAGCATTAAGAAGTATGATAGGAGTTAAACTGAGTGACAGGATAAGAAATAGTGAGATAAGGAAACGTTGTGGTCTGAAAGAAGATGTAGTGACAAAAATTGAGAAAGGTATGCTGAGATGGTTTGGCCACATCGAGAGAATGAATGAAGAACGATTGACGAAAAAAGTGTATAAGGCGAGTGTGAATGAAAGTGTTGGAAGGGGTAGACCTAGGCGGACATTTCTAGACCAAATTAGGGACGTCTTGAAAAAAGGCCAGGTTAAGAGTAGAACCTAAACCGTAGAGCATGTATGAAGGGAATAATGAAAGTGGACGAAGCGAAACAAGTATGTAAGGATCGTAGCAAGTGGAAAGAAGTGGTCTCTGCCTACCCCTACGGGAAAGAGGCGTGATTATATGTATGTATGTATGTAGAACCAAACGGTTTGCTTAGTTTTTTGTAATGCGTACAGCAAAGGATTGGAATAATTTTCCGTCCGTGTGATTTAAATCTAAGGCTCACTACTTAACACCAGGTGTGATTGTGGTCAAGAACTGGCTTATAATAAGTAAATAAAAGACTTTGGTCATAGATATAGAGCTAAACTGAAGTGGTACTGGGTCGGATACATCTACCGTATGTCGGACGCGTTGTGGTTTAAGCATTTTACGGAATGGGTCCCACGCAATGTTACATGACAACGCTCAAGAGATGACAGAATGAACTAGTCCAGTTCATTCTCTGTACCAACTGGACACAAAAATCCTCATATCGCGTGAAGAGTGAAAGAACGTTAGGGAGGCCTTTGACACACTGAAAATAAAATAAAGTATGTAAATGAAACTTGTTAAAGCTGCGATTCAATTTCTCAATGCAAGAGAAATAACAAAAAATACGCCATTCATCATGTTTGCTTGTTTTATCGCAAACACAAATAGAGTTTCCGTGAACGATAAATTGTTTATTGAATGGTTAGTTTCGTTTCACGGAGTTGACCAGCTCTAATCAAAGATATCAAAACTGTATAGCAAAACGCCGTGTGAATGAAAATGCATACATGCGTTGTCACCCACCGAGGACTAAGATGGAATGCCTCATCACCAGTAAAATAGGTCTCCGGAGACAAGAGTCAGGCCTAGGAGTAAAAGTAATAACTGTTCAGAATAGAACAAGGGAGATAAAATAAAGTTCCTTAGAACTATAACAAGTAGCTATATTTCTGATACAATAATAACGGTAGGTACAATTAGGTTGCGTGCCCGTTAAGATATTTAAGTATTTAAAGTTTCGCAACGAACGTACGGTACTGTTGCACCGGAAGTACGGACTACACGATTTTTTTTTTTTTATAGGATAAGAGTGACAAACTAGCGCACAGTCCACCTGATGGTAAGTGGTTGCTGCGGCCTATAGACATCTACATCTATCCTCTATTACAAATCAAAATGCAGATGCGTTGTCACCCGTGAGGACTAAGATAGAATACCTCATTTCCAGTGAAAAGGGCCTCCGGCCACCTACACTCACCAAGCGAAACGCAGAGGTAAACCTCTACTTCACGCTGGTATTCTGTGAGGTCGTGGTACCACCCCGGTTCGAGCCGGCCCATCCGTACGACAGCAAAAGCTGCCGCGTGACTCTACCACTGCGTATTATAAAATGTAAATGTAAATAAAATATAATGTGCGTAATATAAATGTAGTATTATAAACCGATGTCTATGCATTTTACAAGTATAGATTATATATAAAGCAGATAATATAAATAAATTCTTAAGAATTAAGGCTTATAACTATCTGTAGCTTATAATATAACTTTCATTATATGTACCTATTCATAATTTAACTAACAAAACTAAATAAGCAAATATTAGGCTAAAAACTTAGTGATATTTTTATTTATTATTGTATTATACAAATACTTTCAATAACAACAAAACATACATACATATATATCGGAAATTCAGCAGAAAATCCCAATTTTGATCAGGGAAATACAAAAGGATAGCGTTAATTGTTAAAAATAGTAAAAGTGTGACAGCGGATTTTCAACTTGCTCTCTTGCTTACACAGTTAATCATTATCTGTAATAAGATAGTGTAACGCACTATACATTCAGTATAGATAAATTACAGTTCGACCATATCACTTCCCCGCCGCAATCACACATCAGTGTAACATGAGGTATGTAATTATGTGATAACACCAGAGTATGAAAACCAACAGCAACACGACTTATCTCAGTGTAACACAGGCAGCCTCTCAGCAACACCATTCCTCCTTGCCTGCACTAGAAGAATTACAACAATGAACAGAACCACGCGACTATGTTAGCACTATTAGAATGACTACACTCGTTCTCTCGCACGCGGCGCCTACAGTGAACTGTATACTGCACAAACAAGTGGGAGTTTCTCGATATACTTTCAATTCCACCTCGATCCAACCGGTATTTTATAGACGCTCCGACATATATACGTGGTAGAGCCATGCTGCAGCTATATTAGTAGTATAGTTGTAGCACGAATGGGTCGGCTCGACCGGGGAAGGACCACCCTCTCACAGAATACCAGCGTAAAATAGCAGCTTAACACTGCTGTGTTTCGTATGGTGAGTGTAAAGAACCGGAGACCCTTTTTACTAGAAAAGAGGCATTCCATCTTAGTCCTCACGGGTGACAACGCATCTGCATTTTGAGTCTTTATTGAGAATAGATGTAGATGGCTATGGGTCACAGTAACCACTTACCATCAGGTGGACTGTGTGCTCGTTTGTCACCCTATCCTATAAAAAAAATATATTTAAAAGAAATAATGTAGCGGCACATTTTTTATCAACAACTAACAATATGTATACAACAAAATAATATAATTATAACTTTTAACAAAAAGTAAAAATCGACTTCAAATTCCTAAAAAAGAAGTTATTTATTTGCTATCCTTAGAGATGAAAGTTTTCCTCCAAATTTGTATGGGACGATCCCTTGAGGTTAAACCTATTTAATAAAAAAGGAATCATTAAATTGGTTCACAATTTGCAAAGATATCACGTTACATACATACAAAAAAAATCATACACTTGAATAGAGAACCTCCTCCTTTTTGAAGTCGGTAAAAGTGACGTAATATTTCAGTTCATATTATTGTTTACATGTGTTTAATCTGTATAAATTGCCTCGTTGGGTCTAGTGGTCCTAAGCACGAATGCTGATTATATAGTTTTTGATTCGGTTGGAGTCACGCCCAAGCCTCAAAAAGTCCGTAAATCCATTGTTCCAGCGCCTAATATATCCGGTCGTGTTAAATTGCCAAACCATTGGACTATGAGAAGAAAAGTTACAGCCTATATACGTCCCACTGCTTGACACAGACCTCCCCTCATTTCTGAGAGGTTTGGACTATGAGAGTGAAGAAATACAGAATGCACTTGCGTTTGCGCACATACTATAGCACTATAATCCTGTCATACGTAGATGGTTAGTTAGCTACGTTGCGACTGGCTATCGTGACAGAGATTCGGTCTTGAGGACATTATAAACATACCCTTAAAACACAAGGCTACTAAAATTAAAACATTTGAATAAAAAAGAAAGTCTTTTTTTACATAATGTACTAAAGCAATTAATTAAAATAATCCAAGAGCGTCAACGAATCCAATCCCCTTCGAGAGAAAAACAATGGAGCACATTACAAAAGCCGTTGAATTAATTTTTACAGTTTAAAACTAATTTTGTAAATGAAGACACAACCTAATTGTCTGAACGTCATACATGAGATATCTGGTTACTCGTCGTTATGCGAGTAGCGAGACATAGCGCTGGCTTCTCTCCAAGCTGTCTGATGCTACATCTTGGTGCTCCCTTGCGTTACGTCATACATACCGCCCGTTACAGCACGCTAATCGGGTACAGTTATTAGAAGTTACAAGAATAATTATTAATATAAAATTTTAATGACAGTATTGATTGACATAAAGAAAAATGCAAAAAATCTTTCACGTGGAAACATAACACATGAAACATTCAACATAAAACGTGGTAGAGCCACGCTGCAGCTATATTATGGTGGCAACAAGAAAAGGTCGGCAAGACCGGGGACGGATAACACTCTCACAGAATACCAGCGTAAAATAGTACATAGCTCAATGTGTTAGAAGCTGCTGTGTTTCGTACGGCGAGTGTAGAGAACCGGAGACCCCTATTATTGATAACGAGGCTTTTTATTTTATAATTCTCAGGGCTAACAACGCATCTACATTTATTGATCGTATATAGATGTAAGTGTGTGTAGGCTACAGCGTGCACTTACCATCAGGTCCACCTCGTGCACTTCATACTCGTTTCGTTTCGTTCCGAAAGCGAAATCACAATGTCAGTAATTAATTATTAACATAATGGTACTTAAGCAGATTCGTAAGCAGAAAATATACCTTAAGCATTTGAAGGTACAGTATAAGGTGTGAGAAATTTTATCTTAGTATTCTATTCGTATTTCACAGTTACATTAATAATAATTATATAGTACCTACATTGTTAAAATTACAATCAGTTTAACAGAGCGTTAAACTGATGATGAGGATATAATGAGTTCGGACCGATTTGTGACAAAATAAATTTATGACAAATTTTAAGCAACACACACATTCTATGTCCTTAATGTCAGTGTTGTCGTTGTAAATAAATGCATTTTCTTTCTTTCAATTGCTTTGAAAGTTATAGTACTAAGAACATCCGTATTTTAACAAAAATTGAAACATTTGAGAACACATCTAAAAGTTTGAGAGAAAATAAATAACATTAGAAATATAAAAACACCAAAGTAATTTACACACAGGCGTAGTTTATTTTAACAAAGTAAACTAACAAAGTTCATTTAGAAAATACACATTAAGCATGTTTTTTTTAACAAAATTCATCAAATTCATTCATTCAAATATCGGTTAGTGGATATTCTTACACCGATACTACTAAAATAGGATATCTTTAAAGCTAGAGTGAACAGGCTGTTAAGCTAAGTCAGTGCACTTCACCATCATTCGCTGCATCGCCACTAGTCATCACGTGGAATAAGGCATGTGAGGGTTATATGGTCACCTTGAACTATGCAGTTCTATAAAAGCAAAACTAGGAGGAGGACGTTGACAAAACACAAAGTCGTATACTACAACTAATATATTTAGAAAAAAATAGCAAACAAGCCTTTGCAATAATTAGGAACACTTCGAACGAGTCGGACTCGCGCACCGAGGGATCCGAACATATCCGTAGGTTATAATTATTAAAAATATTTTTAATATATGATGTAACTAAAAATTTATGCGTTTCGCAATTTTTCCTTTATCTATGCTATAATACGTTGCCTTGTACCAAATTTTAAGATTCTTAGTTCACGGGAAGTACCCTGTAGGTTTTGATTCCCTTGCGGCATAATATTTGCGGCATAAACGGCTGTATCTTTTGATTGCGTTGACTTAGAAGTTTGATTTTTTCACAACTCCAAGGGACCGTAGACTTGAGTATTTTATATGAATTTCAGCTGGATACCTCCACGCGTTCCTGAGAAAAAGGGTCTTGACAGACAGACAGACAGACAGACGGACGGACAACAAAGTGATCCTATAAGGGTTCCGTTTTTTCCTTTTGAGGTACGGAACCCTAAAAATCAACTTAATACTAACTGCACTACACAATAGTAAAATCAAGTAAGATGTTTACTATAATGTCAACTTTCAAAATGACGTCGATAAGGCAGCGCCCTTTTGACCCTTTATTATTTGATTAACTGATGAAGAGCCATTCTATGCCAGAGCTATCCATGAAAACAAGTCTGTAGTTTTTGAGTAATAAGAAAGTGACCATATTAACCGGATGACCATATTCCCTCACGTACCATAGTAGTAAAGCACCGGTATAATAGTTTAAAAAAAACCTAGTGACCCTTATACCTAGATAAATTTTTCCACGCTAGTTCTTATTAAATCTCCGTACATTTTACTAAAACCTAGACACACGGCAGTATGTCAGCCAAGTTTAGAAAAGATAAAGGGCGATGCACCGGCAGTATGTATTATTTATTTAATTTACGAGAGTGAGTACGTGCACACTAGTTTCTTACTGTTCTCCTTATATTATACTTAGTGATATTTATTCAGTGTTGCACGATCTATACACCAAAAGGTTGTGAAATTCTTAAAAAAGTAAAAAAATAAAATACTCCAATATTTTCCTCATTTTGACTAAAAATAACAATTGTAAAGGCACTTTGAAAATAGGCTCTCTTAACGAACTGACGCACTTTAGATGACCGTTTGTTTATTTGAAATGCCCTTTGTACAATTTCACAATAACATTTATTTTATTATTCATCTCCTTTCTTCTTTTAAAGGGATATCAATGGATATACTTTTTTGCACGTTTCATAACGGGAAGCGTTATCAGGTAGTGCTTTACTCTCGACACTTCAAGGTCAAGTAATTTTGTGTTTTTAAAATGCCTCTATCATAATCATATTGCACTTATACGATGATATGAGTAGCCATATACCAAGAAAACACTAATTAATCCATCTTATATTTTCTAAAAAACAAATATATCTACTTTGAAAAAAAAACGGTTTCAAAAAAATGTTACGTGGACGTTCGGATGTTGATTTTGTATGTGTGTATGTGTGTTTAAATTTTTCATATTTTTTAGCCTTTGATGAACAAAGGACAAATGTACCCTACAGCGTATATCGCTTTTATACTTTGTGTAATAGATTTATTTTGGTAAACATTATTAATTTTTTGCCGACTTCAAATAGGAGACGGTACTCAATTTTATTAATTTTTTATTATTATCCCTGTAGGTAACACTAGCTGTGATAATTTATACAGCCTTTGTTTAAAATACCTAAAAACCATTAAAATAAAGTTATATTTTATATAATGTTAGTACTTGCAGTTTTTGATAAATATAATTCCAAAAAGTTGTTGAAAACCAGATAATCTAAAATCTTAACTATACAAAATTTTCTGTCTTCATTCCAACAAACGCATTAACGACTTAAAATGCTTAATCCCTTCCGCCCCTTTACCCGTCTAACCTTTTACATTAAGTACTATATTATAGTAACTATGTATAACAAACACCGGCCATCTTGGATAGCGGTCAGAGTTGTTTATCATATATTTTAATGCGGACTTATCACATTATAAAACGAAGTAAATTGTAAACTCATCAGTCATCTAATGGACTTTATATTTAAAAAAAAATTCGCTTAATATTATTTTATCGATTTAAATATTTGTAGTTTAGTGGATTAAATTATTTAAAGTAATTTATTTCAGACAGCCTTTTTATATCTGCTACAAAAAAGGTATAATTATATTTTTAGTGGATCCATGGTGTCAGTCAAAAATAAATACGTTTTTACGCGGTAAAGTCACGCTGTGCTAACGCTATTTTGGCAGCAGTAAAAATAGGTCACCTCGTACGGGAAAGGACCAGAAAAATACCAGCACAAAGTTAGGATTTCACATATTGATAGGAGAACTTCATCTTAGTTCTTAGATGTGACCATGCATCTACATATTGATTCCATAATTGACCGCATCCAGCGCAGAGCGGCCGACGACAGAGTTCTCTTTGATCGGCTCGATTCACAGGCGCTGCGAGATGTTGCGTTTCTCTTAATTTTCTATCGCATTTACCACGGTGAGTGCTCTAAGGAATTGTTCGGATTAATTCCAGCCACCAAATACCACCAACGCACATCGCAACAAAACTCAAGTTACCATTCACATCATCTGGATGCTTGGCGGTCAACCACGAGTACTGTGCGATTTACTAAGACTTTTCTGCCTTGTACGACATCTAGACCTTTAAAAAACGAGCGCTACTCCTATTTAAAAGGTCGGCAACGCACCTGTAATTCCCATGGCGTTTATTGGTGGCGTTCAACACTTATCATTAGGTGAGCCATATGGTCGTTAGTCTCCTCTTCATAAAAAAATCCTAATCGAGGATAGAACCAGCATCGAATTATCATCACTTGAACTGTTTACGCGTTTATTGTTTTATACGAGTTTATCGCCTTATTTCTATAAGAAATAGACATAATAGTCTCTTGCAGTAAGAAATTTCCCCGTTTGCGTCTCAGTAACATAAAAGACAATGTCTGAAATATTTTATCCAACGCCGCATTCTCCGAAGATATCAGATCCGTTTCGGCTACGGCTTTCAATGGTTTTATTCTCTGGGGGTATCCGTTAGACGGTCGTTAGAGAGGCTGGTGCGGGCCTTCATAGCTTTAACCGCGAACGTTCGATAGAAACAATGGGTATAGATTTTATCCGTCTGATTCCCTGCCAGACGTATATAGTACAAAAAAATATTTTATAAGACAAATTTTAGTAACAGCCTTTAAAGAGTCAAAATGCAGGGAAGAGATGTACTCTCATTTTTGCGGGGGTTACGGAATATAGCTTCAACGTATGCGGTCGGACTTTACATGGCCGCGAAGTTTATGTTATTTCTGCGACTATTGTAGCGGTTTAGCAGTATAATAGAATTCACCATCGTAATCGTGCTGTACGTATCGTAAGAATCATTTAAGTTCAATTTCGGAAGATTCTGTGTCTAGATCGGTGACGAAAACAGGGTTAAGGATGCGAGACGGTCAGAAATCAGAAATCAGAAATGTTTATTTGCTTTAAACATGGTAGTACAAAGATCTTAATATAGTGATATGTCCTCATGTTTGACTTATGACTGTCATGCAAATTTAAAAGTAGTTACATTTTAATCTACTTAGAGCTAAAAATAAGTTAATAGAATAAATATAAAACTAATGGTAGACATGAATCATAGACATAAGTCTATAATAGTGATTGTGTGGTAGTACCACAAAACCACCCTTTTGTAGATTAGGTCCATGTTCAGTAGTGGAATGTCGACTTGATAACAATGATGATGTTAATGTTTCGCAAAAGAAATTATAAAAAAAATATTTGATACCAATTTTTTTTTATATAAAACTGAAGTGACAAACTACCTTACAGTCTACCTGATGGTAAGAGGCCACAACAGCCCATGGACACCTGCAGCCAACTTCAAGCAAATAAGGCTGCTTATGATTTGTCACCTCTAAGAACTAAGATGGAATGCCTCACACCTGTAGTTATACTGGCTGTATATACCTACCCATTAGTCATGAATACAGCAATGTAATCACTACTAGAAGGCAGTAAAAATATCTAGGAGGGGAGTACCTACCTACCTAGAGGTACTCTATACAAATAATTTAAAATTAAACATGTTGTACAACCGACGTCAATATAAACTATTAAGCATAACTCAAAAACTATTTGTCAATCCTTGATCAAATTTATATGGGACCACATGCAAAGCACCAGCTTTCAAATAAAAAAAGAATCATCGAAATCGGATCAGCCACTAAAAAGTTATGAGGTAACACACTAAAAAAAACATACAGTCGTACTGAGTACCGGCTCCTTTTTGAAGTCGGTAGAAAAGGAGTGGACCTAGTGTTACTAGTAAAATTAAAGTTAAGTAAAGTTATTCTTCAATCTCAAGCACGTGGTAATTCAGCTCTTGAAATTGCAATAAATTTTAGTATTGCCGGCCGGGTGCAACTCACTACAAAATGTACGCCTTTCCGTACCCAACAGGAAAACGCTAGGCGATCGCAGATTGTTTCAGATGTTATAATATTATATGTATGTAGAATCACATCAGTGAATTAATCATCTAGACTGCGAAGGAGTCGAGTTGGGTTTGATATGTAGTAGGACGCTGCAGCGATTAGTTACAAATGGGTTAAATAATAATTTAAATGAACAAATTTAAAAGCACCTAAACAGAAAGAGCTGACGTACTTCAAATGGCAATGACAATGGCTGAACAGATTTTCTTGAAACATAGCTAAGAATACTCTCGAATAAAAAAAAACTTTCAAACGAAAAAACTTAATAAAAATCGGTTCATCCGTTCAGGAGTTATGATGCCACAGACAGACAGAGACATACACACATACACATACACAGACACACTACAAACTTATGAAACCCCTCTGTTTTCGTCGGGAGTTAAAAAACTATTCCTAATGAGGGTTCATAATTTTCTGCTCACCAGATGCCGCTAGTACACACTGAGGTAAAGTTTTTTGTTACACAATGTCATTTAATTGAGAAGTTGGTTTTTAATAAAAGTTTATCAGTTTCTAAAGTATTATATTAATACACAAAACAATGTGTCAGTTGTTTGCTTTTTAATTTTTTGCACATTTTTAATTTTATTTTTTAATTTTCTACGTTTATGAATATCTGTGTTTTGGTTTATTTATTTTTAATGTTATTAATGTAAAATATAGCTAATAGTACAAAAAGAAACAATAACTTTTACATTTTACGAACAAATTAACTCCCCGCTATGAAATCTGTCAAATATTATACCTCACTTTCTTGTGGCGCCGCCCTGGTGGCAGAAAAAGTCGTGGATGCCCTCATTATTCTAATTCAAACACGTGACTAAAGTATTACATTTTTTTTTGAACTGCGACTACTAAAAGCAATATACTCGTAATACCAACAATTTTCATTCATCCATTACAGCCAATACAAACATGGCACTGTCCATAGATCGTTTCATAAGGATTAACTGGGAAGGAATGCCAAAAGGCATTAAGTCCGTCCTTTGTAATTCTTTTATTAAGGTGTACAATTAAGTGTAAATAAATAAATAAATATATGCCATAATTGACATGCTTAACAAGCGCCCACCCATCTCCTGGTTTATTCCCGTAAGCAATTTTCCTTTTCTTTAAACCCATTGGCTTATATATTATATACAAACAAATTGTAACTTATATATCTCAACGATACCGGTACTTAAATTAACTACTATACATTGAGCTATACTTGTAATGGCGTTTCTGTTAACAAAACGACTCTAACAAATGTCATTAAATTAGTAAATAAAACAACGTTTCACCTCTCGAATTTTTAATTAAATTAAAATGTTCGGTCTTACCTCTACACTGGCATTTGTCTAAGGACGAAATGCCGCGTAACAAAGAGCCCTCAGTCTGATTAAATTTCCGCTGGCGTCCACTCCAGCCCTAAAATGCCCTTTATTACCCCGTTACAAAGGACTCAACTGTTGTAGCACTAGAATATTAGAATCCCCCTCTCATTAATTTCCTTCTCGGTTCACTATTGTCCACTTTGCGAGTGTTTAAAAAGCTTCATACAATATTCGCTCGAGAACGAATGAAGCATTGTTCCTTCTAATTGTATAATATTATCAAGGTAGTAGCTCTCTTATAAAGTTCATAGCAAAAAATAAAAGTAAATAATGAATTTCCTGCATTGAAGACAATTATTAAGATGGATTTTTCAGTTCTCTTTTAGACAATTTATTTTATACGTGGTAGAGCCATGCTGCAACTATATTAGTAGTATAGTTGTTGCACGAATGGGTCGGCTTGATCTGGGAAGAACCACGCTCTCACAGAATACCAGCGTAAAATAGCAGCTTAACACTGCTGTGTTTCGTATGGTGAGTGTAGAGAACCGGAGACCCTTTTTACTGGAAAAGAGGCATTTCATCTTAGTCCTCACGGGTGACAATGCATCTGCATTTTGATTCGCAAACGAGGATAAATGTAGATGTCTATGGGCCACAGCAACCAATTACCATCAGATGGACTGTGTGCTCGTTTGTCACCCTATCCTATAAAAAAAAGACAAACTCCTATAAGCAGTACGAATTCTGAAAATTTTATAAAAAAAACTTCTCCTTTTATTTTAGTACATAGAAGTCCTCTGGACAAAAATTCGATCACAACGGCCAGTCTCGAAGAACATCTGAGCAAGGCCGAATTATAGTGCACGAGTGAGTGCGCAAACACAAGTGCACTCTCTATTCCCTCACACTCATACGGCAACTTTCAAGACGGAAATCTGAGACGACCAGAAAGATTGGCACATGGACATTAGGACCATGCTCTCACCATGCTATTTAACGCTGGAATACCAGCGTAGAATAGCTTGGTGAGATTATGGTCCTCCCGGTTGAGCCGAACCATTCGTGCCACAAGCTTAATATAGCTGCAGCGTGGCTCTACATGTCTAAAAATAAGGATTGTAAAAGCTAAGCTTAAGTTTTCTCATTTAGCGACTGTGTCACTTTACTTTGTAAGATTGTAAGTTTTTTAATTTGTAAGATTATATTATAATCTTACAAATTCTGTAAAACCTCCCAATTTGCAGAGTTAACACAAAATAAACTAAGACGTCATTGCACTATATTCTCCTACAATTTCTAAAGCAATGTTGATTTTTAAAAAGTGTTTCAAATTGACTCGAGGCATCATAATATGTTATATTCCTGTCCTTGTTTTATAGACACATCACAAAAGTGACGGACAGATATAACAATGTTGCCTTTAGCAACTTATTTGTAAGGGGAAAATTTAGAGGGGAGAAGACGTTTCGAAGGAGGTTGACAGGAGACTTATTACGTATTCTTTGAGGGCGCCTTTCGCCTTGACAGTCGAATGCCGTGCGACCCCAACGAATCCCTCATCAAAATGTAAACACGTAAAAATAGTTAAAAACAGTTTTACTTTCGTTAGGCAGATTAAGATTGGAAGTTGATTGTTTTATGCAGAACCATAAACAAGTTTAAAATTATTTTAACATCGGAAAATTAAATCAAAATAATTTTATGGAATTAATTAAATTTAATATTAACTAGCCGCACAAAATAATGCTGTTATTAATCTATACAAATAAATAAAATTGAAGTGTCTGTTTGTAATGTCAAAATTACAGCTTTTTATTAAATGCGTATGTAAATATATACGGTACTAATAACAAAAATACAATTTTAAGGTTTTTGTCTGTCTGTCTGTCTGTCCGTCTCTTTGTCTGTTCGTTCCGATTAATCTCCGAAACGGCTGGACCGATTTTGAGGGGATTTTCGCTGGCTCCAATTACTGATCAATAATTCGTACACATTTAATGACTTTGCGCCTGTAAATTTTTGCTTTAAATGTACAAAGCATTTTTGTAGTAAAAGCTATCGATTCCCAATAAAACGTTACATATAAATCAAATTATGTTCTGCAATAATTCCAACCACAGTTGAAACAACAATATATAACTAAATTTATTTATGATCGCGTTTAATGTGTTGTGATTTCATTAATTATCCATTGCTGAACTAACAACCGCTACAACCACGGTTTTTAAGCATTACATTGTGAATTATGATTGTATGGCCGAATACAATACTATATAATATCATATATTAATATGTAATTCGAGAGAGAGTCGTGATAGTTAAAGGGCTTAGCGCTCGCTGTAAATTTTAGAGTACGCGAACAACCCGGGTTTGATCCTCGCCGGCACGAATGAAATTGTTAATGGCAATTTAAGTGGTGATTTACCACGTGCTCGGCGGTGAAGGAATACAACGTGAGAAAACCTGAATGTCTGAGAAATAAAAAAAATATTTTGAAGACAACAAATGAAGTCGACCAACACGCATTGGGGCAGCGCGAATACTTCCTTGGCCTAAAACCCTCTCATAAGTGAGAGGAGGCCTGTGCCAAGCAGTCGGACATATATAGGCTGAAACTCTACTTTACTTTACTATATGTAAAAAAACTATATGTAATTACTAGCTGGCCAGGCAGACGTCGTACTGCCCTCTCCGACTTTGTCCTATAAAAATCCTTAAATTACCAATAAAAAATATTAAGGGTCACTTAACGGGTAAGAACTATCCTATCTCTCAAGTTGGACCAAACTGCACACAGTGTGCAAAATTTCATTGTAATCAGTTCAGTAGTTTAAGAGTTCATCGCGGACAAACAATGTGACACGTAATTTTATATATTATAAAGATAATGCGTTACTTCAATAAACGCAAAGTGAAGTAGCAGTCTTCATACGTTGCACTGCTGCATAGACTTGCTCTCATTTATAAAAAGGATATGAAACAGGAATGAGTCCACCGCCATCTCTCAAAAAATTAATTATTTTTAATACCTTCAGAGTACGTGGTAATTCAGCACTTTAGTTAACAATTTCATTATTGTGGATTTGTCCTCGTGCTATGAAATGTTAAAAAAGTTAAAAAATAAAGTTATGGCCAGCCAATATACCTCCCGCTGCCGAGCACGCGCTTCTTTTCATTTCTGAGAGAGTTATGAAGCAAATAGTCCTCAGCTTTGCGCCAGTTCGTGTTCTCGGACTTCACATTCGCTCGAAATATATTATTATTAGACATATTTGATTCCTTGCGATGTTTTTCTCCACCCGAACAAGTGGTAAATTAGTACATAAATTTGCAATTAACAATATCATCGGTTTCAGTAGGAATCGGACCAGGGTAGATCACGCTCTGTGAAATTTATTGGATACGATTAGTCCCTGAGCTACTAAGGTAAGGTGATCTACTAATGAGCGTCCGAATCCGAGATTAAGGTTCAATTCTGAATTCCAATACTTAATACTGTTTTACATTTTTATCCACAATTAGCTGTTCCCCGCGACTTCGCCCGAGTGAAGCCCCAAACTAAAAGCAGCCCAAGTTACTCCTTATAACATCAGCTATATGTCAGGGTGTATAAATATTGACATTAATATTTATACGATACTAACGTCACTCAATTGTTTTGCCTTTCCGGGACCCCTCCATAAACACTTAAACTTTATAGTATGGTATTAAAGTTCAAATTGACTTTTAAGTATTATTACGAATTTTTGTATGGGAATATAGAAAAGTGTTGTTTTCAGACTTTTCAGGCAATTTTTTTAATTTTTCTCTCCGTAAGAACCATATTCATTCTTCAAGGAATATTATAAAAAAAGAATTAGCGAAATCAGTTCACTTGCTCTCGATATTTGCGCTTAACAACACATTCAGCGATTTATTTTCATATTATAGATTCATTATACTCACATTAAAAGTCGCCTTTGTGGTTTAAACATACGTAATTTTGTAACATGGATATTTTACTAATGTTACACAAACTGCATGGTTAACCTATGAAGCGTTTTTTATAAATATTTTTAATTTAATACAATTTAAACACTCATGGATTGTCTCAACACTTATTCCCAACTCAAGTACTTAGTGAAACATTTTAAGCATTTGCATATGTAATAAACCCAGGGGCGTAGCTACCGCCGTATCAGTCGTATCAACGATACGGGGCCCCCGGGCTACAGGGGCCCCGAACGTGTGTAACCAAAAATTCCAAGGACTTCTACGGGACAGAAAAGTCTAGCACTATTATCTGTAGAAGCAAAGAATTAAAAAAAACTGAAACGTCTTCAGCTATGAATGCCGCCGAATCGTCTTCAGCTATGTTAGTTTTGTTAGGCTAGGTTAGTTCCTAGAAGTATTAATTGTAAGTCATCACTTATAATCAATATATAATAATTTTAAGTCAATTCAAGTGTTTTTGTTCCTTTTATGAAATCTTTACTCTTCATTTATTCGTATGGCATTCTTACAATCGTTCACAATAAATTAAAATCAAAATTATAAAGTTATTCTATCTTTTAATTGCTGACTCCATGGGATAGCGTCGTTTTCGAGGGAAAACAGGTCTGTTGGGCAGCCGTGATATCTTGTAAGTGGGCAGTCTCTAGCTATATGCTCAACATCCTGGACAGCAGCTCCACACTCACACCCCGGTGATTCCCTCCACCCGCACATGGACATGAAGGCATTGCTTCGCCCGCATCCGGTTCGTACCCTATTCAGTTGGCACCATTCCCTTCTTGGGAGCGCAAAACCAGCAGGTTTAAGTGTAGGGTTGATGGTAACTCCCATGCTATCAGGGGGTTTTGCGTTTCATTCCTGTAAACACTCAGCAGATGTGTTAAAACCCGCCGGATACGAGTTCACATGCGGCCTGGTATGGTGGGTAACGTGACTTCAGACGGTGGGGTGGCGGATCAGTAAACTCCGCGTGAGCTGGCAGGTTGGAATTTCCGTAGATCTTCTGGGACTCCCGTAGTAGTATTTGTTGTCTTCTTGAATGGGGTGGGCTTATATAGCTTAGCACGGGGACCACTGGAGGGGGGTACATTTTAAGGTTCCAGATATGCATCTCATGGTCTGTTTCAGCTGGGTGTCCACATGCAGCACACGTGCACTATTTGACCATACTGGTGCACAGTACTCTGCTATTGAGTACACCAAACTGAAACCGGTTGTACGTAGCACATCGGCGCTGGCCCCCAAGTGGTGCCCGCCAGCCTGTGCAAGATGTTGTTTCTGGTCTGGAGCTTTTTGGATAATTTGTCCATGTGCGGAGCGTACGTGAGACTCCGAGCGAGAGTCACGCCCAGGTATCTCGGAGTGGGGTTGTAGTGCAACATGCCTCCAGAAAACTTAAAAGTTGGCTCGTATTTTGCCATTTGGTTAGCCAAGTGAAACGCAGTTACTTCGGTTTTGGCAGTGTTTGGTACTAGTCTCCATTTCCTAAAGTATTTGTCTAGTATGCCTAAGTCCTCGTTAAGGATACCTTCGGATGGTTTGAAGGTTTCGTGTTGGGAAGCTAGTGCTATCTCATCAGCATACATAAATTTACGACTCTGCGTTTCAGGTATATCATGTCAGCAAAGATTGAAGAGCAGCGGAGCCAAAACTGAACCCTGTTGTAATCAATTGTTCAGCTTTTTGGTACGACTTTCACTGTCGGCTAGGAAAACCATGAACTCACGGTTATTAAGCATGCTATTTAACAGTCTCACCATTTTTCTGCATGGTACCGCTTTCATGAGCTTATAGACCAATCCTTGCCGCCAAACTGTGTCGTATGCCGCTGACAAGTCTATTTAAACAGTAACCGTCTTTAGTTTCTCTTGAAACCCTGCTTCAATGTCGGTTGTGAGGGACAACACCTGGTCGGTACAGTTGCGGCCACAACGGAAGCCAACTTGTTCTAGTGGAACCACCTTATCAATAAGAGGCATAATGCGGTTGTAGATTAATCTCTCCAGAAGTTTGTAGACACAGCACAGATCGATAGGACGGTAGGTCTTAGGATCGTCTGCAGGTTTTTGGGGTTTCAGCATAGCAATAATCTTCCATCTGTTGAAGTCGCGAGGCAATTTGTTACGTAACACGATATCTGAGAAGAACTCTTTCAGCCATTTCCTGCATTTCGGGCTCAGGTGCTTTAGAAACTCATTGTAGACTCCATCGAAACCAGCAGATTTATTAAGGGGCAATAGTTTCAAGGCGCGATCGGTTTCATCTTGGGAGAATTCTCGTGACAGCTGGTAGTCAATTGGTAGCGACGCCTTGATCTGTTTAGTGTACTGTCATGTCGCCCGGATATCATCTTTCCTGCCTTTAACTCGGGACACCTCAACTATTCTGTTTGCAATCGTGTTGGCTAGTGGAGCAGATCCGTCACTGGAGTTTGTTCCAGTCTTTCCTGCCAACCCATTGAGCACCCTCCAAGCTTTCCTGCCTTAAAATCCATTGACTCTACGGTATCGAGCCACCTATTTCGACGCCCTTCGTCGAGAGATTTCAGAAGGTCATCACTTATTTCATAGTTACCCGTGCGCGTGTACTCATCAAATAGTTTTCAGCAAGGAATTTACGCCTTGCGGTAGCCTCGGAGAATGCTGTTTTTTGCTGTTGCTATGATAAGTTTAGTGAATCTCTTGTAGTTTTTGGCACAGGGAGGTATCCATCCTATAGCAGCATCCATGTCAGTGCTGAATTTGGACCAGAATGCTTTGTGGAAATTCAATCGAGGCAAAGGCACAGAGTTTGTTAAGGGGATCTTAATACCAACCTCCACAAGCACCGGTCAGTGCTGGCTGTTCGGGAAGTCTGAGAGAATTCTTCGTGTGGTTTGTAATGGGGTTCGATTTATGTCACATGTAGTAAACGTTAAGTCTGGATTGTAATCACATTTCCATCTTGCTGGCCTGAACGATCCTCTATCCTTGTTCACAATTTGCATAATTTTTGTTATATCACCAGGTCGTGTGATGACTATTGAAGTCGCCGGCATATAGGCATGGGTGTGGGAAAGCGGGGAGGTTGGTAGTTCACGAAGAGTTCGGTGGTTTGTATACGTTTACAATGGTAAGGTTAATGATCTTTATTGCAGTGGCAAATACATCCGGACCCCAAGGCGTCTCCGCAGCGACATGTTTAATACCGTTTTTAACATAAGTGGCGATGAATATGGCATCGCCACTTATGTTAAAAACGGTATTAACTGGTGCGTGGTTAATTGCATGTGCAAGGTAGTATCCCGGGATAGCACCACGTTTATATAGATTCTCTTCATCTCTAGCGTGAGTTTCTTGTAAAAGGAGGAAAGGAGGAAAAAGGAGGACTATGTCATTTTCTAATAGAATCTTACTTACTACTTCACATTTAGCTTGACTAATACTTTCTATATTAAGTTGGTAGATTCGGGTTGGCAGGTTCAATATCTCTAGTCCGGTGGCTCAGCGAGGAGAGCTGATCGCATTGAGGCATTTCAAGTGGGTAATTAAATGATACAATATTCTTTGAACTACTGTGATAGTGCTGTGAGGTTGCAAGATTATAGCGTAACAGTACAGCAACCAGTAGATTGTTGTTCGTTTAGCGCCACTCAGGGGACACGTGCAGGGTACGGGTGGCAATTCCTGCGGACGTGAACAATTTCATCCCCCTAGTCTACATTGGGGCCCCCCAACAAATTTTGATACAGGGCCCATCTAAGGCACGCTACGCCACTGAATAAACCCCACCGTCGAAGAGTTATATGCAGCCAACTGGATATCATATGGCATATAGGAGTTTATGAATAGAAAAATGATTTACACATTTATTATATTTATGTTATATGAGGACCTTTCTAGAAATGTTCTCGAGTGGCAGCCTCGTACCGGTAAGCGAAGTGTAGGGCGACCCCCCACTAGATGGAATGACGACCTGGTAAGACATGCAGTAAGTCGATGGATGCGGGTGGCTCAGGACCGCGCTTTGTAGCATTTCTTGGGGGTGTCCTTTGTTCAACAGTGGACTTGTGAAGGGCTGTAATGATGACAATGATGTTATATGTGTGTGTGACAAATTAAATAGTCGTATGCTTAATATTTACTTTGTTTCTTTCGTAGAATCAACTGAGAACATAGAGTTCATTGACTGCTTAACTTGGTTTTTGGTTCATCATGATATAAAGAAAATCGATAAATTTTAATAAACTGCATTTTATCCAATTCATAAAAAGATTTGACTATTTTCTTGCTTTGCGCATAAAGTTATTTATATTATTATATAGTTATTTAAACCACTATACCGAGTGATGAAAAAGTTATCACATAAAATGAAAAGACATATGCTACATAAACTTCTTTAAACATACACAACTAAAAAAATATATAACAATTAATACATTAGTCGCGGTAGCATTTTTTCGTTTTAATATTAGATAACAACATGTAAATGCATACAGATATCACCTGATGAATTCTAGAAGGTCAAAGACTCAAGCCATTTGAAGGCAAAGATAGGTAGTTTAAAGGTTGTCAATCCGAACTACTCAAATAAAGAAAAAATCAAACAAAAACTGACTAACTGGCTAACAATTTAAGGCATAATTTAAGCGCGAAATTAAAAACAAAGGGGTCCGCGCGCTGCGGGTGTGTGAAAACCAATTCAAGCAAAAAATTTTAAAATAATGACGTTAAGGCATAATTTTCTATGCGCGAAGTGACAAGAAATGGGACCGGGTGTCGAAATTATTATTTTTCTGGCGCGTGCGACGTTTTGTAAGTCACTTCAGGTCAGTAACCTATATATTATCAAGGCTGATTTATTTCTTGTCCATTTTTTACGCTATTTATTTTGTTTGAAAAATGCATTTTTTATTTTCTCTTATTATTGTTTATTTTATAATTTTAACAGACATATATCAACTTGTATTAACTGCTCTGCTATTTAACGTGATAATCTCTTCGCCACCCAGTATATATTAAAAAAATTAACACAAAATTATCATATTTTTAAGATTGCCCAAATACTCAAACGCTGCTCAAGTTTAAGATGCCGTTAAACCTCGTGCTGTCTCTATCGCTTTAAGTCAAAGTGACTGTGACACCACGAGATTTAACGACATCTTATAATTGAGTACCGTTTGAGTACTTGGCCATTAAACTGTTATTATTGAACACTTATCGCCACTAAACACTTAAACTTTTACTGGAAAAATAACTTGAATAACAATAAACATATTAAACGATAGCTATAATCCAAAGCGATTCAGTTAAATCTAAGAAAATAGTAGATTTTATTGAAGTGCTTATTTTGACGCAAGACTTAAGCCCAAAAAGTGAGGTACAGATACTACGCATTTAATAAACGAAAATAATGCTTGCGATTTAGTGTAGGTTTTGTTTATTTATAACATCAACATTATTGACTTAGATTATTTAAAAGCAGATTATATAGCGAAACTATTTATTCATTTTAGATCCGAAATTGAATCGTAATATGTGGCGATGGTACGCCTTCAAGACGTATTGTAGCGCCACAAAGTACACACAAACAAACAGGCACTAGCTTCTGCAAATCTACGTGTCGATTAATTATATTTTTAAACCAAAAGCACTAAATGCTAGTAAAACAAAAATCTATTACACAAGGTTAGTACATATACAATATGTATTACATATATTACATATACAATATACAAGTATGCAAGGTTAGATGCATTAGCATGCATCTAACATTGCATAATTGATTTATACGAGAATTTTTTGCATAATCTAATTATTAAGTGGCGAAACTTGCGAAAACACTTATTGATTTCACGATGTCTCTCCGTCTGTCCGTCTGTCCCACGATTATCTCGAGAACGGTTTCGAATTTTCAAATTCTGTTTTCAGCAATCGATTACTGATCACCCAGGCATCTGAACCTCCTATTTTGAAACTGATTGCTCAACGGCAACCGTTAGAAACCCTTTGCTATGCTGTTAGCTTGCTAGGTTTATTGATTTCACGATGTCTGTCCGTCTGTCCATCTGTCCGTCTGACCCACGATTATCTCGAGAACGGTTTCGAATTTTTAAATTCTGTTTTCAGCAATCGATTACTGATCACCCAGGCATCTGAACCTCCTATTTTGAAACTGATTGCTCAACGGCAACCGTTAGAAACCGCTACAAAGCTGATTGCTTCGCCACTTTGCTATGCTGTTAGCTTGCTAGGTTTATTAAGCTATGTGAACCATCATGAAATCTAATGGTAAGTGCATGCTGTGGATCATAGGCATCTACATCCATCCTCGATTAAGAATCAAAATGTGGATGCGTTGCCACTACTGAAGACTAAGATGAAATGCTGCCTTTCTAGTAAAAATTATCTAAAAACAACCAAAAAGCCAAACAGGTGCGGAAATTCTGCAGATTTTTATACAAGTAGGAGGATGCTTTCTGATGGATTTAAAATCAAAACTCAGATGCTTTGCCAGCCTTAAGTGGATAGTTATTACTTTTAAAAGATATTACTCTTTATTGTTCAAGTCAAACTGGAATAAAAGTATCAAAACGGAGACACGTGATAAATGGGAAGAATCATTTATAAAATGTATTTTTTTAAAGCAGGGAAGGTGACAAATGAGCACAGAGTCAAAGCATAATATGTCATATAAGAAAATTGAATAGAAAGGAGATACTGTAACCAGGAAATACCGC
The DNA here is from genome assembly GCA_033319125.1 of Parnassius glacialis. Lineage (NCBI taxonomy): Eukaryota > Metazoa > Arthropoda > Insecta > Lepidoptera > Papilionidae > Parnassius > Parnassius glacialis. Next base: position 15,876,654 of record JAVANC010000012.1, read on the forward strand.
GATTCCTTTGATCGCACAGTGGGGATCGCGATCACCGTGAAACAATGCCACGATATTCACGGTCCGGACCGCTCGAACATTCATAACAAACGTATTTCTATGCGTTTAAGATAAAATTAAACGGATCATAAAATTGTAAATGCACAAGTCATCGATTCCAAAACGTCTGGACTGGAAACTAATGCAATAAAAGACACGAGAAACGTGAATTTCATAGAAATCGGTGCGGTTACGTGATATTTCTTCTCAAGCTTAAATAGGGCTGTGAGAAATGGATTTAGGAAAATTAAGCTCTACTGTAACATATATATATATATATATATATATATATATATATATATATATATATATATATATATATATATATATACACACACACACACACAGCTGTACTAGCGTAGTACACTTTCAAAAACAAAATATATATCTTGAAAGTATAGTCGATTTATGCAAAATACTCTAGCTTAGTTTCTACCATGGGAAATGAAAACTTTTGGAAGGATACTTGGGTATTCTTTTTTATAGAAAAAAATAGTTTCTAAACTAGCATATTGTCCACTTGATAGTAAGTAGATGCTATGGCCCATAGACGCCCAGACAAGGATCTATCCCTTATGATCCCTTGTCACTCGTGAGGACTAAGGTATAACCAGTAAAAAGTTCTCCGGTTCTCAACACTCATACGCAACACACCAGCATTTAGCTGCTATTTTACGCTGGTATTCTGTGAGAGCGTGGTCCTCCCCCAGTCGAGCCGACCCATTCGTGCTGCAGCTATTGTTAGCTAGCAGCATGGCTCTACGTTGTAAAGCGTGTTTAACAGTGTTAACTGTTTCTCGGTCAAAACTACTTTTGCCCGACGAAAGCATTCATAGGTGTTTTTGACCGATTAGTTTTGATCGAAGCCTGCAGCCAAAAGCAATTTGTTATCGACCAAAACCAATTTCAGAACAAATTTGTTTTAATCAGACTAAACTTTTTCTTAAGCCCAACAGAATCAACTACATTTCCGAGGGTTGGGGGTGGCCCTTGAGCTAGCGCCGCAGCTCAACCTACTGTCGCTGATAATTACTTTTCCAATGATCGAAATGAAAACTAGTTAAGCCAAAGAAAAACTAGTTACTTCTAAAATCGATTGGCAATAAACAGTACTAACGATGTATATTTTCCAGATATTATTTTTGTATGGCATGTTGGAAATAATTTGCCCGCATACTGTGTAGGCGAGCGCTCAGACCCCGAGTTACCATGGTACCTAAATTTAATTATGGGTAACTCCAAACAAGTAATATCATCGTCTAATCCTAATTTGATCAATAATTAATTTGTAATATAATATGTTTTAATCATATATCTTATCACTGGAACCAATTAGCAAACGGTGCCGTTTATGCCAATTATAGAAATATTTAAAATTAATACGACAACAAAAGTAATAACTAACAACATTAGAATTTAAGCATATTATCTATTATATAATATCAAACTGAAAATATGATACATATTTACTAAAATATTATCATACTTCGTAATTAAAATGAAGCCCTACGATTTAAGCAGTACTTGCGAGACCGAAATGATGAAACTTTTATCCGACTTCGGTGGTTCCCAAAAAAGTACAATACATTAGCATGGTATATATTATATTTATGTCTGTTTCTATGTCCGCCCGTTAATTAGCCGTTGAATGTTATATGTCATATGACGCCATCATTAAAGCCCTTCCAAATTCCACAGCTAAACATAGGCCAGGGAGGCCAAGGACGCCACAAACCATAAAATTAATGACGGATATGAACTGTCAAAAATAGTAACTTAAAAATAATAGTAAACAAATCGAATAGCCTGTATCGTTTGGAGCGCTGCGTACATTGCAAATGATCCCGGAACCATGTTCAACTTCATGACATGCACTCACGCACACATCTATCGTTTTTCTATCTATCGGCTTCACAGCTGGACGCACACATATGCACCTAAAATTATGTGATTGGTTGCTAATGATTTTAGATGCATATGTGTTTGTGATGTTCGTGATGTTCGTTCGTTCATACATGTTCTTGCGATAAGTTAAGCACGGTTTTGGCTTGGTTTTCGTGTCTGTCTTTCTTCGTTATTCTGAGGTTCTTTCTGATTGACATGACAGGTTTTAATGTGAAATTTATGTTAGATACATATAATATGTGAGAATTGTGTATGTAATAGAATGTATTCTATACAAAATTATTGCGAATTGTTTATGGCTAAATTACAAGATTTATTTTTTAAGCATTACGGAATTTTGAGACGTTTCTATATTAGCCTTCAAATCGAAACACAAATATTAAAACATGGCTGTTTAAGCTTAAAATAACAGATGTTCGTTTAAAAACGAACCCTAAAGAGTTAAATAAATGCTTGAAATGCTCTTAAAGTTTGTATTGCTATATATTCGCTAAAAAATAATTATATTTAAAAATTAATAAAATTATGTTTAAAAAGTACCTACCTATTAAATCTTTTACGATAGTACGGAGCCCTTCATGCGCAAGTCTGACTTGCAATTGGCCGGTTTTTTAAATCGTTCATTTTTTCGTATTTTCTGCCGACTTCCAAAAAGGAGACGGTACTCAATTCGAGTGTATGTTTTTTTTTATGTGTATTACCTCATAACTTTGTACTGGGCGAACCGATTTCGATGATTCCATTTTTATATGAAAGATGATAGTTCTCGTGTGGTCCCATATGAATTTGATCTAGGTCAGACCAATGGTTATTGAGTTATTCTTAAATAACCTATATTGAAGTCGCTTATATTGAACTCGCCTGCACAAAATTTTTAATTTTAAATTATCTTTATTAAATTAAATATTACGTTTTTGTTTCTGTCTAAGAACCTACTTTGGTGGGTTCTATTTACTTATAATCTTTATAATGATTTCTTATATTTACGCGAACACTACACATTTAAATAAAACTAATTTTACGGATTTTATCGCGTATATTATTTTATAATACCGACGTTTCAAGCACTTTACAGCACCCATGGTCACAGGGGAACACTGAGGGGTATGACGTCCCAATGTCATAGTTAACCAAGGCTACCTCCAGATTAAAAATTATTGTTTTTTTTGTTCCGATCTACGCAGTATGAACTTACAGTTTCTAGAAGTCTTGCAGTTGTATGCTTGGGTTGGGATTTAATTTTATTAATTATGGGATCCCAAGCAGATAGTAGCATCCAACCATCTTCTCTATTGAAATTAGGATGTTTTTAGGGTTCCGTACCTCAAAAGGAAAATACGGAACCCTTATAGGATCACTTTGTTGTCCGTCCGTCTGTCTGTCTGTCTGTCTGTCTGTCTGTCTGTCAAGACCCTTTTTCTCAGGAACGCGTGGAGGTATCAAGCTGAAATTCATAACACATACTCAAGTCTACTGTGCCTTGGAGTTGTGAAAAAATCAAACTTCTAAGCCAACGCAATCAAAAGATACAGCCGTTTATGCCGCAAATATTATGCCGCAAGGGAATCAAAACCTACAGGGTACTTCCCGTGAACTCAGAATCTTAAAATTTGGTACGAAGCAACGTATTATAGCACAGATAAAGGAAAAATTGCGAAACGCATAAATATTTATATACATCATATAATAAAAATATTTTTAATAATTTTAAACTTATATACCTACGGATTTGTTCGGAACCCTCGGTGCGCGAGTCTGACTCGCACTTGGCCGGTTTTTTTTTTGATTTCAATAGCCTCGCGAATCATCCTTGGAAGGAATCGGTGTTCTTTAGCGAGGATTTGTGGTCTATCAAATCTAAAGAAGTGACGAGGGTGATCCTGTATGTGTACTATCCTCCGGGAAGTCTGCAGACTATGACATTGGGACGTCATACACCTCAGTCCTCCCCGTGACCATGGGTGCTCTAAAGTGCTTGAAACGTCGGGAATATAAAATAAGTTAATATACGCAATAAAATCCGTAAAATTAGTTTTATTTAAATTATAATCTTTATTTTTATAATACTCGTATTATATCTTTAATATAAGCCAACAGGCATCCTATGTATTGTTGGAAATATAAGAGACGTAGAATAACAATCTACTATGAGGCGTTCCATTAGTCATCAGATGGGAAATGCAGCTGTTGCCTTTCTTTTCCTACTTTTATTGTTTTCTGCAGATTTTCATTGATCGCAATGGCTTCAGATGAAACTGCAAGCTTATTTGTCATTTTTAATATATAAGAAGCCGGATGGTCGCCAACCCTAGAGGCAGTGAATAAACGAGTCGACGCACAGAGCTCTGAGTGACGTTAATGGTCAACGCTTCCGAAACACGGGAACAAAGACCGCATTATTATCCGTTATATATACGATTCTGTGAACGTTACCTTAGTATAAAATCTTTTGTTAATGCGTGGTACACAACGTCTTCATAAATTTCAGTTCTAAGTGTTCAGTATCTTATTTATATACATTCATACGACACCAACATTGCACACATTATTACATTTTTATTGAAAGTAGGCTTAATCTAAGGACTGATGTCTGTACTCTTATAGGTGACACAGCATTACAAAATATTATAAAAATTAAGACAGAGCATGGTTAAAATAGCTTATAAAGAAATATATCTTAAAAAATACATGAAGATAATACACATATAACAGACAATAAAAGCATGCATATAGCCAAGCAGCATCTGTTAAGCTATACACTAGATATTAGGTTAGATATTTGTAATAGTTATCTATTACATTTTTCCTATATATAGGGAAAATGTCATGAAAAATATTAACATAAAGAAGTGGTCTTTCATCATGATAACGCCAGACCACACACATTTTTTTATAGGATAAGGGTGACAAACGAGCACACGGTCCACCTGATGGTAAGTGGTTGCTGCGGCCCATAGACATCTACATCTATCCTCTATTACAAAACAAAATGTAGATGCGTTGTCACCCGTGAGGACCAAGATGGAATGCCTCGTTTCCAGTAAAAAGGGTGTCCGGTTCTCTACACTCACCATACGAAACACAGCAGCGTTAAGCTGCTGTTTTAAGCTGGTATTCTGTGAGAGCGTGGTCCTTTCCCGGTCGAGCCGACCCATTCGTGCTACAACCATAATATAGCTGCAGCATGGCTCTACCACGCTCTATATCTTTGGCCACTAAACAAAAATTGAGAGAGCTTGACTGGGAAGTCTTACTGGGAAAAATCAGAACTATATGGTGGATGTATAGTCAGTGGACATATAGTCCTGATTTTTCACCCTCACATTTTCACCTGTTTCGGTCTCTTCAATTCGTTGGGTAGTGTTAGGTTAACATCAAGAGAGGACTGTCAAAACTACTTTTCGCATTTTTTTAATCAAAAATCCCAAGATTTTTACAACAACGCAATTACGGCCCTATCTACAAGATGGCAAAAGTTATCGAACAAAATGGCACATATATATTATAATTATTATATGTAATTAAACTTTGAAAAAATGTCTTGAATTTGTATATAAAATACGAAGAAACTTTTCTTCGACCTAATACGTTCCGTTAGAAGGGCATTTATAAGCTGGTAGACAGATGGAAGATGGTAGTAGGAATAAAAGAACGGTGCTAAATTTCTTAAAATTTCAATGAACCTTATGAGCTAACTACGATAACTATTTACACAACTAAAGACCCCCCCCCCCCCCCCCCCCTCCGGATATTTATGTGTCGTCATTTAGATTATTAAATGTAATCATGAATCAATTTTCCCATTTTACAAAATTTCCAAGTAAAGTTGCAACTTATTTACGTCCCAATGCTGGGCACAGGTTTCCTCTCATTTCTGAGAGGGTTTTAGGGCAAGGAATTGTCCACCGCGCTGCCCTAATACGTGTTGGCGAACTTCACATGTCTTCGAAATATTTTTTTTCTTATTTCTCAGACATGCAGGTTCCCTCACGATGTTTTCCTTCACCGCTGAGCACGTGGTAAAGAAAATTTAAAATTGCAATTAACAATTTCATTGGTGCCGGCGGTGATCGAACCCGGGTTGCTCGAATACTGTGAAGCTTACAGCGAGCGCTAACCATCTGATTAGCGCTCACGCTCACGCTCATGGCTGTTCTGAGCTACCATGGTTCGGTACGGAGGTTCCAAGTATTTCGGTTAAAATATAGCTATAATCACTCCTGGCATGGCTCCCTATCAGCTCGTAAAATTTTATCACATTCGGTGCAGCCATTACGAAAATTAGCCCCAACAAACAGACATACTTAAACATTTCACCACGTGATGGGCGGTATAGGAAAAGCTGCATGTCTGAGAAATTTTACAAAATACGAAACATGTGAGGTCCGTAAACACGCGTTGGTTCAGCGCGGCGGACAATTCCTTGCCCTAATACCTTCTCAATAATGAGAAACTTGAACCCCTATATAACTTTACTTTTACACAATTCAGTACAACTGAACTAAATGAAATAGTAAATTTTGTTACTTATATAAAAAGTTGCTAACAAATTCTCCAAAAGCTTTATAACATTACAAATTAACTTTACAATAATTTTAAAAAACAAAGTTACTATGCACAACTTCATGACCAGTCGCAGTATTAGAATAAAATTCATTAGTCGACTATTGCCTAACTGCATCTATTTAAATGCGATGTGATTTGGAAGGCGTCCATAGCTGAACATCTAATGCCCGCTAGCTCCATTACGAGTCACCAGTTTAATGTGGTACCCCTAGCTCTTTTAATGCATCGAAAATTTCCGATTTTAGCATCGCTGACTATAAAACACGAGGGGTCTTAACAACCTGGACGGGAACCTGCGAGGGCCGTGATGAGCCAACTCGCAGTTACGTGCCTCAATGGCTGGCTGTTAAGCTCGAAACGAGGGTTTATAGTTAAGAAAAAAAAAGTTGAGAAGATAAAACAGGGCGAGGCAGTATGAAAAGAAATATGTCCGCTTGATTCGATAACAGCTGCTGATGGGTCTTCGCTTAATTTTTATCCGATAATCCCTTAAATCCCCTTTAATGACCTTAGTCTTGGTCGTTATAGAAGTAAATATGTAAATGCAAAACTGTTTATGAATTACCTTGAAACGAGCAATTACCAATTATACAAATTATCAATTATATAAAGTAGCTTATAAATTATAGCTTATTAAGTGGCGAAGCTTGCGAAGTCACTTATTGATTTCACGATGTCTGTCCGTCTGTCCGTCTGTCCGTCTGTCCGTCCGTCTGTCCGTTTGTCCCACGATTATCTCGAGAACGGTTTCGAATTTTCAAATTCTGTTTTCAGCAATCGATTACTGATCACCCAGGCATCTGAACCTCCTATTATGAAACTTATTGCTCAACGGCAACCGTTAGAAACCGCTACAAAGCTGATTGCTTCGCCACTTTGCTATGCTGTTAGCTTGCTAGGTTTATTATTATTATAATTGATATAGTTTTTTTAACAAAAAACCTTTGGAAACTAATAGATCTATAATGGTAGCTTGAAAATCGGATATACATACACGAAGTCGAAGTCGATTGGTGCAAAAACTAGTCGTATGAAATCCCTCAATGAATTATTTGTACAATGATATATGTTGCACTAATAATTAGTAAAAAAAGTATTATTACAGATATGATAGCGATTAATTTAAAATTATAAAATAAAATAATTAATAAAACATTCACACAATCTGGATGATTGGCGGTCCATCACTGTGCGATTTAGAAGATGTTTCCCTCCTCGCACAACTTCCTTGTGGAATCGATTACCACCAGCGATTTTTCCGGACCGATACGACTTAGGGACCTTCAACAAAAGAGCGCACTCCTTTTTTAAAAGGCCGGCAACGCATCTGCGATTCTCCTGGTTCCCCTGGTGTTGCAGTTGTTCATAGGCGGCGGTAGTCTTTAGGGATATATATGTTCTGTGGTCACTTACCATCAGGTGACATCAGGTTTAACAGTGGTAGAGCCAGGCGGCAGCTCTTGCTGTCGCACGGATGGGCCGGCTCGAACCGGGGTGGTACCACGACCTCACAGAATACCAGCGTGAAGTAGAGGTTTACCTCTGCGTTTCGCTTGGTGAGTACAGGTGGCCGGAGGCCCTTTTTACTGGAAATGAGGCATTCCATCCTAGTCCTCACAGGTGAAAACGCATCTGCATTTTGATTTGTAATAGAGGATAGATGTAGATGTCTATGGACCGCAGCAACCATTTACCATCAGGTGGACTGTGTGCTCGTTTTTCACCCTTATCCTATAAAAAAAAGGTGAGCCGCATGCTCGTTTGCCCCCTCTCCTATAAAAATATAAATAATAAAATAGTTATTGTCCCCGACGGTCCCAGTGCTTTGTGAAGTTATGGCCCCCTGTCAATTAAGATGTTTAACGTTCTATCAAAGTCAAATTCAAAATATATTTATTCTAAAAAAAACTACGGCATTGCTTTAACAAGTTGGAGTCCTGGGAGATGTTTCACGTCAGCTATACTATGTTCTTGACTGCCTCGTTGGTCTAGTGGTTGTAGTAGTGCGACTGCTGATCACGAGGTCCCTTGTTCGAATACCGAGTCGGGCCAAAAAAACAGTTATTGAGTTTTTACATCAAGAAATTCTCAGTAGCTGCCCGGACTCAGGAAGTTGGCGGTGTCTCACCCCCGTGACTCGGAAAGCACATAAAGCCGTTACTACTGCGCCTGATCTCTCTCCGGTCGTGTCGGTTTACCGTCCCATCGGACTATGAGAGCGAGGGAATAGAGAGTGCACCGGTGCTTGCGCATACACTTGGACACTATAATCCTGTCCTGCGACGATGGCTAGTCTCCGTTGAGACTGGCCGCCGTGAACGAAATTCTGTCTGGAGGACATTATATTCTTGAACGTCGGCAATTAAAAATAAATTAAAATTAAACGCCATATAATCCGTAAAATTAGTTTTGTTAAATTTGTAGTACTCGAGGTTCGCGTATATAAATAATAAATCAAGATGAGGGTTTATTCATATTTTTCGTATTATCACTACAAGGAGCATACACATAATATACTTAAAACGTAAATAGTATTATCGAAATACATATTTGTTCATTGTTTAAAATCTCTATAATATATCTTTATAATAATAAAACTTGCACTAATCGCGTTAAAGCTTCATTCTTCGACGCATTTAGTGCTTATTAAAATTTAGACATTTTAAGCACTCAATAGATTCATGTTATCATTGCGAAGCGTGCCACTTGACATCGTTAGCGCATAATGAACTATTTTTAAAGCCACATAGTGCCGAGTAAAAGGTAACAAAAGACTTATTAGGAACGCTACTAATGAATGAAATCCATAATGAGTCGAATTTTCACAGCATTTCTTATAAGTGGTGGGATTTATTTTCTGCCTAAGAGACCTTCTGGTTAGATATCCCCCCACCCCCCACCTTACCTGTTACCAAATAGCGTGTACTGCTGTGTTCTGGCAGTGACGCATTAAATCTTGGTCCTCGAATAAGACATCGAATTTGCAGCCTTCTTTGAAGTGGACTGCAGGCATCCATCGACTGCAGTAACCTCTTACAACGAGATGGACGGTATGTGCGTATAAAACTTCAAATTAACATAAAATCAGACAGAATCCAATACAATCAGTAACTGTGTGTTCTAACAGTAAATACAGCAGTAACTACAGATCAATACCATTCAATAGCTTTTTATGAAAATGTAAATTTCAGAACTATAGTACAAGCAAGGTATCCTAGTTTTGACTATCTTGCCTTCCACATTTATCAAAATAATATATAAAAAATTCAAAATATATTTTTAAATGTCCGTGGTAATGTTAAAATATTTTTCGATTTTCTTAAATTATTGCCTAGTCATGAATAAGCATTGTTATTTGCATTATATTTATAGAATTAAAAAGCTTAAACATGCTTTTAAACATGTTTTTAAAAAATTGAAACGAATTATTTTTATAGAAAAAGGTTGACAAACAAGTTCATAGTTAATCAGATAGAAAGAAAGTGGATGCTGTGGCCCATGTGGACGATACAAGCATTTCAGCATTTCGATGTACTGGCAGTTAATCTGGCACCATCGAAGGGTCTAGTACCGCCTAATTTAGACGAATTTATACTACTGTTTTTTTTTTCAAAATCTTGACACATATAAGAATAAATATGGAAACACTTAGCTTCCTAACCGTAAGGCTCGAGTGGACAGCGTTCGGCAGAGAGTATAGCAGAGAAATGCGGACCGAGAGACTTTTGAAAATTAGGTGTATATTTGAAGAAACTATCGCTGTCGCTCTGCGAGCTCTCGACGTCCGATAAGGACATCTGCAGATCCGAATGAATAGCCTAAGTAAAAAGACATAATACGAGGTTTGGCTCTCTACCATTTCCTCCTCCAATATTAGATAAATTTAAAAGATATTTCATAAACGGAATAAGAAGGATATACCCTGTGTCCGTATGTTTTTCTTTTTTCAGTATTCGTTATCAAATTTGAACACTTTTTGTACGTGGTAGAGCCATGCTGCAGCTATATTAGTAGTATAGTTGTAGCACGAATGGGTCGGCTCGACCGGGGAAGGACCACGCTCTCACAGAATACCAGCGTCAAATAGCGGCTTAACACTGCTGTGTTTCGTATGTTGAGTGTAGAGAACCGGAGACCCTTTTTACTGGAAAAGAGGCATTCCATCTTAGTCCTCACGGGTGTCAACGCATCTGCATTTTGATTCGCAAACGAGGATAAATGTAGATGTCTATGGGCCACAGCAACCACTTACCATCAGGTGGACTGTGTGCTCGTTTATCACCCTATCCTATATAAAAAAAAACACTAATCCTTTGTTGACAGCAGTCTAATTAGGCAATTTTGAGCATTTTGTAAGGGTTCTAGTGCTTATAAAGATAATGTATCATCAAAAAGGAAAACATAGGAACATAGACGAGGTTGATATTTATTTTACTGCAAGAACTTATTACTATATAAGGTCATAAACAAGAACGAAAACAGGCGAGAGCGTTTGTATAGAGAAAAGACCATCCCCATTTTGAGTGGGCGCCACTTAGAACATTGTGATACAATAGTATGTATTTTTGGCAGACACTAAATGCCCCTATTCGCCCCTCCACGTATTCTTCGACAGAGCGGCCACTGAGGTCCTATACTTATGTGTCGTAACCTTCATACAAGAGCTTACATTACATTATTACTACACACCGAAAATCCCGCCCAGTTGTACTTTCGTTTCTCATTGTCTACACTTAAGTGTAAGTCTTAAGAGCTATTTTTGAACTAGTGCTTAAGATAATTAAAGATCATTTATTTTAAATATATTTCAAATGTTCAGTTTTCGGATAAAATATAGCCTAGATTATTCCTGATATAGCTCTCTATCTGTTTTAAAGTTTCATCACAATTAGTTCAGTTATTCCGAAGATTAGTCCGGACAGACATATAGACTGGCAGACAGACCAAAATTTTAAATATGATTATTTATGTCTTAATAACATGAACAGTTCAATTTCATATGTATGTATGTGTGTATAGATGAGAAAACCTTACCGAGTTTACAGCAGTCATGACAGCATTGGTGTTGGCGCTACTAATTCCACTTCCAGCTCATTCTGAAACAAATAAATTAAATCATTGCACAATCTTAAAACTTTTTGAAACACATAACGTATATGAATTAACGTTTGCCAAAGACGACGAAATATTGTAATTGATGTCAACCGTAAAACAAATTAATCCAAAAGCAATTTCGTAAATGCTTCTGAAAGTGGGTCGCCCATGTTGACTTCTCGTATAGACTCTGACTCAATGCAGTCTACGACAGCTATGAAGATTCGCCTTATAGAACATGGTGAAAATTAACAAAGACTACTCAAAGAATGATAATATATACCTTAAGACCAAATCTCAAGACTCAATATTGAATATACGAATACAAACTTGCAATAAACTGCGTCTCGCGACAAATAGAATAGTCAGCGGGGCAAGCGTCCAAATCCATTAATAAAATTGAATCAGTCGGACATTCCTAAGCACACTATGTGCACGTGCAGACGCTGCATATCGAAATCACCAAATGTCTGAGAAGAGATAGTTCCAATGATCCGTCAATCAGAGATACATACGTAAATGAGAAAATGCTACTTTTATTAAACGTTATTCTCTTCGAACAAATAACGCCTTTCACTAAAGATATTAATTATGTATCTTGACTCGCCCACTTCTATTTAATATTACTTCATTTGTACACTCGCCTACACAAGTCATTATATCTATGCAATAGTATTGCTGCTGTCCGCAAATAAATTTCAGATTTGTGTACCGTCAACAACATAAACGAAATTGAGAACATAATATGTCGATATATTTCATTTTATGCATGGTAGAGCTACGTTAGAGCTGTATAGCTGCAGTGTAAATGGAATGGCCTAAAAAGCCTATCTATTTTTACCCATGATCTCATAGAATACTATTGTAAAATAACAAAACAATGCTGCTATGGTTGGTGAGGCATATAGATAAGTTTAGTGGTTACCAGGCATTCCATGTTCATATACAGAAGCAGCTGTATTTTGAGTGTTTATCAAGGGTAGATGAGTCTACGGGGCACAGCATTCACTTACCCACAGGTGAAATGTGTGCTCCTTTGGCACCTTGTTAAAATACACGTATAATCAATATGTTATGTTGTTGTAAATTGCTTCATAACCTGATCAGTAATAAACAAAGGTCTATGCCCAGCAGTGGGACGCATATTGGTCGTCGCTTTACTTTACTATTACTTTTAATATGTAAAATATTACGGAACTACATCCAAATGTCATATTTTCATTTCATTTTAAGAAATATAAAGTAATTTATTGTTTTAGTATTATTTAACGCTGTTTTACTATAACGTGGGCTTTTATCCTAAATAGTTTTTTTTTCAGTGTAAGCGTAGCATAAAGACTTAAAAAATCATTTGTTACAGCCTCTAAGCTGTTGCCAGCTCCTGACAACGGATGATTGATAATGTTAACTACATTATCAAAAGCTGGGGATGGCTTTATGAAATTGCTCTCAAAATTATTTTTCACACTGCACAAAAGGTGTGGATAGATAAAATGTTATTTTGAAAAAAAGATGACCGCGTACCGAATTCCGGCGAAGTCCAAGTCAAATTACTACACTATATACGAGTATATAGGCGTATTACTACTCACTATTATCATATATTATTATATCGCGAGTCCTCTTCAATGCTTCTTTTTTTAACTCTAACCAAACGAAATACAGCAGAATTGTTCTGGTATATCCACTTACACCATATCGTCTCGTGGGTGTCGTAAAAGGCGACAGAGGGAAACAGATCAGGAGATGGACAGGAACTAAAAATAAAAAAATGCGGTTGCCGACGCGCCTGCCAGGCGTGAAAATTATCCTTCCTATGAGGCAATCTATGGGTAGGCCTATGTTCAGTGGTGGATTTTTGATACGCTGTAATGAAAGAACGAATGAATGAATAAAAAATATTTCAACAAGACAGACAATGATCATCTTAGAATTTTTTATAGTATAGGGTGACAAACGAGCACACAGTCCACCTGATGGTAAGTGGTTGCTGTGGCCCATATACATCTACATCTATCCTCGTTTGCGAATCAAAATGCAGATGCGTTGTCACCCGTGAAAGCTAAGATGGAATGCCTCTTCTCCAGTAAAAAGGGATCTCCGGTTCTCTACACTCACCACACGAAACACAACAGTGTTAAGCTGCTATTTTACGCTGGTATTCTGTGAGCGCGTGGTCCTTCCGAGGTCGAGGCGACCCATTCGTGCTACAACTATACTACTAATATAGCTGCTGCATGGCTCTACCACGTACAAATATATATCATAACAACTCAATATAAAAAAAAGAAGCGTGACAACTATGGAAAAGCCCCCTTATAAGGCGATCTATGGGCGAGACCTATGTCAGCAGTGGACTTTTGACGGACTGAAATTAATGAATGAAAAATGTTTTAATAAATAGGTACCGCAACTTTATCAAAAATTTTGCGTCACAAACGTGGAGGAGGTATAAAATATAACGAAATAAAGACAAAGCAAGTGACTTTATTAAGGCGCGCCCTTCATTTTTATCACTTTGCCTAAAAGTTTAATAAAATGGAGACACAACATAAACGCTCTAGTGAAATATTACCTTTTTATGTGCATACATTTTTTTACACTCCTAATTTTAAACTAGAAAAACATCTCAGTTCAGTAAATGTTAACAACATTAGAGACTTAAATTAAAGTAGCATATTGATCTTACTATGGGAGAGAGTGACCGACATAGCCCAACGAATTAGTAAGCTTAAGTGACAATGGGCCGGCCATATAGCTCGAAGAACCGACAACCGATGGGGAAAAAGGTTCTCGAGTGGCGGCCTTGTACCGGTGGACGAAGTATAGGGCGTCCCCCCACTAGATGGAGTGACTTACTTACTTACTTCCTTATCTTCACGCACAATCCCTGACGGGGTAGCCAGAGAGAACAGATCGCCAAGTGTCACGATCCTTATATACCTCTTTCGCTTCTTTCAGATTCATTATCTTCTTCATATATGCACGTCTAGGTATCCGAGTACTCTTGACCCTCCCCTCTTCGAGCAATTTGCTCACATGGTCTTCGAAAGTTAGTCTCGGTCTACCTCGACACCTTTTAATATTAACTTTCACGCTATATATTTTCTTCACCATTCGGTCTGCACTCATTCGCTCAACGTGCCCAAACCATCGAAGCACGCAATTCTTGTGATAAGGTCATCTTTCAAACCTGCCATATTGCGAATCTCTTCGTTTCGCTTTCGGTCGGCCATGGTAACGCCGCACATTTTACGAAGAGATCGCATCTCCACTGCATTCAACTTGCTTTTATGCTTCTTCTGGCATACCCAGGTTTTGCTGCCATATAACAAAGTCGGTACCAACACTGAATTATGTATTGCAAGGCGGGCACTCTTTACTACGCCTTGCCTTTTGACTAATGCAGTCAGGGAACCACTGACTGTGTTCCCGGCAGCGACACGCCTGTCCACATCTAAATCACATCTTCCATCCCGGCTAAAAGCACTCCCCAAGTATACAATTTCATTTACCTGTTCTAGACATGCCTGATTTACCCATATACACTTCGTTATCTCTTCGTCCCTTTCAAATACCAGAACCTTAGTTTTATTAGCATTCAAACGGAGATCTTTAATTTCACATTCCTCTTTTATACACGTGACTAATGCCTGCAGTTCTGCCTCTGATGGTGCAATAAGCACTGCATCATCAGCATACAGCAGACAATTTACTTTTATGTCACCCAATTTCACACCCAAACAGCTACCTTTCAGCTTCTGTAAACGGCTGTCGAGATACAGTATGAACAGCCACGAAGACATGACACAATCCTGTTTTACGCCCGTTTGGACGCTAAACATGGGTTACAGGTCATGCGCTACCCGCACACTGGCTTTACAGTCACAGTAAAGTCACTGCACAGCCCTTAGCAATCGACCATCCACACACACCCCGGCAATAGTTCCCACATTTTCTTCCTTACAACCTTATCAAATGCTTTCTCAAGATCCACAAAAGCACAGAAAATCTTCTGGTTAGCATCCAGAAGCTTTTCCGTGATCATGCGGAGAGAAAACACTTGATCCGTGCATCCTCTTCCAGGTCTAAATCCGCACTGTGCCTCCCATAGAAATCTTTCCGATTTCTCTTGCATCCTACGTGTCAATCTCTCTGTGAAAGTCTGATCGCCCGATAGCACCCGCAGTCAAAATGTGAACCTTTACCTTTATATAAAGGCACAATGACTGCGGATCGCCAATCATCCGGGACATCCCCCGTCCGCCAGCACAAATTGCACAGCAGATGAAAGCTGTTCCAGACGCGAGGCCCACCATACTTGACCATTTCAGCAGTAACTCTGTCTAGTCCCGCAGCCTTACCACATTTCAAACTTCGAATCGCACGTTCAATCTCTTTCATACTGATGACCTTAGTGTCATCGAGGTCCGGGTCTGGTGTACCAGTCACGGCGTCATCCCCGGATGCCTCACTAAGATCATCACATGCATACATTTCTCTATAAAATTCGCTCCATCGCTGCATGACGTCCGATTTTTCTGAGAGGACGTCATTAGTTCTCGAAAGCATTTTGTTCATTCTTAAGGCCGTCGCACCACTTCGAGTCCTTCCAACCTCTTTCCAGAAGAGTTTGGAGTTCTCCTTAAAGTGGTGAACCAACTTTCGTCCGCTTCCATTCTACACCTTTCACGCACTTCCTCAATCAATGCTTTCGTGTGAACTTTCTGCAGCTTATATCTTTCTTTCATCTTCTCTCTCATATCCTTACCATTACTAGAGGCCAAGTAGTCTAACCATGCTTTTTTCTTCTTCTTTACAGCTTCTTTCACTTCATCATTCCACCATGCATCTCTTCTTTTACTACTGCCTCTTTTTATTGTTCCACACACTTCTTCCGCTGCACTTACCATTCCATCCCTAAGGTTCTGCCATGTTCTTTCCACACATTCTTTTCTGCCATCGATGGTGCCAAGCTTTACGGCTACCCTCGCATGATATTTGTTTCTAGTATCCGCTTCCTGAAGCTTCCAGCTTCGGATGCGACAGACCGACTGTGGTTCTATCACTGCCGTCCGGTAGCGCCAACCCGCGAACAGACCCCTAAATCTAGTAATCACTAGATAGTGATCCGTTCCCAGGTCAGCACCCCTGAACACTCGCGTATCCATCACCTGTTTTCGCAGTCCGTCATCCACCAAGAACAAATCCCCCGCCAGGGAGCTCTTCAGTACCACTGCCCTTCCGTTTGGTCTCCGACATACACACGACATCTAATTATCTTTCTTTCATTATTTCGATCAACTCATTCGTCTTATTTCTCATGCCTCCTCTAACATTCCACGTGCCAACTCTGCACTCAGTCCTCCACCTTCCGCCGTGTCGGGCTGTGCGTGACGGGTGGCGGTCCCCATCGCCGCTTTGCGCGCTGCATTCCACACCAACGGGGACGAGTTGGTGTGCGTCGCCTTTGGGGAACGCCCTAACCATCGTTGGCATGGGTGCGCTGAGCTGTGTAGAATCGCAGCCCTTAAAAGGGCTGGTAGGGGTAACGACGAGCACGCTTCTACAATGACCCCCTAGATGGAGTGACGACCTGGTAAAATACGCAGTAAGTCGATGGATGCAGTTAGCTCAGGACCGTGCTTTGTGGCATTTCTTAGGGGAGGCCTATGTTCAGCAGTGGACTTGTGAAGGGCTGTAATGATGATGATGATGATGATGATGGGAGAGGCATACATGTGATAGAGCCACGCTGCAACTTTAATATTATGGTTTTAGCACGAATGAGCGACTCGACTCGATTACCAGCGTAAAATTGCAGCGTAATGCGGGTGTGTTTGGTATGGTGAGTGTAGAGAATAAGAGACCCTTTTTACTGGAATTTAGGCATTTCATCATAGTCCTCAGGAGTTACATTGCATCTGCATTTTGATTCTTAATCGAGGATAGATATAGATAATTAATAGAATCAGGCGTTACTTTGCGGAAATCCATTACAATGCGACCAGCCTCCGCAGAGTCTACTTCACCTGAGGATGCCTCGTGTAGAGGCGAAACACATGTCGTATTTTCGAGAGTGGTGTGTCGTGACTAGTGTGGTGGTGCTGGGATTCACGGCGACGGGTATAGTGCGCGCGATTGAGGAAGGGTTAGAGGTCCCCTTTAGAGGGAGGGTAGGAGGTCCCCTTAAAACTGGGCGGGACACATCATTTGCTCTCTTTACGCGGAATTAAGCAAATTAGTTTATAATAACCCCATTATAGATGTAGATGTTTATGGGCCACAGCATCTACTTACCATGAGGTGGTTTGTCACCCTTATTCTATAAAAAAAATTGATAACTTTACTCGGGGTTGAAGACTGACCGAGCGCCTAGTTGTCTAGTGAAATGTGAAAGTGAGTAATTGTGTCATTCAATGAGGGCATCCACGACTTTTTCTGCCACCAGAGCGGCGCCACTTTCGAGTGAGGTAAAATATTTGACAGATTTCAAAGCAGGGACGATAATTTCTTAGGAAAATGTAATCTTTAAGGTTTCTTTCTGTGTTATTAGTTATGTTTTATATTAATTACATTAGAAATGAATAAACCAAACTATAAATATAGCTAAAAGTCGAGTTTTAAAAAAAAAGAGTTATAATGTGCAAAAAATTAAAAATCAAACCACTGACGCTTTGTGTTATATATTAATATAATACTCTAGACAATGATAAACTATTATTTAAAACTAATTTCTCAATTAAATGACACTGTGTAACAAAAAACTTTACCTCAGTCGCTAGTAGCGACATCTGGTGAGTGGAAGATTATTAGCCCTCATTCAACGCATACGCTCCGAAATGGTACCTGTGCGCAAGACTAGCTATTTTGCGCTTTTACTCGAGCTTGGTAAGATTGATTGACTTAATTTGTCACCAATAAGTCTCTTAGCACGCATTTATAATTAAATTAAAAGTGAAAATTTTTTATTAAATTTATGCTTCTTAAAAGCTTCTTATGTACATTAAAATCTACACTGTTTCTGAAAATTAAAACGTCAGAGAAGAATCGCCGGTGCTGTAATATTTTTAAATGTCATGTTTTTGAATGCCACGTTTAATTTAATTTATAAGTTATTGTATACTTCAATTCAATATCAAATTTAGATACATATTACTTTATTGTCAATTTCAATTTTATTAATATCTCAGAAGTCAGGGGACTTGCAAGTATTTACTCTGCGTAAGTTGTTTCCACAGATCAGTGTCCTAAATACATTTATCTATTTTTGAGTAGGCCTTTTTAATTTTCAAAAAAAAATATGTCAGATCATTGCAATGTGTTTAGTCTAAAGCTGCTAAGTGGAATTTTGCTGCACGAGCCCATATATGATAGCAATACTCCATGTACGAACGGACGATTTTTTATATAGAAGAGCGGGCAAACGAGCATGCGGCTCACCTGATGGTAAGTGACTACCGCCGCCCATGAACAACCGCAACACCAGGGGAATTGCAAATGCATTGCCGGCCTTTTAAAAAGGAGTAGGCTCTTTTCTTGAAGGTCCCTAAGTCGTATCGGTCCGAAAAAATCACTGGTGGTAATCGATTCCACAAGCAAGTTGTGCGAGGGAGAAAACTTCTTCTAAATCGCACAGTGGTAGACGGCCAATCATCCAGATAGTATGTATCGTAACGCGAGTTTTGTCGCGATGTGCGATGGTGAAATTGAGCGGCTGGAATTAGTCTGAACATTTCCTCAGAGCACTCCCCGTGATAGATGCGATAAAATACGCAAAGAGATGCAACATCTCTACACTTATAGAGTAAGCAGCTTCCCTGCGTGTTAACGCCGCACCATTGCAAGACAACCTAATTTCCGTGCAGCTAATTTGGCCCTGGACTCAATAAGCCGTCCAAAGTTCAGGTTCTTGAAGATAAGGCTCCAAAGGTAATCTTCATTGTCCACTGCTAAAGTTGATCGGTGTATTCCAATGATACATTTAAAAAGGTGCTAATGTAAGATGACTCCTTTATGCGGTGAAAAGACACACTTATGTTTTGGAGACGTCAAATATCACGAGATTGGCATCGCCCTATTCGAAGACTGGCCAACTGTAAGATATTCACACGCTCTATACTATAGAGTCTATAGCTTTCGCTTTGGATTGAATTTGATACCGACTTCCTTCAATGTATTTCAGATATATGCCAGTAAAATATACGTTACTGTGAGGACAAACATTCTCACTTAATTTTTTGGGAAATATTGAATAAAATGAAACACAATTAATTGACTGGAGCCCCATGGTCTCAAAATGACATGACACAAGATGATTTCAAAAACAAAGTCCTACTCTAGCCCCCATTACTAACCGTAAGTTGAAGGTTACAACTTTAAAATAATATCCCATATAAGATACCTTTGTTTAATTTAAGTGAAGTTCTAAGAAAAAACTTCCTTGATAGATAGACAGACTGACTTTGATGATAACATAAGCGTTCAATTTCCATTTTACTAGTTCTGTCAAAGAAAAACAAAATAGTATTTTATTTACCATCAACGACAAAGCGGTTTACGTTAGTTTATTTTCGGGTTTATTTTTCTGCGACAACAAAACGGCAGAAAACTCTCGCGTACCGTAAGGCAAATGGCCAAAGCCATTAATAAAATTGAATTAATGTGTCCGCATGGAACCACAATAGCCAGTTCATAGAAGAAAACGGAATTACCTTTTAGTAAACATTTATAAATTTCAATACACTGCCATAAGAAATAAGAAGAAATAAGTATTGTGATTATAAAATTTTTCAAAGTTATTTGTTTTTATTTTATAACTATAAGAATTACCTTTTAGTAAATATTTATAAATTTCAATACACTGCCATAAGAAATAAGAAGAAATATTATGTATTGTGATTATTAAATTTTGCAAAGTTATTTGTTTTTATTTTATAACTATAAGAATTACCTTTTAGTAAACATTTATAAATTGCAGTAGGTTGCAGTACACTGCCATAAGAAATAAGAAGAAATAGGTGTTGTGATTATTAGATTTTGCAAAGTTGTTTGTTTTTATTTTATAACTATTTAAAGGGTAGATCTTGTGTAAGTTTTGATAGCTTTATTAATTGTTCTAAATGAACTAATGTTTAAAATTAGCAATTGTATAATTTCAGAATTTTCCGGCACGCAGATCACTGTTTAGATCGGAAGAAAAATTAATAATTTTTAATCTGGAGGTAGCCATGGTTAAATATGACATTGGGACGTCATACACCTCAGTTCCCTCCGTGACCATGGGTGCTGCAAAGTGCATGAAACGTCGGGAATGTAAAATAAGTTAATATACGCGATAAAATCCGTAAAATTAGTTTTATTTAAACGCAGAAACTGTTTCCGTTCTCGACGCACGCAGACGCCACCAACATAAAAACCACATGACAGATCGAGAGACGGCGCCGCGTCAATCGCAGTCTGCTGAAGACCTGTTTATATCACGATAAAACACTGTTTTACGACCTATCACCACGCTGTTTTGTTGGGTATATGAACGTTTTATTATACTTTAATAAAAGTATTATACAATCAATTAAAGTGACGATAATTGGATGTAAGCCCAGCCCGCATCAGTGAGACATTAATACGTCAAACGACGGTCGAATTTCATCAATCTTGACGTCCTCTCTGATTTCCGCTTCTAATTAACAAATTGATACATTATGTTCCGCACACAATAGAGACAGACATGCTTTAGATATTGGCTCCATAATCTCATTCTATATTGTGATTGATAAAATCTATACTATATATCTCGATTAGTCGAATACTCTAATTATATAACTATTCTTCCGACGATATAAAAGCAAGTTTATTTCAATATCGTCAAATAAATACATAAATTATTAGGTGGTAGGACTTCATCTTACGTATTTTTGCCACCCATTAAATAGCAGTACTTGGACTGCAGTATGCCTGACTAAGCAATACAGGGAGCCCATATGTTGCTCTATTATCTAAGTATTTTATATATAACAGTCATCGATCACTAATAAAAAACTAGATACACAATCCCATGCAAAAGTTCTCTAAAAACTATCGACAATTGTTTTGAAGTCATTCTATTTGAAATAAATAAACATTAATGGAAATTCAACCTTAAATGCATTGCTTGAAGTTGTATCCACAAAGCTAGGTACAGATTAAAAGCGCTCCCAAATGTTCGTGTGGGCGCTGATTCGGTAAGGACATTTTTGTCACTGATTGTGTATCTAGTTTTTTTACTAGTGATCGATGATTTGCATAACATATAAGGCATAACAAATATAAAATATTTCGTCCAGGAAGAAGGAAGATGTTAGAACTTAAAGCCGTTATACCAGTCTGCCTGTTAAACTTATAACTTTGAATTTACGCCTCGTTAGTAGTGCTTATTCAGCACTGAAACCAATAAGTCAGAGGGACAATTTATTTTTGTGCAAATACCGTTTCAACTACATAAGATAAGATCTTGATATTTAATATCAATATTAAAAGTAAATAATAATATTTGATAAAGTTTTATTATTATTATATTATCGCTTGTGTTGAATTGTTTTTCTGGGTTCTCTGGAAGTATTTAATGGTAAGCAATAAGATTTCTTTTGTTTTCCTTTTAATTTTCTATATTTTTGTTAAGTTTACCTTTGCTTGGTGAATAATAAAGAGTATTGTATTGTATATTATGGTGATTCGTAAAAACATGTACATACAATAAATAAATCACACCTTAATAAGCTTGACCTTTTGGTCACATCTGTACATAAAATTTGCAATAAGGATTTTTTTATCTATATATTTAAAGTGTTTTTCAATAGGCTCGAACTTTGACAACGTAAAGCGGCCATCTTGGTAAAGCGATAGCTGTAAAATGAGATGTTCCAAAATGTATGGTGCCTGGGCCAGGTCTTTGTACACTATATTCAAAAATAAGGAAACACATTTTAAACAGTTCTCAACTGTCCAATTATTAAGTGGCGAAGCTTGCGAAGTCACTTATTGATTTCACGATGTCTGTCCGTCTGTCCGTCTGTCCGTCTGTCCGTTCGTCTGTCCGTCTGTCCCACGATTATCTCGAGAACGGTTTCGAATTTTCAAATTCTGTTTTCAGCAATCGATTACTGATCACCCAGGCATCTGAACCTCCTATTTTGAAACTGATTGCTCAACGGCAACCGTTAGAAACTGCTACAAAGCTGATTGCTTCGCCACTTTGCTATGCTGTTAGCTTGCTAGGTTTATTTTATAATGGCTTTGTTTGCTGGTAAAGCGCAATAAATTACACTTGAAATTGCAACATACAACAAAAACCCGTTGTGGCGGTAAGCTGTCATTTTTATTGATAACTGACGTTTATTTCACAAAAGTGACACTTCAGTCACTAAAAAGCACTAAAAAGTGATACTGTTTTGACAACTGTCAGTTCTCTTTCTATGATCAATGGTCACTTTATGGTTTACTGTAATTGTCTATAAGAGTAACTAAATCGGTGAGACGCCATATTGAAAGTCAATAAAAATAATTGATAAACATCAATTGTTTACCACAACAGGATACATTTGAATGAATTATCTGTATTTTTCCCGAATTCTACAGATTTTCTTTTTTTTTTGAGAAAGTGTACATAGACCTTCCCTATTTTTAAATATTTCATTTGACAAGAACGCTACACGCTTTTACAATCATTTAAATTTATTATCAAAATCAGTGCTCTCTTCGCCTAACGTTCCGTGCGTTGTGTCCAATTTATGGTATTCATGGCCGTCCTGCAGAGTTCACGATTCGTCGTTTAATGTATAAATTTGAGACAAACGGGTCGGTGATCGATGAAACAATGCCTGTCTTCATTTCAAAGTTCGAGCGCTCGTAATAAAAACATTGAAAATAGGAAAAACGTGAGACACCACATTGATTGCAGTTGATGTTTGCGTCTTTATTTATTTATAATTTTGTATCACTCAATGGAAACACTTCCACGCGAATTGTGACGGCTTTGGAAATGCGCTGCGAATTGCGAATAGTCTTGTTAACGGCTGACACACCGGCCGGCGCTTGTCCAGGTGCATTAATTATCTACACATAGCTATTAAGTCTCAATTTGTGTGAATTAATTTTACAATATGGATCATCGCGATGCTGTATTAGCATCACATTAACAATAATTATAATTAATGGTTATTACGTGTGGAAATGGTACAAGTAAGATCTATAACAGGCTACTCTAGCTCTTTCCAGGGCTACATAAGATTTTTCGAAACAACAAAAGAACATAATTGACGTTTAATACGAATTTAAAAAATATTTTGTTATATTCTTGACCTTGTTCGTATAGTGAGGGTGTAAGAATAACCACTGCCCCATATCTAATCATATCACGAATGTTCTAAGAGGCGACAGAAGAAAATAAATCAAGCAATGGGCAGCAACGTCTTCCTAATTACAACTAAAATAAGTTCGATTGCCAACCTACCCAGTAAGCGTGGCAACTATCCCGACTCCGGTCATGAACCAATCGATGGAGGAGGCTTATGTTCAGCTGTGGATTTTAAAAGACTGATAAGACGATAATAATCCTTGATCTTTATAATCGTTATATAAATTTCATATACATTAAAACGACAAATATTTAATTTGTTTACACTTTAAACATAAACTAAATATCTAATAGTTGTGACAACCCTGGCAGCTGACATATCACGATACATAATATCTTACGGAGTAAGCGTAGTAAATATTATTTAGTATATTAATCTGTGACATCGGAGTTTCACTATTCTTGGTCGAATGTTTCTTAGAGATCAAAAATGTTGACCTGATACCTGTTTCCCTATTTTCAACGTTTCTTTCGAAAGTCTTTTGTAAGGTTATCTAAAACGGAGATAAATTTATTGCTTTAAGTTGACAATATTACAAAAATTTCAATCTGACATAAGGAAGCTGCTTGTTGCGGACATTATTCAAAAATATCTACACAATATACAACTGAAATAACCAATTTATTACGTAATGCTGATATCGATTGATTCAAAGGAACCATTTCAAATAACATGTCACAAAGTCACAATGCGTATCCGTAAATTTATTACTGTCATGACGTCGCTGCGTTTGGAATGCTTCCTGCAGATCTAGAACGTCGATATAATTTTCACTTTGTGCATCTTATTTGTAAGGTAAGTTACAACTTTTTATTTGAAAAAGAGACATGTTGAGCCGTGGTTAGTACAAGAAAATTTAAAATTTTGTCCAATCAAAATTGTGGATTGGAAATTCGGACTTACTTGAAAGTATAGCTCATTAAATGTTTATACAAAAAAGTGACTGGCTCGTTGGTCTAGTGATTGTAAACGCGATTGCTGATCATTAGGTCGAACCTAGCTGATTATTAAACCTATTACCGTCCCATCGGACTATGAGAGTGAGGGAATGAGAGTACGCCTGTGTGTGCGCATACACTCGGGCATTAAAATCATCTTCTGCCCAGTCGAAATTTGGCCCAAATGACATTATCCACGAAAAACATATATTTATAGAGTTTTATTTATATTTATATTTATATTTTTATACATTTTAATATTGTGGAAAACTTCTCTTTTTTTAATTTATTTTAGCATTGTTTTCAGATTACAGCACTTTTAATTTTTTTTATTTACAAATTTCGACAATTAAACGTTTATTTATGTAACGATCTAATGTATTTCTAAGCAATATGATTCAAGACGTGCAAGATCCTAATGTACAAATAAACAATCTGGTTAAACTAAATTAATAAGTAGTTAATAACAGATCGTAGTAAGCTGCTCATCATATTCAAACCTAAATTACGACTATTTACATAATAGATATAGTAAAAATGGTAGCTTATAAATGCAATGTTTTCACAGATCACAGATTTTAGTGAGCAATTTTTCAAATTAACATCTAATATACCTTTACAATACACAGGTATTTCTGCTCTCCTAAAAGAGTATCTACCTATTTCTGTATTCCGCTCAAAGACGGGCAAATTTTCAAACTTTAAGGCAAAGGAGATAAGTAATAGCAATATAATTAAACAATTTATCAGTTTCAAAATATTGTAAACAATTGTATGATTTAAAATTAAATTAATTTAAATTATTATTATGGTCCTTCAGTTATATAAATTATAATTATATATTGTAAACTATTTGGTATTTAAAACCAAATAAGTTTGATTATCTAATTAAGAAATTCTTGTTTGCATTTGCATTTTATACAAATGCTTGTTGTACCTATAATAAAATTGTGCGGAATGGTAAGGTATTAGTGCGATTAAAAAATAAATTTAATAACAAGTAATTTATTACATTTAGAAGTACATTATATATATATATATATATATAAAATATATTTAAATATAATTAAAAAAATAACGGATTTTAAGTTTAAAAGAACAACTGCTTACAAATATCTGTGAATGTATAACAAGGTATTTCTAAAAGAACTATTTTTTCAAGACTTCGACTAGGTTACATTTTATATATGAAAAATGCTGTACGAATTTCAAACATTATATTCGCTTAAAGTAAAATAGATAATTTTTGGAGACAATTCGAACTTGTAAGTTTTTATCTGTCCTCAAAGTAAGCTTTGGAACACGCTCTAGGGACATATCTAACTAAAATTTCGACATGTTTCCATTTCGAGGCAGAACAATCAGACAGATCAAAACAAACAGAAATTGGTTCCACAGTGAAAAAACAGGCCAGATGTTCCAAACAAACGAGTACTTTAAACGAAAAAACCCCAAATGAAAAGAATTTCATTTATTTTATGGTTAAATATGTGTATTAAGTAGGTGTTAATCATAAATTCCAATCTCCAATGTTACGTATATTTCCATCTGGCTGGTTCTGCCATCATATTAGCGTACTGTATTTATTACGAAAGCCCTAGATAATTATTATGATTACAATATTTTTATCGCTTACTAGAACCGAAATATTTTATGTAATAGCTATTAAATGATCATTTAGTTCATCATCATCATCATCATTACAGCCTTTCATAAGTCTACTGCTGAACATAGGCCTCCCCCAAGGAATGCCACAAAGCACGGTCCTAAGCCACCTGCATCCATCGACTTCCTGCATGTCTTACCAGGTCGTCACTCCATCTAGTGGGGGGTCGCCCTACACGTCGTCTACCGGTATGAGGCTGCCACTCGAGAACCTTTCTTCCCCATCGGTTGTCGGTTCTTCGAGCTATATGGCCGGGCCACTGCCACTTCAGCTTACTAATCCGTTGGGATATGTCGGTTACTCTGGTTCTACTGCGGATATCCTCATTTCTAAGTTTATCACGCAGAGAAACTCCGAGCATAGCCCTCTCCATAGCTCGCTGAGCGACCTTTAGCTTCCTCATACGGCCAGCAGTGAAGGACCACGTCTCTGATCCGTAAGTCATCACTGGCAATACGCACTGGTTTCGTTTTCAGGTTTTGAGGTATGTCTAACGAGAAGATGTGTCGCAGTTTCTCGAACGCTACCCAGCCGAGTTGAATCCGTCGATTGACCTCTCGGTCGAAGTTGGACTTACCTAATAGGACTATTTGTCCCAGGTAAATATACTCGTTAACAACTTCGATAAGCTCGACGTTAAACATGATTTTTGTTTTGTCCATGTTCATCTTAAGACTTATCCGTTGGGAAACACTATTGAGGTCATTGAGCATAGTGCTTAGGTCCTCCAGCGATTCTGCCATAAGGACTATATTGTCGGCATATCGAAGGTGAGTGATGTACTCGCCATTGATGTTAATACCGCATACTTTCCAGTCTAGTAGCTTGAAAACGTCTTCCAATGCAGCGGTGAAGAGTTTCGGGGATATAACGTCACCCTATCTTAAACCGCTCTGCAGTTGGATAGGTCTCTACTCTGATTCTGTACTCGGATAGCCATCGTAGCTCTACTGTATAAACACTTCAGCACTTCGATATATCGACAGTCAACTTGGCACCGCTGAAGGGACTGCAGCACCGCCCAACTTTCGACGGAATCAAAGGCTGTCTCATAGTCCACATACGCCAGACATAGTAGCAAATTGTACTCCTCGGACTTCTGTACAATTTGCCGAAGGGTGTGCAGTGGTCCATGGTACTAAAGCCTTTTCGGAAACCGGCTTGTTCGGGAGGCTGGAAGTCGTCAAGTCTGCGCGCGAGACGATTCGTAATAACTCTCGAAAACAGCACGTAGACGCGGCTCAGAAGGGAAATCGGTCAGTAGTTCTTCAAGAGAGCGTTGTCACCTTTCTTGAAGAACAAGACCACCGCACTTCTGCTCCACGCCTCCGGTGTAATGTCACCATGGAGTACGGAATTAAAGAGCTTTTGAAGCAGTTAAGTACCGGTTTTCCACCCGCTTTCAGAAGTTCCGCTGTAATTCCATCCTAGCCTGGGGCCTTGCCGTTTTTAAGGTGCTGGAGAGCCATTCTAATCTCGATCAGACTGACGTCCGGGATATCTTCGGAAAAGACTCGCTCTTGGATCGTCGTTACTCACACTTGCGTGTGGCTCCAACGATGACGGGTACAGCTGCGCATAGAACCTCTCAATCTCACTCAAAATCTCAGGTATCCCGGAAACGATGCTGCCACATTCGGTCTTCAGCTTTGTCAGTTGGTTCTTTCTGGCAGACAGATCCCTAGCAAAGATTTTGGAGCCTTGGTTCCGCTCGATCGCTTCTTCAATACAAGCTGTATTGAAGTTGCGTAAGTCCCGCCGCATGTATTTAGAGATCCGTCTGTTCAGTTTCTTGTATGCTGTCAAATCTGGTGAAGAATGTAGCTTCATCTCCCGTCAAACAGCCATGAGATTAAGAGTGTGATCGGAGAGTTTTTGTGTTCTTCTGCGGCGGGTCTTGCAAAACTTAGCTCCGACCGCATGGACAGTTTCCACGAGCTTGGCGTTGATATCGTCCACTTCATTGCAGTCTTCTAGGGACTGAAAACGGTTTCGTAGTTCGAGCTGAAAGGTTTTGGGACTCTGGAACAGAGCACGAGGGGGACGGAGCGTTGAATTCATTAGACGAGACCTCTCCAACTTAACGTTTAGGTTCAGTGTGCCTCTAACCATTCGGTGATCGCTACTAGTTTTCACCCTCGCGATCACGCAGACATCACTGAAGAGTTGTCGTCTGGTCGTCATAATGAAGTCAATCTTATTTTTTGTCGAACCGTCAGGGCTCGACCAGGTCCACTTCCTGTGCGGCCGCTTCTGGAAGAAAGAGTTCATTATAATGAGTCCCTCTTTCTCCATGAAGTCGGCCAGCTGCTGGCACTTTGGGTTCCATTGCCCTATTCCAAATTTCCCTACTTTCAGCTCACCGTTCTCTCTTGTGCCTAGTTTTGCATTGAAGTCTCCCATTAACACCGTATAGTGGGTTTTGGAGGAATGCATGGCTCTAGAGATATCCTCATTCATTTCCTCCACCTCCTCATCGAGATGTGCCGAGGTTGGTGCGTAAACCTGTATGACCTTCAGCGAATACCGTTTGGTGATTCTGAGTATAAGGTACGCAACCCTCGTCGACACACTCCCAATCTTTACAACATTGTTAACGAGAGACTTGTGGACGATAAATCCAACACCTCCTTGGGACAGATGGTCGCCCTCCCGGTGATAGAGCAAGTTGCCGGATTCGAGGATTACCGTGTCCTCCCCCTCTCTTCGGACCCCGCATAATCCTATAATATGCCAGCGTAACTTGTCTATCTCTTCTTCCAGCTCCACGATCTTCTTCTCAGCCCTCAGGGTGCGTGCGTTGTATGTTGCCTGGTCGAGTCGTCTTAGGTGGCAACCGAACCTCCACCGGAGATTCTTAGCACCCCCTGCCCTGCCGTTACCATGGTCGCCACCGTAGCCAGGAATAGCGGGGCCGCCCAGGACTAGGGGCCGTGTTTTTGTGACTTTTGTCATGGGGGGGGGGGGGAGTATTTGCCATAGTTGCCACGCTTGGCGAGCGGGTTTGCAACCGCAGTTTTTTTATTATAATTTTACTGTTATCAGGAAGATGCTGCTGCCCATCTCCTGCCTGTTTCCCTTTGTCGCCTTTTACGACACCCACGGGAAGATATGGGGTAGTGGATATTTTTTTCCACCACTTCACGGCAATTTATCATCATAATTTAGTTAATTTATTATAATTTTTAGTCATTATTAGGAAGACGCTGCTGGCCATCTCCTGATTTGTTACCCTCTGTCGCCTCTTACGACACACACGGGATGATATGGGGTAGTGCATATTCATACACCGCCAATCCAATTAGCGCTGCAGCCAAATTACACTATAGCATAGTAGATAGTAATTATATATAAAAATAAGTTTATTTGCTTAGCTTAAGTTGCTCACAAGTTTACAATGCCTTATAATAATATAATACTATTTGAGCTATAACCATTTTAATTTGTGCAAGTCTCGTGTTAGAACTAAAAAGGATCTGTATGACTAATCACCAGACTCTCGTCCCTTGTAACAATATAACAATATATCCCTATAATGTGATATTGTTACATTAACATATCATTTATCAATATATTTCTTTAACTTTAAGTACACTTCGTGCGACAATAATATATATAATTGTTATTTTTGTAATTGAAGTTACATCAGTTAAAGTAATTTACACGTGAGCGCATGAGTGTTGTGTGTGTGTGTGTGTGTGTGTGTGTGTGTGAGTGTGTGTGAGTGTGTGTGTGTTTGTGTATTGTGTCTCTACTATGTTTATAAGTACTTATTAAAAATTAAAAAAAAACATAATGAATCATCAAGACCATCCTGTTTTTTTTTGCGCAGTGAAATCACAGATATCCAGTTACAGAAAGCGTCTTCGGATAATTAACAACGCGGAGGGTTTTCTTATGGGAGCGGGCGGGGTGGACCACCCCGAACGTGATTTCTGCAGGTGAAAGGGAGGTTTTTGTGCGACCAAGATTTCTCTAACGTCGTTACTGGCGAAACTTAGCGCTGCGGCGTCCGTACCAAGCTCACCGACTCGAATACTTCAGGTTAATGACCTATTTTGTGTGACAAGTTTTTTCTTGTATTTCATATTTCGACATTGTATGTCATTATATCTATATTATAAATTCTTAATATTTATCTAACGTATGTTCGTAGCCATGCGCCAGGCCAGGCGT
Source organism: Parnassius glacialis (assembly GCA_033319125.1). Classification (NCBI taxonomy): domain Eukaryota; kingdom Metazoa; phylum Arthropoda; class Insecta; order Lepidoptera; family Papilionidae; genus Parnassius; species Parnassius glacialis. The sequence goes on from JAVANC010000012.1 coordinate 15,907,433, forward strand.
GCCCCTGAGCTAACACTCAGGGGCACGCCGTAAATTTTACAATACGCAAGCGAATATAGAATCCGGGTAGGGTTCGATATTAGCTTATATATTATGTCGAATAAATCGGGAAAATTAGTGTTTCCTGACTTACCAAATTCACTTATTCGTCGTTTTATGCACTCTATAGTCTAGATTAAAAGAGTTTCATCCCATACCTATTGACATACAAACTAATCCAATGATCAGCAGTTTATTGCAGCAGTGCATTTTCGTTTTTACAATTTTTTTAACGTAAAAATGAGCCTGCGTGACCCCTACTCCGACGATGTACTCGAACAGGAGGTTCATTGCTAGTCGAATGTTCAAGATGTAAATATCAGCGAGTTAGGAACGTAACACACACGTAAGTTTTAACAGTGGTAGAGCCACGCGGCAGCATTTGCTTTCGCACGGATGGGCCGACTCGAACCGGGGTGGTACCACGACCTCACAGAAAACCAGCGTAAAGTAGAGGTTTACCTCTGCGTTTCGCTTGGTGAGTGCAGGTGGCTGGAGGCCCTTTTTACTGGAAATGAGGCATTCCATCTTAGTCCTCACGGGTGACAACGCATCTACATTTTGATTTGTAATAGAGGATAGATGTAGATGTCTATGGGCCGCAGCAACCATTTACCATCAGGTGGACTGTGTGCTCGTTTGTCACCCTTATTCTTATAAAAAAAGGGCACACCTCATTACGAGCGGTAGCTTAGAAGCGTAGTTTTTTTTTGGAATGCTGCAGCTTTGTTTTTAGTAGCTACGGTCATTCATTTTAAATTAATTTTATTGTGTTAGGAGTTTACTTCACTATAAATTATTTTATTTTTATATAATTGAAGTTAGCCAATGGTTGTACAAAGAGTTTTATATAGGTACTTAGCTTGAACGGTTACTCATTATCATCATCTTCATTACAGCCAATAAAAGACGGGCACACATTACTCGTCTTATTTCTTAAAAGGGTGGGGAGCGGTGAGTCCGCTGCGTTTCTTCTGTGCGTGTGTTTGCAAATTTAACGTGTTCACGATTTAGTTTTCTCAGACACGCGATTTAACTTATAATGTTTTGTTCACCGTTAAGTACAATCCGCAAATTCATTTGTACCCGCGGGGATCTAGCTCGGGTTTCTCTTGTACTATAAAATTAATGATTGACATCTTTGTACATATTATTAAATGTATGCTTATCACCCCTTTTACTGGTAACGACACTTTCCATTTTAATTTTCAGGGGTAACAGCGTATTTGCATGTTGGTTCTTAAACGATGATAGATATAAATGATTACGGACAACAGTAATTACTTATTGTCATTGGTGCACTGTGTCAAACATTGTTTAAGTAAAGAAAAGTAAAGAAAGTAAAGAATTGATCACATTTTTCCCAGAAAAGAAAAATAAATGACGAAAAATGAAGACGCAAAAGCAATTGACAATTATTAGCTTGATAATTATTTTCGCAAATAGACGTCACGACGACGACGCTCCACATTCCGCCGTCCGAATTTCTCATCGCAAGTCATCTGCCGTTTAAAATAAATACTGGCTTATTTTAAAACTCGTTCGTCACACGATAATTATCGGAGGGTGCACCACGTCACTCACCGGTATTATTCTTGAAGAGATGTTTACGTAAAACAAACGGAATGGATTTGTATGCAATATTATTTCATTAGTAAAAAGCCTTCTGTGTGCTCAGATAGTAAAACGATTCTTTACATGTCTAAATTTATCACCAACTAATATTTTTTTTTTCATGGTAGAGCCATGCTGCAACTATATTAGTAGTATAGTTGTGGCACAAATGTGTCGACTCGACCCGAGGAGGACCACGCTCTCACAGAATACCAGCGTAAAATAGTAGCTCAACGCTGCTGTTTCGTATGGTAAGTGTAGAGAACCGGAGACCGTTTCTACTGGAAATAAAGCATTCCATCTCAGTCCTCACGAGTGATAACGCATGGGCATTTTAATTCATAATCGAGAATAGATGTACTCGTAGATATCTATGGGCCACAGTAACAACTTACTATTAGATGGACTGTGTGCTCGTTTGTCAATCTCATCCTATATAAAAAGGTGACAAAGTTGGCTTCTATTTAAAAACGTTGGCTTTATTTTGATATTTGTGAAAAATATTTGAATAGCAAACACCATATTTGAATCCATAGTTAATCCGACAACAAGCTGTCATCCGATAGTAGCCAAGTGAGAATCCCCTCATTTGTGCTAAACACCAATTAGGTTTACGCATTGTTTTGTGTTAATTTTTTTTTTGAGAATATATGTTCTGTGGTTATAACTGTTCTCGTGTCTCTAACCTATACTTCTTCTAATCTTTTGGCATAAGTGTTACGATTTTTACGAATATATGTACATAACCCATGGGTAGTTTTACTTTATTTTTCTTTATCGTCACTTATTAACTCTATTCAAAAGTTGACATATATTAAATAAATATTTCAATCCTACGAGTATTTTGAAAAGTTATATACACTCAAAATAAAAGGCGAAATAAAATTATTTTTTAACACTATAATAATGCATAATAATTATTATATGATTAGAAGGCGCTGTTCAAGAAAATACCATCAAATACTATATATTTTTATCCGTGGTAGAACCATGCTGCAGCTATATTAGTAGTATAGTTGTAGCACGAATGGGTCGACTCGACCGGGAAAGACCACGCTCTCACAGAATTCCAGCTCAAAATAGCAGCTTAACACTGCTGTGTTTCGTATGGTGAGTGTAGACAACCGGAGACCCTATTTACTGGAAAAGAGGCATTCCGTCTTAGTCCTCATGTCTGACAACGCATTTGCATTTTGATTCGCAAACGAGGATAGATGTAGATGTCTATGGGCCACAGCAACCACTTACCATCAGGTGGACTGTGTACCCGTTTGTCACCCTATCCTATAAAATATAAATATATTATATATAATATAATAATACAGACAGTGAATGCAATTTTATCATCTTCATCACCATCTAGCGTATCAAAAGTCCACGGCTGAATATATCCCCCATATAACTAGGAAACTAAGGAACTAGGAATTAGGACTGTGACAACAGTTGCAATGTTTAGCAAGCTGATTGAGAACCGCAGTTTTTTATTGTTTTGAGTTATTAATAGGACGATGTTGCTCTCTTGTTTCATTATACTCTGTCGCCTCTTACATCACCAACGGGATGATATAGAGTAGTAGATATTCTTACACCGCCACTTCATGGTTGTACCACCACTACAATCAACGCAATTTGCCTTCACAGAATATAGAGCAAAGTCGCATTCTCACTAGCATAAATCGTATGACTAATTGACGCAATTAATAATGCAAATCAGTACATTAAAACTAACCATGCTCGCACATAACTATTCGTGCTCGTTTTAGATCCATCTATTGTTGCTGTCCCGCTTGTAAGCCAAGAGGCAGAATGAGATCGAATGCAATTTATGGAATCGATATTCGAATTCGACTCAAACGATAACTTGCAGCGAGTAATCAATTCCCATTGAATGTACTTACTCGTATTTGATTTCCCACAAAATATTCTGTTTGATGTTCCAACACAAATGATTTATATTACGCAAAATTTTAATTTACAAACATTTGGGAATTAAAGAAAAATATTTGGGACAGGCAAAAACGTAAAAATATATCATCATCATCATTAATACAGCTCTTCACAAGCCTACTGCTGAACGTAGGCACTCCCCCAAGGAAAGCCACAAAGCACGGTCCTGAGCCACCTGCATCCATCGACTTCCTGCATGTCTTACCAGGTCGTCACTCCATCTAGAGGGGGACGCCCTACACTTCGTCCGCCTGTACGAGGTTGCCACTCGAGAAACTTTTTTCCCCGTCGGTTGTCGGTTCTTCGAGCTACATGGCCAGCCCATTGCCACTTCAGCTAACAAATCTTTTGGGCTGTTGGTAACTCTGGTTCTACTGCGGATATCCTCATTTCTAAGTTTATCACGCAGATATATCCCAAATATAGCTAAATAAGAGTTTCGGAGAAATAATGTCACCCTGTCTTTCACCTCTCTGCAGTAGTTGGATAGGAAACCTATCTCTGTATACTCTGTGCACTCTGGTTCTGTACTAGAATAACTATCGTAGCCCTACCGTACAAACACTTCAGCACTTCAATATACCGATAGTTTGTACAGTAGGGCTACGATGGCTATCTGAATACAGAACCAGAGTACGAAACCTATCCAACTGCAGAGAGGTGTAAGACAGATTGACGTAATATCCCCGAAACTCTTCACCGCTGCATTGGAAGACGTTTTCCAGCTTCTGGACTGCAAAGGATATGGTATTAACATCAACGGCGAGTACATCACTGACTTTTAATTTGCCGACGATATAGTCCTTATGGCAGAATCGTTGGGGGACCTAGGCACTATGCTCAATGACCTCAAAAGTGCATCCCAACGGATAGTTCTTAAGATGAACATGGACAAAACAAAGATCATGTATAACGTCCATGTCACACCTATGCCGGTAGTTGTTGGGAGCACTAAGCTTGAAGTGGTAGATAAGTATGTTTACCTGGGATAAATAGTTCGACTAGGTAAGTTCAACTTCAAACTAGAGGTCAATCGATGGATTCAACTAGGTTGGGCAGCGTTCGGGAAATTACGGTACATCTTCTCATCAGGTATAAGTCAAAACTTGAAAACGAGACTGTACAGCTAGTGTGTGTTGCCAGTGATGACCTATGGAACTGAGACGTGGTTCTTCACTGCTGACCGGATGAGGAAGCTCAAGGTTGCTCAGCGAGGTATGGAGAGGGCTATGCTCGGAGTTTCTCTACGTAATAAACTTAGAAATTAGTTTATCCGCAATAGAACTAGAGTGACCGACATAGCCCAACGGATTAGTAAGCTGAAGTGGCAATAGGCCGGCTATATAGATCGAAGAACCGACAACCGATGAAGAAAAAAAGGTGCTCGTTGGCGGTCTCGTACCGGCGGATGAAGTGTAGGGCGTCCCCCCACTACATGGAGGGACGACTTGGTAAGACATGCAGGAAGTCGATGGATGTAGGTGGCTCAGGACCGTGCTTTGTAGCTATTCTTCGGGGTGGCTTATGTTCAGCAGTGGACTTGTGAAGGGTTGTCATGATGATGATGATGAACGCAACCATAACGTTTCCTGTACAGTTAGAGAAATATAAAATTAAAGAGAACAAGCCGTTCTCTCCAACAGGGGGAAACCTTGCGTAACCGCTTGTCGTTGTTTATAAACGAACTAATTTTAAAATTAATTGAAATTGGAATCAGCATCCGAACAAACATTATAACGATCATTAATTTTATACCCGGCGAGCAATTATATCGCCCGGTATAATAATTAAGTCGTCGGATTTAATTATTTTTGATTACATATACATTAAATATCTGTCAATCTGACGTATGCTATGACCGAAATCAGTAAGCGTTTATCGAAAAGTTTACTACTTAGTTACCATAATATATAATAATAGATATAGTTATTTAGTTTTCATAATCAAAATACTGATTTACGTAAGAGATACCAAAGATTTAAGTTTTCAACCTCTTTATTACATTTTTTTTATAAAATAAGAGTGACAAACAAGCATACTGTGTTGTGGCCCATATACATCCACAACTATCTTCAACTACGAATCAAAATATAGTTGTGTTGTCTCCCCTGAAGACTAAGATGGAATACCTCGTTTCCGGCGGCGCTACGGGACTGCACGTCAAACTGCGTGGAACAAATGTTTGTATGGCCTAAAAATAATCATTTTCAATCTACGATGTCAGTCCGTCGGCAATGTATCTACGTCTTCACGATACAGGAGAACATACTAACGTTTATATAAAAGAAGAAAAAAATTAAACCGAATCGCTGTTCCACAGGATAAATTTCGGGGAGTGTGCATGACTCAATTCTCTTCCTTTTCACTATCGGACAACCAGACGCTTGGCCAGTTTCCATTCTTTTGTCGTCATAACAATCATTCTAACCAAAGTTTGCTTTGTCTTTGGTAATGATTACAGCAAAACAGTGTAAAAGGTTGCCAGCATCTGTATTGCCATCCAATTACAATGTGGGTCAAGAATGGCAATGTGAATTAAGGAAAGAGTGAATAGACTTTTTTAGCTAACTTTTACTATCTTCGGCTATATCACCTCTCACCATCAGATGGGATGTAGTGAAGCAATAACTTTAAATAGTTATAAACAAAACAAATATGATTTAAGCCTTTTAGACATAACTTTATCTTAGACCAGTAATTATGTCACCGTTCCTACTTAACTTTCCATTTATTTTAAACGAAATTCACCCAATTTGAATTAGCTCATGCATGTTTTATATGATTAGGATTTTTACGGCCCCATCTTGCAGTAATGAAAATTCGACGCAAAATATTTTTCTTGTAAAATGCTAGATTTGATATTATTTTATAAAAAAGCCTACTAAGTGAAAAATATCCTCTTAACAGTACGAGAAGAGATGAGTATTATCCACTTGAGACATAATGTATTTTTCTAGCTAACTTCAAACAAGTGGTTAAATAAAAAAATTGTATGTTTACTTATGTACGCACGTAGGAAATTAAAGTTGAGGTTAAAGTCGGTGTACGCGCGCATCGTAAAAAATTCACTCTCATCATTTTTCCCAAACGCCCCAAAAGAAGTATAACTTCAAAAATTGTACAACTGACTTCAATATAAATAAACCTAGCGAGCTAACAGCATAGCAAAGTGGCGAAGCAATCAGCTTTTTTTTTTGAGCAATCAGTTTTAAAATAGGAGGTTCAGATGCCTGGGTGATCAGTAATCGATTGCTGAAAACAGAATTTGAAAATTCGAAACCGTTCTCGAGATAATCGTGGGACAGACATCGTGAAATCAATAAGTGTCTTCGCAAGCTTCGCCACTTAATAATTAAGGATAACTAAAAAACTATTGGTCAGACCGGGATCAAATTTATATGGGACTACATGAGAAGTACCAGTTTTCAAATAAAAAGAATCATCAAAATCGATTGAACTAGAAAAAAGTTATGATATATACACATAAAATAATATACCGTCGAATTGAGTACCTCCTCCTTTTGAAGTCGGTAGAAAAATGGGGAAGGTTTTCAATTCGATCTATTTATTTATTCTTTTTAGTTCTTTGAAGTCGGCTTTCACTTTTAATAAAAGTTTAATTTTTCCTTAAATACGAGAAGACTGGGCGCTTCTTTATTATTTTTCCTTTTATTAAAAAGTCGTGAAACATACTTATGCTTTGTGAAACATACTTATGTCATTAATTAAAAAAATCCTTCCTCCTTTACGTCCATCTCATTCCGCTGCTGAACATAGCTATATATAACATACATTCCGATGGATGCCAGAAAAGTCAGGCCTGAGCCACCTGTATATATCGACTTCCTGCATGCCTTACCAAGTAATCAGTTCTGTGGGATCCTACACTATTTGTTTATAGAATAACGGTACAAACGAGCACACAGTCCATCTGATGGTAAGTGGATGCAGTGACCCGTAGACATCTTCATTTATCGTCGATTAAGAATCATAATGCAGATGCGTTGTCACCCCTGAGGACTAAGATGGGATGCCGCGTTTCCAGTAAGAAGGTTATCCGGTTCTCTATATTCACTATACGAAACAAAGTAGCATTTAGCCGCTTTTTTCCGCTGGTATTCTGTGAGGGCGTTGTCCTTCCACGGTCGAGCCGACCCGTTCGTGCTACATTTATACTGTTAATATAGCTGCAGCATGGCTCTACCACGTAAAAACTCTTCACACTGCTCTTACCTCACTAATACTAACATTAATCTTACTTGATTTCAATTTAAGCTTATTAATATGTTGCGATATGTCGGTTACTTTTATTCTGCTGCGGATATCTACGAGTACATTGTGAAATACATATATCGTGCAGAGAAAATACGCACTTGTAAAGTAATGTAAAATTAGATCTACATAATACAACTAACTGTCATCTGGTGATGGTGTGACATTTCCATCATACCATGTCCTCTTATATGTGATGTAAGAGTCAAATAAGGGGAGCGTTTAGAGTTTATGGCTTTTGACATATGGCGGGATAACCATCCCATTATTTGCTATATTTTTATAGGTGAGGAGGCAAACGAGCATGCGGCTCACCTGATGGTAAGTGACTACCGCCGCCTATGAACAGCTGCAACACTAGGGGAATTGCAGATGGCCTTTTAAAAAGGAGTAGGCTCTTTTCTTGAAGGTCCCTAAGCCGTATTGCTATAGAAAATCTAGCTATAAGTAAATTAAAGTCACTGTTAATTTCGTTATTATTGTTGTATTTCATATTATAAAATATAAATGCATGCATACTATGCTATGTGCTCGACGGTGAACGAAAACATCATGAGTACGTACGAATTTACGTGGTAGAGCCATGCTGCAGCTATATTAATTGTATAGTTGTAACACGGATGGTTCGGCTCGACCGGGGAAGGACCACGCTCTCACAAAATACTAGCGTAAAATAGTAGCTAAATGCTGCTGTGTTTCGTATGGTGAATGTAGAGAACCAGATGCCCTTCTTACTGGAAGCGAGGCACTCCATCTTAGTCCTCACATGTGACAACACATCTGCATTTTGATTTGTAGCCGAGGATAGATGTAGATGTCTATGAGCCACAGCAACAACTTACAATCAGGTGTGTGCTCGCTTGTCACGCTTATCCTATAAAAAAAAGAGTAAACTAAAAGCAAATATTTCGAAGACATGTAAAGTCCTCCAACATGCATTAGGGCAGTACATTTCCTTGCCCTAAAACCCTCTCGGAAATGATAGGAGACCAGTGTCCAGTAGTATGACGTATATAGACTGTAACTTTTTATTGCTATGTATGTATTTCATGCATGTTATGAAGCAAAAGCGTACTTTTCTGTCAACAAACTGCTAAGCATTTGGCAAAATAAAAGTGATAATGTGTTTGTTATCAACAAACGACTTAATGTAGTTAACAACAGTAAAGGATAAACATAATAATAATCAAATATTCAGGCCGTTGCTGTGACGGAGAGCATCGCCTAAATGCGAAACTTTTAGTGTTACGATCACCAATCTACCTGTCTTGCGTGTCGATTATAACGAATGTTCTTAATGTAGTAAGGCCATATACGAAGTAATGGACGGTATGATAGTGATGTTAAAGAAGTAATAATAAGGCAAGTAGAATCATTATTTTTTTTTATAAAGGGGCGAAGGTATAATACAATACAGGCTGTACTCCATTATAGCTTTATCATACCTGTATTGTTAGGTTGTTGTGACTTAGAAACGATTGTCCTAATTAACGTCAAGAGATACTTATTATTATTAATCACAAGTACGGATTGTACTAATCCTATACGATATCAGACAATAGACAGTTATATATTCAGCAACTTACCAATTTACTACAAATGGTAAGATATTTATTATATTTACTAGCTGTGCACGCGACTTCATTCGCAAAGAATATTTATTAGTAATATATTTGTTTTGAATATTTCTAACATTTCTATAGACGATACTACGGATTACTTAAACACCGAGGGTATTCGTTCAGTATTAAACCTATACTTTAATAAAATTCTAACACGACGTCTATCTCAACACGCATCACGCAAAAATCTGTGAACCGATTTGGATGAGACTTTCACTGCGTATAGCCACAGACTTGATGAGAAACGTATAGCTAATGTTATAAGGAGTAACTTATGCTACTTTTACTTTAGGAAAAGAATTAGAGTTCCATGCAAAAATATTAAGACCTATAAATCCAATCGCAATACATTGCACGCGGGCGAAGTCACGGGGAACAGCTAGTTTAAAATAAAACTAAGTAAAGTACATATTTGTCATTTTTTCTACAGTTAATTTATAGTAACCTCAAGTAAACCAATCTAAGCTCTGTTTAAGATATTAAGTTCCGCTGTTTTACATTAAAAGTAAGTTTTATTTATTAAATACTAATGATCCGTTTCGGCTTCGCACGGGTGATTTTTAGATCTCAACAACAGCGCCACCTACCGGCTCCAAATTTAAACCATCCAAATGTAAATCAACCATGAATCTAAAATATCTAGGGACCCATTCAAACACACACAAAAACTTTCATCACAATCGGTCATGCCGTTTTTATGTTTTAGCGAGACTAACTGACAGCAATTGATTTTTATATATAGAGATTACCATTAAAACTATGATGTTTTTCAGCGTTTTACAACACTTTTAAACTGTCATCGTCATCATATAAGAGGATTTACTCCAACAGTGATTAAACAATAGTCAATTAAACCTCAATAGGAAAATTAAACAAAACTCAATGGGATTCAGAATAGGGAAAGGAAAATTTCTTCGTATTTTGTTTGTATAATATTGAAACAAAATCTCTTTGGTTGTACTATTTGCATCAGGCTGGTTGTAATATCAATACATAATTATAGGACATTAATAAAAAAAAAATATTAAAAAACTCTTTCCCGCCATTTTTCAACTGTTTTTCTATCCGCCAAAATTACGAAGAAATTCGATACATTCTCAAGTTTTATATATTATATTTATACGGGGAAAATGCGACTCATGCCGCGAAACAAATTTGTGAAGTTCATGGACCTAATGCAGTGTCAGCACAAAGTTTTTGCAAGCAAGAAATTTTGATGTCAAAGATACAGCACGCCTTCATACGGATAAAGTCGATGCCATTTTTGAAAAAGTGGAGCAAGATCGGCATATTAGTAGTTAAGACATAGCCGAAAAATTGAAGATTGACCATAAAACATTTTTGACCCATTTGAAAAAGTCCGGCTATTCAAAAAAGCTCGATATTTGGGTACCACTCGAGCTCACTGAAAGAAACCTAATTAATCGTGTACTCATTTGCGATTCTCTATTGAAACGTAATGAAACCGAACCATTTTTGGAAAGATTGATCACTTGTGATGAAAAGAAGATCACCTACGACATGAACGTGCGAAAAAGATCGTGGTCAAAGGGTAGTAAAAATCCACAGATTGTAGCGAAACCTGGATTAACAAGCAATAAGGTGATGTTGGGTGTATAGATGTTGTATGTATTAGAAGGGCATCGTTTATTATGAGCTTTTACCGCCGGGAAAAACCATCGATTCGGATCTCCACTGCCAATAACTAACGAGACTCAAGCAATAAATTGAGAAAAAAACTGCCGGAATTGATCAACCTAATAGCAGTGGTCTTTCATCTTGATAACGCCAGGCCCTCACCAAAAATTGAGAAAGCTTGGTTGGGAAGTGTTAATTCATCTACCATAATATAGTACCGATCTTTCATCCTCAGATTTTCACCTGTTTCGGTCTCTTCAGAATTCTTTGGTTAGTATTACATTAACATCAAAGGAGTACTGTCAAAACTACTTGTCGCATTTTTTGATAAAAATCCCAAGATTTCTACAGCAACAGGATTATGTACATACATACACAAGATGACAACAAGTGAACGAACAAAATGGCACATATACATATTATAATTAAATGTAATTAAACTCTGAAAAAAATGTCTTGAATTTGTATATAAAATACGAAGAAACTTTTACCCCGACCTACCTACTCGTAATATAACACATAAATTGTAGACAGTTATCCTTTATATCGGCAAAGCAGATCTATCCGTGAATGCCCTTGATCTGCAAGCTACATTATTATTTAGTAGTTAATCAGAGCTTATTTCTACGAAAAGATTATCGCTGTTCACGCCTAATGAAGTAGCAAGTTATATTAGTATGAAATCTTTTTAATTTAATAAATATTAATTCAAGATGTATCAAATATGTACACATTATAATTATTTTACTACTTACTTACCATCGGCTAGGTGGTGAAGAAAACAGTACACTAAACGAGCATAGTATTAGATACTATTAAAAAATGAAGGACGTGAAGTCTGCAACCGCTACTACAATACGCACTTACCGGAATCTTTATTGATCTGGAACCCTCTCAAGAGTAGTTAATGAAAGGTTACCTCTGAAGAACAAACTAATTCTATGTGTATTAGATTTTTATGGAAAGTTGTTTCTAGCACTTAGTTTAGTTTCGGTAACAATATGTCCACATTTAGAGAAACAATATAACGCTACGGGTCCGAGTCGTGTTAGTAGACGTCGGGTGTTTGCGGCTAACAGTTCGGGAGCATGTGCCCCGATGAGTTTCCACCCTAATAATGATTAACTGCTACTACGAAACATATAACAAATGGACGTTGCTCTAATTTTGTCTTCCCTAGTCGCAGAAATGCGAATAATAGATTACAGTTGTTTTGACACTTGAAAATATGACTATTCAGCCATTATAATATGTATTTAGCAAAACATAAAATTATTTTTTTTAACTTCCCGCTTTGAAAATTAATAATTTTCAAAAGTAGGAAGTATTAGACGGTCCAATTTTGAGAACACGACTTTTCAAAAGCGAGTGTGTGTGTATGTGTGTGTGTGCATGTGTGTGTGTGTTTTGTCGTACGATAGATATCTTACGATACGGTGGTAGAGCCATGCAGCAGTTTTTGCTGTTGCACGTATGGGCCGGCTCGAGCCGGGTTAGTACCACGACCTCACAGAATACCGGCGTGAAGTAGAAGCTCTGCTTCTGCGTTTCGTCTGGTGAGTGCAGGTGGCCGGAGGCCCAATCCCCCCCCCCCATCAACATGGTAGCGGAATTACACAATAGACTACCCCAGGAGGGTACCAGTACCCCTGGAGAATCCCTCGCTGAGCATCCACGACCATGTTATTCCAATCCTGAGCGTGGGTGCTCAGGCTGCCCCGCGTATTCTGGGGGGGGGCAAAATTCCGCTCAAAAACATAACTGCTCGGGGTAAACAGAGCAACAATACCAAGGCGACCCCTGCCACGCTATCCGTGAATTTCTGCAACATCAGGGGACTTAACTCTAACCTAAACGCCGTCCACTACCATCTCGAGACGGCGAAGCCGGCCTTGCTCTTCCTGACCGAGACGCAGGTTTCCTCTCCGGCTGATATTTCGTATCTCTCCTACCCTGGGTACAAATTGGAGCACTCCTTTGTGCCTCGGGCTGGAGTTTGCGTGTATGTCAGAGAGGACATCTGTTCTCGACGCCTCGGCAGTCTTGAAGGTTCGGACCTGTCCATCCTTTGGCTACGCGTAGACAGCGACGACCATCCGCGCGTCTACGGGTGCCTCTATAGGTCCTATAGCGGTAATGCCGAAACAGACCGACTCATCGACCACGTCCAAATGGCTACAGATTCCTTGCTACAACAGGTCCCATCCGCAGAGATCGTGATCCTTGGCGATTTTAACGCCCACCATGCCAAATGGCTCGGTTCACGTTTAACCGATCATGCGGGGAGATCTGTTTATGACTTTGCCTTGGCATATGGTCTGACACAACTGGTTACTTCGCCTACGCGGATTCCAGATGTGGAGGATCATACACCTTCCCTGTTGGACCTTCTGCTGACCTCTCATCCGGACGGATATCAGGTTTCCGTCGATGCCCCTCTCGGCTCTTCGGACCACTGTTTGATCCGGAGTATGGTGCCACTCACGCTCCCTTCGCGGTTGCGTTCTGCAGGTTGCCGCCGTGTTTGGCATTACAGGTCGGCGGATTGGGACGGAATGCGGTCTTTCTTTGCATCCTACCCATGGGGGCGGGTTTGCTTCTCGCCGGATGATCCCAGCGCTGTTGCTGACTCTGTCACTGATGTGGTGCTACAGGGAATGGAACTATTTATTCCATCATCTGTGGTACCCATCGGAGGCAGATCTCAGCCTTGGTTTGGTCGCTCCTGTAAAACTGCATTACGCAGTAAGCAGGAGTGTTATCAAGCCTGGGCTGCGGCTTCGGCGACTCGGGATGTAAACACCAGCACACTTAAAAAGAAGTATAACTTCGCCTCCAGGTCCTTCAAAAGAGTTATTGCCAAGGCAAAGTCAGAGCACATAGGCAGAATTGGCGAGAAACTAGTTCGCCTTCCTTCGGGAACCCGTGCATTCTGGTCTCTCGCCAAGGCTGTCCAAGGGAATTTCTGTAAGCCATCACTACCATCTCTGCACAGGGAGGACGACTCACTGGCCCATGACGCAAAAGACAAAGCCGACCTTTTAGGCTCCCTTTTTGCGTCCAACTCGACTCTTGATGACGGGGGAAAACACCGCCGACCATCCCGCGGTGTGAGTGCTCTATGCCGGATGTGCTGTTCTCACAGCGCTCGGTTCGCAAAGCACTTCTCTCCCTGGACATCCAGAAGTCGAGTGGGCCTGACGGAATCCCCCCAATTGTGCTGAGGACGTGTGCTCCGGAGTTGGCACCGGTCCTAACGCGTCTTTTTCGGTACTCCTACTCCCAAGGCGTAGTCCCGAATTCATGGAAGACAGCTTTTGTCCACCCGATCCCGAAAAAAGGCGACCGCTCAGACCCGTCCAACTATAGGCCTATCGCGATCACCTCCTTGTTCTCCAAAATAATGGAATCCATTATCAACTGCCAGCTCATCCGGTACCTTGAGGATCACCAGCTGATTAGTGACCGCCAATACGGTTTTCGTGGGGGTCGATCAGCTGGTGATCTTCTGGTCTACCTGACCCATAGATGGGCGGAGGCAGTAGAGTCCAAGGGGGAGGCGTTGGCCGTTAGTCTGGACATTGCGAAGGCCTTCGATCGGGTTTGGCACAAAGCGCTTCTCTCGAAGCTCCCTTCCTATGGGCTTCCCGAGAAATTGTGCAATTGGATCACCAGCTTCCTTGCAGATCGGAGCATCAAGGTTGTTGTAGACGGTGCATGTTCTGACTACAAGCCTATTAACGCTGGTGTTCCACAAGGCTGTGTGCTATCACCAACGCTGTTTCTTCTGCATATCAATGATATGTTGCTAACTGGTAACATTCATTGCTATGCGGATGACAGCACTGGTGATGCTCTATACACCGGCCGTGCTAATATTTCTCGGGAAAACGTCTCCGAGTACCGGAACAAACTTGTGTCTGAAGTCGAGTCTTTGCTGGACAAAGTCTCGAACTGGGGGCGACTAAATCTAGTCCAGTTTAATCCTCAGAAGACACAAGTTTGCGCGTTTACCGCTAAAAAGAACCCCTTTGTCGTATCTCCTCAGTTTCAAGGCACTCCCCTGGTTGCCTCAGCCAGTATCGGAATCCTCGGCGTCGACATATCGAGTGACGTGCAGTTTCGTGGTCATTTGGAAGAGAAGGCCAAATTGGCCTCTAAAAAGCTTGGCGTGCTCAGCAGAGCGGGACAGTATTTCATGCCGGCACACCGCCTGCAACTTTACAAGGCGCAGGTTCGGCCTCACATGGAATACTGTTCCCATCTCTGGGCAGGGGCTCCCCAGTGCCAGCTCCTTCCACTTGACCGCATCCAGCGCAGAGCGGCTCGAATCGTTGACGACCGAGTTCTTTCCGATCGGCTCGACTCATTGGCGCTGCGAAGAGATGTTGCATCTCTTTGCATTTTCTTTCGTATCTACCATGGGGAGTGCTCTGAGGAATTGTTCGGATTAATCCCAGCCGCCAAATTTCACGAACGCACATCGCGGCAGAACTCCCGATACCATCCACACCATCTGGATGATTGGCGGTCCACCACTGTGCGATTTAGAAGATGTTTTCTTCCTCGCACGACTTCCTTGTGGAATCGATTACCATCAGCGATTTTTCCGGACCGATACGACTTAGGGACCTTCAAGAAAAGAGCGTACTCCTTTTTAAAAGGCCGGCAACGCATCTGCAATTCCCTCCCTGGTGTTGCAGTTGTTCATGGGCGGCGGTAGTCACTTACCATCAGGTGAGCCGCATGCTCGTTTGCCCCCTCTACTATAAAAAAAAAAATCTTTAGAACGAATCAACCGATTGAGATGGGCGCACGATGTTCGAAAGTGTTCATTGAGACTTCGAGCTGATTAGATTTTCAAGTCAATCGGTCCAGCCGTTTCAAAGATTTTCAAAAAAATAAAAACAAAACTTAAATATATTTTCGAGCGTTGCGTATAATTAAACGGAAAGTTCCAGAGGTGGCCTGCTTTTCGCCGTTTTTCAGATCTCTTTATAAAAGTAAGGATAACAAACCAGTACATAGAACAGAATGAGAACAGAAATTAAAAACACAAAATGCAGATGCGTGTTCACCCTTGTGGAGTATTTATTTCCCCGCTGTGAGTAAATTTGTCCCCAGTTCTTCTCGTTTGCCATACGAAACATAGCAACAAGTGCTGCTATTTCACGCTGGTATCCTGTTCAAGTGTGGTAATTCCCGGGTTGACCTATTCGTACTGCAGCCATAATATTATACCGTCCTACCACTTATCATTGTGGTGCAGGTGAGGTGAGGTTGGGTAACTATGTACTGTAGTTATTTTTAGAGGCTAAAATTATTATTTATATTACGTTATGACTAATGACAGTGTGAATAATGAACTTAAGATTGGCAGGCTAAATTAGGCTTAGTTTTGAGCATTATCATCATCATCGTTACAATCCATCACAAGTCCACTGTTGAACATTGACCTAACCCAAGGAATTTCACAAAGGACTGTCTTTTGCCACCCAAATTCATCGACTTCCCGCATTTCTTACCACTCACTATCTTGTAGAGGGGCACCCTACACTTCGCTTAACAGTACGGGGTACGAGTCTGCCACTCGAGAAACTTTCGAATTATATAATAACAGTGGTAGAGCCACACGGCAGCTTTTACTGTCGCACGGATGGGCCGGCTCGAACCGGGGTGGTACCACGACCTCACAGAATACCAGCGTGAAGTAGAGGTTTACATCTGCGTTTCGCTTGGTGAGTGCAGGTGGCCGGAGGCCCTTTTTACTGGAAATGAGGCATTCCATCTTAGTCCTCACGGGTGACAACGCATCTGCATTTTGATTCGCAAACGAGGATAGATGTAGATGTCTATGGGCCGCAGCAACCACTTACCATCAGGTGGACTGTGTGCTCGTTTGTCACCCTTATCCTATAAAAAAAAATATATGGCCAGCCCATTGTCACTTCACTTCAGCTCAATGATCTGTTGGGCTTTTAAATACTCCATTAATTACATGTAATAAGTATTTTATAATTTTCAAGACTGGCCTTTTTATAGCTGTAATTCAATTTATTATTTTTATCAGACGTCAACACTTACACTAGTAATAACATGTATTGAACTATGAAATATTTATTATATTTATTACGTATAATATTATTTATTAATTAGTAGTAAGTAGGAGTAATATACGCACTAAGTTTGGCTTTTTTGATATATTTTCCTTTATGGATCTTCTGAAATCGGTAAATTATGGAATAAGTAGAACCTCTGTACGAACTCAATATATGACTGTTTCTGTATCTTGTTGTGTGTACAATGTGTGTGTTGATAGAGAAACAGAAAGAGAGGGAGAATTCAAAACAGGGAGAGAGCTCTCTCTCTCTCTCTCTCTCCCTCGTTCATAATTCCCTGAAGACAACTCCAGATAGCTAATCCGTCTCTCATCCGTTATACTAAAGCAAAGCTACAGCCCGCGTGCACTCAAGCCAGTAAATGACTACACACAAACATGGCAAGTTTCCAGCGTTGAATCCAATGCTATTGTAAATAAACGTAGTTAGCTTTAATCCCCTCGGCGAACAACGACTATTGAGGAACTAATGTTTAGGCAAATGGCGCCTGAACTGGAACAGGTTTAGGTCGAGGTTACACGGACGAGTGGCGAGTCTGAGTGCATCTAATGTAGTTTTTTGCATCTGGATTGCGTTCCAGATATTGACTTATTTTAGTATGTGAATAACACACTTTATGGGAATTTTATTTAAAATTGATTTATTGTATGTTTTATTTATTGTACAGAATTCTTCATTTATTTAAGTAATCGTTAGTCACTTTTAATATGTTATTACATTTATGCCAATCTAGTAAAACCCGTATACACTCACATAATACATATTATGATATCATCAGCATTATCTTCCTTACAGCCTTTTAGAAGTCCTTTGGTGAATATTAGGCCTCCCCCAAAGAAAGCCACAAAGCACGGTCATTAAGCCACCTGCATCCATCGACCTACATATCTTACCAGGCCGCCACTCCATCTAGTGGGGGGCATAATGTATTTCGACGTAATTGATTTGGGTGTCAGTAAGGCAACGGAGAGAAACTGATAAGGGACAGAGATGGGCAGCAACATGTTTCTAATAAGAACTGAAAATAATGTAAACTGCAGTTACCTACACTTGCTGAGCATAGCAACAATGGTAAAATTCTCCCTATAAGGCAATCTATGTAGAGTCTGTTATGCATAATAAATGAATAAACATTCTTAACCTCTCTCGGTTCTTATCTATCCTATAATATTCTCGATTGTTCGTTCTGCCGTCTATTGCTAGCGCCGCGTAACATCGATAGTTAAGGCGTTTCCCTGACCAAATAACCTTGAGCATTCTGTGCACTATCACCCGCACTCTGCGTACGCCCATTTATCATAGAATTCACACAATTTTTGGAATTAATTTAATTAAAAAGGAAAGCGAACTTTAAGAATTAAAAAAAACGTGGATAATATAGATTTTTAAATTATCTATCCATTAGTGTAATCCTCAAATGATTAGAGCGTTGCCTTTAGGAACATGCATGTAATCAATAATTTTAGTAATTTTTTTAAAGTAGATTTTAAATGTATTTATAACACATACAAATAAATTAGAAAATGGAATATGATGATAGGATATCGACCATTAATAATATGCTTTTAGATGTAGTCTATTTTTCATAACTAATGAAATAATAGTCTCTGAATGACGAAGAAAAACGTACTATTGCAAAGTTTTGGTCGGGGTATTGCCTTAAGTGCAAGTTACAATAGCAAAAACTGCAACTGCACGAGTGATCCACAAAGAAGTGCAAGAAAGAAAACTTTTGATAAATCGCACAGTGGTGGACCGCCCAGCATCCTGATGGTGCGAATGGCATCGTCAATTTCGTGTGTGATGTAATTTGGTGCATGGAATTAATAGCACAATTTCTCTAAATTTTCCGAATGGTAATATTTATATTCCTCAAATTCTTCTATTTATTTCTTTTTTTCTTTTTATTTAATTACCACCAAACATTGAACCTTATAAACGTTCAAATGTGTTCCTAGACCAGTTAAATACCGAAATACGCGGTAGACCCGCTGCTGTTAACTGCAAACCAAGAAACACGTGAGTAGTCCGTCTGTCCTCACAAGATCTGGAACGTGCGCGCTCACTCTGGTTAATAAATGTACCCAGTGAAACTACAGCCACACACACACACACACACACACACACACACACACACACACACACACACACACACACACGAAATACTTGAAGTACTTATTCAAAGTAGAGGCACAGTGTCAAAAATAACTTAAATTAAATGCGATAAAATCGGTAAAAGTTGTTTAATTCTGTAGAAACACATTCATTAGTTGCGCAATCCTCAATATTATTATTGTCATTTCACAAGTTAGCCCTTCACAAGTCGACTGCTGAACCTCAACCACCCAAGGAATTCTGCCTCACCCAAGGAATACCGCCAAACACGGTCCTCAGGTTGTCACTCCATCTAGTGGAGGCCGTCCTACACTGCGCCTACCGGTACCAGGCTGCCACTCGAGAACCTTACTACACCATCGGTTGTCGGTTCTTCGAGCTATATGGCAACCCATTGCCACTTCAACTTACTAATTCGTTGGGCTATGTCGGTCATTCTGGTTCTACTGCGCATATCATAATTTCTAAGTTTATCATGCAGAGAAACCCCGAGCATAACCCTCTACAATTGCGTATTTATAATGAAATAAAATATTAAATTATAAATGCACAAAATTAACAAATAATCTTATTTCGGAAAATGCCAAATCTAACATACATAAGTGACGATGACAGCCGTATATAAGATCTGGCGGCTTACATGCCCTAGTTAGATAGTACCTACTCCTAAAACCCATCCATCGTAGATAGTCGGATCCCCTTACGCTAAAGCGAGCAAACTTTGAGAAAGCTGACCCGTGCTGATGTAGAATACTTGCACTTGAGAGCCTTTTCGAATAGGTCAATATGACCGTTCAATTTATAATTTAGGTCAATAAGGATAAGTTAAATGTTAGCGTATAGAACCAATTTAAAAACATTTTGCTTTCATCCACCGAATCAAGGATTTTTTTGCGATCGAAGTTGCTCTTTCATCAATAATTAATTAGCGAGTAAAAATATTTGTTAGGGTTAGCTAAATTTGTTAATAAATAACATTAAACTCGTTTTACAACCGACTAAAAAAGGAGGTATTACTCAATTTGACTGTATTTTTATTTTGTGTGATTTCGATGAATATTTTTTATTTGAAAGCTAGTAGTGGGGTCCCATATAAATTTGATCTAGATCTGACCAGTAGTTTTGAGTTATCCTTAATAATGCGTATTTGACTTCGACTTCATTGATGATGTTCTCATTTTATTTATATTGAAGTCGATTGTACAAAAATTTTACTCACTTATCACGTATTAAAATGATAGTAAGTAAAGTTATACACAACACCTGGGCTCAGGGCTCCTAATTTTTGAGACGTACTAGACGAAAAATGTACATAGTTTATGTAAACAGATGCATGATATTTTCACGTGGTATAATAATCCTGCAGACGCATTGTAGCTGCAGCACGAACAGGTTAACTCGACAGAGGAAGGACTACGCTTGCTGAGAATACCAGCTTAAAATAGCAGAATAGGTACCCTGCTGTAATATAAATGGTGAATAAAGGAGTTAGTACCCGAGACAATTTTTTAGTTAGTCTTAGTCAGTTTAGTTCTCAGGGATGATAAGCCATTCCGTTTTTGATTTATAATCTAGGTTAGGCAAAGTACATAATTTCTGAGAAGGTCATGGGAGAACGAAGAAAGAGTATTTTTTTATTTTTCATACTTTCGTGGTAGAGCCATGTTGCAGCTATATTAGTAGTATAGCTGTAGACGAATGGGTCGGCTCGACCGGGGAAGGATCACACTCTCACAAAATACCAGCTTAAAATAGCAGCTTAACGCTGCTGTTTCGTATGGTGAGTGTAGTGAAACGGAGACATTTTTTACTGGAAATGAGGCATTCCATCTTAGTCCTCACGGGTGACAACGCATTTGCATTGTGATTCGTAATCGAGGACAGATGTAAATGTGTGTAGGCCACAGCCACCACTTATCATCAGGTGAACTGTGTGTTCCTTTGTCACCCTTATCCTATAAAAAAGAACTTCCAAATGATAAGATTTCCTTGCATTATTTTAGTAACGTCACCACCGAGCATGTGCTCAATCAGAATGTCCATGGCTTTTTTTTAAACATTATTTTTTCAAAACAAATGCCCCGACTTCAGAAGCTAATATGTAGTTAGTTATTAAGTTATTTTATTCTTTTTAATTTTGGAAGTCAGTATTTTCTCTTTATCAAAAGTTTGTTTCATTCTTTTGTGCACACTAAGAAAAATAAATCACCGTGAAAATTTTAAAAACTCACCGAAAATCATCCCGTGGGTGTTAAAAGGCGACAGAGAGAAATCTTTCTAACGACAATTAAAAAAAAACTGCGGTTGCTAAGCCACCTGCCAAGAGTGGCAACTATGGCAATCTACGGGGGATGCATAAGCCTCTTAGTTCAGCAGTGGACTTTGAATGTTACATATATACAAGAATGTTACACTTAATACCCTAATTTACAACCTTTAGGGGTAGAATTTTTCTTTAAATTAATATGAGACTATCCCTAAAGTACAACCTATTAAATGAAATAAATATTTTTTTTAATTGGTTTAGCAGTTTGCGAGAAACATTAAAACATACGCGTCGAATAAAGAGCGTCCTCCATTTTTTAAGTCGTTAAAAATATTTCTTTAGAAATTAAATGACACAATTTACTTTCAGCAGAACATAGCAATGAAATAAAAATATAAATATTATGGAAGCAGTTTTCTCTCATCAAGCGGTTTCTCTTTTATAAAAAATCCACACCTATAGAACTACGTTCTATTTGCGGTGAAAGAGTGAAAGTTTGTTATAAGTTCTATTCGTACGCGGAATCCTTTAGTCGAGAGATATTTCGTTATAATTTTTCCTTTCATACGGACTCTATATCATAAGAGCAAAACCTGTAAAAGTTTCTATAAGCTTCACATCTCTCTACACTTACACATATGACAGAGTTCATATTTTTTTAACTTTATTTATGTACTGACATTGTTAAAAATACAGAGAACTAGACTAGACTAACAGGATCTTCTAAAATACTTTGCTTACCTTACTTACGTAACAAACTTCTTTAAAGTAATGCTCGTTGCACGAGATAACAGTCCTGATGTTAAGTGAATACTATACATGGACACCTGCAACTTACTTTAAGCGAAAGAGGCCACAGGCGTGTTTGAACTACTGAGGACCAATATAAAACGTCTCACAGCCTTTAATTTTATTTGTTTTATACTTCTTGGGTTCACTGGTGCTTCGTTGAAATAAGGTAAACGACTTTTTTATTACATTGAAATGATTAACGAACAAGTCACAACAAAGGACACTTTCGAGCAACTTCAAACAAGGAAGGTTACGGATACGTTGTCACCTCTGAGAGCCAAGATGGAATGCCTTACAGTATGTTTTCATACGTGGTAGAGCCATACTGCAGCTACTCGTATATAAACAGTATAGTTGTGGCACGAATGGGTCGGCTCGACCGGGTAAGGACCACGCTCTCACAGAATACCAGCGTAAAATAGCAGCTTAACACTGCTGTGTTTCGTATGGTGAGTGTAGAGATCCGGAGACCCTTTTTATTGGAAAAGAGGCATTCTATCTTAGTCCTCACGGCTGACAACGCATCTGCATATTAATTCGCAAACGAAGATAGATGTAGATGTCTATGGGCAGCAAACACTTACCATCAGATGGACTGTGTGCTCGTTTGTCATCCTTATTTTATAACAAAAAAATGTAATTATACGTGACGCACAGGTGGCCAATACAACAAATCTATTTTCGAGATGTGGTCCGGCATTGTTCATAATATGTTTATTATTCGAAAATTAAACGAGTTTAAAGAAAGTAAAATTGTGTTCCCACTAATATTTTTTAATTTATTTCAAAATAATCAAACTTCGGTATATCACTATATATAAAAATCAATTGCTGTCCGTTAGTCTCGAAAAACTCGAAAATGGCTGGATCGATTTTGATTAATTTTTTGTGTGTTTTAGTGGGTCCCTGGATGATCTAAACGATTCACAATTTGACCCGATAGGTGACGCCGTTGTCGAGATCCAAAAATCACTCGTGCGAAGCTAGGGTGGATCACTATTAATATATAAAAGACCGCCCATGGTACCACATTTCTTTTACTCATTTTTTTGTCAATGTTTATGTCATTTTTTGGCGTACAATAAAGTGTCTGAAAGTAAAAGCGCCGCGCCACTTTAAATAGTTAATTCTCAAAGGCTAGCTAGCAAAGCTTCTGCGATTTCTTTATGAGTGACGGTCTTACCATCAGGTGAGTTTCATGCTCCTTCGGCCCCTCTTCTATAGAATCACTCTATAGCAACACAACCTGACTGATAACCTATCGTACTGAAAAGAAATTTAACGAAACAATTTTTTTTTATAGAATTAAAAGAAATAATTTGAATATATTCATATTTTAAAGAACTTAAAAAAACTTACGTACATACGTAAGTTTTTTTTAGAGAATTCTCGTTCAGAGTTGAAATTCGCAAAAATAAAATTAAAAATCCATGCGACGCGCGGACCACATTTGTCGAACTATAATTAACGTAGAAAGTAATTTAGCTCAAAGGTGAGCTTTGTTTGAAGAAAAGTTGGTCGGGAACTAGCCCGGAATGAGTGCGACTTAACTGGGACGCCCTGCGGATTGCGAACCCAACTGCCGCCCAACTAATCCATTGGAAAGTTCCATTTTCATTAGGACTCCGTAAAATACATCTGCTTGAACTGTTTAAAGTTATATACCAATAGAAAAGTGTAATAACCTTTTGTTTGTAACGACTTTAGTTTTAAACATGTCTATATCTATTTATCTTTTTGGGATCACATAATATATTCCTTTTTGTGTTCCTACTATGGGGTTAGCTCATTATCTAACAATGGACTATTGACAGGGCTATGATTATCTCGTTCAAATAAAGAATAGATTATAAGTTGATCTTGAAGTGTGATCTTGGCCCGACACGGGTTCAAATCCCGGACCAAAATCGGTTATTGGAATATTCTGTCAAGAAACTCACAGTAGCATACCGGAGTCAGGTAGTTGTCGGTGTTTCACCCCGTGTCTCGAGAAGTACGTAAAGCCGTTGGCTCTGCGTCTGATTTGTCTCCGGTCATTACGGATTGCTGTCCCTTTGGACTATAACATTAAGGGGCATTGAGAGTTCACTTGTTCTTGCGTACAAACTCGTACACTATAATTCTGTCATGTGCGGATGGCTAGTCTCCGCTAAAACTAGTTAGTCGTCGTGACCGAAATTTGGTCTGGAGAACATTATTATTATTGACGGGCAAATAAGAAAGAATATTTGTTTAAAAATGTATTCACCGTTTTTGTTCTTCGCATGTAAGAGCTTGGTTGACTATAAGGTTAAGAAAATATTATATCTATATATGTTAATAGTAATACACTAAAAATTGCCGCTACTTACTGGAAGGGCTTATTGCTTGTTACTGTTGATACAAGGAAAACTATTAGGACATTCTCAAGACAACATTGCCTAAAAATTATGGATGCACGCATATTAGCCTATAGATTTTGATCTTCTACATCTGTGATAAATCGAATGAAAAAATATCGCAAAAAGAATGTGTCCTTGAATATGAACGTATACAGCGTTTAATAACGGATTGAATGTTAGATAAGGAGCAAATTTTGATGTGGAACGTCTATTGGCGCACCTTGGCAGTAAAATGGACTCGAATGCCGTGACGGCAAACGGCGTGACGCTCTCTTATGACGTCATGCCCACGCTCTCCACTGCATATTGCCTGCCACCTGCCTACACCACTGCTCTAAATTTCCTTGTGTTCGTGTGCGCGTATACTATACAGTTCGTTGCTTCCCTGTGATAGTTTTGCACTACGTGTGCCTTTCTATTCAACTGTAGTATATACGACAAGTTCATTATTATAATTATAATAATAAGAAAAATATATTGATCTTATTAACGAACCACTGCGATTATTTATATATTTTACTTCGTATTCCTTTATTGTTTTTTATTAATTATAAATTCTACCATCAACTATGATGTTTTACATCTGCCAAGTGTTACATGACGGTCAACATTTTTTTCAGTTTCTAATATGAAAACCATTTTCGTGTAGGTAATCATTGATATTTTTAATCATAATTGAATATCATAAAGGCGGTTCAAGTGATAGCGATAGAATCCAAGACGTTAATCACTTGAGCCAAGAAAATTCCTGCATACTCTTCCCTTAAAAGTTACAAATTATATTGCTCAGTGAATACTGGCGTAGTAATTCTAACAGTGGTAGAGCCACGCGGCTGCTTTTGCTGTCGCACGGATGGGCCGGCTCGAACCGGGGTGGTACCACGACCTCACAGAAAACCAGCGTGTAGTAGAGGTTTACCTCTGCGTTTCGCTTGGTGAGTGCAGGTGGCTGGAGGCCCTTTTTACTGGAAATGAGGCATTCCATCTTAGTCCTCACGGGTGACAACGCATCTACATTTTGATTTGTAATAGAGGATAGATGTAGATGTCTATGGGCTGCAGCAACCACTTACCTTTAGGTGGAATGTGTGCTCGTTTGTCACCCTTATACTATAAAAAAAAAGCGTTCCAATCGCTGTACCCCACAAAACGATGAGATATGAGAGACAGTGAAAAAGAAAGATATGTTTTCTTTTAACGGTTGTATCTACTCTTATAAATAAAATAAAATTGTCTGCCTCTTACATCGAAATAACTGGTTTCTATTAAGCTCGGGGGTTATTTGTATGTTAATGAGACATGAATTTACATTTTCAAAATTTTTGTCTGTCTGACTGCCTGCTTGCCCATCTGCGCTAATCTTTTATTACGTGGCTATGGTTTCATCATAATGGTTGAACCGATTAGGGTGAAACTTTAGATACTTTAGATAGTAATGCCAGGAGTGAACTATTTATCCAAAAAACAAACTTGACGGCTCCGTGGCGCAGTGGCTTAGCAATGAGTTGCTGTGCTGGGGGGGTGCGGGTTCAAATCCCGCACGGAACAAGTATTTGTATGGCCTACAAATAATTGTTCCGGGTCTGGATGTTTGTCCTCGTGCAATTTGTGTTTGTAAACTGCCTCCACGATACAGAAGAAAATCCAAAAAAAGCGATTGTTGTGAAATCGTAAAACTGATAAAATAATTGGTCTTTGATGGTTATCTTATAAATTACAAGAGATATAAAATATGTTTCAAACAAAACTTTTTTGTTTTGCAATTTTAACCCCAAAAATGTCCCTTTACCTTCTATCTCTTAACGATTTAATTTAAATTCGATTTGTTTTATCATAACCACAATGTTGAAACAGAAAGTGATACTAGTTATGGATCTTACCTATTTTCTGACTACTTTTCTTTAGTTTATGGATCATATAGTACAATATACTCCATAAATATATGCCGTCTGATAATTAATTAACACATATTAAATATCAATTGATACAATTTTGCAGCTATTAAAAATTTAGATGCAATCTAAACTACTGGTCCTAATGTTATATATAGTCCTGGTCCATGCTGTTTGCGTATTTATTTGTACCATCGTATTGTCTAAACCATTGCCAATTACCAATTCGTTATATAGTGGTGTCTTTTCATCTTTAAAGGAAATTAAAAAAATATACCAATACATAAAGCACATGACAAATTATCACCTAAGCAGTATACTCAGTTCTTTAACAAGATTTTTTTCATATAATGAAAGTGACAAGCACTCAGCACAGTGGATGATGTGGTTCATAGACATCTACAGCTATCCTCGATTAAGAATAAAAATGTAGACGCGTTGTCCCCTCTGAGCACTAAGATGGAATGTCTCGTATCCAGTCGCCGATTTTCTACACTTACCATACGAAACATACCAGTATTTAGCTGCTATTTTACCTAGTATTCAGTAAGAGCGCGGTCCTTCCCCGGTTGGGCCGACCCATTACAACCGTAATATAGCTGCAATATGGCTCTACCACGTAAATATTTGAAATACTAGTATACCAACTAATTATAATCACATCTACCAAAATGGTGATCTCCTGGTGTATACTACTTACTTGTACGAGAATTTCAATGAGGGCTAATAATTTTTCGCTCACCAGATGTCGCTGGTAGCAACTGAGGTAAAGTTTATCTGTCATTGTTACAATCGACATTGGAAAATTGCGTTTTATTTAAAAGCTTTTCGCTTCTAGTGTACGTTTATATACAAAACGATGCCTCAATGTTGTACTGTACCGTACTGTTCATCAGCCAAAGGTGTTCACAGATTTCCTTGCGATAAATCTCGGTTAAAAAAAATTGGATAATAGACATACGGAGACAAAACTTTATCCCTTCAAAACATTCAGTAGTCAGCAAAAATCACTTCACTTCTGAAGACTATTACATTACCAAAGAATTCCATGTGGCAAAATCGTTAGTATTAGAGACCTATTTGAGCGAATCAATGTACTAATCATATTTCCTTGAACATCGTTTCTACTGTCATGATCTCGTTGATTTTTAGCAACTCCTCGTTTGAAAAAAGAGGCAGTGCCAAGCGTGTTTTTCTGTATTATTAATAGTATATGTATTATTTATAAGATTACGCTTCTTTGTAAATGTTATTGATTTACATTTATCAACATTAAGCTGTAGTTTATTTTTAGTACAGTACCAATATAAGCGATAAAGATCACTTTGTAACTTAAAAGTTGTCATCAGCGCTTAAGATTGGCAGGTATACCTTTAGGTCGTCAGCGTAAAGTAGGAAATGGCTGTGATGAAAGCAATTGTTGATGTCATTGATAAATAAGATAAACAGCAAGGGACTGAGAATAGAGCCTTGTGGTACACCTGATGTGACAGTAACTAAGTTAGATGAATGGCCGTTAACGACAACTCTCTGAGTCCTTTTTGTAATGTAAGAATGAAACCATCTGAGCAAATCACCACGAATCCCATTAAAAGCGATTTTCTTGAGTAATATATAGTGATCTACTTTATCGAAAGCCTTACGGAAGTCAGTATACACAGAATCGACCTGTATTCCCTTATCCATATGTTCAAATAAGTATGTAGTATAAACGAGGAGATTACTTATTGTGGATCGCTTTTTAACAAATCCGTGTTGTTCGGGTATGATTATATTGTGAAGGACAGGATAAATAACATTATGTACTAATCTTTCAAATACCTTTGACAATACGGATAGTAAAGAGATTGGCCGATAATTCTCTACGTCGTTCTTGGATCCCTCTTTATGAATAGGCGTGATATTCGCTGTTTTCCAAATAGCAGGAAAGACACCATCTTGAATGCACTTATTGTAAAGAATCGTCAGAGGAACACAGATTGCGTCCGCTGTATATTTAAGGAAGAAAGGAGGAATACCATCCGGTCCAGATCCCTTGCAAACATCTAAATTTTCAAGTTCTTTTTTTACCATATTAACAGTGAAATTTATAGTAGAAATAAATGGATGACTAGAATTGTTTGGTTCTGTAAAAAATTACTATCAGGTGTAAACTTCTCTGAATCTAAGTTAGATGGTTCAAATACGGATTTAAAGAAGCTTGAGAACAGATTACATGCTTCTTCTGGTAAGTTAGTTGCTCCCTGTTTGTATTTGATATTATCTGGAATACTAATGCTATCTTTACGATTATGAATGTATTGCCAAAATTTCTTAACATCTTTTCGTAGGCCATCTTCTATGGTGTTTATGTACTTGCGAAAACAAAGGACACATTCAGCTTTGAATCTGGAACGATAAATGGAAAAAGATTCGTAGTCGGAATACGACTTATACTTTTTCCATTTTATCCAAGCTCTATTTTTGTTTTTGTATATATGTATTAGTGGTCTCGAAAACCAGATGGGAAAGCCTGAGGGTTTAAATGGTCGAAGTGGAACATGGTTTTTAATAACTAAATAAATCTGTTCATAAAATGTGTTTACAGATAATTCAGATGTTTTATTAGAAAATAAGGAAACCCAGTCAATTATCTTAATACTGTTATTAATTTCATCATATTTGGCTTCAAAAAAAGCGTATTTCAAAACAGGTCCGCGCGGCATAGCCCGAGACAAGGATCTGC
Source organism: Parnassius glacialis (assembly GCA_033319125.1). Taxonomy (NCBI): domain Eukaryota; kingdom Metazoa; phylum Arthropoda; class Insecta; order Lepidoptera; family Papilionidae; genus Parnassius; species Parnassius glacialis. Next base: position 15,936,855 of record JAVANC010000012.1, read on the forward strand.
AAATCTGCAGCTTGCCGCCGTGTTTGGCACTATAGGTTGGCCGATTGGGACGGGATGCGGTCTTTTTTTGCATCCTACCCTTGGGGGCGGGTTTGCTTCTCGCCGGAAGATCCCAGCGTTGTTGCCGATTCTGTTGCTGATGTGGTACTTCAGGGTATGGAACTTTTTATTCCATCCTCTGTGGTGCCCATCGGAGGCAGATCCCAGCCATGGTTTGGTCGCTCCTGTAAACTAGCATCACGCTATAAGCAGGAGTGCTACCAGGCCTGGGCTGACGCATCAACGTCCCGGGATGTAAACACCAGCGCTCTTAAAAATAAGTACAATTCCGCCTCCAGGTCCTTCAAAAGTGTCATTGCCAAGGCAAAGTCAGAGCACATCGGCAGAATTGGCGAGAAACTAGTTCGCCTCCCTTCGGGAACACGTGCATTCTGGTCTCTCGCAAGGCTGTCCAAGGGAACTTCTGTCAGCCATCTCTGCCATCTCTGCACAGGGTGGACGACTCACTGGCCCATGACGCAAAGGAGAAAGCCGATCTGCTAGGCTCTCTTTTTGCTTCCAACTCGATTCTAGATGACGGGGAGAACACACCGCCGACGATCCCGCGGTGTGAGTGCTCCATGCGGGAAGTGCTGTTTACACAGCGCTTGGTGCGTAAAGCACTCCTCTCCCTGGACGTCAACAAGTCGAGTGGGCCTGATGGAGTCCCACCTATTGTGCTGAAGACGTGTGCTCCGGAGTTGGCACCGGTTTTAACGCGTCTTTTTCGGTACTCCTACTCCCTAGGCGTAGTCCCGGACTCATGGAAGACAGCTTTGGTGCACCCGATCCCTAAAAAGGCGACCGCTCAGATCCGTCCAACTACAGCCTATCGCTATCACCTCCTTGTTCTCCAAAGTAATGGAAACGATCATTAACAGCCAGCTCATACGGTACCTTGAGGATCACCAGCTGATTAGTGACCGCCAGTACGGTTTCCGTCGAGGTCGCTCAGCTGGTGATCTTCTGGTCTACCTAACCCATAGATGGGCGGAGGCAGTGGAGTCCAAAGGGGAGGCGTTGGCCGTTAGTTTGGACATAGCGAAGGCTTTCGATCGGGTTTGGCATAAAGCGCTTCTTTCGAAGCTGCCTTCTTATGGACTTCCCGAGAAATTGTGCAATTGGATCACCAGCTTTCTTGCAGATCGGAGCATCAAGGTCGTAGTAGACGGTGCATGTTTCGATTACAAGCCCATTAACGCTGGTGTTCCACAAGGCTGCGTGCTATCACCAACGCTGTTTCTTCTGCATATTAATGATATGTTGCAAACCAGTAACATTCATTGCTATGCAGACGACAGCACTGGTGATGCTTTATACACCGGCCGTGCCAATATTTCTCGGGAAAACGTCGCCGAGTACCGGAACAAACTTGTGTCTGAAGTCGAGACTTTGTTGAACAAAGTCTCAGACTGGGGGCGACTAAATCTAGTCCAGTTCAATCCCCAGAAGACACAAGTTTGCGAGTTTACCGCTAAAAAGATTCCCTTTGTCGTATCTCCTCAGTTTCAAGGCACTCCCCTAGTTGCCTCAGCCAGTATCGGAATCCTCGGTGTCGACATATCGAGTGACGTGCAGTTTCGTGGTCACTTGGAAGAGAAGGCCAAATTGGCCTCTAAAAAGCTTGGCGTGCTCAGCAGAGCGGGACAGTATTTCATGCGGGCACACCTCTTGCAACTTTACAAGGCGCAGGTTCGGCCTCACATGGAATACTGTTCCCATCTCTGGGCAGGGGCCCCCCAGTGCCAGCTCCTTCCACTTGACCGCATCCAGCGCAGAACGGTTCGAATCGTCGACGACCGAGTACTTTCCGATCGGCTTGACTCACTGGCACTGCGTAGAGAGGTTGCATCTCTTTGCGTATTTTATCGCATCTACCACGGGGAGTGCTCTGAGGAATTGTTCGGACTAATTCCAGCCGCTCAATTTCACCATCGCACATCGCGACAGAACTTGCGATACCATCCATATCATCTAGATGATTGGCGGTCCACCACTGTGCGATTCAGAAGAAGTTTTCTCCCTCGCACAACTTCCTTGTGGAATCGATTACCACCAGCGATTTTTCCGGACCGATACGACTTAGGGACCTTCAAGAAAAGAGCCTACTCCTTTTTAAAAGGCCGGCAACGCATCTGCGATTCCCCTGGTGTTGCAGTTGTTCATGGGCGGCGGTAGTCACTTACCATCAGGTGAGCCGCATGCTCGTTTGCCCCCTCTCCTATAAAAAAAAAGATAGATAAATACAAGTGTAAAAAGGCGGATGAAAAGGATCTAAGGGGACTAATTCCATTGAGGGTACTAGACATAAATTATTATTATTATTGTTACTAATAAATAAATCAAGTATGTTTCCTTGGTGATTTCTTAAATAATTATTTTGGAAGCCGCCAATTATATTAATAAAATTAAGCATGTATTTCCCAATCAAAGTTAATTCGCATTCATTAGGCAATGCCCAATTAATAGAAGAAATATTTAAGTCGCCTAATATATAGAATTTGTCAATATTTCCCGATAACAGGATGTTTTGCAATGCATCCAAGTTTGACTTATAAACTTTAAACGGCCGTTGCGGAGGAATATAAAAGGCGGCTACAATATGTTTCATGTTATTTTTGGCTGGAATCTCCAGCAAAATGTAATCAACGCAAGTTGAATTAGTTAAGTTCCGTGAGTATGCTGTATTTAAAAGAAGACGATTTGCACACAAATCTTTTCTTACGGCTATAAGTACCCCGCCACCGTCACGTTTCCCACAGGCAATTCGGTCTCGGTCACAACGAAACACACTGTATCGGGAATCTATAAATTCATTATTAGCAATTGAAGGAGTTAACCAAGTTTCTGTTAAGACTATCAAATCCTAAGACTCCGATAATATATTCATATAAATAGTGTTCAACTTAGTCCGGAGTCCCCTACAGTTCTGATAATATAATAAGAGTTTACACTGATACTAAAAACAAGATCCAAGCATTGTGAGAAACATGCAATGTGCTCACTAAGTTATAGGCAACCACAGCTAACACAGTTTTAAAGAGTGTAATCTTGACTTCCTTGCAACATTGTGGAAATATTCGAATCAACATATTTCCACGGATCAACAGTTGCTCCCTCTCGATGTCCATATCATCTTTACAATTTTCAGTAATGTAGTGACCTAGATATTTTGAGTGACTTTCAATAAGCATTGTTTATAATCTATATTAATTAAAAAAGTTTCTGTTTCTTTCACTGTGGTTAGGGCAGTACTGTTAAACACAATAGGCGGCACGTTTTTGAGTCATTTTTCCCGCTCTTACGTAATAGAGCCACGCTGCAGGTATATTATGGTTGTAGCACGGCTCTACCGGGGTAGGACCACTCTCTTATAGTATAGCAACGTGAAGTAGCATCTAAATGTTGCTGTGTTTAGAGTGTAGAGAACCGGAAGCCTTTTTTACTAGAAACGAGGAATACCATTTTAGTTCTCAGGGGTGATACCGCATCTGCATTTTGATTCTTAATGTATATCAATAACATGATAAAAGTTTGCAGTTGTGCGCGCATCACGGAAAAACTACTGAATAGATTTCAATTAGATTTTCTATGTTTTACTTCTTAGACTTATCTAAAGTCCTTATCTAAAGTAAAAAATATTGCGCTATCTTCATTTAATATAAAGTTATTAAAATTTTAAAAAACAACGATTATTGTAAGCACGACGTTGTTCAGTGATGTGTGTTTTCTTTGTTAATATATCAAGCAACGCCAACGAAGTCGCAGGTATCAGCTAGTCGAGAATAAATATAGATGTGTATGGGCCACAGAATCCACTTACCATTAGGTCGACTGTGTGTTCGTTTGTTACCCCTATTCTATAAAAAAGGTGTTTAGAGATATTTATAGAATAAGTTTTTTTTTACTTTCTCTCCTCAGTATCTTTTCTTTATGTTGCAGATTAGTATAATACGTCAACAACTAGAATATTATGCTGAGAGGCTACACAAATTTAAATTGCAAATTCTGAAACTACGAAGAATGATCGTCGATTTGGTTTACTTTATACATGTTCGTCGATATGGTGCATTTATACATTATTTTACGAATGTCACCTTTAACAGCAGACTGTTAGACAGATTGTGCTATTTAAACATAAACACATAAACACTCACGCCTGTCACCCAGAGGGGTAGGCAGAGACTATGGAATTCCATTTGGCACGATCCTGAGACACCTCTCTCGCTTCCTCCACATCCATATACCTACGCATACACGCTCGTCGGTTAAAGGTACTCTTAATTTGGCCCATTTTCAATATATCGCCTATTTGGTCGATAAACTTTCGCCTAGGGCGACCCTTCCCGACTCTGCCATTCACCTCTGCAACATAAATTTGCTTTGTCACTCTTTCCTCATTCATTCTTTCTACATGACCAAACCACCGAAGCATTCCTTTCTTAATCCTAGTCACAACATCATCTTGCAAACCACACATTTCTCTTATCACACTATTTCTCACCCTGTCATTTAGATTCAGCCCTAGCATACTACTACTACTTTTTGTGCTATTTATATAGTTATATAGCTGTTTATTTATTTATTTAATTCGAATTATTTTGAACTCATTGGCGAACAACAATGTTTCGAACAACAATCCTATACTACGTAGTAATAAAATATATTTTTTCCCTATTCTCAGAATATGTAATACGTACAATATTGTTTGTATTCATGAAGATATTTTTTGCGAAAACATATCATTATTTAAAAGATCTTTAAATGGGAGTAATTTTAGTAACTTGCTGTACCTTGTTTGTATAGTATTTTTTTGTAAATTATGTATAGTTCCAGTTGGATACCATATTTATATTGGTACAATATTAAATAATCTATAAGCATTGCTGGTTTTTAACCTTTATCTGTTAACTGTTAATTATACCAAATTAAATAAAATTAAATAAAAAGTAACATCAGAAAAGATGGCAAAGGTGTTAAAATCTTGGATGGGCTTAAAAAATAATAAAACATGCCGTATATTATGATAATCGATCTGTTTTATGTTTATAACCTACTTTTTTAATTACTTACAAACTGACATTTTTATGTAAATGCCGTTATAATATTTCTCTAACTAATGGTTTTATGTGTTTCCACAACGTTTGTAGCACAAATAAATAACTTATTCGTGTGATTACTAGTAAGTGCTATCGATTGTTGTCACTTAACAATTATTGATTATAATTTTAAGATTGCCAATGTTATAATTATAATCAATAATGGTGTTTGACAGGTTTTTTAAAACATTTATTTATTATATGTATCATCGGAGTTGTGTTTGTTGAAAGAATAAAAGAAAATCAGGAGCACAATTATCGTAAGCTTAAGGCTCGAGGCAGTTGGATGAGATGAATATATTTTTTCCAGATTATAATTTTGTTGTCTGAATGCCATGGTATGTAAGAGTACAGAAGGCAACATTTTCATATTACGCTAAGAACGATCACACACCAGTACCAACGAAATTAATAATTGCAATTTCAAAAAGTAACTAACCTCACGAAAAACATTTTTATACGTGGTAGAGCCATGCTGCAGGTATATCAGTAGTATAGTTGTAGCACGAATGGGTCGGCTCGACCGGGGAAGGACCACGCTCTCACAGAATACCACCGTAATATAGCAGCTTAACACTGCTGTGTTTTGTGTGGTGAGTGTAGAGTTCCGGAGACCCTTTTTACTGGAAAAGAGGCATTCCATCTTAGACCTCACGGGTGACAACACATCTGCATTTTAATTCGCAAACGAGGATAGATGTAGATGTCTATTGGCCGCAGTAACCACTTACCATTAGGTGGACCGTGTGCTCGTTTGTCACCCTATCCTATAAAAAAAAGACGGCCTTGGCGGCTGTAAGAAAGCGAGATGGAATAATATCCATTTTCCTCGCACTTTTTCTTATCATGCCATGATAGAAATATTATTTTACTTTAAATGACGATTCATTTTAATAGACGATAGTAATTCATTTATTTCTATTTGTTAATAAATAATATAATACATTTATCAATAATAATATACTACGAAAGGAACGTCGTTCCAACCGAGTATTCCACGACACTCACTCATGTCATGTTTTTTATTATTATTTCTTTGAAGTCGGCTTCAACTTTTTATTAAAAGCTAATATTTTATCATAATCTCCAAAATACTGTTTAAAAATTTATGGAGTATAATTGCTTATACCGTAGCACTTGGTTTATTTAATTTTTTTAAATATAACTTTCTAACGTCAGTTTATACATACTAAATATATGGTACAACTTCTATTTAGAAGCTAATTAGTTTACACACGCAGAATTTGTGATTGGTTATGAATTAATGCTGAAATAGAATATGGATATAGATATACTGCCCTGTCATCGTATCGAAGACCTTATGTAACTGAAAGCAAAGAAGTTAATTCCACGCGAAAACTAGTTAACGTGAAATGGAAACTGTCGAGCAGTTGGCACAACACCAAAAATCCAACAAACAATAGGGCAGTCTGACAATGTATCAGAGAAATAAACAACTAGTGTTTTCAGTTGACAAGGAAAATTGTGTGTAGCCATGAAAACTTAAAATATTTATTGCATCTAGGGTTGCCTGTAGAAAAACATAATAGAATAGATTATTTTATTAAAGATCAGCTTTTATCTGCGACTTTGCCCGCGTAGGACTTAAGCAAAAACAAACATATATATAATAACGGTAATTGGACAAGTAGTTCAATTATCGAAAAACCGCGTTACATAAGGTTTTTTGGTATTATCTCTAAAGCCTTAAGGGAATTGTTTAAAATAAAAATTTAAGACAATATTTATTTATTGATTTCGCATAAAAAAGGTCTTATCTTTCAGGACCTCACGCTTTTAACAAATCCCACTGTCGTAATATTTTTTAAATTCCTATATAAGATAAAATTGTTTTTTTTTTAAATTAATATAACAAATTTATCCTTCCCTTAAGCTTAAGTTAGAAAAGTTATCATGTATATATGTGTAAAATTCGGTTGGAATTCGAACACAGAAACCTCGATTTCGTCACGGGGTGGTCCCATTGAAAAAATTACGCATCTGTTAAAAAGTAAATTGCAAAGTAAAAAAAAAATAGTGGCGGCGTAAAAAAATCACTATTCCATATGACATGTCACAAGAGAACAGAGGGAAACTGAAACAGGCGACGGACAGCAGCATCTTCCTCATCAGGGAATCTCGAAATAATAAAAAGCTGAGGTTGCCAACCTGCCCGCCAAACTTGGCAACTATGGCAAATATGTCCCCTAAGAGCCAATCTATGGGAAGGAAAAAGTAAAAGCAAAGTTGAAGTTAGTTCTTACTAAAAAGAATAAAATAACTTCTACACAACAGCTTCTGAGCCGTAATAGCTCAGATGGTTAGCGTACGTAATAGTTTCACAGTACGCGAGCAACCCGGATTCGATCCCCGTCGACAACAATGAAATTGTTAATTGCAATTTTAAGTGCTGGTGTACCACGGGAAAACATCGTGAGGAAACCTTGATTTTCGAGAAATAACAAAAAAAATATTTTGAAGACATGTGAAGTTCGCCAACACGTATTGGGACAGTGCGGCGGACATTTCCTTGCCCTAAAACCCTCTCAGATATGAGAGGAGACCTGTGTGCCCAGCAGTGGGACGTATATAGGTTGTAACTTTTTTTAACTTTAATAGCTTCTGTGTGTAGTGTTCAGTTGGTGATAAGATCACTATGTCTTCTATGTCTATAAAATAATTAAAGCCGTGACTTCAAAGCGACAACTAATTGTGAATTTTAAAATTGACAAAGATATCGCATAATATACACACAGAAGAAACGTACAGTGGAATAAGGTAATATGACGTTCTCTAATGCTTATTATCTTATTATTTAGAGTCGGTTAAAAAACACATCGACAAGTAACACTGACAAACTTCCGCTGCTCTTTTATGAAATTGTATGACATAAAAACACTGAAACCTTTCTCCATAATTGATTTCTAGCTCAAAGCTAGCTCGGGACGTGAATCCGTTGATCCGTAATGCTTGTGATTGGATAAAGGGTTCCTTAGGAGAATTTTCCCGGAGTGCAGGCCCGCCATTAGGGCAACGAATTATTTATGATGTTATTTTTCATCCGAGGAATTTTCCCTTTTACAAAATAAAGAAATAATGATTTTGTTAGGTTTGCTCTGCCTTTTGTAAATATAAGTACGTTTTCATGGAGTAAAATAAATACAGTTCGAAGATAAAAACCCTTTTTATCCGAGGGTATATAATAAAAACCCGTAGAGTGTTAATCTATCTTAAGCTTTAAGGTCAAACAACATTTTATGAAAATGAAAAATTGATTCTGGAACTCTTACCATATTAGGATAATTTATATTATTTTTGTGTTCCGAACTCTAGTTATTTGCACATTCAGGGCAATATTCTTTTCCGCAAAATTTTAAAGATACTAATTTATAATTTACTTATATAAACCTCCGTGCCTTATTATTTGACCAAGCCGGCCTAAACTATCTTCACCGGATAAATGGTAAAACAATACCAAATTGTTGCGGTGTTTCTTTCATCCGCAACTAGGAAGAAGCCCATACTTACTGTAATACTACGGAGTTGGTTTTTGATGATTAAATTAATTATTTAATTGATAATATTCTACATACTTTATTTGAGTAACCATTATAAGTCTTCTTTATTACTGTTAGTCTGTAACAAGCTTACGAATTCCTTATTCTTATGAACTGGACCTTTTCGAATATATCATCATCATCATTACTGCCCTTCACGAGTCCACTGCTGAATATAGGCCTCCCCCAAGAAATGCAACACAGCACGGTCCTGAGCCACCTGCATCTATCGCCTTCCTGCATGTCTTACCAGGTCATCACTCCATCTATTGGGGGTCGCCCTACACTTCATTCGCCGGTACGAAGCCGCCACTCGAGAACCTTTTTTCCCCATCGGTTATCGGTTCTTCGAGTTATATGGCCGGCCTATTGCCACTTCAGCTTACTAATCCGTTGAGCTATGTCGGTCACTCTGGTTCTACTTGGAATGTATACAAAATTATAATTGGCTTGTAGACATTTTTCTCAAGTAACGCAGACAAACGAGAACACAGTCGAAATTATGGTAAGTAGATGATGTAGCCCATACACCTACATCATGAAAATACTAAAAAAAATTATTAGGATCGAATACCTCGTTATAATATATCTATGTCAGAATAGCAGATTAGTTTACTCGTAATGTAGTGGTAGACGCTCATGTGGAAAGGGAATGGGGAAAGGTATTTCGCCGCGATATAAGAAAATAATTAAAGTTGGTAAAAATTACCTTGCATACATCCGCACGATAAAATAAAATGATGTGTCTTACCTAGTTTGAAGAGCACCTCTCGGCCTCCCTCAGTTGCGTGCACTATCGCCGTCACCACTAATCCCAGCACCATTACTACCAACACCACTACACTAGGAAAGACACACCACTGACGACAATACGACACGTGTTTCGCCCTTACACGAGGCATCTTCAGCTGATGTAGATTCTGCGATGGCTGACTACTAAGTGTGCGACGAGCCAAAACAACTGCTATTTAATAGTTTGTGAAAGTAACGCCTGATTCTATTAATTATTAGAAAATAATTAATATGTCCTTTGCTAAACAGCAGAAAAAGACTCGTCTGCCTTGGTGATATAAATTAGCTATACTAGTAAAAAATTATTTCCGACTCTCAGCACTCATCGTACAGAGCACAGCAACATCTTGCTGCTATTTCATTGCAATTTCTTTTAAATTTATAGTGTGTACATCCCACAAAGTACTTAAAAGTGTTATCAATTAAAAGGTGCGCCTAAAAATAAAACATTTATAGAACATTATTTACTTTAAAAAAATACTATCATTTTCTTTATTAGAGTATAGTCCGTCTTATTTTTCTGCTGACATGGATTTTCACAAAGTAAATTTAGTCCCTATAATAAAGTCCATCAACAGACCAATGTGCTACTATTCTAATATAAAAAACGAGTCTTTCCCAAAATGATGGTGTAAACATTATCTAAATCCATCCAGTATTTTAAAATTTTAATCAAATACACAGAGAGATCAACAAACATGGAGACGTGGTTATGAGATTTTGTTTTATACAGAGCAGTCGCTATGTTACTCGTTAAGGTTTGCTACAGCTGTGTATTTAAAATAATTTTACCATTTAAAGTAAGACTTATTTGCTGCATTACATTTTTAAGTAAAATAAACCTAGCAAGCTAACAGCATAGCAAAGTGGCGAAGCAATCAGCTTTGTAGCGGTTTCTAACGGTTGCCGTTGAGCAATCAGTTTCAAAATAGGAGGTTCAGATGCCTGGGTGATCAGTAATCGATTGCTGAAAACAGAAGTTGAAAATTCGAAACCGTTCTCGAGATAATCGTGGGACAGACGGACAGACGGACGGACAGACGGACAGACATCGTGAAATCAATAAACCTAGCAAGCTAACAGCATAGCAAAGTGGCGAAGCAATCAGCTTTGTAGCGGTTTCTAACGGTTGCCGTTGAGCAATCAGTTTCAAAATAGGAGGTTCAGATGCCTGGGTGATCAGTAATCGATTGCTAAAAACAGAATTTCAAAATTCGAAACCGTTCACGAGATAATCGTGGGACAGACGGACAGACGGACAGACATCGTGAAATCAATAAGTGTCTTCGCAAGCTTCGCCACTTAATAAGTGACTTCGCAAGCTTCGCCACTTAATAAGTGTCTTCGCAAGCTTCGCCACTTAATAAGTGACTTCGCAAGCTTCGCCACTTAATAAGTGTCTTCGCAAGCTTCGCCACTTAATAAGTGACTTCGCAAGCTTCGCCACTTAATAAGTGACTTCGCAAGCTTCGCCACTTAATAAGTGTCTTCGCAAGCTTCGCCACTTAATAAGTGACTTCGCAAGCTTCGCCACTTAATAAGTGTCTTCGCAAGCTTCGCCACTTAATAAGTGACTTCGCAAGCTTCGCCACTTAATAAGTGTCTTCGCAAGCTTCGCCACTTAATAAGTGACTTCGCAAGCTTCGCCACTTAATAAGTGTCTTCGCAAGCTTCGCCACTTAATAAGTGACTTCGCAAGCTTCGCCACTTAATAAGTGTCTTCGCAAGCTTCGCCACTTAATAAGTGACTTCGCAAGCTTCGCCACTTAATAAGTGTCTTCGCAAGCTTCGCCACTTAATAAGTGACTTCGCAAGCTTCGCCACTTAATAATGCAGCTAGAGTCGCAATCGAGATTACTATTCAATAACAGTATAATAATATAAAAGTATAGACTCGAAACATATTTTGGAATATATTGTACACTCTTGATACAAAATGTGAGTCAGATCCATTTTGTGTTCCATCGTCCAGTTTACGTACTTAACCAGTTTAATTGATTTGCAAACATTATTTAGCTTAATTATAAACGTTAATTGACATTTGGTGTGTTTAAATTGCTTACAATCTGATTTTATTTCATACACAATGTAATGCATGGTGCATTATATTTTGTGCAATTACATTTTGATATATATATACATATATATATATATATATTATTTGTGACAAATGAGGCATATGAGGTACTTATTTTCAATTTAAGTTAATTTTCATCATGTTTTAGTTCATGTTAGGTTACGATTGGGCTGTCATCGTCACCTGCGCATGTAAGTTCCCAAATAAAATGAGATATCAAAAAATATTTTCAAAATGTCATCGTAGCCACACCAATGCCAGTAGTAATAGCCACGCAATTGCAGAAAAGATTAGCGCGTATACTCTAAATATTTGACAATTGCTTGGCTTATGGCTGTGTTAAATGTGAGCAATAATCAGCAAGTGTACACTGCGCCGCACATACTACACCACCGTTCCGGTTAAACATCATTTATTTTGTGGTTTGTGTGGTTAGGCTTAAAGACGCACTTTAAAATAAAATTTATGAATGAAGTTTATAAAATAAGGCGACAAACTTTCCTATTTTTTTAATATTATTAATGGTTTATTATTATTATAATGATATATTAAGAAAAAAAATCAATGATTAATTTAAGTTTTTAATTTTACAACTACGTAAATTGTTAATAAAATTCTGAAGATATATTTTTTTAATTTTTCAACGGAGATCTATTATATCCAAGGCTTCACCTTTCAAGAATAGCTACAAGGAAGGAAAAAAACTCAAATTTATAGTTTAACACTTATCAATGTTCATTCATATTCCAGCAGCAAAAAATTATTGATTAACAAATATATAATTAATTGAAAAATTACGATAATTTTTAATTTTGCTGGCAGACTATTTTTCATTTATCTATCCAGAACGCCTCTGAATTTTTAATAGTTTCTTAAATATTTTTTATTGATAGTGTACGAAGTGGGCGTGGCTTGCACGAGCCAGAGCTCTCGTTTTCGGCCGTATATTCATCCCTCTGGAAAAATTATAAATATTGATTCTACAATTACTTGAGTCGGGATTTCTTTTAGGATGTTTCCTCCTCTTTTTGAATTTTAGATTTGAAAAATGTCAATTATTTTTTGAGATATTTGCAAAAAACTAAACCCACTTTTTTAATTAATTGTGCATGATGCTTTTGCATCTTTTGCAAGCGGAACTTTATTTTTTTTTCAAAATTCATCTACATGTTACTCCGAATCGTATGACACCTGGTTCATATTTTTCCGAGACTGCTGAAAAAATTTGACCAAAAAGGCACTTGTTGACTAGACTAACAGGCTTATTTGTATATTCAAATTCAGATTTTATTTATGATTCTATATTAAACCTATATTATATATTATAAATATGTACCATTATATTCATACATATAAAAGTTATAGTTACAGCCTATACACGTGCCACTGCTGGGCACAGGCCGCCTCTCATTACTGAGATGGTTTTAGGGCAAGGAAATGTCTGCCGTGCTGCCCCAATGCATGTTGGTGAACTTGTTGGTGAACTGAGGTTTCCTCACGATGTTTACCTTCACCGCCGTGCACGTGGTAAATAAGTACTTAAAATTGCAATTAATAATTTCATTGGTGCCGGTGGGGATCGAACCCGGGTTGCTCGCGTACTCTGAAACTCACAGCCAGCGCTAACCATCTGAGCTACCATGGCTATCACATACATAATATTATTATATGGAATATTCCTTTGACCTGTTAAAATATATAAAAATGGGTGATTCTGTCTGTGTTCATTATCGGCTTCCCATTAAACTAATCGTTAGTTTCTATTTTTTTTTTCGGATAAGAAACATCGTTTTTAATGAATATTTCAAAAGGTATTCAGTACGCAATTAGTGAATTTAATTTGGAAACCATATTGTCACTTTTCTCGAGACATTCAAACCGAAAAAATCACTAAAGTTCAATTTACGTAAACAGACATCCTTTTATAATTAGTATAATTGAAAGTCTACAAACCTTAAAACGTGGAAATAATTATGTTGCGATTTAAACTTTTAGATGTTACCCATTACAGCAACTTTCAAATGGAAGGTTTGTCGTAAAATATTTTGTTGCTGTTTTACTTAGAAATTGAGGATTTGTGAAGGGATGTCTTCGAATTTTTAGACGATACGCATTTAAGGAATTAATAAGTTATTTACATTATAGTGTGACAGCCCCGACGGCCTTCTGACGTCTATATTTGTGAATTAACGTTGTAACTGTTATAAATATTATCGAAATATCACGGAGCTGCGCAAGATATTTTAATTAAACCGTGAATTCGATATTACGATAGACATTTTGTTTATAAAATTATTCAATTTGTAATTTAAAATAAAAAAGAGTAATAAGTTAAATTATTATACAACGTTCGTGTCACGTATATTCAAATAAATAAACTAAGACATTAGATCGTTTTGCTACTAAAATAATAAATTACGGGAAAATATCGCGTTGCTGTGTAAGGTGCAATGACTTCTTGCAAACATGTACGACATCGTAGAGATCGCGGGAAACTAAATTATTCATAATTTTCATAGTTATTGAATAAATATAAAACTACATGACATTTCTTTTTATAATTTTTATAAAATTATCAATATTTATATCAGAATAACAAAAGCCTATTCACTGGTGCCTTAAGGACCAGATTGTAATCGACGAACAGACAAAAGGTTGAAAATTAAGTGGTAAATTAATTAATTAACATTAAATATAATTGTTGTCAATAACGCGAAAATGCCTTGTGATGGCGACGCGGTAGAAGTGAATAAGGGACAAGAAAGATCTTATTGTTTTTAGTATATTTTATAAACATCAGTAATATTTGTCATGACATGATAAGACACAAACATAAATTGTCGTTATATATTGTTTTTGTTATTACTTTTAAATTCCTTACTTGATTTACGTTTCATCTGTACATAGTTCTAGTAAAGTATTTTGGTATTTTATTATTAAAACTGTTTGATGATGAAACCGCCACATTGTTCCAATTATATACGACAATTTACCATCTTGTTTAGCTTCTCCCGTCAAACATTAGGAAACTTGCCAAACTCTAAACTAAAAAAGTGGTCAAGTGCGGGACGAATCATTGAAAAACAGGGTTGCATTTTATTTTAGTCTAAATATAAAAATGTTAACGGTGAGTCAACTGTGAATGGTTCTATAAATCTATGATATAATTTTATAACGAAGTTAATATATTTTACGAAAATATTAAACTAATTGAACTCAGGCACGATATTAATATAATATACAATATATAGAAACGTATATTTTTAATATGATTAAAATATTAAATACGTTATGAGTATAGTTTTGAATAGTTAATGCGAAACTCTACAATAATTTGTCACTCGTCAAATATTTCTCGAATTATACTTCTTTTTAAGAGCGCTGGTGTTTACATCCCGAGACGTTGATGCGTCAGTCCAGGCCCGGTAGCACTCCTGCTTATAGCATGATGCTAATTTACAGGACCGAACAAACCATGGCTGGGATCTGCCTCCAATGGGCACCACAGAGGATGTTAAAAGTTCCATATTCCGAAATACCACAACGCAACAGAATCAGCAACAACACTGGGATCGTCTGGCGAGAATCAAACTCGCCCCCGAAGGTAGGATGCGAAAAGAGACCGCATCTTATCCCAATCGGCTGACCTATAGTGCCAAACACGGCGGCAGCCTGCAGAATGCAACCGTGATGTTCGCGACGACGAATAAGACAATCATCCGACTAGCCTTGAGGAGCGTCGACGGAAACCTGATATCTGTCTGGATGAGAGGTCAGCAGAAGGTTCAACAGGGAAAGTGCGTGATCCTTCACATCTGGAATCCGCGTAGGCGAAGTAACCAGTTGTTTAAGAACATATGCTAAGGCAAATTCATAAACAGACTTCTTCCCGCATGATCGGTTAAACGTGAACCGAGCCATTCGACGTGGTGGGTGTTAAAATCAACAAGGATCACGATCTCTGTAGCCATTTGGACTTGTTCGATGAGTCTGACTGCTTTGGCATTACCGTTATGGGAACTATAGAGGCACCTGTAGACGGGGGGATTATCGTCGCTATCTACGCGCAGACAGGTCTGTACCTTCAAGACTTGCGAGGTGTCGAAAACAGATGTTCTCTCTGACGTATACGCAAACTGCAGCCCGCGGTACAAAGGAGTATTCTAATTTGTGCCACGAGTAGGAGAGATATGAAGTATCAGCCAGAGAGGACACCTGAGTCTTGGTTAAAAAGAGCAACGGCTTCTTTGCCGTCTCTAGATAGTAGTGGACAGCGTTAAGGTTGAAATGAAATTCCCCGATGTTGCAAAAATTCACGGATAGCGTGACAGGGATTGCCTTGGTCTTATAGCTACGCTTGCCCAGTTTTAATCGCAAGCGGAATTTTGCCCCCCCCCCCCCTCAGAATACACAGGGCAGCCTGAACACCCACGCACAGGAAGAGTGGGTTAGCTTGGTTGTGGATGCTCAGCGAGGAATTCTCCATCACTAAGGGCCTCCGGCGACCTGCACTTACCAAGCGAAACGCAGAAGTAAACCTCTACTTCACGTTGGTATTCTGTGAGGTCGTGGTACCACCCCGGTTCAAGCCAGCCCATCCGTGCAACAGCAAAAACTACCGCATGGCTCTACCACGGTTAAAAATTCGGCAAATATTCATTAATGAAAACAAAAAATCGAAAGTGCTCTGTTTTTCTATGCCAGTTCCGAGCATCCATCTGGAATGCGTTTCGAAATTTACATCTGTCGAACACTAATTCACACAGTCGGGCCGAGCTTTGTTTGTCACATTGAGAACAATACGCCCCTGGAGATTGTTCCAGTTAAACTAACCGACTATAATATTATTCGAGTGTATTTAGTTTCAAAGTCAATAGCCTGTAGAAATTATATCCAATTCCAAGTTAACAATAAATACAGGTACTTACATCAAATGTTTGTTTTTACCAGACTGTTATAAAAAGAGGGTAGAGTTTCTCAAGTGAATGTGTATGTATCTGCATATTAACATGTTTGTTTGGTTTATTTACGACTTCCTATTCCTATACCTTCAAAGGTACAGTAAAGTGAAAATAAAGCTTATACACGACCTTGGCTGGGCACAGGTCTCGCTGCAGTTTTAAGAGGGTTTTAGGTCAGGAAAGAGTTCATCACACTTACCAATTTTTGTTGGCATATTTTAAATTTGCACTAAAAGTTAAAGCACACTAATATAAATTGCTCTGTTAATAATTTCTGATTGTAAAATTGGAGGCGCTGCGTCAATCGAACCCAGATAGGGAGGGAAATTTATATCCCGTCGAGTTGTTTTTATTTTTTATTTTGTTATTACTCTTACTAATTAATGTGTCTACAGATGTTAAAATTTAAGTGCCTAATGATGTTTGTGGCGTGTTAAAATAAATCTTTCTTTGTTAATATGCGTTTGATTATTGTTCATAACAAATGGGGACTTATTTCTTTTCCGAAAAGTATTTTAAAAAAAGCATTAAAGTAGTGTTATATGTTCTGATAATCTTCCTTACATATTTATCAGAAACAAAAAATCTTCGTGATACAAAATTACTTGCTACAAATACATTTTTATAATGTTCAAACTTACTACAATGCTTTCATTTCCATACGAAAATAAAAAAAAAATCTTTTCAATTTTCCATTTGACACCTAAAAACTAACTAGATTTTGATTTTTAAACTTAGTGTTTGCATTTGGATAATAACACTTAATAACTAAGCAAAATATGCAAACTTTCAAACATTTACGTGACATACTCTTTGATAAAAAAAAAAACTCTGTGACAGTCATTGAGGTGATTTTATAAATGTTCCGTTTCGCTGAATTTGGCACGTAACATTAAAAGACGTGATTACTGTGTCAGAAACACGGCAATCTCCTTTATTGATTGATGCCAATTTAAATGTGTATTATACATCGTTTTTTTGCAATAGAGTTCCTTTTAGCATAACATTTTCAAATGAGACTTTAATTATCGAGAACGATAAAAAATTTGTCGTCGCGCAGAGAAAATATTATTTTTCTTCACCGGTAATACTGTGGTACCATTATGCAGCTATAAAAGTCCTTTGTGACTTACCGCAGCTTCCCAAAGAATTACATTGAACGGTTCAACGTCGTTAACCTAGATGCACAGTCATAGGGCAACATTGTAAACATTGTAAGAAATACCTTGAAAATAAAACTTTTAATAATAAGCAAAGTTGAAGTTAAAGTTTAACCGAAGGGCTCTCATTTTCTTATACTCTTGTATGTCTTAACATTTTTTTAGCTCTTTTAGCCGTTGTAGCTCGGGGGCTAAGCGCTCACCGTAAACTACACAGTACCCGAGCAACCCGGGTTTGATCCCCGTCGGCACCAATGAATTTGTTAATTTCAATTTTAAACGCTGATTTACCATGTGCGTAGCGGCGAAGGAAAACGTCATGAGGAAACCTGCATGTCTGAGAAATAAGAAAAAATATTTCGAAGAGAA
The DNA here is from genome assembly GCA_033319125.1 of Parnassius glacialis. Taxonomy (NCBI): domain Eukaryota; kingdom Metazoa; phylum Arthropoda; class Insecta; order Lepidoptera; family Papilionidae; genus Parnassius; species Parnassius glacialis. The sequence continues at coordinate 15,954,909 of JAVANC010000012.1, forward strand.
GAAGAAAAATATGACGAAATTCGCCAACACACATTAGGCCAGCGCGGTGGACATTTCGTAGTGGGAACGTATATAGGCTGTAACTTTAACTTCTTTTTGAACTCAACTTTTATTTTCATAATAGGTTATTTTTACCAAAAATGCTCAATTTAAAATCAGTGCCTATTAGTGATCTATCCAACAAAAGTAGAAAAGAAAGAATTATCAGAAAAATTGGTGAACATACATTAAAAACATACAAAACGTCCTAGTTTATTGAACACGGATAAAAGAGTCGTTCACTTTTCTTTAAATTTTGCAATGCTAATCGCTTTATGGATATAAAATGACTAATGACCAAGTGACACTCGCACACTTACCTAAACTTGCAAATATCACTTTTCCTGCAATTCTAAGAAAAATTACTCAAATTTGCAGAAAATATCACGTGACGAAAATATGTGACCGGTATTTAGTTTACGGGGTTTTTGTTAGAATGGGAAATACACTGTTTAGCAAAATATTTCCTGATGAGCAATGCTTAATTTTAAATATAAGAATTAAATAAAATTCAAATGTTTCGATCTTTTTTATTTAATCTATTAAATTATGTTCATTTTAATCTAATTAATCTATTACTATTTAGTTTAATATAAAATCTAAGATGTGATAATATTATTTACGTATTTTTATTAAAAATATAATAAATAAATTTATACGCGGTAGAGCCACGCTGCAATTATATTATGGTTGTGACAAGAATAGGTCGGCCCAATCGGGATAGGATCACGCTTTCAAATTATACTAATATAAAATTTCTACTTAATTCTGTATTTTTCGTATATGGTAAATGTAAAGAACCGGAGACCCTCTTAACTGGAAGCGAGGCATTCCCTTAATCCTCAGGGGTGTCTCAGCATCTACATGTTGATTCTTAATCGAGGATAGATGTAGATATCTATGGATCACGGCACCCACTTACCATTATCGGACTGTGTTCTCGATTGTCACCCTTTTTCTATTAAAAGAACCTATTGCATTCAACTAATGGACTATACGAGTGGGTACACAGATTAGACAATGAAAACAAATTATCAAAATTTATCATGAATAATCAAGGTGGTTTACAACTATTTGTGACGGAAATTTGTAGGGGAGGTCTACTATATTGAGCAGTGGACATTTGATGAATTGTAGTAATGATGATGATGATGAAGAGATAAGCCAAATATAGTATTATCTTTATCATGGATTCGACGGTGAAAGAAAACATCGTGAAGACCAGTGCCCAAAACTCTCTTAGTAGGAACAAGTAGAGTCCTGTGCCCAGTCGTGGGACGTATATGGTTTATTACAATAATTTACATACTGGAATATACGAATACTTAGAAATTTATGAACTGCTCAAGACTATTTAATGAAGCAAATATACTTAAAGCCTGATGTCAAAAATGGAAAATACTGACTTCATAATAATTATAGCTTTAACTTAAAAAAAAGGAAGGTTTCGCTTGAATTTGGATTGGGAAGACTGGTAGTGAGTTTTTAAACCATTACAATATTTGCACTCTGCAGCAAGCAACATCGAGCCGCTCGTGATGTTGCCCGACAGTTTACTGAAATTGAAGCGTATGCTTTTTTTTATTCTGATGTGGGATTCTAAATTCGTTTTATCGTACACAGATTGTGATGTTCGCAACATATTCTATATAGTAATTACATACAAGCATAGCCCAAATGCAAATATACTAAAGTATTGCCGTGTGATATACTGTTCTTCATGCTATTTTTATTTGCTTTAACGTAAGAAGTGTTACAAAACCAACCTGATTGTATTAAGGGTACAATCAGTGGTAGAGCCAAGCGGCAGCTTTTGCTGTCGCACGGATGGGCCGGCTCGAACCGGGGTGGTACCACGACCTCACAGAAAACCAGCGTGAAGTAGAGGTTTACACAGGACATGGCATCCACTTACCATCTTACATCAGGTGTAACATTACAGGAGTGACGTTGTAGGAATATCCACTACCCCGTATCGTCCGTAGGTGTCGTGTGAGGAGACAAAGGGGAACTGAAATAGGAGATGGATAGCAACATCTTCCAAATAACAACTCAAAATTATTAAAAAAACCGCGTGACAACTATGACAAAATTCCTAGTTTGCCTCTATGAAGCAATCTATGGAGACCTAGGTTCATCAATGGCTTATAGTGGGCTATAGGCTGTAATAGTCAATCAGATGTGTGCTTTGTACCGTGTGCTCGCTTGCCACCCATATTCTAGAACCCGTCTCCAGTAAAAGTCATTCCCGTCCCGGCTTTTTGTCAAATATTGACGTAATGAACACAAACCACAAATTTTTCCGCCACCAGAGCGGCGCCACATAAAAGTGATGTATAATATTTGACAGATACCATAGCGGGGAAGTTAACTTGTTAGGAAAATGTAAATTTAATGTTTCTTTTTGTACTATGAGTTATATTTTGTATTAATAAGAATAAAAATGAATAAAACAAATCACAGATATTCATATAAGTAGAGTTTTTTTCAAAAAAGTTAAAACTGACGCATTGTTTTGTTTATTAATATAATACTCAAGAAACTGATAAACTTGTATTAAAAAAAACAACTTCTCAATTAAATGACATTGTGTAAAAAAAACTTTACCTCAGTGTCAACTAGCGACATCTGGTGAGCAGAAAATTATTAGCCCTCATTGAATGGAAAGAATCATGCCCACTTTCCATACATTTAAAAACCTGATAGTGAAAGTTGATGTATAATTATAAAGTATAGTAGAAAACCTACATGTAAGCTCAGAAAATAATATCATATAGTTATTTTTACGATTTAAACGCTACGAATCCCAAAATATACTAATGTCACTTTTTAGGTTAGGATTTGCCGTAACCAAATAGGTAATAAAGAAATAAATGTGCTATAACTTATTATTAACGCTCGAAGTTAAAATAACAATTCTTATCTAGTTATGGTCTAAAACGTCTTTTTTACTTTGTGAATTTCACTGCTGCCCTAAGTCACCGCTTACTCTCGATGATTGTCACCGTAAATTGAGTGTCTAGCTCTATCTGCTATTTCTCCAGCACACATAAATACTTACTAACTACATTTAGTTCATCTTGTATTGTCAAAATGATCACTTATCAACCAAACAAATTTCATTGGCCTATGTTATATACTTACTGATGAACAAAATGGGATAAACCAATAAAACAGTATATTAAAGTGGCATGGTTTATTAATTATCATCATTTTCACTTAAATCTCTCACCACCACGTCATCCAGAAATTCTGCTGGAGCAGAAATATTTTCTTGATACCATATAGGGTTGTAAAAAGAAGTAACATAAACAAAATGGCACAGTACACAACGAGACGCAAATGCAACAACGAAGAACTGCGCCGATGCCAATTGCAGAACTGTCAAATGTCAAAAAAAAATCCGTTTCATTCGTACGCACTCGATGACATACTGAACGATTAATTTATTTTATTATTATATTATTTTATATTAATATGTACTATACAAATACAAATAAATAAATACTTACTGATTAAATAAAACATAAAATAATGTATAAAACTCAGAAGCAGAGTTAAATAAAGTAAAGTAGCAGTGTATAAAATGGAACGTCCAAGAAAAAGGGTAGTTGAGATGCGTTCAAAACATATAATACGTTTACCCTTGACGTAGAATAAACTTATAGAAATATGTAAAAATATTTTTTCCTGCGTTTCTTTTAACATAGTGATAAGCGTAATTAATTTACAATTCAATTAGCTGAATTTTAAAATTTATTTCATTTCTATACATTGTCAGGTGAAAAATGGGCATTGTTCTTTAGGAAATTAATCAAATAGCGTATTCGAACCATCTTTTTTATTTCACCGTTCGTATTCTTTATCTTTAGGCTTTTATCACTTTTGATAATAACTTACAACACTAACAACACTGTCTGCTATTTCTCGCATATATCAGAAGCAGTGATAGCGGAAGAACAATGCTCGTAATTACACTCTACCTACTACCTTCATCTATTAAAATGTCTCAGTTAGTAACGACAGTTAAGAAGAGCAGTAAAGAAAGGTTTATTTTTCGTCAAATATATAATATAACTTGAAAATGCAAATTTATGATGATGAAAGTATTTTATGTATAGATATGTCGTGTAAGTTTACACACCACACATTTGTATTTTTTACGTTAGAAAATAATTTAATTTTTATTTTATTTATGCTAGTGTAGTGACAACGATCACTGGAGAAAGGTTTGAAAAAAAAAACATTAATGCTGAAACCTTAACCCTTTCGCTTCTTCTTACTTATTATATCTATTCTAAACCTTCTCTGCGAATCTGGGCTTATATTGCTAAATAACCTTTTATATATTTCGAAGACATGTGAAGTTCGCCAACACGCAAACGGGCGGCGTGATTGCCGGATATTTCCTTGCCATGTATTAAAAATGAGACTAGACCAGAGCCCCGTGACCAGAAGTGGGACGTATAGAGGCTGTAACTTTTCTCTTCACTTTTTATGTTTATTTTTAATAATAATAGTTTTCCATTTATGCTACTTGCCGTTATCAGATATTGAAGTAGGTGTTTGTTAATGGAACGTATTTAAAAAGACAGTAATTGGCATTTTATGACGTAAACTGTCGTTGGAAAATAAAGCTATCTTCTTCTCAATTTTCACACCATATAAGATGTTTTTTATTGATATTGATGTTTTATTTCAATATCCAAAATCTGGATATAACATAAGGTATATATGTATTCTCAAACAGTAACCACTTACGTCTTACAGAAATGTCAATTTATCTGTACCACGTAAATGGTTGAATTGAAATTTAAACCCAAAATTCATGAGAACACAACTGTTTTGCCACGCAATTATCTGGACAAACCATCACTGTGAATAAACGAGGGCCCAATTAACTACGTTAGAGCTTGAACAACTATTTTGAACTTGATGACATTGACATGGGATCAAATTGGAATGCCATGAATAAATATATTTACAATTAACAGTCTGTTCATCTTTGGAGTAAATTAAATGTAAATCGAAGCCTACTAGTAACTTGGCTAGGGTTCATTGGCGTCATTTAATATAAGTTCAAAAAACTAGACAATAGTATTGAAACACCTATCGATTTAAATGTGTAGTGGTGATGTAAGAATATCCCCTACTACATATCGTCCGTGAGTGACGTAAGAGGCGACAGAGGGAAAATGAAACAGGGGAAGAGCAGCAACATCTTCCTGATAACAGTCGAACTGAAATACAAAACTTGCCAATCCGCCTGCCAAGCTTGGCAACTATGAGGAAATCAATATTCATATTATTACATTTTTAGAAATTATCTCACTTCTGATTTTAGAAACTATTCCACTTCTGATGTAAGAAACTATTCCAATTCTGATGTTAGAAATTATTCTCAAAAGTATTTAAATAAAATAACACTACTCGGTAACAAAAACTGCTTACTATCAGGACCCCAATTACATGATAACACCAAAGTATGCAAACTACCAGCATCACTACCCATCTCAATGTAACACAGGGCAGCCTTTCAGCAACACAACCTTCTTTGCCTACACTAGTAAAATACCCCAACGGGCATAGTAACGATAGAGAGACTCGTAAAATTAAAGACTGTTCCTCTTAGTCGCCTGTGCGATACTTTATACTGCTTAAACAAGTGGGAGATTCTACCTTAATTTGTTCGTATTTACTTTTATTTTTTTACCCACATTCCCAACAATATATATTCAACAGTAGATTTTTATAGGCTGTAATGGACACTACAAATTTGCCCTGGACATAGAGTTGTCAAAACCTAAAACCTACAAATTTGTTTTGGACATTCGGTTGGTAGACTTTTTTTATATAATAAGGTGACATACGAGCACACATTCCACCTGATGGTAAGTGGTTGCTGTGACCCATAGACATTTACATTTATCCTCAAAAAAGAATGAAAATGCAGGTGCATCGTCACCCGTGAGGACTAAGATGAAATACCTCTTTTCCAGTAAAATGAGTCTCCGGTTCTCTACACTCATCATACGAAGCACAGCAGTGTCAAGCTGATATTTTACGCTGGTATTCTGTGAGAGCGTGGTCCTTCCCCGGTCGAGCCGGCCCATGCGTGCTACAACTATATTACTAATATAGCTGCAGCATGGCTCTACCACGTATAGAAGACTATTCGGTTGGTCGATTTTTGAAATCGCCTGTACACATAAGAGCATCTAAAAATACGTCTGCTTTCTTGATAGCATTACTTGTTGCTTGCTTGCGGCTTCGGTTGGAGAGCGTGATGCTGACAGACATTGGTAATGCTTTTGATAGCAGCAGCACTATAATATAAATACAGGCCAATAAGAAGAATAACTTAACGCTTTTTACAGGTGACGTTTTTATTGTCTGTGCATTGTTGAAGTTACGTGTCAAGAGTATGGTTGCGATGTTTTCAGATTTTTTCAAAGAAACTTTCATTAAAAACTTGCTTATGTCGATTTCTCAAGAGAACCGAATACTACTATATATTTATATTAACTTTGTAATCAAAAGCTTTTTGGCCCTTTTCAGGGTTCCGTACCCAAAGGGTAACCAACGGGATCCTATTACTAAGCATCCGCTGTCCGTCCGTCTGTCAGTCAGCGTGTTGTATCTCATGATCCGTAATAGGTAGACAGTTTAAATTTTCACAGAATGTGTATTTCTGTTGCCGCTAAAACAACAAATAAAAAAAAACTAAAATAAATTAAAATTTAAAGGCAGCTCCCCTACTACTAGAAACGTGTTTTACGATGGTACGGAACTTTTCATATGCGAGTCCGACTCTTTTAGATTGAAAGAGTTGGTTTAAACGAAGACTTTGCAACGCCCCAACCAAACAGCCACTGGGTCGCCGAATGGTTAGATAATTTTTAAAACATACTCTGCTCAAAGCTTTCCTCCCAATAATCGCTGTACAACTAACCACATAAAGAAGTACTATCCGGTATGCAAGCATTCAAAGGCATGGTTTATTGAAGCGTAATTTTTGCTTGATACTCACATGCAGTCAATATGTTCAGTCGACCGAGTTTTTGAACGAAATCCTTTATGTACCGGTGAATGTACCCTTTATTGTTCAAGTCAAGCAAGAATAAATGAATCAATATAGGAAATATGACACGTATGAAGAATTACTTTAAAAATGTTTACTTTATAGTGGAATTAATCAAAATAGTTTGTTGGATTTATAGTTGAAACAATTCTAAATGCCGATTTCCAGCGATGGAGTGTTAAGGATTCACAAGAAATAAGATAAACAAGTGGTAAAATTAAAAAAAAAAATAATTCATATTTTTTTTTTAAACTTTACCTACTTGGATTTTCTCCTGTATCGTGGGGGTAGTTTGTTCAGTCGATCTAAATATAAACTATTAAGGATATCTCAAAAACTACTGATCAGACCTTGGACCATATGAGAAGCACTAGCTTTCAAATAAAAAAAAGAATCATCAAAATCGCTTCACCTAGAAAAAAGTTATGAGCTAACACACACAAAAAAATTCACTCGAATTAGTACCGTATCGAATTAGTAACAGTACCTCCCCTTTTTTGAAGTCGGTTAAACATAGTCTTTTGTATTGAAACTAAATATCGAATACTATTTAAATTATAACGACGTAAAAGATACTTAATATGACATGCCATGGTACCTAGTACATATGTAATCGGTTTTGACCAACATATAGCCATATTTTTTCCTGCACATCCTCGACGCAGCTACTTTCAAGTGAACTATGTTTTATTTTCCTCCTTTTAAGATTATTACTAAAAAATTATAATGTCCACGTATTATTATAATAATAACATAGTACATAATAATAATATAAGCGCATATTTAGCAAAAGTGCCGGGTTTACATTGTCCCTTTCGATTTATTTTCAAATTGGTTGTATAATATGCGGGAAACGTATGCATTAGACACTGATAACATTTAAGCTTACAGTATTTATCGCTTTAATAATGCTTCTAGCAGTAATTTTGTGGATATTCCAGGATTTATAGCGGAAAGCAGAAAAAGGTCTGAAGCAGTCACAGGAATGGGGAGGAATAATTTAGCCTTTGCCTGTAGTTATGGCCAGTTATTTGTGAAATTATTGCTTGAGTACAACTCTTTTTTTAACGATGCAAAAATGAAATATATTTCATTATTATTTTTATACTTGGAATATATATATTTTCCAAGTACTCAATGCAAAATAAGAAAACAAAAGGCGTAAGTATAAACATGAGCAGAAAGAAAACACAATTTTAAAACCGACCTTAAAACACACCGTAACAAAATAACATAACTAACATTAAAAATTCCTTTTATGTTTCATGCAATGCCTTGGGGTGAAATGTTACCTAGCTGTTGCTTTGCTCTACATTTTTGAAATTAAAATTATCACCAAATATATTTTTTTAAATTTTCCGTCTCTTTATTGCGTTTACGTATAATTAAACTCTTGTAACAAAAATTAAAAACTTTTAATAAGGTTGCGTGATTCCTTTTGTGTAAATTTATTATTATTACTGTCGTCGTCGAGTATTACTTTCCAGCATATCAAAAGCACCAACAACTTGTAAACTGGTTTCAAGACTACCAGTCCAATTTACTTGTACCCTGCTTACTTTGAAACAAAACTTTAGCGATCAACAAATGGCCATGCTGGACTGGCCATAGCTTACTTATAGGAGGGATATTGGCCACAGTTGCCACGCTTGGCAAGCGGGTTGACAACCGTATTTTTATATCTAGAGCCAATAGCAGTTTTTCTTTATCTCTCTAGCAGTGGGCTCTAGAGTATAGACTAATTCATTTTTTTAAAAAGGCGGTGCAAACATACATACACAACAAGTTATATGTAGTTATTTAAATCTTTTTAGCTCTTCGAAGTAAGCTATAATTAATATACGTGGTAGAGCCATGCTGCAGCTATATTAGTAGTATAGTTGTAGCACAAATGAGTCGGCTCGACCGGGGATGGACCACGCTCTCACAGAATACCAGCTTAATACTGCTGTGTTTCGTATGGCGAGTGTAGAGAACCGGAGACCCTTCTTACTGGAAAAGAGGCATTCCAACTTAGTCCTCACGACGGGTGACAACGCATCTGCATTTTGATTCGCAAACGAGGATAAATGTAGATGTGTATGGGCCACAGCAACCACTTACTATCAGGTGGATTGTGTGTTCGCTTGTCACCCTATTCCTATATAATATTTTTTTTTATAAAAAGTTTAATTTTTGAGCCGATTAGTTAATTCAAAACGTTGTCCCCTATTTGTTGCACTTACAAGTCAATTTTTTCTCCGTATATGAAATCACTCTTGAAGTATAAGTTATTTTTCTATTTAATGAAAAAGAATCATAAAACTCGATTCTGTATCAACTAAGATATCGAGTAACATACAAAGTAATTACAGTCGGAATGAAAACCTCCCCTTTTTTAATTGAGCTAAAATGAAAACTTCACCTTATCCCCTGAGAAACGCCTGCTTTCATTCTTCGTAAATGAATATAGTCAAAGGTATCTTAGGCTGTTCTCTTATCACGTAAAATCTGTACTTGTCTGTTATCGCTTTTCTTCTTTTTACAGTTTTAGATATATCACATCTGAATTTTGTTCAACCAGTCTCCACCCTTTCTTTGTTGACTTACCACGCATTCGAACCAAACGGTTCGCCACGTCGTTCACCATGCGTACAGCAAAGGAGTGGAATAAGTTGCCAGCATCTGCCTTTCCATACGATTACAGTGTGGGTGTCTTCAAGGCAAGAGTGAATAGGCTTTTTTTAGGTCAGTGCGTTTCACCATCTTAGGCTACATCACCACTTACCATCAGGTGGGATCGTAGATAAGCGCTGGTTTAGTAGAATATAAAAAAATCTGGATAAAAGTATTTCGTGACGAAAAAGGAAAGAGGTTGCCAGAACCTTATTAATTTAGTAGCTGAATGCACAGCGTACAGCTGTCGTGGCAATTAAAGAAATGTTTTGTAGAGAAATAAGATCCTGCATTTCCCTTCCCCTTGCATTTCATTTCAATACTATTGATCCGCCCCAGCTTCGCCCGCGTAGGATCTATTAAAATGATGTTATTTAGATTTTTAAGAGAGCCAAATACTAGGATATCATAAATTTGTCGTTCTTTCAAAAAAAAACTGCAAGTTTTTTGGATAAAATATAGCCTAAATCACTTCTGGTATTGTTCTCTATCTGTTAGCACAAACTTAAAGATAGACGTACAGACACACAATTTTTTAATGCTTGTTAACGTCTCTATGGCCTGCAAGTAAGCCCCTTAGCTCAATATAGGGCAGTTGTTTCAATATTACAGACATACACTTCTATTTTTTCTCCTCTTCTTTATACGTGGTAGAGTCATGCTGCAGTTATATTAGTAGTATAGTTGTAGCACGAATGGGTCGGCTCGACCGGGGAAGGACCATGCTCTCACAGAATACCAGCGTAAAATAGCAGCTTAACACTGCTGTTTCGTATGGTGAATGTAGAGACATTCACTATACGAAACACAGTAGTGTTAAGTTCCAATAAAAAACTTTTTACTGGACAAGAGGCATTTCATTTTAGTCCTCATGAGTGACAACGTATCTGCATTTTGATTCGCAAACGAGGGTAGATGTAGCAGTCTATGGGCCACAGCAACCACTTACCATCAGGTGGACTGTGTGCTCGTTTGTCACTCGATCCTATAAAAAAATTAATTTGTTTTTATAGATTTACATGAGTTTGAGGTACCTACCTACTAGACTTTAATAACAAGGTAAAGTAAAGTAAAGTAAAGTTGCAGCCTATTTACGTCCCACTGCTGGGCACAGGCCTCCTCTCATTTCTGAGAGGGCTTTAGGGCAAGGAAATGTCCGCCGCGCTGCCCCAATGCGTGTTGGCGAACTTCACATGTCTTTGAAATATTTTGTCTTATTTCTCAGACATGCAGGTTTCCTCACGATGTTTTCCTTCACCGTCGAGCACGTGGTAAATCAGCACTTAAAATTGCAATTAACAATTTCATTGGTGCCGGCGGGGATCGAACCCGGGTTGCTAGCGTACTGGGAAGCTTACAGCGATTGCTAACCATCTGAGCTACCACGGCTCTCTGAGCTACCACGGCTCAATATAACAAGGTAATTGAGTATAATAAAAAAACCAAAAAAAAACTTTAATTACATCTAATATTTATTCTTTCTAAAGATCTAATTTTAATATATCCCTCGTTTCCTTGTTCCGGGTCCTGATAAAACTTCCCGTCTTAATTTCCGTCAAGTAACAAATTACACTTTTTTCTCGAAGAAAGTTATTTTTGAATAAAGCGTTTTGGGAAGATTGATGTCCATTAGTCTAAAATTTTCTAAACAATTTTAGGGAGATTCTCAACGTTAATCGAACGTCACCTTTTGATTTCTACGCAATGACATCTTTGCGACGTGACGAATAAATAAATTATACATAAAAATGACAACTCAAAAGTAAAGAGTATATTAAATTATATTAATGAAATAAAAAATAATAAGGTAATATGGTACGCGATAACAATATATTTATTATGTATATGTTACAGTCAATACTCATAACCGGTCAAAACCACTTTTGACTGTAAAAAATCAGGCAAAAGTAGTTTTGACCACGGACGTTGGTCAATACCACTTTTAACTGATATTTGCAGTTAGAAGTAGTTTTGACTAAGGACGTTGATCAAAACCATTTTTAACTCCAAACATATTGGATAATAGTGATTTAATCAAATTTCATCGGCTAAAAGTGGTTTCGACCAAGAATGTTAGTCAAAACTATTGTTGACTTATATTTTTTGAAATTCTGAAATTAAAACGTTAAATATTATAATATGATATTGTATATAATTATAATGTATGCGGCTTTAGGGTGGCCGAGGGCCACCCCATCCACACCTTAGCCTACTATCGCTGATACTGCGAGTTTCGACCGATAGTCTGAACTTTAAATGAGGCAAAATTACTTTTGACTAAGAACATTGGTCAGGACCACTTTTGACTACAAAAACCAGTCAAAACTGTTTTTGACTAAGAGCATCGGTTAGGAGTTTTGACTGTGACATATATAATATCTAAATGCGTCCAAAAAGAAGATGAAAATGCCGCTTCCGGAAACTACGTCAGCAATTCTTAGGTTCGTAGTTCATAGACCCCACTAACAGGAAGACGGTCTTGCAGAACACGTGTCAGGCAGATTTTTGATCGCAAAATAAATGTAATGCTTCTTTGATACAGACATACACGTAATTAATGTCTTTATTACATATATGATACAGCTGCATGTCGCATGATATAAAAACGGACACATATTGAATGTCACAGTACAAAAACTAGTACGAGTAATTTATCGATACGAAATTGATAAATAGCACGAAAAAAGTATATAAGATACCATTACGTGACGTAAAAATCGACTGTGGACAATGTCAGAAAAATCTTATGACTTCCAGTAGAGGACTGTAGCGATCTCGTGCACCCAGACTCGAGAATGACAGCGTCCTAATTGGTGCGAGACTTCTAGGTCTGCTATCTTCAATTCACCTGTCAGGTATGAAATTTCAGCTAATTTCTATTTACAACGGAAAACCTCTTTACAACGGGAGAGGCAGATGCAGCAGTAGACTTTAAATGAAGAAAATGATAAGTCTGCTTGACTTATCCTATCTAATAAATAATGAATATACAATGCAAGATATGATTTAATTAAAATTCAAAATTTTGTACAACCGACTTCAATATATATTATTAAGAATAACTCAAAAACTATTGTCAGATCTTGATCAAATTTATATGAGACCACACGAGAAGCACCAGCTTTCAAATAAAAAAAGAATCATCGAAATAGGTTCACGTATATAAAAGTTATGAGGTAAAACACATACAGTCGAATTGAGTACCTCCTCCTTTTTGAAGTAGGTAGAAAATTGTTTTGTTCATCTGCAACTGAACCGGTAAGAAAACCGATTTTCAATATCCGCACCGACGCGACGGCACGTCACTGCCCTATCATCGATGTTGATTAGTGGCGCCGCTCCGGCTCTTGCTCGTCGAAATTAATTTAAATACATCCTTGTCTTTCCGCTCCGCTGAGCGTAAGTCGATTTGCAATTCCTACACTCCGATAGTCGCGTTTCGTTCGTCGACTTAAAATTACAACGTCGAATTGTTAACTTTCCAATTCCCGGGCTATTTATTTGTTTTGCAGTCATACTCCCTCTTTGCTAACGTTGATGTGTTTACAAATTGGCTTCATCATCATCATCATTACAGTTATACACATCCCTACATGTCTTACCAGGTCGTCATTCCATCTAGTGAGGAGCCCCTATACTACAGTCTACTGACCTATATGAAGAGTGATATACAGCATGATAATGACATGTTGATACTCTTTTAACTGGTAAGAGGCATGCCATGTTAGTTCTTAGCGCTGACGCCTCTGAATTTTGATTTTTAATTTCGTAAGGTCTATAGGCCACAGCATTTACTTATTATGTTGGTGTATTAAGTTCCCATTTATCACTATCATTTAAAAAGAGAACAACTTATAACACTGCATCTAAGTTTTATTTATTGTAATGACTAATTTAGATGTATATATGTTAACAGTATTTTTTGGAATCAATGTTGATTAGTCATGTCATTATTTCCTAAGTGGATTAACTTTTATTATGTTAGTACTATGACGGTCATTCTAAAATAATTTGAGTACGGTAATATAACATCCTAGACGCATAGGAAACTCGTAAAACCACTTCGATGCGACACTGTAACAAAGCGAACATTGTGGTGTCTATTAAAAGAGCTATAAAACAAAATAGCCGGCAAATGTCTAAACATAATGTTCAAGGAAATGTGGACTGAAACGGCGCGTCATCTGCATAGATAGAACAGGGAGAATCATGTCACAGATTGGTCGAAATGTCCGGCTAACGGACACACGAGCCGACCGAGTTCGAAACATCTACAAATAAACATGAGTACGCACTGAAAATAAAATATTGTGCGATCACATTTGAAACGCAGTGACCGAAATAACAGCACGTGTCACTGACTGTGAAAACGGGGCCTAAGATAGGAACTACTATCATGTTATAGGTTTCGTTGTTGTCTTAAAAATTCTCCACGCTCACTAACCCAGCCCGTAATATTATGACGTTAATTTGTTTTTACAGGTTAAGGATGACAAATGAGCACACAGTGCCCCTGATGGTAAGTGATTGCTATGGCCCATAGACGTCTACATCTATCCTCGATTAGGAATCAAAATGCAGATGCGTGTCGTCCCTGAATACTAAGATGGAATGCCCCGTTTCCAGTGAAAAGGGTTTCGGCTTCTCTACACTCACCACACGAAAACGATCTGCGTTAATATTAATTGCGTAAATATTATAAAATTCTGTATTATTATCATAATATATTTAATTACTATTTCAAATTCTGCGCTAAGACATATTTTAATAGAAAAATTAAAACCAGAACGTGAAATAATTATTTTATTCTTTTTAATTAAAGTTATTTTTTAACCTTATGAAAGGACTAAGGAATATCAACCTCAGTGTCGTCAAAAACTTCAAGCCTTACTTTGCCATATTAAGGTGTGGATTTTTTTCTCTAAAGTTACATGAGACTACCCTTGAAGTATAAAATATTTAATAAAAAATAATCATCAAAATCAGTTCACAAATGACGAAGATATCGAATAACATACAACATACAGAGTAGGTACTCTTTACTTTAAAACAAGTGGGATGCGGGACGTAAAGACTGTGTAAGAACCTCGTAAGGAGGCGGAGTTATAGACAAAATAAGAATTTTCAATTTTTGTTTTTGGCCATTTTGACCCCCGAGGAGTGTAATGAGAACTTTTTGCCCCTATTCAACCATGACCCCCATGACATCCTGTACATGATAGGCTATTCAAACTGACTAGGCGTTAAATTCGAGTCACCCCCGAACTCATTTCTGAAGTCTTTACTTCCAATAAATCAGATAGTTAATAATTACACAAATAAATTTCAAAGTATTGACACCTATAATACAGAAAACGAATATGAGGAATAAATTAATATAATAGAGCTCTAATGATATATTTACGCGAATATTACACATTGAATCTAACTTGTTAAGTAAATTGGCTTATGTGATTATACACCAAGTACGAAATGTCTGTTCCATTATGCTTTAATGAGGTGATATCGTCTATAATAAACGATTTTAATCGTTGTATGTTTTCTAAAGGAATTTACGTTTTATTCGAAAAAAAAAAATTCAGTCATATTTTAATTTGTTGTATCTGATGCCAGATTTTTCGATCGTCAGCTAAATAATATGTATGAATTAAATTAGACCCTGACTGAATATTGCAGTGAAATTGAACTATTTCATTTATACACTTGTAATTTTTAATTTGACTATTAATTATTAATTTAATTTATTAATTATTATTAATTATTTTAAATTTATTATTATAAAATAAATCCGAATATTAAAAAAAACTACGCTGCAGTTCATTATATTCTCGTCCTCTCTACTCTTTGTTAAGGTTAAGTCCAGTACAGGACTTTTTTAAGAATTGTTATGCATTTCACAAGGAAACTTTGGTCTATTATTGCCTCACTTGGGTGTTGGGCTTGATGAGAGCGGTACCGAGACCTTTGGTTTGCAATTCTCATTGATCACGATCAATCTAAAAGTTTCAACATTTCACTTAGTGTGCACACAGTGAACAACGTGAGTAATTGAGATTATCCCTCAGTAAAAAATTATAAAATATAGACAACACAAACCACGGTCTTAAGCTACTTGTATCCACTTATCAGCTCGTCACTCAATTTCATCTATCTTGTTCTTCATCTAGTGGGGGGCTGCCCTACATTTCGCTTATCAGTACGAGGCTGCCACGCGAACACTTTATTCCAGAGAGGTACCAGCTGAATGCCCGGGTCAGTCGGGATCAAATCCAGTTCAAAAGGGAGGCCATGTAGGCAGTCTCCGAATGGGGCAATGCCAATCTCGTGACATTCAACGCCTCCAAAATACAAGAGTGTCTCTTCACCGTTCCCCTGCCCACTCACCCTGGTTCCTATTTTCTGAAATGTATTTTTGGTGTACACTGTCCGCCTTCAGTTTTAAGGGGTTAAGATTTCTCCGAACCTCAACTATGGTCGTCCAGGGCCAAAGCAGCCGCTAGGAAAATCGGTATCAAGAGTGCGGTCGTACTTCACTCTGAGGCAGCTTCTTACCTTATATAAAGCGCAAGTCTAATAGTACATAGCGTACTGCTGTCACATATGGGCTGGTGCTGCAAAATTCCACCTAGCAGCATTGGACTCAGTGGAGAGACGCGCTAAGAGGCTCATAGGTTACCTTGATCTGACAGAAACTAATCTTGTCACCTCGAGCACAGGCGCAGAGTAGCCAGCCTCTCGGTATTCCATAGAATGCGTCTCGAAGAGTGTGCGCAGGATTACATGCTTTAATTCCTCCCTTTCCTTTCCACCATCGGAGTACCAGGTGGTTGGTGGGTATTCACCCATTTGTTGTCAATAGCATAGAATACGCATTAAAACCAAACGGTTTGTTTCGTCTTTACTAACTAAGCTTACAATAAGCATTAGTAATTAAGCTTACATATAGTAGCAAGAGGAGTGGAATAATTTGCCGGCATCAGTCTTTTCGTTCGATTACAATCTGGACGTTTTCAAGGCGAGAGTGAATAGGCTTTTCTTCCGCACAGACAGTGCGATTTACTTACCATCTAGGGCTTTAACACTAGATGGGATTGTGGTCAGACACTATAAGTTAAAAAAATACATATCGGTTCTTCGAACTATATAGCCGGCCCATTGCCACTTCAGCTTTCTAATCCTTTCGGTTATGTCAATCACTTTAGTTCTACTGTGGATATCCTCACTACGAATTATATTAGCACAGAAACTCCGAGCACTCTCCATTGCACGCTGAGCAATCTTAAGCTTCCTTATACGGCCACCAGTGAAAAACCACACTGGTTAAATACACTTGTTTTCTAGTTTTCGCAATCCCCCGAACGCTACCCATCGGAATTGGATCCATCGTAAAGATTGGGCTTACCTAGTCGAAAAATTTGTCATAGGTAAACATAATAATCATCAACAACCTCCATATATCCGTCATGATAGTAATTAGTAGTAGTAGAAGTAACTTACTAAGGCTGGGTGTTCCTGTTTTTGTCCGTTTTAAAATTGGTTTTTAATAAGCAAATGCTTGCACTTAGAATCTGAAAAAAAAAATATCTTAGATACATTCTTTTTCCTTACGACGTACTCGGTCAAAACACCATACAATATTTTTCTCGATAGAAAAAAAATACCGAACTACATTCGATTTTCAGTTTTTTTACAAGCCAAATAAAAAATATTTTTGTGATTATTTTGCTTAGTTATTTTGTAAAAATCACGATCATATGCGCGGGCCGACTCGATCTTTGCGACAACCGCCTGTAAATACCTAATGCGCTTAGAACACCCAGCCTTAATATTCATTGATGGTTTCTTAATATTATAGTGAAAAACGAATTAGTAGTCCATCTGACGATAAATCACTCCTGAAACCCGTGTAAACCTGCAACCAACTTCGAACAAAGAGGTCCTAACTGTCACCCCAGTGCGTAAAATTAACCTTTACCATATTAATTTACCATTTTGCTTGCAATATTGTTTTATATGTTGACTAACTTGATTAAAAGATCCTCCTACTAAAACATACATATTACGTATATTTTAACCACAACTCATTTTTAACAACAAAATAAGAAGCATTCGGAAGCGTTTATATTATCAAATATAAAATAAAATAATAATATTTCACCCCGTGCCTCGACATGAAGCAAAATCAAGGCAGCGCTAATCCTTGACTTCGGGTGTATGTTGCCCCGCCTGGAATTTATTACGTAAAAATATAAAAAAAGAGTTTTGCTTTCGTAATAATAATAAGTAAATTGAATTAAGCCCCGGCTACACGCAGCAACTTGCAGCGTAAACAATTTGTGCAAAAAATATACGCAAACCACATGGTGCACTGCACAACGTTCACATGATAGCGTCTTGCATGCGCAAACAGTTTGTACAAAGTTTTCGCAAAGAACTGTGTGGCGTCCACACGCCGTCTTGACTACATGCTTGCTTGTGCAGCTTCAGTTTGAGTAAATTAAGCGTGCAAGTGCAAGTCATTTGCACAATATATCGTTTTGCCGGTTTAACGTACTTGCTTGCTTGTGCGAAGTAGAATTTGTGAAAGTAAAACTGAGCGTGTAGCCGAGCCTTTAGACACAAATTAAAATGATGAAATGATAATAAATGTGCTACAAAATTTCTAGGATGATTTATTAGTTGAGGTGATGGGATACTTTTTCTGCTTGAGAGTCCGTTTGGGTGGGTACCACCCTTTTACCTACCTCTGCCGATAAATAGCAGCGCTTGAACTGCTGTATTCAGGTCTTAAGTGTACAGAGAGCATGGAGTGTAGAGTAGAAGGAGGACCATCAAGAATAAGTGTCTGTATAAACGCGTCCAATAAGGGTGGCGCTGCGGTAGCATAGGATAAATTTAAAAAAAGCGCCAAAAGAAATTACAATAAGATGGAGAAATAAACAAGGACCGACCAATCCTCTTGGTTTTGTACTACGTAAATAGTTGAGGTTTTGTGTACTTGCATTTTACTAACTACTCTAGTCAAGAAATTTTTTAAATACTTGAATTCAGCTGACTTCACTCCGTCTACAACAGCTATATTCATATCGTAGTTTTTCAGACGCCAGCGCTATTGTGGTAGGATTTGGCACCTCTATTTTCAGTATAAAGTTGGACACTTTTTCAACTTTTCTCCCATATGAGATGGTTCTCCTTCTACTCTATACTCCATGACAGAGAGGCAGTATAATTACAAGATGTGGGGCATTCAACTTAGTCCTCAGAGGTGACATCGTTATCTCTATCTCATCTGATATTATCATCTCCTTTGTGCGAAGTTCGTTATAGGTATCGTTGGAACGCAGCAGCCACTTAGCATCAGATGTACAGTTAGTGCGTTTGTTTTTTTTTAAATGGGAGCTGTATGCCATACTTCTAAACAGGTGCTGTTTATGGGCGCCTTTTGCTCGGGCTCCCTATTTGATTATGAAACACGAAATATTCACGTCTAAGTTTTTATCCTTGGTAAACGGGTTGACGTACTGTAGTTTTTATTGTTTGAGTTGTTATCAGGAAGTAATGCTGGCCATCTCCTAATTCTTTTTAATTCTGTCGTCCCTTAAGACTCCCACGGAATGTTGTGGGGTTGTGGATTCGCAAACGCCGCTATTACACGATCTTTTTTAATTTAAACCAATATTAAATGTCACGTCCCTTTGTGCAAACAATTTGACTTAATCGTCACGCTTGGCTGGAGAGTTGACGGTCGCAACACCTCGTCTTGCACCTTTGACGCCGCTTTCCCCTGCCGGTCTAGATTTATAACTGGCGTGAAGAGACGTTTACATTGCAAACCGTCAGAAGCCATCAGATTTTGCCGCCGGTCAGGTTTTATAACTGGCATGAAGACACGTTTACATCGCAATCCGTCTGAAGTCATCAGATTTTTCCGCCGGTGAGGTTTTATAACTGGCATGAAGACACGTTTACATCGCAAACCGTCAGAAGCCATCAGATTTATCCACTGGTCAGGTTTTAAAACTGACATGAAGAGACGTTTACATCGCAATCCGTCAGAAGCCATCAGATTTTTCCGATATTTCCTATAATAACTTCTTACGACACCCACGGTAAAAAATGAGGGAATGGATCCTCTTACACTGCCACCATCCAACATTAAACCAGTTTTCTTTTAGTTTTCTTTTTAAATACGATGGACTCTTCTTTATCTACGCCTTCGGACGCCATTTCGTTGCAGCAATTCAATACTAACATGTCTTTGGCTGCTTTTATTAATAGATTTCACAGACAAATTATATTTGTATATAATTGCATTAATAATTGCAAACCCAAAGGATGAACAAGCTGAAGTAGGAAAGAACTAGCCATATAGCTCGAAGAACCCACAACCTATGGGGAAGAAAGTTTGCCTCGTATCGAGAAACACAGCGTAAGGCAGACCATACTATATGGAGTGACGATTGATAAAACTTGCAGGAAGTTGATGGATGCAAGTAGCTCCCGATGGAGAAGCAAGATTCTCATAGGGCAACCTCCTACAGTAAATACAGTGTAGCGGCTGCCACTAGATGCAGTGACGTCGTAGTAAGATATGCAGGAAGTCGATGGATGCATGCAGCTCGATACTATGTTTTATGACATTCTTTGGAGAAGGCCCTATGTTTAGCAATGCACTTGTGAGGGGATTCAGTGATGATGATGATATAAACAACACAATAAATCTCCTTTGTTTAAAAAAAACTACAGAGACATTTTAAGGAAAAGTAAATTAGGTGCTAATTATGCAATTAAGTATTTAATTCAGTTTGGAAAAACTGGAACTTAAAACGTGAGATTATGTTAAAATTTGTCTGTCAACTATCGGACCTTACAACAACTTTCAAATGAGAATTTAAAACCTGTGTGACAACCGCCAGGCCGTATGAGGAAACTTCACCACGTATAGGCCTTGCTCGGGGTTCGCCTGCGTGAAATCTGTAGCCTCGTTATTCACAGAATAACAAGAATATGTGTATAGAAATACAATAAAGTAAGAATAAGTGTCTCAGCAAATATATTGCAAGACAAACCCATTAAAAAGAGTAACCACATGATGTGTCGACGGATGACGATCTTGCTTCGCAATCTATCGGCAATCTATTGGGGAGGCCTATGTCATGAATATAAGTTATTGAAAAAGCATTTGTATTAAAATTTAACCAAAGAGGCAAATTTTATAAGCATAGCTACTTATTTTTATATGATATTTACTTACAAACACAATAAGAAATCTAGTAAAATTAAAAATATTTTAACAAATCTATTAAATTTTTAACAGTGGTAGAGCCACGCGGCAGCTTTTGCTGTCGCACGGATGGGCCGGCTCGAACCGGGGTGGTACCACGACCTCACAGAATATCAGCGTGAAGTAGAGGTTTACCTCTGCGTTTCGCTTGGTGCGTGCAGGTGGCCGGAGGCCCTTTTTACTGGAAATGAGGCATTCCATCTTAGTCCTCAAGGGTGATAACGCATCTGCATTTTGATTCGCAAACGAGGATAGATGTAAATGTCTATGGGCTGTAGCAACCACTTACCATCAGGTAGACTGTGTGCTCGTTTGTCACCCTTATCCTATAAAAAATAGATATAAAATTGCTTAATAGTAACAGCTATTTAATTTCAATATAAGATACCTTTATAATCCAATGTTTTAAGTTAAATAGAATTCTGATTTCATAGATTAACGCTAATACTACATTAATTATAGCTATTTACATATTTTTTTTTCGTTTAACTTTAACATATTTTAATACCCATCGTTTCGAGTGTTTTTCAGTGCCAATTTTTAAACGAATTTAAAAATAGTTTATTAACAATTCTATTAGTTCTCTAAGACAATTTAACCAATACGATTCTACCTAAATTAATTCAATGTAAACAGTTTTGTAGAAATTAGATCAACAGCAAAGTGTAGCGCAGAATAAGAATCGAGCAAGGAAATAACACAACAAACGATTACTTACACAAATGCAGACCAATTCCACGTTTATGCGGGGAGGGCAAGATCGTGAGATGCATGAGCATTAGGAGCCCAACCCGCAGGGCATAACCCCTTTTAGGCCATTTCTATTCAGGCCTTGCGTCGACATCACGAAACCTAAGTGCTTATAGTGATAACGGAGGGCGTTCACAACCCTGCCCCTGACCAGGGAATGAAGCTCGGTTAATTATTTAAGGACTTAAATTTTATCTACCAACGATATAAATTTGACTTTGTTCGTCGAATCACGATCGAAATTGTGTCATATAGAATTAATTGCCTAAAATTACGCTATCTTTTTGATTTCAAAGAGCTGTTTGATTGCAAATTAACCTTTTTTACTTTCTTTTTTATTTTATATGCTCATAACTTCTTTATAAATAAAATACGAGTAGAGTTAACAATAAAAATAAATACTAGATTAATTAAAAAAGTTAAAGATTGCAACAAAAAAGTAAAAAACGAAGACGATCAAATTAAACGTAAAGATGCAAATGTGGAAAGTGTGAGCCGCAGGACAATGGTCTAAGCAAGGACAACTATGTGTTCGTTTCCTAGTACGTTAGTGATTCAGTTTTCACTTACATCCGTATTCGGGTGCAATGAATCCATTTCCAAAAGACAACAAAAAATGACAATTTAACGAAATTGTCCATCATAAATAGTAAGTTCGCTAATGCAATTATAAACAACATTTTTTTTATAGGAGAGGGGGTAAACGAGATTGCGGCTCACCTGATGACTACCGCCGCCCATGAACAACTACAACACCAGGGGAATCAGGAGAATTGCAGATGCGTTGCCGGCCTTTTAAAAAGGATTAGGCTCTTTTCTTGAAGGTCCAAAGTCGTATCCGTCCGGAAAAATCGCTGACGGTAATTGATTCCACAAGGAGGTCGTGCGAGGAAGAAAACATCTTCTAAATCACACAGTGATGGACCGCCATTCATCTAGATGTTGTGAATGGTATCGGGAGTTCTGCCACGATGTGCGTTCGTGAATATTGCCGCAAATTACTTTAAAATATTTACAGTATTTAAATTAGATAGATTTCGCATATTATTAAAAAGGTAAGAAACATATTATTAATATGTAAAAATTTTAATACAACAACATTTCAATCAGTTATCCACAGTAATGTTTTAATTTTTTTTACGTGGTAGAGCCATGTTGCAATTATATATTAGGGTTGTAGCACGAATGGGTCGGCTCGACCGGGAAAGGACCACGCTCTCACAGAACACCAGCGTAAAATAGCAACTCAATGCTGTGCTGTGTTTTATAAGCTGTGTGTAGAGAAACAGTGATACTTTTTATTGGAAACAATGCATTTCATGTCAGTCCTCACAGACGACAACGCATCTGCATTTTGTAATAGAGTATATTCGTAATAGAGGCTAGATGCAGATGTCCATGTGCCGCAGCAACCACTTACTATCAGGTGGACTGTGTGCTCGTTTGTCACCCTTATCATAAAAAAATCCTACCCGAGTGAATTCACTCAAGATGCAACAGAATAGGTCAATATCTTCAGTCATTCTATTAAGAATGCGTAACGTTCGCGTTAAAGGCGCTTTGTCGAGTAATTTGCAACGGAAAGAAAATAAGTTGGAAGAATACCAGCGTAAAATAGCAGCTTAATGCTGCTGTGTTTCGTATGGTGAGTGTAGAGAAATGGAGACCCTTTTTACTGGAAACGAGGCATTACGTGACATTTACGAATCACGTAATCGAGGATAGATGTAGATGTCTATGGGCCACAGTAACCACTAACCATCAGGTGGACTGTGTGCTCGTTTGTCAGCTTTATTCTATAAAAGAAAATACAAGATCGTTGTAGATAGGATTTGCCTTAATGTCTCGCCGGTCTGGATAGTTTACGTCTGGCGTAGACGAAATCATACTGCCATCATCGGAAGCAATAATATTTTCTAGTATGTCCCATTCCTAGTCGTCACTTACAACACCCACGATATGAAATGGATTGATGGATTCTTTTGCGCTGCCACGACACGTCACCACTGAGCGAGAATGATGATGTTGAAATTACCAAGTAACTGCGTTTCCGACTATCATTGCCAAAAATTTACGTAACAGTTGAATGAAGACGCTTGTAAAGTTGATTTATAGTTTACGTAAGATATCACTGTACATTTGGAACAAACTCGCGTTTACTTTTGCATTCAACTGACGTAATTACTCAAACTTTATATTACTTTCCAACTGAATCTTAATTAGTTGAAACAGTTTTATAGTAACTGTCTGAAAGTATAAGTGCTGCGGTAACGCTGATTAGTCTAAAGCAACCTATATGAACGTCTAAACTATCAATAATATCAATACAAGCAACAGTAGCCTAATGGTTACGGTATGCGAATCTTGGAAGTCTTGGGTTTGGATCTGCTACTACTATCGTGATACTACACTTGACTCCTAAAATTCTTCTTCAAAATGAAGTGTCATATTAACTTTGCAACCATCTTACGTATTTTATATCGTTTGAAGTAATTATATACTGAATTGTTAAAACAACTGTATAGCGTCGATCTGTACTAAACAGATTCGTAATGTAATTAAATTGACACCAAAATTAAAAGTCATGACTTTGAATCCACCATACGAATACTATCCTGAACTAAAGTTTATAAACGTTAAAAATATGTATTAAATAAATGTTTTTACAATGGGTACAATTAAACTTCTTTGTTGACTTCTTCATCGGTCCCTAAAAATCCATAGCCGGATATTGAACAGATTAAAAAATGCAGTACCAGAACTCTCGCACCTTTGATGCTGTTTTCCATTACCGGTTTGGCTGTCTTACATCTGTCATAATAAAAATTAACTGTAACGACCCCCACGGGACAAAACGGGATGATAGATTATTTTACGTCGCCACCACACAGCATTAAACTAATTTACTTTTATCTATTTTTATTACGAGATTGACCAAGTTTGCTGGGGCCACTCGCGCTTCAAAACATAGAGGAATTGGTCTCAAAATGAAACAAGTATTTCAAATAACACATATATTATCAACACTGTATTCGTCTGAAAAACAAAAGATAAACTTCTCGCCCGCTAATTAAAACTCTCGATTACCACAATATAGCCGTTGCCAAAATCGACGAAACAACATGTTTTGAAGAAAACATTTCATTAACAACTAAATACCAAATTCCTTCCCTCAAAGACCCGTGTTCCTTGTGAGTAGCGGCAGATACCGTAAAACCAATTACTACAGAGAGCGAATGCGAGAAATGTCATTCGAAGCTCTCACAGAGTAACTACAAATTCATTTCACTAACAATCTAAATAAATATCTTATGCTAAAATTCAAGTAGCTTAAAGCATTTCCCTATAAAATCAATAACGTTATAATTGGCACGATAACAGGGTACCTCTCTAGTGACAACTCGAACTCGTATTTCCACTACTTCGAAATCGATGGGCGGTTATTGTATTCCGACTTGGCCTAGCCTGCGTTGGACGATTGCCAGAATGAATGCGGAGCTATGAGCAATCCTCTTAATAACCTGTGCTGGTTAATCAACCCGATACGTCTAAGGTTTTGCAATTAAAACTAATGTTACAAACATTCGTATTTATATCGACGATTTGTCTGTCTGCTGGCGACTGATCGCGATCGAGGCATGACTGAGTTGTTGTTATTGTCACATTTGTGTTTTAATTTATGTGACTCAACATTTAAAATTATATCTATCTCATTAAACAACATTTAAGTTTAAATGTAAGCTTGCACACAAGCCTGTAACTAAAATACGAGCAAAAATGATAGCATCTCAAGTATTGAAAATGCCATCTCATAAAATTCTCCTACTCTCCACCAGTCTTACAAAACCAGATTTTAGATTGTCTCAAATCAACCATATAAAACATATAAATAAGAATCTATATAACAATACGTTTATATATAAAAATTACGTGTCACGTTGTTTGTCCGCGATGGACTCATGTATATGAGTCCATCGCGGACAACTGAACTGATTTCAATGAAATTTTGCACACTCGGTGCAGTTTGGTCCAACTTGAGAGATAGGATAGTTTTATCCTGATAAGTGACGCTCAATATTTTTTTATTATGAATTTAAGGATTTTTTGTCTCGAGGGTCGTCGAAAAGGGCAGAACAACGTCTGCATGACCAACTAGTATACATACATATAGTATATAATATTGAAAAGCAATGAATCGCCGGGAAAAGAGATATAATTAACATAAAGTTTTCTGTAACGTACACTTAATATTAAACCTGCTTACTTGATCAAAACTCTGAAGATAATGAAAAACATCAAGCTAAATCCATTTTATATTAAATATTTACCAGTCTCCTTTATATAACTCATTTCGTCACGTTATATTGTTCGCATATGCTAAGCAAATAAAGACAATTCGGCATCCGAGCATAACGCGCCTTCAGCGAAGACAGACGCCACGCAAAGTACCTATTTTACATACTGATGCCCCTCAAATTTTTGACGACCTCAGCCAGGTAGCTCCATTTGACGTCACGTACGTAACAGAATATACGTGATAGCACTGCGAATGTGATTTAAGCCTTTAGAACGCTCGACCAATCACGCTCGGGCGGGCTTTTTATGTGTTGCAACACTTCGCTAAAGATCTTCATTGTGCGGCCAACTTAGTACCAATTGTAAGGATTTTTTTTTCTTAGCATAATAGCCCATAAATTGCGACATTTTTTTAAAGATTTGTCTATCTTAACAATCAATACATTTGATTTATTTAGGGAAACCTGTTTTATTCACCACTGAAATTATTCTTTCCCTCTGGCGACTCTTACTTATTTTATTAAAATTAATTATACAATATAGCAGCATAATAGCAGCATATATTATATAACTTGCTTTGTTTCATAGATCGGAAATCTGTCTGAAAGTGTTTAGAGACGATTGTTTCACCAAAATAATAACAGTTCTTTGTTTATTGACTTATTATATTAATTCCTATTTAAATCAATGTGATTTTTCCAAGTTTAAATTAAGTTTATTTTCAGATATTTATAACTTGAGTTTAAATTAAATACGTTCTATTTCATTCTATTTGGTTTTATTCCGAGTGAAATCCATAACTTTAACACATGCTGGAACTTATCGTCACCCACAAACTTAAGGTGTAATGTTGAATATATCATTTAAATTTGTATTTTTCGATGGACAAGCAGTGATTGACAAGTCTTTCTTAATGTAATAATGTTAGAATTCTCTAAGAATTATATTAAAAAGATTTTACAAAAGTTTTGCAAGTATAAAAACCGTGATAGCTCAGAGGTTATGCGCTCGCCTTAACTTTTATAGTGCGCGAGGAAATTGGGTACATAAGCCTTTCTCAACAATGAGAGGATTTCTTTTCACAGTACTGAAACGTATATAGACCGCAACTTCCCTTCACATTCACTAAAGCTTTGAATTTATCACCTACTAGTAAACTGTTGCTGAAAACTGGCCTTTCACAAAACTAGGAGATATTGACACAATCGCTCAAAACTTTGACAGGTAGATTAACGTTTTCAGTACGAAAATATTACACATTAAGGTGTAATATTTACTGCTGTTGTTTATCTCATTTTAGATCAGGCGTATTCGAAATTGTACGCGGCAGGATTATGTCGTATCGTATTTCTCTTAATCAGTTTTTCCTAAAAATGTTTTTATTTATAAGGTATTGATTTTTATTTTATTTAAAAAAAACGTAACGTCCACAATAGTGCCACCTTCCGGGTCCAAATGTAAATTTAAACCATCTAGGGACTCACTCAAACACACACAAAAAAAAATAATCAAAGTCGAGCCGTTTTTAAGTCTTAGCGCGTCTAACGGACAGCAATTGATTTTTTAATATAGAGATAAGGAAGACGCTGCTGACCATCTCAACGTTTGTTTTCTTTTGTGGCCTCTTACAGATACCCACGAGACGAAGGTGGGTAGTGAATAATCCTTATGCCACCAAGAACCACACTCGTCTGAAGTTGTTTAACATCAAAAATACTTTCGGATTTTTAGATTATAACTAGCTGTTCCCCGCGACTTCGCCCGCGTGTAATTTAGGGTTTTAATTTTGTTGCGCGGAACCCTAAATATTTTTCTAAAATATAAGTAGCCTAAGTTACTCTTTATAAAATGAGCCATCCACCAGTAAAAGTCCCGTCAAAATCGGTTCAACCGTTTTGAAGATTAGCCAGAACAAACAGACCGATAGACAGACAAAAATGTTAAAAATTGTGTTGTTGTTATAACGTAACGTATATACTTTCATATGCAATTAGTAAAAAGCTGTTATTTTGACATTAGAAACAGACACTTCAATTTTATTTATTTGTATAGATAACGATTACGCCATTATTAACAATGTTCATGACTTATTTGCCCGCTAGTCTTTTACAGTTACGGATCATATAAAACAGCAATTAATTAATTATTATTATTATATTGTTGATTAAAACATGACTTTATCTTGTAAAACATATTTAACTGTACATGAAAGAATATTTGATCGTTTAATTTATATGTAATTATATATTTATTATATAAAGTTAATATTGTTACTGATTAAAGTTTTATTATTATAAATTACTAGCGACCGCCCCGGCTTCGCATGGGTTATTCCTGGGTGACATACGAACTATCAGTCCACTTGATGGTAAGTGGCTGCGACAACTCATGGACACCTGCAACCAACGTCGGACAAAGAAGACCGTTTTCAACTATGATTACTAAGAAAAACTGACTCGCAGCCTTTAATCATTTTTCATCATCATTGCAGTCTCTTCGGTATCTGTATAGTATATACACACACACACACACACATATATATATATATATATATATATATATATATATCTAGTGATCCGCTCCGGCCTCACACACAGCGCCTCCTTTTTCCTAAAGAGGGTCGCTTCCGATTCGGCAGGAAAGCCACAAAAGTGAACGCCAGTCTCACAGGTGGTGTTTAGTGGGTAGGCACTTAGGTTAGGTTAGTCGCAGTGAGTCCCACATAACCACGACAGTCGGCTGTCGTGGTATGGTTAGAGCATTCACCACCTCCCTTCCTCGCTATCCGGAGGGTAGCCCTTTCCATTGCATCTGGAAAAAAGCTTTGCACGCGTGTTTTCTGAATCTTAACAACAGCGCCACCTACCGCGTTCAACTGTGAATCTAAACCATCCAGGGACCCACTTAAACACACACGAAAATTTTATCAGAATCGGTCGAGCCAGTTTCGACTTTTAGCGAGGCTAACAGACGGCAATTGATTTTTATATACCTAAATTTACAAAATTACAAGATTCCTAACTCCATTCCACTTAAATCAACTTGTAATAGTCAACAGTTAGACATGGGCCTCTCCGCAAGGATTTGGCTTAATCATCAAACCAGGCGAATTGAAGCTCGTAAGCATCAGATGTCTCGCTGACGCTGCTGCTCGTCGCCTGTCTTAGTGTCATACTTAGATTTTTTGGGCGTAAACAAGATGGGAAACAAGATGGAACAAGATTCAATGAAACAAATTTTAAGAATTTTATCGCATATAATTTTAAATTTTATTTCCCCACGTTTCGTGTGCTTTACAGCACCCATGGTCCACGGTCACGAGGGCGACTGAGGTGTTTGACGTTTAGAACTACCTACAGTTTTTGAATATTAATTTTTGGTCTGATCTACGCAGAACGAATTTTGTGGTAGAACCATGCTGCAGCTATATTAGTAGTATAGTTGTAGCACGAATTTCTCGGCTCGACCAGAGAAGGACCACGCTGTCACAAAATACCAGCGTAAAATAGCAGCTTAACACTGCTGTGTTTCGTATGGTCAGTGTATAGAACCGGAGACCCTTTTTACTGGAAAAGAGGCATTCCATCTTAATCTTCACGGGTGACAACGCATCTGCATTTTGATTCTTTATTGAGGATAGATGTGGATGTCTATGGGTCACAGTAACCACTTACCATCAGGTAGACTGTTAGCTCGTTTGTCAACCTATTCTAGAAAAAAAAAGAACGAGCTTATAGAACCTATCTTGAAGTTTTGCAGTGTTATGCTAGGGTAGCACCCATCCATCTTCTCTATTAAATTTAGGATGTTTTTTAATTTCAATAGCCTTACGAATCATCCTTGGTAGGAATCGGTGTTCTTTTGCGAGGGTTTGCGGTCTATCAAATCTGAAGTAATGTAGGGGACAATATTGATCATGTTCACAGACTGCAGACTTCCCGGAGCGTCGGTGCTTATATAAGAAATCATTAAAATGGCATATAATAGAAACCATAAGATTTCTCTGACGTTTCTCTTCCCTTCACACACACTTCACTTCGCCTCTCATTTTTTATTTTTTTATAGTACTCGAGTATGCGGCTCACCCTGATGGTAAGTAACTATCGCCGCCCATAAAGAACTGCAACACCAGGGGATTGTAGATGCATTGCCGGCCTTTTAAAACAAATTAGGCTCTTTTATTAAAGATCCCTAAGTCGTATCGATCCGGAAAAATCTATGGTGGTAGTCGATTCCACAAGGAAGTTGTGCGAGGAAGAAAACTTCTAAATCGCACAGTGGTGGACCGGCAGTCATCCAGATAGTATGGATGGTATCGCCTCTTGCGACACACGGGCGAAATGAGGCTATTATTATTATTATTTATTCATTATCAGGTAATTACACCCACTTTGTTAGTACACTTAAAACTAGGGGTTAGTAAATTTACATAATACAAATTATTATATATTACCAAAATTATCATTTATTGTTAAACATATTGGGCCTGGAACCCATATGCACTGTATTCCAATGCCTCATCACAGGGCAATCTTGCCTTCTATATATGGAAGCTAGGAGGCTGTTAGTGCTGTCTGGCACGCGGCGCATCAGGGAGGCTATTCTTTTGCGCAATATTGTTGCAAAGCTGTCCATGCCTGCCTCGGCAAACATGCGTGATGCGCTGCAAAAGCCTGGCAGCCCCAACAACATCCTGAGTCCATTGTTGTATTGAATACGCAGCGCATTAAGAGTTCGGCGGGTACACTTTGCCCACAGACTGCACGTGTAGAATGTCTGACAGTAAGCTTTGAATGTTATTTTAACTTCATTCGTACACCTAGCAAACCTGCGGGCAAACAAATTACACCTCACTGCCAACGCTCTACGTTCTTGTTCAACATCATAATCGTTAGAAATCCTATGGATATGGCTATGGATTCTTCTACGACGTTTCCATACGGCAGAATATAGAAATTGTAATTATTATCCGTGACTAGCTTTTGAAATATCGCTTCACAATATTAATTTGTCTGTTTCGAATCGTAAGACAAAGAATAAACAAATCTAAGCCGAAACAGATAAATCTGCGTCTCCTACGCGTTGCCGGATCATAACTTTGTAAGCCGCCTGTAATAACCTGACCGTGGCTGCGAAATTTTCTAATTAAAACGCGCCCAATAGCAAACTCCCTGAATTTCATTTTTATTACAATACATTTGTGAGCATACTGTTGCATTTAGAGCGGAATAACAACATAAACAAACAGAAACATTTTTATTCAATATAGATTATAAATATAACTAATTGAAAATCACTATTTTGTTTAATTACCACTGGTTCGAAAAAACCTCTGTCCTGGGAAAAACCAGCAAGAAACCTGGCGGGAATTTTTTTAAAATAACATTTTACAATCATGTATGTTACACAATTAATCACACAACAAATTAGAAATAGCTTGGTAGCAATCACCTCATTCCCAGGGGTTATTATCATCCATAAATTCCTTAATATTATAATAACCCTTTTTATACAAACTTTGTTTAATAACGTTTTTGAACTTTGAGCAGGTAAAATTCTGTATATTTTCTGGGATTTTGTTGTAAAAGCGTATACATCGCCTGAAGAATGAATTAATGACTCGGTGGATTCGAGTAACTGGTACTACTAGCTTGTGTCTGCTCCTAGTATTTACAGAACGAATATCACTTTTATTTTTGTGTACGTACATTACATTTTCGTAAATGTATTGAGAGGCCAAAGTTAATACATTAATTTTCTTAAATTTTTGTCGGAGCGACTCTTAGGTTTTAAATCATAGATTGCTCTTATATCATAGACCCACTTCTGTAAGACAAATATAATTTTAGTGTCAGTCGCACGTACCCATAGCATAACACCATACGACGTTATGCTATGGATATGGATATGGATGTATGGACGAATAGCTAAGGTAAACAAGTCTAGCTGTTTCAACACTGGTAAAATTTTTAATTATTTTTCAGCGTATGCTGCAGAAATAGATCTGCTTGCTAATTTTGATGTATGGGGTTTCCAATGAAGCTTCGCGTCTAGTGTGATTTCAAGAAAAATAACACTTATATTATATTAACTTTTTTGGAACAAGGCTTTAATAAATCAGGAG
The DNA here is from genome assembly GCA_033319125.1 of Parnassius glacialis. Taxonomy (NCBI): domain Eukaryota; kingdom Metazoa; phylum Arthropoda; class Insecta; order Lepidoptera; family Papilionidae; genus Parnassius; species Parnassius glacialis. The sequence goes on from JAVANC010000012.1 coordinate 15,987,138, forward strand.
ATAATGCCGTGACCATAATTGCTGCAAAGTACTCGAAACGTCGAGAATATAAATTAAAAAAAAATAAGCCGGCTTAAGCGTAAGTGATTTTATTTTAATAAGAATAAAGGAGAAGGTATACTATATATTTGTATGACTCTATATAATGGTGATATTAGAAAGGAACTAAAATTGCATGATTCTGAAGATAGTGAAAAATAATTAAGTCATTTCGCCCAGTCGTTCACGAGTTATTTTTAAACATACTACCTATCTTTTTACTACGACTACGATAAAAAAATTCATTAGACTTTTTATAATGATATTAATCGCAAAACTTAAATAAAACCATCGGTTTTATTTATTAGTGTTTACTTCATAATATTAAGGTGTTTTTCTTCACGTATTAGTGTGATAGTGACCTTGTAAAGTCGACAGTATAGCCCAACCTCTCTTTCTCGAGATGTGCAATGTAGGAAAAAGTTTATTATTGTATTCGGGTTCAAGGAAATCTCAACCCAAAGAGCTAAAGGCGGATGGTATATTCCCATGATACATCTCAGAAAGAAGGAGCTAAGGTGACCTGGCTCCTTTTTACGATGAAGAGACACGCTTCTATTTTGGAGGTGTTGAATCTCACAACAGTCCGTATATAGAGTAATGGTGTCATAAGTATATTAACTACCACGTATCATACTGTGGTGTCGTATAAGACTACAAAGAGAAATGAAACAGGACATAGACAGCAACATCTTCCTGATTATAACAAAAAAACTGCGGTTGCAAACCCGCGAGCCAAGCGTGGCAAATATGAATAGAATAGAATAGAATAGAATAATTTTTTATTAAATATTGATTATTACATAATTCTTATTGAAAGTCATTTTTTATTTACCACTGGTTCGGAAAATACCTCTGTCCTGGGAAGAACCAGCAAGAAACCCAGCGGGACTTTTTTTTTTCAAACATATTTCACTTAACAATAATTTCATTTATACAATTTTTAAATGATTTTTAATAGAACCAGCATGGTGGCGATCACCTTATTCCCAGGGGTTATTTTCATTCATGTATTCCTTGATATTATAATAACCCTTTTTGTACAGTTTTTCTTTAATAAAACTTTTAAACTTGTTTATTGATAAACTTTGAATATGTTCTGGGATTTTGTTGTAAAAGCGTATACATTGCCCCATAAATGAATTACTGATTCTGTGGAGTCTAGTAACTGGTATTACAAGCTTATGTTTGTTCCTAGTGTTTAAAGAATGCACATCCTTATTCTTATTAAAGCTATTTATGTTTTTATGTACATACATTAGATTTTCATAAATATATTGCGATGCCAAAGTTAATATGTTTATTTCTTTAAATTTTTGTCTGAGGGACTCTTTACAATTTAGGTTATAAATCGCCCGAACGGCTCTCTTTTGCAAAACAAATATAGCTTCAATATCAGTCGCATTACCCCATAGCAAAATTCCATAAGACATTACGCTTTGAAAGTAACTAAAATACACTAATCTAGCTGTCTCAACATCTGTGAGACTTCTAATCTTTCTTACAGCATATGCTGCAGAACTAAGTCTGCTTGCTAATTTAGATATATGGGGGCCCCATTGAAGTTTCGCGTCAATAGTAATACCGAGAAAAACAGTGGTATCCACAAGACTCAACTCCTCCCCATTTAATAGCACATTGGTATTCGAATGTTTTACATTAGGTATTGTAAATTTAATACACTTTGTCTTATTGCCGTTCAAGAGCATATTGTTGGCGTTAAACCAATGTACTAATTTCGATAGAGCATTATTTACATCGTCATAATTAATTAACTGCCGTTTGAGTTTGAAAATTAAAGAGGTATCGTCAGCAAATAATACTATATCGTGATTGTCCCCTACAAGATAAGGTAAGTCATTAATATAGATTAAAAACAGGAATGGGCCAAGAATCGAGCCCTGAGGAACGCCCATTGATACTACCGATCCGGAGGAACCTTTACCATTTATCACGACTTTTTGAGTTCTGTTACTTAAATATGAAGTAATAAGTCTAAGCGCCAAATTTTTTACACCGTAATGTTGTAGTTTCCTGATTAATGTTTCATGATGAACACAATCGAAAGCCTTGGAAAGATCACAGAAAACACCTAAGGCATCCTGTGAATTCTCCCAGGCATTAAAAATATATTTCATAAGCTCAACGCCAGCATCAGACGTCGAGCGACCCCTTGTAAATCCAAATTGGTTTTTATGAAGTAATTTATTTGTATTAAAAAAAATTAACAATTGATCCAAAATAATTTTTTCAAAAATTTTACTAAGAGTTGGTAGTACAGAAATAGGTCTAAAATTAGCGGGGTCCAATGTACTACCAGATTTAAATAAAGGTATTACCCTACTATACTTCATTAAATCAGGAAACACACCAGAATCGATACAAGTATTAAAAATAATAGCAAGATGAGGTGCAATTAAATCTATTATGGACGCAATAACTGTCACGGAAATCCCCCACAAATCTGCGGTCTTCTTTACATCAATGGTTTTGAAGTATTTTACAATATCTTGCGGTAATACTTTTTCAAATCTAAATTCTTTTAAACAGATATTAACATTCTGTTTGAGTAATGACTCGGCGACAGTTGGAGAAGAATTCAAAGACTCTGTTGTCAAAATAGGAATATCAGTGAAATATTTCTCAAACACCGCTGCGACTTCTTGATTTGATTTAGTCAATTCATTGTTAATTTTTAATTGATAGTTTGAGTTACGAGGTTTTTCATTACCAGTTTCGCTGTTAATTATACTCCACGTCATTTTAATTTTATTCTTAGCCGTCTTAATTTTGTTGCTAATATGTAACGATTTGGCTGTGGAGCAAACTTTTTTAAACATTTTAGAATAATTTTTGACATATTCTTTAAAAGCATCAGAAGGATTATATGATCTTTCATGGTAAAGGTCATATAACCTTCGTCTGCTTTTATGAATTCCCACTGTCGCCCACTCATTAAATACCTTGCGACTGTTTCCGGAGAATGTTTTAGAAGTAAATGTTTTTTTAAATTCATTGCTTATAAGGGTAAATAATTCTCCATATAAAAAGTCTGCATTGTTCTTATAAGAAAGCGATGGAAGGTTTTTTACCATATTACTTCTAAATCTCTCCAGGCGTTTTGCATTAATAGGAACAAACACAATTTTCTCAATTTCCTGTTTTTTGTGCATATAAGGTAATGAAACCAGTTGTCCACAGTGATCTGAACTAAGTTTTTGAATTATTGATTTGTTGATTGGTACAACACCTGTAAAAATATTATCAATACAAGTTGCACTACACCCTGCAATTCGTGTAGCTTCAAAGAATAAATTATCAAGATTATAGGATTTGAACAAAGAGCAAAATTTAATACTGATGGAAGAAGTTTCCAGGAGATTGATATTGAAGTCTCCACACACTACAAGAGATTTATTCTGTTTATTAAGCTTAACTAAAACTTCTTCCATAATTTTTTCAAAGGTATCATAATTTGAACATGGGGGTCTGTAAACACTGACAACAATAAGGTGCTCAAGCTCAACACATGCCATTTCTACAGTACGCTCAACAGAGAGGCTCACAATGTCTTTACGTTCTTTACATGATAAGGATTTATTAGCTAATATTAAGGAGCCACCACGTAATTTAGTATCTCTATTGAACGAACTGACCACCTGGTGATTACTGAAATTAAATATGGAGTTGTAACTTTTTAACCAATGTTCAGTAATACATAAAATATGAATAAGGTTACTATTTAAAAATAATTCAATTTCTAGTTCTTTGCCTAACATACCTTGTATATTTTGATGCACCAGGTTAATACACTTTTTATTATTGCTATTTTGTGAAATTACACAATGAAGTATAGTTGAATTGTATTCTAAGGTATTTAAGTTATCTTTGCTAGAGATTACCTCTATTGTCTTATTATCTAATTTAAATTACTTGGAACTAATTCCAAATCATTTGTGAAATTATTTTTCTGCTCAATAAAAGCAGGTGTTAAGGTAGCCAATAATTTGGCTGGGTTAAAATATAAATAATGAGATAGCGTATTTGCTACCAGTCTCAAACTAAACTTTGATAGGTAATACCTATCTCTTGTCAAAAACTTCTTAATTAAATTATTAATATCCACTAAATGAAATTTATCATTATTATTCTTACAATTAAATGTCAAATTTAAGTTATTATTACATGTCAAATTATGCATCATTAAATTTAAATTATATCTTAGTTTATTTTCCTGTGGCCACCCCTCTATGTAAGGCAATGTAAACAAGATAACTTTAACCACATTTATGTTATTGAGATATTCAATATATTTTAATAATTGATTCTTGTTCATATTGCCTCTTCTCCCAACAAAAATTATTAATATACTATCAGGGTTAAATTTACTAGTTAAAATTTTATTCATAATATCACTGAATGATGCTCCAGGCATGCAGTAATTACTTATCTGTTGCCTTTTTAAACAGTTATTCAATGATATACCCAAATTTTTTCCTATGTCATCACTATACACAATTACATTATTTTTTTCATTACTTTTTAAATTTATCTGCTTTGTTATGGTACTATCATAGAGTGCAGGTAAAGAAAATGAAGTATTACTGCTTGTCATATTATTAACACACACTGTCCCTAAAGAACCTGGCATTGAGTGCTGATATTCATTTTGATATTTTAATAAGGAATCAAAACGTTCCTCGTTATATTTACATGACTTTACCAGATTATCCATGGCCAGTATGTGTTCTTTTATCTCATTCCCTGCTGATTTATACTTATTTGACATAGTTTGTAATGAAGTTTGAAGTGATAAAATTTCTGAATTAAGACACTCTATTTCAGTCTCATAACAATTTTTCATGTTTTCCACCTCAATTGAATATAATTTAATTTTACTAATTAACTCTTGCTTTTCCTTACATACATTTGAATAATTTTTAATATTAATTTTAGTTTTAACTAATTTTTGAACTTTCCTAATATATTTATTGATTTTTATATATTTTCTTAATTTCCTTCTGCTGCATGTAATCCTTTCTGCTGTTCTTGATGAGGTAGAATCTTTAGTCAAATCTATTGTTGTGGAGGGTTGCAATGTTTCATGAGATTTACATTCTACGAGCTCATCAAACAGACTCTGAGTTTGAAATGCTTGCACGTTATCATTGTATTGTTTAAATTGTGAAATCTGCTCATTAGCTTCAGTTAATTGTAATTTCAATGCAGCAATTAATCTGAGGGCTTCCTCATATTCTTTGCTGCATCGGTCAAACTCATCGACTGTCCCCTGGAGCTGATCCCTTTCCTTTAAAATATCTGTATAGTCTCTATGTATCTTAACCATATCACTTTTCAACTGTGTATTTTTCGAAATTATACTTATTATTTCCTTTTCGTTGTCATCCCTTTCTTTAAGTAACAGCTCACACTGCTCCCTGGACGCCCTCAGTTCTTGGAGCGCCAGATGAAGTTGGTTCTCCATCTGGCGCGTTTTGGCGTTGCGAGTATTCATTTTACTATATATTTTAAATAGTAAAAGAAAACAAAGATGGAAAATCAAGGGAACAGAGTAAGCAAATATCCAATTGTAGGACTCTAATAACAGATCTCAAATTAAATTATCAAGAAAACAATTCAAAATGAAATCCGAAAACAACAAAACTTAAGATATATCGTAAATATTAAAAGGGATAACAAGAATTACAGTAACTTTTAAACCTAAGTTTTAAACGATGTTCGTTACCTGCTGTCACTTTGAATTGAGAGGCACTAAAAATTTATTTATTTAGATATTTACCACTTTTATTTATTACACAATACAATTTGTTCCTAATTAACAACTATAACTTAAATTTGAGGTGGAAATTATCAATTACAATATTTATTTTTACGAAATTATTTGGGAGCAAATGATTTAAGTATTTGTCACCGGGGTTGCCACAGCAAAAAAAAAAAATATGGAAAATATCTCTTATATTCGGTTATAATAATAATGAATCTCACAAGATGTGCATAACCATTGAGTTATATGTTCTATGTACTAGAGAAGCCATTCCGAACATTGACTATGTTCAACTGAACTGTAATGCAATCCATACAAACTAAATATTGCGTAAATTGAAGATTTGTGAATTCCATAAAATAATTATTATTACATTTTATTTAGAAATATGTTTGTTTAGATTAAAGTAAGATATTTTATATTAAATTCTTATATTTATTTTATATTAATATCTTATTTTATATTAAATTAAAGTTTTCGCGCATGCGCGACTACTACTCCCGCGCATGCGCGAAAACATAGAGTAGGACACAATTTTTGTTTGGAATAGCTTCTCTAGTACTGTAGTACTTATAACTCAATGTGAATAACATTCAAAGACTACTTGCAAATATCCACGCTCAACCACAGCTTCTCTTTTTAACTGGATTTAATCTCGGCTGGTCAACCACTCGCTTGATATCTCAGCGCAATATAACTGCATGCATATTTCTTGCGTAAATGTTGTTATATTTTATTTATATATATTTGCAATTTTATTCAGTACCAAACTTTCGAGTAATGCGGTATTTAACACATAATATAGAAGAACATGTCATAAATAATATAGGGATTCGTATGTATAACGTTAAAGCTAACTGAATGTCAACAGTTCTAGATAAAATGTATGCTTTTGTCAAGTGCCTATCGCACGAGGTTGCCCGCGAGGGATTACCCAAAACCCTTTTCCTTTTACGTAACAATTTCCTTAATGCATAAATAGTAGCTCTTAGAGAGTTGCTGCGTCATTTAAACGCCCGCTATTCGAATATACGCGTAACACCGTGAAATATTTCCATGTAGATATTAGAAAGAACGGACAATACATCTCTAAATACAAAAATCAATTGGTGTCCGTTCGAAGATTTTGATGAAATTTTTAAGTGCATTTGAGTGGGTCCCTGGATGGTTTAGATTTACAATTGGACCCGGTGGGTGGCGCTGCTGTCGAGATCCAGAAATAACCCATGCGAAGCCGGGGCGGACCACTATATATATACACACAGACGCCGAAGAGACTGCAATGATGACGAAAAATGATTAAAGGCTGTGAGTCAGTTTTTCTTCGTAATCGTAGCAGCCACTTTCCATCAAGTTGACTGATAGTTCGTATATCACCCATTAAGAAAGATGATTAAACAAAAACTGTTTTATATTGTTGTAAATTTATAATTCCAACAACCTTAATGAGGTTTTTTTGTTGGATAAGGGTGACAAACAAGCACACAGTCCACCTGATGGTAAGTGGTTGCTATAGCCCATAGACATCTACAACTATCCGATGACGAATCAAAATGCAGATGCGTTGTCATCCGTGAGGAATGAGATAGAATGCCTCGTTTCCAATAAAAAGGGTCTCCGGTTCATTTCACTCACTATGCGAAACACAGCAGCGTTAAGCTGCTATTTTACGCTGGTATTCTGTGAGAGCGTGGTTCTTCCCCGGTCGAGCCGACCCATTCGTGCTACAACTATACTACTAATATAGCTGCAGCATTGCTCTACCACGATAATTATTTTTGTTATTGTAAGGTTGTAACTTAGTTTAAATTATGATATAAAAGATACCCGTTAAATTAAAAAAGAAAGTGTCAGCATATACATATATTTGTTCAGTAATAAACCGCAACTCACAAAATTTATACCGAGGCACAATGATCTGCGGCGATCTGAGCGCCGGATACACCTAGTGGCAACATTGCGACGTAATATGCATTCTAATAATCTGGGGAGCTAAAAAACCAAGAAGAGGGTAGGAGGCGAGACAAGATATATACATTCTCTTTGTGTTATCGTGATGTGAATATCTCTCCAAAAACTTTAAAAAGGGACTACTCTAGAGTGTACCGTGTACAATCTAATTGCTAGTGTATTCTACCGTGTAGAAGAAACTACCAGGAGCTGTCAACGTTTGCTGATCTTTAGAGGCTGGCTAGTAAGACCGTGAGTAGTTTGTTGCTGTTTGGTGTAGTTTTGTGACTGCGGTAACTGAACGTTTCAGGGGATTTACAATCTCTATACTGTCCACTATATCTAATAAAATAATCCCAATCCGCCACATATATTATTCACAGCTGGGTGTAGGGCTCTATGTCTATCTTGGAACTCTATCCTGTCTTCACAGGTCGACGGCGTCCTCATTCTATTTAACATGTTTTTATTTTACATTATGTTTTTCTTCATCGTCAAGCACATGGTACAGGACTTTTGGTTTTGTTGTTTGTAATTGTAATTAACAGTACAATATATGTGTTGCCGACAAAGATCAAACTCTTATTGCTCATTCATTTATTCATTACAAGCTATCAAAGCCTGAAGACAGACCTCACTCATAAGTTGCACCTCATAAGGATCCCCATATTGGCATAGTTGTCACACAGGCGGGTTGGCAACCCCAGAATTATTAATTAAGCTGTTAAAAGGAGCTCTCCTGTTTCAGTTTTCCTCTGTCTAATGATATGAGGTTGTGCATTCTCTTACGCCTCTGCTGTACGATGACCTTTCGCTTATGAAAGAGATTGTCATGACTACAACTAGCTGATCTTCTAGGTATCTAGCTGACATTCATTAAAATATTCCCATAAATTATTTATATAAACAAATAAAACTGTAAGCAAAGTACACTTAGTTAAGCCACAAAGTGACGCTCGAAAAATGCCATTGCCCACTAAAACATTCATACGTGAAACGGCGCTATTGTTTCCATTATAAGCAAACATTGCACGGTTTTTGTTCTTTCCCCTGTTAGAATTATGATAATGGAACCTTTTGAAACGCCGCGAAATGCCATTTGCGATTTCGTATATGTACGATAAAAATACAAATGTTATTATGTGAATGAGTGAAACATTTGTTTTTAGAGTAATAACCTTTCCACAATTCATTAGAATAAACTACTTTTAAAAATTTAAAATAAACTATGCCATATAGACGAAAAACACGCCAACACGAAAGTTGAACACGCTACAACAATGTGTGTTGACTGACTTCATTCTGTACTCGAAATATATTACACACATCATACACACATACAGATTTTCTTTTGATTTGCTTGCTTCACCGCAGAGAACTGCATCAATGGACTCATAAAAATTTCAATTAATTGCAATTAGTAAAATATTTACAAAAGTGATAAATGTATTTGAAAAAACTTACCGGATTTTTGTATGTTTTCATATAATGTCTATTTTTTAAATGAGCATAAATAGTGATTTTTATTATTATATTCTTGGAAATCTTGAGAAAGTATGACGGTTTCTATCATTATGTTCAAAAATACGAGAATAATCCCTTTTTGGTGATGTAGAACACTTCGAGTTTACTAATATTTTCAAATTCAAATTCAAATTAAAATTCATTTTATTCATTTGCGATATATGGGTTACAATAGGTCTTAATAATTTAACAAAATACAGCCATATTCTACCTTTCGGTGTGCAAAATACTTAAATATAAGATTTTATTTATAATTAAAATTAAATGGAAAATGCCGATTTTGTAACATTTTAGTTGTTTTTATTGCATAAATATAAAGTTTTTGCAAATACTATTAAAGCCACCTTTTTTGTTCATTTATAGAATATAAAACTCTTATTGTTTTATGACCAAATGACTGACGTCTCCCGTAAATCCGCCAAACTAAAATGGAACTGGGCCCGGTCATGTCTGCCGTATGTCAGATGAACTTTGGGCCAAAAAAAGCCAAAAAAACAACTTAGTAGACTCCTATAAATGGCAGACGACCCCGAGGCAGATCCAGAAAAGGATGGTATGATGAACTGGACTCCTTCACTGAAGACTGATCCTCCATACCATAGCCCAGAACCGTGAAAGGTGGAAAGAGGTTGGGGATGCCCAGCAGTGGGACGTTATGGGCTGACAGGAAAGATAAGATTGTTTTATTTGAATTTCAGAAAATTTTGCGAAACAAAACATCATAGTTCTAACATTAAAGTTATATTATTAGATAACTTCAAATAACTTTTCACCAGTATATACCTATCTGGATTTTTTCAAATTTCGAAGTTCACGGTGCCAAATCAGGCCTGTCTAGGATGTCCACGTTTTCTATAGAACGTATATCCATAAATGCCATTTAAAGTCTTTCAAACGATCATGCCGGCTTAAGCGACATTTGAAATTGTAAAAAAATCATCGCACGAAAATGTTCCCGACTCAGAACCATTTTCAATAAAACACACATAAATCTTATAATATTATGATCTAAGGAAACACGATATTTCAATTTAGCTTGTAAAAAACAAGGAGGAAAATTTGAAATTGGAAAATTCATATTTATACTTGTAAATAATAGTATAATATTCAAATTATATTAGAAGCCATTGTCTCATACAGAATACTTTCATTATTATTATTATATTATCTTTAGCTTTAATTTATAATATAATATTCTCCGCTCACTCCATAAAGTAAGAAAAATATCACCGTTAAACTCCAATAGTTTCAAATAAACTTAATACAGATGAAGCGATGTACGTCTTACTCCATCCCACAGTGACATTTGTGTGACATAGCATCCCCGAGGACAGTGACACAGACGTAGAAGGTCGCAAGTATCTCATAACTGCGACTAGTATTAACTCAAGTTTATCGTATTGTTTTCGAACAATGGACACAAGGTCTCAATACGTCTTATGTTTTTGTTATGATTTTGTTATATTTTTATTCTCAGTAGGTACCTATTTATGTTGCTCAATATATTTACGATAGTATATTAGATAATATATATAAAATGCAAAAAATATATTAGTTAGTTACAGCCTATATACGTCCCACTGCTGGGCACAGGCCTCCCCTTATTTCTGAGAGGGTTTTAGAGCATGGAAGTGTCCGCCGCGCGTGTTGGCGAACTTCATATGTCTTAGATTTTTTTTGTTTCTAAGGCACGCAGGTTTCCTCACGATGTTTTCCTTCACCGCTGAGCACGTGCTAAATCAGCATTTAAAATTGTAATTAACAATTTCATTGGTGCCGACGGGATCGAACCCACTTTGCTCGCGTACTTTGAAATTTACAACGAGCGCAAACCATCTGAGCAACAGCGGCTAAAAAAGATAATGCATCCCTTTTTATATTCTTAAGTATCGTACTTAGAAGCATTGTTTGCACTAATTACAGCCGCCAAAGAAGACTGAAATACGCTTTCATACATTCTTGGGCCCAGATTGTAAATAGATGAATGTGGTGTCAATGAATCGTTTATATATTATCAAAAGATTACTGAAAATTCTGCGGCCTTTGGCAATCTGAGAACAGAATTATAAGAGATTTAGTAAAAGTGAAGTTATTCAACAAGTAGACAACAACCTATACTAAACAGCTGATTTTTGAAGTGCGATTGCTATTTTGGAATGATCGTGGGGCTTAATAACTAATCAATAAAATCCAGGCCGTAAAATCCACAATAACGAGCCAAGGTCAAATGAAAAAACAAGATTATCGGTGTTCGGTATATTACCAAGGATCTTACAAGTTAAGTAAGATCAGAAGTACGTAGAAAGAAAGCAATGGTCGAGCAATATAAATCAATAAAACAACGGGAAACACTTAAAACACATACGTACTAAACGATACGAGACGAGTGATCATAGATTGAGTCATGCAGGAGCTGTCACTATCAGCACAGATTAAAAATACAGTCGAAAAACACAAGTAATAAATCGAACTGTAAACGTGAGTCGATTTTAGGATTTATTTTTATTATATTCATCTTTTATTTTTTAAACTGTTAACACTATGTTAATATATTGTAATGTATCTATTTGCTTTGATTGAATCAATCATCTGATGTAAGTTGTTTTTATAGTTAAATGTTAAAACTCATTCATATTAATCGATTAAAGGAATCGATTTCCTATTTTATTCGTGACATAAACTTACTTTCAAAATTTCTCGTCTTCCTAATTGTGGATTGGGCAAATTTTTCATATTTTGAAATAGAAAAATATAACGCTTTTTTTATACCATATTTCAACTAATTACAATTGGGCCCAAATCCCCGTCTCCTTTCGCTATGGAACATCACGACAAAAGTTGGAATACTATCCATACCATCTGAACGATTAGCGGTCCACCACTATGCGATTTACCAGAAGTTTTTTACTCGTACAACTTTTTTATGGTATCAGCTACAACTAGCGATATTTTCCAGACCGATACGACGTCTGACTGTAGACGTCGATGCAGACGTATAGACCGATACGACGATAGTCTCTTATAAAGGTCGGCAACGCACCTGCAATTCCCCTGGTGTTGCAGTTATTCATGGACGGAGGTAGGCTTGGCAGGCAGTTTGCAAACTGGAGGTTTTAGATTATAATATTTAGACTTTAATTTAAAATTAATGTACAAATTGCTATAACAAAGCAACACTTTAGTAAGCAGCTGAGCATTAAAAGACTACGGAGGCTATTTTTAACGTACAATTATGTGTAATAAGTAAAAGACGTTCCAAGAAAAACGCGCAAGCTTTGAAACGTAAATCATTCAAATAAAATAATAATAATACCTACTTTAGACATCTACCTCTAACAGAATTAAAACTGAAAAAACTTAAATAATTGTTTATCTAGTTTATACCATTTTGAATGCCTTTGATATTTTTTTTATTATAAGAATATTTTTAAGTGAAAAGGCATTCTAGAGCCAATAGGTGTTTTTAATCTTATAAGCTTGTAAGTAAATTGACACGCTTACCAACATGACTGGCCGCCATATTGGAATAAAGAATACGCGGCAGATTTTATTGCCTGAGTTTTCTCAAAAGAGTTGCTGGCATTTCTACCCTCTTGATAAATTATGTTGTTTTCGCCAAGCTCTGCGTTGTTTGTGCTCCGACTACGGTGGAACGTTTATCGACAGTAGGTTATCTACCTACTCGCTATTACCGGACAGAAGCTATAAGATTTCTATGGCGCCATCTTTTGTTTATAAGCGGATAGGTTATATCCATTTTATATTGTAGCTCATAACAATTGCAATAAAATTAAAGCCTATCGACAACTAACTGCTCATAAATATAACATGTAATGAACTTCCTATTCATCATATTTTATATTTATTAATAATCGTGTAAAATTGACATAAGCTTTTGTTTTGTTCAGTTTAAAATTTTGTTAGAACAAATTGTTGTACGCCACAGTTGTACAGACAAAGATACAAATTTATAATTAAACCTGGTCTTTAATTAAAGACTGCTTGACATTTCAAAGAAGGAGGACATGAGTTTAATTATAATCGGATACAAATAACATCATTGGGGCAGCGGGTGGGATAAGTCTATAGGTCGTGTGCGAAAGAGAGATGGGGGATTAGACGGTTGAGTGACAGGGACAAATAGAGGGATTGCCCTCATTTACAAGCTAAAGCATTGTTTGTCAAACAGGCATAATAGGGCTAAGGCATGTCACATAGATCAGAATAGAAACAAATCAGACTGTCTGGAATCCAGTGACACAGTTTTATAGTTTCACTGGTTATTATGCTAATATATTGCTGACAAAAGATAAGTTTTGGGATGTGGATAACTAATATGGCAGCACATATAAAATCATAAAAAAAAGCATAAATAAAATCAATACAATATGACCAAGACAAATAATTAATCACTTAAAGTAACTTCCTACAAATATCGTACAGCTAAACACATGTTTCCCCCATTTCTAAGACAGTTTTAGAGCAAGAAAAGTTCACTACATTACCTTAATGTTCGCTAGGTACGACACATTTTCTTAAAATATTTTTTTTGATTTCACAGTTTTTTCTCACGATATTTTCGAAATTGGTCACATACAACGAATCATATACAACGTTAGAATAATCGGAATAATGAAAAAGTTCCATGTCTATATGTAATATCTTGTGTATTATTGTGTAATATAATTTTTTCTCACGATATTTTCCAAATTGGTCACTCGCATCAAAATTGACTTACTTACGTATTACGTATTTTGAAATTTGAAATAAAGCAACGAATCATATACAACGTTAGGATAATTGAAATGACGAAAAAGTTCCATGTCGATATCTAATGTCCTACAGACCGAATTTCAGTCCCAGCGACCAGTCTCAACGGAGACTAGCCAACTGCGAATGACAGGATGATAGTGCACAAGTATACGCGCAAACACAGGTGCACTCTCCGGTTTGGTCCGTTGAAACGAACTGCTACTGAGAATTTCTGGACAGAAAAACACAAGAACTGATTTGGGCCCGACCCAGATTCGAACCCAGGTCCTCATTATCAGCAGTCGCACTTCCAACCACTAGACTAACCAGTCATCAGACCTGACAGTCTACCTATAGAATCCTGCTATAGTATAACTAACACTTCAAAATTGTTAATGTATATTTTAATAATAAAATTGCTTTTCCAGGTATGTGTCATTATGTGCCTAAAGTTCACATGGTAATACCTTGGTAACACGTACGGTTTATTTTGATTTGGTAGAAAAAATCAATTTATTTTATTGTTCAATTTATAAAAACGAATAAAATTATAATATATAACGTAATAATATTTATAATAAAAACTAAAAATGAAACGTTAAAAAGCGAAATGAAAAACACACGCGGATCCGTCATAAACTGCTCGAGACAACTCGGGGAACTTGCCGAAGAATATATTAAAACTTTATCAAAGCACCAACTTCCATTTCCTCGCGGCGGGATCTATGAAGGAACTCGGCAGGGAACTCCGGAATAGATGGTACTTCTTTGGAATTGGTTTGGCATAGACAAACGTAGTCTGAAACACATAAAGATGTAATGCCAAGTTTGAGATAACGGTGTAATTGCTTTATTTTGTTTGAAGCGTCGGATTAGTAAAAATACGTCAAAATATATTCATTAACTTGAAATAAATAAGTGTCGATTTTATTCATTCATTAAAAGCCCATCAAAAGACCGCTACTGAACAGCCTCCCCCATAGATTGCCTTATAGGAGGGTCTTAGTTTGTCTTAGTTTTCACGCTAGGCGGCATCAGGAAGTTGATGATGGCTATCTTCTTTTTAATGATCTTCTGCCGCCTCTTACGACACCCACAGTATGATAGAACTTAGTGGATTTTCTTACAATGCCACTATACGGTCAAGCTTTAGTCAAGTTTCGTCAGTCACTTCGTACGGAGAATTACATTCAAAACATCATGCATAGGTCTGCATCAATAGACGCCTTGCTTGTCTCATCAGGTATATCAGAGTATGTGTATGATCAGAGTATATGTATCTGAAATTTATACATTTATTTATTAAAAAAAAACTTTATTGTATTAACCATAAAAGTTATAAAGAGCGAACTTAATATTAGTCAGCATTCTCTGCCAGTCAACCAACCCCTGGGAACACATGATCAATAGTCGCACATGATCTCTAGACCAACGCGGCAGTCAATATAATTTTGATTATATCCACGTAGGCTAAGTTACCTCTGTTAAATCGAAGATGAGTGATGCAGTCACCATTGATGTTGTCCTCTTTCTATTTTTGTTTGTAGAAAACGTCAGGTTGGAGTAAACAATTAGATATGGCAGTCAAATGACGTAATATAAAAATCAAACAAAACACCTACATACATATATATTAAGTATTAGGCATGCAGCTTACCAGTGGTGTCACGGAGAACTCTACTAGAATCTTTAAAACATTCGTCTATCCAATATATCGAATATAATATGCATATATGTGTTGTTTAAAAATTATATAAGTAAATGACCATACTTTGAAAAAAAATAGTTTTAAATATATGTGTAGCATCAATGTATTAAATATATTAAGGAAGTTAAAATGTAACAGATTAATATATTGAGGACAATGATGTGTGGAAGAACTTACTCTGCACTTGCAAGTTTCCTTAGGCTACTGATAAATAGTTAAAACCATAGATTTAGCATAAACTGACGTTAGTAAAGTAACATTTTAACAAAATATTATTAGATATTCGACACTGTATCGATTTTATCTTAAGTTGATTTAAATGTAATCGTAACATTACATTAAAAAAGGCTATTCTTCTCTGAGAAGCTGGTTTTTGCGAACAGGTGTAGATTTTGACATTCATAAGCGCTTTATTCTAAATTGAATAAAAGTTATGACTTTGACTGTGACATTTACCTGTAACATAAATTAATTTAATGCTTGCTAATAATATTTTGCCGAATACTGCGCGTTTTATAAAACAAAATTTCAAATGTTACCTACCGTGGTTTTGATAAAGTTTTGAAACTACTTACATTATAATTGAGTTACATTACACAAAAAAAAACGATATCTTATAGCTAAAGAGGCAATAATAGTGCAAAATAAACGTGAAAAGAGTAATTTATATAGGCCATTGGGAAACCTGCAGTCGGAAGACAAACTTGCAGCCGACACACGGAAGCTCTGAATTTATTGCCTATATTTTCCTACTTATATTACGTGCTAGTACACGCCTGCGAATTTATATTTTCAAGAGCCATTTAGAATGGTACAAGTAACATAATAATATATCATTCGTTTTTTTAGATTGATTATTGATTATTTTTTTAATTAAATTATAATTTATTAATATACATATACAATATTAAAAAACTATAATAAAAAAACTGATAACTTAATTATCATACAGTCCTACTCCCCGTGGTATCGTGCCAAGAACGCTGGCTGCGTTTCCTCGCTGAACTTACTTAGCCTTTGAGCGAGAAAAGAATCAACCCTCTTATCACCAGGAGCAACGATCAGCCGCGGATGGAGTTCATTTAGGAACTTCACCTCACGCGGACCCCACGGACGGATAGTCTCTACAACAAATGGCACAAATATATATTTTTTTTATAGAATAAGAGTAACAAACGAGCACACAGTCCACCTGACGATAAGTGGTTGCTGTGACCCATAGACATTTATCCTCAATAAAGAATCAAAATGCAAATGCGTCGTTACCCGTGAGGACTAAGATGGAATGCCTCGTTTCCAGTAAAAAGGGTCTCTGGTTCTGTACACTCACCATACGAAACGTGATCAAGCTGCCATTTTACGCTGGTATTCTGTGAGAGCGTGGTCCTTCCCCGGTCGTGCCGACCCATTCGTGCTACAACTATACAGCAACAACTAAACTAACAGCATGGCTCTACCACGTACAAAAAGTAGTCATCTCTCAGAGACTCAGAGATTTAGCTAGTTATCAAATTATTAATAAAAACAATATCATTATAATATATTTAATCATTTTGTATTTAGCATATGATTGTCGTAATAGGCGACAAAAAGGAAAACAAGAGATAGAAGAAGGCAGCAGCATATTCCAAGTCACAACTCAAGATATTAAAAAGAATTGCAGTTGACAACTCTCTTTTTTTCGAACCAGTGGTAATTAAACAAAAGGGTGACTTTCAATAAGTATTATTTATAATCTATATTAAATAAAAAGGTTTCTGTTTCTGTTTCTGTTTCCTGCTAAGCGATACAACAATGGCAAAGATCCCCCCTATTAGGCAATGTATGAAAAAAAAAGACCTTATCTTCCGCAATGGACTTTTGATAGCCTGTAGTGGATGGTAGAATTTTATAGTAAGCAATCATGCGAAGGAGAAGCATTGTGAATTTATCTGCACTCTGTCATATTGGTAAAATGACTATTATCTAGTTAATTGTAAATAAAACAAAGCCTGATATACTCGTAACATTAAAAGTCTACGTACGAACTGTTGGTTACGGGACTACTCTGGTTACCGAGGGTTTAGGGCAGGACAAAATGTTGGTTAGCTGCCCCGATGTGTTATCGTTGATTTCACATATCCTTGTAATACTTTTTTTTTAATTTCTTAGTCTATTAGGTACATTACCGCCGATCAGGTGGTGATTCAATACTTAAAATTGTAATTAACTATTGCATCGATACCGACGGGGATCGAAATCGGTTTGCTTATGTAATGTGACATTCAAGCTTATACCTTGAGCTGGCTTAACAACCCTCGAAAAAACAGAGAAGGCCTGTGCTCAGCAGTGCGTCGTATATAGGTTGTACGAGTAGCTTTACCTTACTAACTACCTTGCTTTGGGAGATGGACTTTCTGCTGTTTCTTGATATTATTGCTTATTCAATTATAACCAAATTCTTCTTCCATTTGTCAATGTGTCTCGAGTAACATGAAACAGAGTTTCCTGAGATTACTAATAATATAAATTTATTAATTTCACGTGACTATAATAACAATTTTATATTCAATAACATAATTTTACATTTAATGTTATTTTCTACGCCTACTAAATGCTTTAGAAATTATTCTAAGAAAGACCCTTCACTATTAAATGGCGGTACAAGCGAACGAGTAAACATTTCATGTAGATTAATAGCTCAGGGAACAAGACTTCAACACTCCCTAATCACACACTCGGTTAAGTTT
This sequence comes from Parnassius glacialis, assembly GCA_033319125.1. Classification (NCBI taxonomy): domain Eukaryota; kingdom Metazoa; phylum Arthropoda; class Insecta; order Lepidoptera; family Papilionidae; genus Parnassius; species Parnassius glacialis. The sequence continues at coordinate 16,005,625 of JAVANC010000012.1, forward strand.
CAAAACGACTCCAGAAAACCCGTGCACTGCCGTCTCGCAAACTTTAATTAGACTTAATTTATTAGAGAAGCCTATTGTTACGATATATCAGCCGTTTAAAATAGTCCTTCTTTGTTCTCATCATCAGCCTGTAGAAGTCCACAGACACGGGCCTCTCCCATTGTAGAAAGATCCCATTGTAGAAAAATCCCTTAATCATCACGCTTTGCATGCGGAGTGTCTAGTCGTAACGATACTTCCCCTCGCTGGTCTGGATATTTTACGTCTAGCCTCAAGATAAGAAGATGACGGTTGCGTAGCGCAGTGGATTAGCAATAAGTTGCGTCGCTAACGGCTGGTTCAATCCCGCACGGAAGAAGTATTTTTGTATGGCCTACAAATGACTATCCCGGGTCTGGGTGTTTGCCCTTGTGAAATTTATGTATGCAAACTGCCTTCACGATAAAGGAGGATATCCTATAATTATTATAATGTGTGACACAAATCGTTTGCGGCCCCCTGTCTCCAATATTACATTTTAACCGAACTTCTCTGTCCACCTGATGGTAAGTGGTTTCTGTAACCCATAGACATCTACATCTATCCTCGTTTGCGAATCAAAATGCAGATGCGTTGACTGAAGACTAAGATGGAATGCTTCGTTTCCAGTAAAATGGGTCTCCGGTTCTCTACACTCACCATACGATACACTTCTGTATTAACCCTTTCGCTGTCCCGTGCACTACATATAGGTCATTGCTATTGTCTTACTATTATGTTTTAAAACCGGACAGTGAACGTGTTAAGCTTAAATTTTACGCTGGTATTCTGTGAGAGCGTGGTCCTTCCCCGCTCGAGCCGACTCATTCGTGCTACAGCTATACTATTAATATAGCTGCAGCATGGCTCCACCCCGTATGGTATCTACTACCTGTATTGTTTTTTTACTTATAGTCCGCAGAAAAACAAAAGCACAATTGAAGATAAAAACGCCGAAATCAAAGTGACGTCACCCGTTTCATCTCGCTCATTTCCTTTTTAAAGTTTACCCCACGCACACTTATCGTTAAAGCCAATGTAAAATATGGAAAAACACGGCGAAAGAAAGAACAAAATATCTATATAAATGTAATGAAAGAGACAAAACTGATTCATTCGACGGCTCACAAATAAAAGCAGCTGATTAAAGATGAGACGATCCTTGTACGATCTTCGAAGCCTAACAAAACAATGGCTTGCAAAAAATAAAGAAATGAGCCTGTTAAAGCGCCCGTGACGTCACCTGAACGAATTAAATCTTTCGTCCTTTTCCTGTGCACATACCTCTCCCTCCAACAAGAAGGCAATTGACCTATTTTCGACGGTCGTGCAATAATTTCACGAAGGGCGAATAACCTACATATATCTAACTTTGGCTACAAATGTATTCGGCTGCATAACGTATCTTCAATATGGATTTATGACTTATTTTTTATATATTTAAGGGTAACAAACGAGCACACAGTCCACCTGATTGTAAGTGGATGTATTATGAAATTAAAATTACAATGCAGCTGTCTTATGATTCGAGGATAACTACGTATATATATATATATATATATATATATATATATATATATATATATATATATATATATATATATATATATATATGTATATGATCCACAGCTTCCACTTAGTGTCAGGTGGAACGTATGTTCGCTTGTCACCCTCACCTCACTACTTATTCAATACGCGTTAACGCCTGGTAATCTTTTTTATTGTATTTTTTAATGTTTCATTTTATCGGAAACTACACTATATAAAAAATATTCAATTGTATAATATACATATTATATTATTGTCAGACAAGATAGCAATCTAAGAAATAAAATTTTATTTAGATATTTAATTATCTATTCAAAAGACATTTTTAGGCTTTGCTTTTATCACACGGCAATATAAATGAAATTGATTGATAATCGATTTATATTTTAAGAATATATTTAAATAAAACAAACACCGCGTGATAGTAAAAACTAACTGTTGATTAATAAAAAGACCGATTTTCTTAAGATTACTTCACATAATCTAAACCATGGCACGTGACCGCAACCATAATCAGGAGCGGCGCCGAGACTACATCCCGCGCTTTATTGACACAGGAAAAAATGGCGGAGTACGAACACACCAGCTGCCTCACTGCACCACTAATAAATCTCCCGCGCAATAATGGCGACTCTTTTTACTTAATCCGGCGTCGTTCGTGGTGTGCGGTTTGGCTAATGTCCCGTATTATCATCATTTATAAATCATTCACGTCGATGCTGCGTTTTTGGTTAACCGATTTTACGATTCTACATATTATAATATAAAATTCCACTAAAACTGTATCATTTCGTATTTTACATATTTTTTGACTTTATCAACTCTAAAACTTGGCCCTTGAATCTTAGACCAGTTGGGAGAATTTAGTATACTAACAACAATTGGCAGACCAAATGATCACCTTAACCACAATACCAAAAGGCACAATCTCGGAGAGGCCTAACAAACCAACACGCAGACGACTTACACATATTATAATGTGTTTAAAGGTGATGAAAATAATCGAATATGATGATTTCGTTATCCTTTAAATTTTGAGTAACATCTTTAAGTAGCTTTAACATAAAAGTAGTAACTTATATTTCTAATGAATCACTCGAATCATCCCAATCCAAATTACTAGAAGATAGGACTTGTATTCTGCTTCGAAGTCCGTTTGGTTAAGTACCACCCTATTACCTATCTCTGGCGCCGCTAGGCTTTATATATATATATATAAATTACGTGTCACGTTGTTTGTCCGCGATGGACTCCTAAACTACTGAACTGGTTTCAATGAAATTTTTGGTCAATGTGCAGTTGGGTCCAACTTAAAAGATAGGATAGCTTACATCTCAATTTATAGTCTGTAGTATAATTATCTGTTAGCTCCAAACGATTCTGTCAGATGATAATATTCGTTGACTGGATTGAGTAAATATTCAATAGATGGCGCTATATTAAAAATACAAACGTTTAATATAAGCTACAATTTAAGTATTCATCAGATGGAAACAATTTTTTTATTGCTAATTTCAGGAGTTTTTTTGGGAAAGCAAATGGTTACTTTACAGAACTTTGATAGCGTAGACTTCGATGTATTTCGCTTGTGATGCGACGACAGCGCCACCATAAGATGTCAACGCATCGGTAGCCTTTTTATTTGAAGTCTGCTGCAAGTCTCCATGGACAACAGCAGCCACTTATCATCAGAAGTACTATAAGTTCGTCTGTCACTACAGTTAAAAAAAAATTACGAGGAGCTTTGACTACACTAAGTTCCCGAACATTTTGCTACGACGAGTTTTCGTAGCCTAAGAGTAAAAACCGAGTGCAGAGTAGCCGATCACAGGCGGCGGACCGGACACTCAAATGAAAACTCGCCGCTACCCGCTACGACGCACGCGCTACCCAACACTCTCTACTAAGGCCTTAGACACAATCCTCGCTATGATTCATCACTCGTTTTTACACAAGTGTTGTTGCTGTCAGTAAAGTTGTTGTTCCATTACTTAAAATGAAACACGGCGATGCAAGCACGATAATTACTTTATCACCTGAGTGAAGTTAATATTTATTTTTAAGCACTTCTTAATCCAATTTAAAAATAAAATAAAATTTAAAAAATATAATTAAAAAGACGGAGAAACAATATGATAAGATAAACAATTTTAAAATATGTTTTTCTTTCATTTCACGCGCACACACACACGCACAGACACGAGTACGCGTGCGCGTTTTCTCGCACGTACACGCATACACGCATACTCACACGCACACGCACTCACATAAATACTTACATAATACGTACTACATATAGCTTTTGAAATATTTATCTATTATCTACGTATCAAACTTAATTATTTTTATACGCGCGAACATAGAACCATTCTCTCATTCTAAATTGATCATAATGGATGTAATTGTGTATGCTTTAACATTAAAATAGACCGAGATGCAGTGTTAGAGCTTCCAATCACAACTCCAGTAACTAGGCTACGCGATTAGCTATCAGATATTACTCGTATGTAAAAGATCACCGCTTACAGCTGGATGAAATATGGCACTCTACAAAAACGTGCATGCTATTTTATTACTTAAGTACATCATTGACCTCTTAATATAAGCGCCAAAACCAAAGAAAATGTCTCTGGCTAAGACGCACGCATCATTGCAAATAAAACACGGAAAAGGCTGTGGGCGACATACAATTTGAATGCGCTGACTTCAGCGCCAGCGAAATACAAAAAGAAGGAAAAGAAATACGCTAGTGTAATAGCGTTTTTCTTTTGTTTTTAGCCGACTTCAACAAAAAGAGGAGGTTCGCAATGCGACCGTAAGTTCTTTATTGTATTTATGTTACGCGATATTTTGATAATTTAATGATTATTTTTTAATAAATAGAATATATACATCAGGAGTGATTTCATATAAATTTGGAGAAGAAATTCCACCCCAAGGGTGGTAATATAGCGAATATAGTTTTTAATGGAACTATTTAGACGGCATTGAGGAGATGATGTTTCTTTTGGAATTTTAACTCATGTATACAATATGAGTATGTTTTAGTGCCGTTTCCGAGAAAACAGTTGCATATTACATAAGGATGGCTCGCTTAAGTATTAAGAAATAACATTTTATTTGAGTACTAGCTGTTCGCCGCGACTTCGCCCGCGCGTAATTTAAGGTTTTAATTTTTTGCGCGGAGCCCTAATTCTTTTTCTAAAATAAAAGTAGCCTAAGTTACTCCTTGTGACATCAGCTAACTGCCAGTGAAAATCCCGTCAAAATCAGTCCAGCCGTTTCGGAGATTAGCCGGAACAAACAGACAGACAGACGGACAGACAGACAGACAAAAACTTTAAAAATTGTCTTTTTGTTATTAGTACCGTATATACTTCAATATGCATTTTAAGCTGTATTTTGAGATTACAAACAGACACTTCAATTTTATTTATTTGTATAGATGTATACACAGTCAGGTCATAAGTATTGTCACACAATAAAAACTTTTCTTTTAGAATGCTGGCCGCAAAAAAGTTTATTGAATTCGAATTTCGAATTGTTCATGAAAATAAAACTGTATACTTTTCAGAATTTTACTCATTTTTAAATATGGAATGGACGCTTAAAGAAGACCGTGTTGCAGTTATTGCGTTGCATCGTTGCGGTTACGCGCCAATTCAAATTTTTGACATACTGAAAAATTTGAATATAACCAAAAGATTCGTTTATCGTACCATCAAACAATACAATAAAGACTCTAGTGTAGATGACAGGTCAAGAAGTGGTCGCCCTCGGTCTGTTAGGACTCCAGCAGTGATAAAAGCTGTGAAGGCGCGAATTCAAAGAAATCCCAAACGTAAGCAGAAACTGTTGGCCCTTAAGATGGGGTTAAGCAGAACCACGGTGAAAAGGGTGTTATATGAAGACTTAAGGCTTCGTGCATATCGAAGAAAAACAGGACATCGTTTGAATGCTCGTCTAATGGACCTGAGACTGAAGAGATGCCGCGCTTTGTTGAAGCGGTACGCGGGAAAAAAATATCGGGAAGTTCTTTTTTCGGATGAAAAAATTTTTACCGTAGAAGAGAGCTACAACAAACAAAATGATAAGGTGTACGCACACAGTAGTGAAGAAGCGAGCAACCGTATTCCGCGTATCCAACGAGGTCATTTTCCATCCTCGCTCATGGTATGGTTGGGAGTTTCTTATTGGGGCTTAACAGAGGTACATTTTTGTGAGAAAGGTGTAAAAACGAATGCAGTTGTGTATCAAAATACAGTCCTGACGAACCTTGTGGAACCTGTTTCTCCATGTTCAATAACAGGCACTGGGTATTCCAACAAGATTCGGCGCCAGTTCATAGAGCGAAGAGCACACAAGACTGGCTGGCGGCGCGTGAAATCGACTTCATCCGGCACGAAGACTGGCCCTCCTCCAGTCCAGATTTGAATCCGTTAGATTACAAGATATGGCAACACTTGGAGGAAAAGGCGTGCTCAAAGCCTCATCCCAATTTGGAGTCACTCAAGACATTCTTGATTAAAGCAGCCGCCGATATTGACATGGACCTCGTTCGTGCTGCGATAGACGACTGGCCGCGCAGATTGAAGGCCTGTATTCAAAATCACGGAAGTCATTTTGAATAAACTTTAGTGTCATAAGAATCTATGTTTTGTTAAGTTCATTTTGGTATATAAATGGTTACATAATAAATAAACTTGTTTTAATTATTTTATATTAAACGTGTGATAGAATTTATAACCTGACTAGGTAGATAAAAAATATATAAGTTCACTTTTCCACTATTATTTCTGCACAAACGGACTCTATAATCTATATGTAGCATTACGAAGTAGACGTTTTGCGCAATGGGCATTTATCACGTCTCTGTGGATGAAATGAACGTCTCTTTGAGCAACAACATAAATCATTAGCATTAGCTCCCCGCTCCCCTCTACATGGCCCATCTTCCCGTTCTGATTCACCGAGCCACAGAATCGCGATTATTTGAAACGGTAATGAAGTAAAGAAAAATAACAACCGACTTAGCCAACTTATAAAAACAGACCTACCAACCTAGCTACTCGTAGCAACAACTCACCACAAAATTATGCTGAGCTAGGGCTCGTCACAGTTGCAGCGTATTTATCACAATCTGGAACAAAAATCGAAAAAATATATTAGATTACTTTTTTATTTTCTTTGAAAATGCTTATTATAAACTTATCTATCTTCTTATTTCTAAGAGGGTTAGTGCATTGTTGGATTCTAATTATTTTTTTAAAGGGTAAGGTTGACAAACGAGCACACAGTCCACCTGATGGTAAGCGGCTGCTGCGGAACATAGACATCTACATCTATCTTCTATTACAAATCAAAATGCAAATGCGTTGTCACCCGTGAGGATTAAGATGGAATGCCTCATGTCCAGTAAAAAGGGTCTCCGATTCTCTATACTCACCATACGAAACACAGCAGTGTTAAGCTGCTATATTAGGCTGGTATTCTGTGAGAACGTGGTTCTTCCCCGGTCGAGCCGATCCACTCGTGCTACAACTATACTACTAATATAGCTGCAGCTGCGGCACCACAGATTTCGGGAAATTTGACATTTGCTCTGAAACTCCACACTTTACATTTTAGTTTGCATATTTCCGCGGGATTTGTTTCAAGAAACAGATTCTAGTTTAAACCTGCGAAGTATCCTCGATTAAGAATCAAAATGCAGATGCGTTGTCACCCCTGAGAACTAAGATGGAATTCCTAGTTTCCAGTAAAAACGGTCCCCTGTTCTCTACTCTAATCACACGTAGCGCTGCAGCATTAAGCTGCTATTTTACGCTGGTATTCTGTGAGAGCGTGGTTCTACCCCGGTCGACTTGACCTATTTGTTTTACAACCATACTATAGCTGCAGCGTGGCTCTACCACGTAAAAAGTTTTGTATTTAGGTCATAGTTGCACAGAAGCATTTGTACTCGTAGCAATTGTTTCCAGTCATTTGATTACTAAACGTAACTGAAAATACTTTTAATGTATCTTACAATGTTTTTGAATTTGAGTGAATTAGATTTGGTCTCTGATACGCGATCAAAAGAAAACTAAAATGGCAAAACCTAAAGTAGAAAAAATGTAGACGAGCGAGTACTCCTGAATTTGCTAAAATTCTAGCAATTCAGAAAAAAAGGTTACCGGTATTCGCCACTCAGTCTAAGAAACTGTAGCATCACATTTTACACTTTATTCTGTGAGTGGTTCTTCCCCGATCAAGCCGCTACATTCAATCAAAAAAAAAAACAGCTGCCTTTATCGTGGCTCTATCACGGTTTATTTTTTATTGGGTTACCGCAACCGTAAATAGTCAATATTATAAAATTGACGCCACAATTAAAATTTCTTAATGCCACCACAATAATAAAGTTGCATGGTTACAATGATGAGACGAGATGATATAAAATTTTAACTAAGAAAAATGAAATAAAGCGGGGAATTTCTTAGCACAACTGACATGAAAAAAAGAAGGGAAAGAAAACTAGAACAACAGTTACTCCCAGCAATAACAAACGTAGTAAATAGGACATTAATTATAAAAATAAAATGTTATAGTTGACAGCAGGAGCGGAAGAAGTGGGCCTTGTATAATATATCATTACCCTTAATCCCACGTACTATATAATGACGACGAATAAATACATACAAAGTTATTTTAGAATTCCTCAGCGAATATTATGAGGGTTTTGCAACGCGGTCCACGATATAAGATTTAGTGAGGTCCGTGAGAGTGACCGAAAGTCAACTGACAAATGATGATTTAAATTAAAATCTTCATGATGAGGTTATTCTATATATGTATGAGAAAATAATAAACGTGTTAGCCACAAAAGCTTTCAAAGTTTAGTTATATTCTTAACAATTATATTCGACTCATTTTCTTTCCATATGCAGTTTAATTTTAATAAATAAATTACCTAAATTTATTAAAACCATACTAAAATTAAACTTGCTTATTATCGCTTGTGTACTTCATTTATGTACATATTTTCTTTTTTCGAAATAGTTTTTTTTTATTCTGTACCCATACAATGATGGTAAAAATAAAAATTCAAATAAAGATGTCTTTGCAAAATATTATTAAGAGTTAAAAATTAACTATATTTATTTTGTATTTACTGGGTGACATAATTTTTCCTGGTCTATAAAACTGTCTAAGTTGTTTCAACTATTTTTTTCAAATTTCCCTAGCAAAGCAGTAGTGTGAAAAAATTATAACTGTACATGCCAAGTGCAGCGATAAAGGCAAATTCTTTCTACAAGAGTGGAGGCCCACATCCAGCGGTGGACCGATGCGGACTTTTAAAGTAAGAAGATGCGAAGGAGTCGACTTTTTTTATAGAATTAGGGTGACAAACGAGCACACAGTCCACCTGATGGTAAATGGTTGCTGTGGCCTATAGACATCTACATCTATCCTTCATTAAGAATCAAAGTGCAGATGCGTTGTCACCCGTGAGGACTAAGGTGGAATGCCTCGTTTCCAGTAAAAAAGAATCTCCGGTTCTCTACACTCATCATACGAAACATAGCAGGTTATTCTGCTATTTTACGCTGGTATTCTGTGAGAGCGTGATTCTTCCCCGGAGCCGACCCATTCGTGCTACAACTATACAAGTAATATAGCTGCAGGATGGCTCTACCGTGTAAAAACTTTGGCCCCGTCCACGTTTCTGCTAAGTGTAGAATTGGCCTAATCTTTCAAGAATGCATGATGGATCGCACAATCTTAAGCACTGATAAGACCTGCAGTAAAATTAGCCATAAGATAAAGGTTTCATTCATTTTTTTAATTGTTTATTTATTTCCAGCTATCAAACTTCTACAGCATAACATAGGACTTCCCCATAGATTTCCTTATAAAGTTAACATTTGCCATAGTTGCCACGTTAGGGTGGTCAACCACAGTTATTATTATTGTCAGTTGTCACCAGGAAAATGCTGTCCATCTACTACTTTATTTCTCTTTGCCGCCTTTTTCGACACCCACGGACCTTATCTACCATCCATTGGTTGTCAGCTTAGTGAGCAATATGGGCTTACTGATGAAGGAATATGCAAAGAAAGAATCTCAGGTAATTTTACCACTTTTTTATTAAGTCACTTTCTTGTTTCTGTCTATCTATTCGTCTGTCGTTCAGAGTGGAATCGTGCAACTCAAACTTCGAGCACCTCCCGATGAACTTAATATTTTAAACATAGCTCAAAACTGGAATATAGGAGTATGAAAAAGTGGTATATTATTTTTTATTACAAAATTTAAAAAAAATCACTTGTTTAATATGAGTAAAAAAATGTAAAATAAAAAAAATCATCGTTGATTTAATACATCAAAGAAACAAAATATTTCAAAACAATTCATTTATTAATTTCGCTTACATATTAAACGCACAAACTAATTAAGCAATGAATTTCAGCCAGATCAAATTTTCTTCATAATTAAGAAATTGGAGAATGGAGTAGGTCTGAGTAATAAGAGTTTTATGAAGAACAAAAGGATCCTTTGACTGTACTTAAATAAGTAAATTCTCTAATACAAAACAATTTCGTGTTGGGTGGTAGATTCACATTGTGTGATTAATATGAAAGAATAATTTTTAATCCCCTTATTAGGTAAACGTTTTTTTTTAATAATTTAAGTAGTACTAATAACGTATTTGACTATTTTGTGCTTATTTAACACATTTGACTAAAATTACAACATTTTTTCGTGGTAGCGCCACGCTGCAGCTATGTGATAGTAACACGAATGGATCAGCTCAACCGGGGAAAGAAAACGCTCTCAAGCATACCAGCGTAAAATAGCTGCCTAATGCTGTATAATCCTGTGTTTCATATGGTGAGTGTAGAGAACAGGAGATCCTTTTATTGGAATCGGCAAGCATTCCATCTAAGTCCTCATGAGTAACAACGCATGTCAATGGGCCCCAGCATCTACTTACTATCAGGTGAACTATGCGTTCGTTTGTCTCCCTTATTATAAAAAATAATTAAATAATAGCATTTAGTAATTAGACGCAATAACTTAGAAATTTCTCATTCACTTGTCTAAATCCGAAAAGGAAATATTCATTAGTCAGGTATTCAAAGATATCCTCTTGTATTTTTACAACTCGACAACGTCCTTTGTATTAAGTGGGTGTTTAATTAGTGAATAATGATTCTCTCGATGTATCTGTCAAATTAATAAGCATCTTACTATATGGAGGTACTAGGGGAATAAACTATTTTTCAGCTCAAGCGCCTACTTTATCTGCACAATGCAACCAAATGTTCGGTGGGCGAGACTCCGGTGACCGAGTGATGGGTAAAATTCATACAAAGAAAAAAAAGGTTAGCCCAACTTTTACAGACTAGTCACTAGTATCTGCGTTACTGGTGACAGGATATATTATGCTCCTTAACAAACTGTCTGAAATCAAAAGAATCGTCCAAGTAATGCGCGTCTTTTTTTACCACGTTTTTATTAAGTCACTTTTATGTTTGTTTGTTTATCGTTCCGGGTGGAATCTTCTAACTCAAATTTCGAGCACTTCCCGGTGAGCTGGAGACTTGAAAACTTTGAACATAGCTCAGAATTGGACAATAATGTAGGAATTAAAAACGTGGCATATTTTTTGGAACGAAGTTCCTTATCGGACGGTACGAATTTGATGGATCCCCATCCAGGCCCCCATACAGCTAGGCGAGAAAAAGTGTAAAATTTTTCCGTCACGACCCCTTCTGACGTAGTGTAGACGGCCTTGGCGATTACAAGGAAACGAGATGGAATAATATCTATCTCCCTCGCACTTTTTCTTAACTTGTCATGAAAGAAATATTATTTTATTTTAATTGACGCTTCATTTTAATAGACGCTAGTAATTCACTTGTTTGTATTTGTTAATCAATAATATAATAAATACGCTTATCAATAATTATATATTACGTAAGGAACTTCGTTCCAACCGAGTGTTCCACAACACTCACGCATGTTTATTTTTTTGTACAAAATAAAAATAAAAATTTAAAGTGTCTGATGTAGTCTATGGACACATACAGCCAATTTCAAACACTTGTTTGAAATTATAAATTGGTATCTATCTACCTCCGAGGACTAAGATGGAATGCCTCACAGCGTGTTATTATACTATCTCTTATAACTTTCATATGGGAACACAGTAGTGCAGGCACTGATATTAGTACTCAAATAGTTTTTTAATATAAAGTAAAGGTGACAAACGAGCACACAGTCCACCTGATGGTAAGTGGATGCTGTGGCCTATAGACATCTACATTTATCCTCAATTAAAAATCAAAATGCAGATGCGTTGTCACCTGTGAGGACTAAGATGGAATGCCTCGTTTCCAGTGAAAAGTGTCTCTTGTACTCTACATTCACGTTATGAAACACAGCAGCTGGTATTCTGTGAGAGCGTGATCCTACTCCGATCGAGCCAGCACATTCGTGCTACAACCATAATATAGCAGCAGAATGGCTCTATCACGTCGATCTCTACCTATACAATGCTTTTATTTATAAAATACCCTAAATATATAATATACCATTAATAATATGCATTCAATGTCTAGAGGGCTACCTCTAGGCACTGATTGCATATTATTATTAATGGTATATTCACGGGATTTTTAATGGTCTTGTTTTCTGAAAAAAGTTATATATATACGTTTGAATACTGATTTTGATAACAAACTTTACGGGTACCACAGAGTTTTTGTTACATGTTGTATATTAATCCATTTATATTATTATTAAGTGATTCAGACTTTTTATGTAGGAACTTACTTGCCGTTATAAATGCAACTAAATTGTCCTTTCCGGTAGGTGACGCGACGAGTTTTACTCCGAATTCAATCCAGATTTTTATAGTGTAAATATGTTTATTAATGTCTCGACCATTACCCATCGGTTACGATTTTGCGATTTCCTTTATTAGCACTAAACTAATTATAATTGATATAATTATATTGTGAATACGAATCATTTTGGTAAACATATAATTTGCTAACAACTTGACTACAACGCCACCTGTCGGATCCTAGCCTATCTAAGAACTATTGTCTCGACATAACAAAATATGTGTATTGTGTAAATATGACTTCAACCGGTTTAGTCGTTCAGAAGTTACGCGATCACTAACAGACATACTAACAATTATTTATTATATAAAAATATATCACACATTAGATCATAAGACTTCCTGCTAAATGTTACTTTTAAAAGAAAAGTTAAAGTTAAACGCTATAAGGATATTGATACTGACGGAATTTTTAATATAATAGAATAATTTTTTATTCAATATTGATTATTACATAATTCTTATTGAAAGTCATTTTTTGTTTACCACTGGTTCGGAAAATACCTCTGTCCTGGGAAGAACCAGCAAGAAACCCAGCGGGACTTTTTTTTCAAACATATTTCACTTAACAATAATTTCATTTATACAATTTTTAAATGATTTTTAATAGAACCAGCATGGTGGCGATCACCTTATTCCCAGGGGTTATTTTCATTCATGTATTCCTTGATATTATAATAACCCTTTTTGTACAGTTTTCTTTAATAAAACTTTTAAACTTGTTTATTGACAAACTTTGAATATGTTCTGGGATTTTGTTGTAATAGCGTATACATTGCCCCATAAATGAATTACTGATTCTGTGGAGTCTAGTAACTGGCATTACAAGCTTATGTTTGTTCCTAGTATTTAAAGTATGCACATCTTTATTATTATTAAAGCTATTTATGTTTTTATGCACATACATTACATTCTCATAAATATATTGCGATGCCAAAGTTAATATGTTTATTTCTTTAAATTTTTGTCTGAGAGACTCTTTACAATTTAGGTTATAAATCGCCCGAACGGCTCTCTTTTGCAAAAAAAATATAGCTTCAATATCAGTCGCATTACCCCATAGCAAAATTCCATAAGACATTACGCTACGAAAGTAACTAAAATACACTAATCTAGCTGTCTCAACATCTGTGAGACTTCTAATCTTTCTTACAGCATATGCTGCAGAACTAAGTCTGCTTGCTAATTTAGATATATGGGGGCCCCATTGAAGTTTCGCGTCAATAGTAATACCGAGAAAAACAGTGGTATCCACAAGACTCAACTCCACCCCATTTAAGCACATTGGTATTCGAATGTTTACATTAGGTATTGTAAATTTAATACATTTTGTCTTATTGCCGTTTAAGAGCATATTGTTGGCGTTAAACCAATGTACTTATTTCGATAGAGCATTATTTACATCGTCATAATTAATTGCCGTTTGAGTTTGAATATTAAAGAGGTATCGTCAGCAAATAATACTATATCGTGATTGTCCCCTACAAGATAAGGTAAGTCATTAATATAGATTAAAAACAGGAATGGGCCAAGAATCGAGCCCTGAGGAACGCCCATTGATACTACCGATCCGAAGGAACCTTTACCATTAATCACAACTTTTTGAGTTCTGTTACTTAAATATGAAGTAATAAGTCTAAGTGCCAAATTTTTTACACCGTAATGTTGTAGTTTCCTAATTAATGTTTCATGATGAACACAATCGAAAGCCTTGGAAAGATCACAGAAAACACCTAAGGCATCCTGTGAACTCTCCCAGGCATTAAAAATATATTTCATAAGCTCAACACCAGCGTCAGACGTCGAGCGACCCCTTGTAAAACCAAATTGGTTTTTATGAAGTAATTTATTTGTATTAAAAAAAATTACAATTGATCCAAAATTATTTTTTCAAAAATTTTACTGAGAGAGGCTACAGAATAGGTCTAAAATTAGCGGGGTCCAATGTACTACCGGATTTAAATAAAGGTATTACTTTACTATACTTCATTAAATCAGGAAACACACCAGAATCGATACAAGTATTAAAAATAATAGCAAGATGAGGTGTAATTAAATCTATTATGGACGCAATAACTGTCACGGAAATCCCCCACAAATCTGCGGTTTTCTTTACATCAATGGTTTTGAAGTATTTTACAATATCTTGCGGTAATACTTTTTCAAATCTAAATTCTTTTAAACAGATGTTAACATTCTGTTTGAGTAATGACTCGGCGACAGTTGGAGAAGTATTCAAAGACTCTGTTGTCAAAATAGGAATATCAGTTAAATATTTCTCAAACACCGCTGCGACTTCTTGATTTGATTTAGTCAATTCATTGTTAATTTTTAATTGATAGTTTGAGTTACGAGGTTTTTCTTTACCGGTTTCGCTGTTAATTATACTCCACGTCATTTTAATTTTATTCTTAGCCGTCTTAATTTTGTTGCTAATATGTAACGATTTGGCTGTGGAGCAAACTTTTTTATATATTTTAGAATAATTTTTGACATATTCTTTAAAAGCATCAGAAGAATTATATGATCTTTCATGGTAAAGGTCATATAACCTTCGTCTGCTTTTATGAATTCCCACTGTCGCCCACTCATTAAATGCCTTGCGACTGGTTCTGGTGAATGTTTTAGAAGTAAATGTTTTTTTAAATTCATTGCTTATAAGGGTAAATAATTCTCCATATAAAAAGTCTGCATTGTTCTTATAAGAAAGCGATGGAAGGTTTTTTACCATATTACTTCTAAATCTCTCCAGGCGTTTTGCATTAATAGGAACAAACACAATTTTCTCAATTTCCTGTTTTTTGTGCATATAAGGTAATGAAACCAGTTGTCCACAGTGATCTGAACTAAGTTTTTGAATTATTGACTTGTTGATTGGTACAACACCTGTAAAAATATTATCAATACAAGTTGCACTACACCCTGCAATACGTGTAGCTTCAAAGAATAAATTATCAAGATTATAGGATTTGAACAAAGAGCAAAATTTAATACTGATGGAAGAAGTTTCCAGGAGATTGATATTAAAGTATCCACACACTACAAGAGATTTATTCTGTTTATTAAGCTTAACTAAAGCTTCTTCCATAATTTTTTCAAAGGTGTCATAATTTGAACATGGGGGTCTGTAAACACTGACAACAATAAGGTGCTCAAGCTCAACACATGCCATTTCTACAGTACGCTCAACAGAGAGGCTCACAATGTCTTTACGTTCTTTACATGATAATGTAAGATAAACACAATTAAAATTATTAATGCTTAGCAATGAGAGCATCAGCGCTAAGGGCCGCGGGTTCGAATCCCGTACCAAACAACTATTCCTATGGCCTAAAAATAAATGTTCCGGGTCTGGATGTCTGACCTTGTGAATTTTTTGTATTTTAACTGTCCCCATGATACAGGAGAAAATCCTAGTGTGGTATCTCCACACACGTTTAAAAAGAGAAAGTAGAAAAATTTAATAATTAATAAATATCATAAGAACTGGTAAAATTTAAATCACTCTATCTAAATAATCCATATTGAAATTACAATCAAATATCAACAGTTTAAAATATTACAATGTAACACAGTTTCAAGGCGTCTAATCTTAAAAACGATAATACAAAAATCTTTTTCGAAATATAAATGTCGACGACTAGGGGGCAAATCAGAGGCGTGAAGGCCAAAGCAGAGGCCATTTTGCGAAGAAACCAAGTGTTTGCTCATTTTAATATCTCTAACTTTCCCCGTCCATGGCGTCATTAAGCGACGCGTAAAGAACGCGCCAGATAAAACTAGGGCAGCAGGGATCTGCCTTAAAATCTCTTCAGTCCATTGTTATATTTTTTTCTTACCCCAGCGGATTTTTTCCTTTATATACATTTAAATAATTCGCTCGGACGTTTTTTTATGCAAAAAGATCGCAGATCTATTTGACATTGATTGGAGCACAATCTGTCGAAGCGAGATTCTTTTCATATTTCTACAAATATTAGCGATAACACTTTGGATATTATCTTCTTTTTAAACGTTGTTCTGAAATAAATTTCATTTACAATATTTAATTTTAGGAATATCAATTTATACATAATTTTTTTTATGAATTTCCTTAATTTCTGTTATCTTAAATTCTAGCTACAACAACTCTTAATATTTATCCTTTTACTGTTAGAGAGGCGCGTAATATCTCAGACATAAAGGGTAGCAAATATACAAAAACATTTTAATTCTTAACTGATAATAGATGTCGGTATTTATGGGCCACATTAACCTCGTCATCTGGATTGTGCGCTCGTTTGTCACCCTTGCGTCAGAAAACTTAATATTCCTTAAAAACAACGGCCTATGGACTTAGTTATTCAACTACATTCCTACTAAGTTGTGAGACTCGGATTATAATAACAATTTTAAAAAATCAAGAAAAAACACATTGTTATCGGATGTTAAAAGTACATAGTGACTATCACCGAGTTTCGGGTTCACCTTGATGTCAACATTGCATCAAATGCTCCGCTTGTCTTGTAGTGTTGTTGTCGCATAAGCGGTGTAGCGAAGTTATTGGCGTGTATAGATTTCGCAGGGTTATATTCATTCATATATTTCATTTTATATTCAGGTTATATCTTATATCTCTTATGCACTAAATAACCGATAATTTTCAATCATCAGTGATCACGATAGACACAAAAACATAAGTTTCATATCTGTTAAAAACTACTGAAAAAAACTGAAGGACCTTATTATTAATTCTACTTTACTTCTCAATTGTTCTTTCTTTAAGAAACAGATTATATTTTCGAAGTAAGTAAGAAGTAAGTTCTTTGCAGCAAAAACACAATAACCCGTGCATCGTGCGCACAATAAGTTTTTCAATTAACCCTGATAAAAAAACTTTTGTAAAATTGCGGTACGTGTGTGTACACAGTAAGGGAGTTTTTGCTCATAAATCAGGAAACGTCAAACCGCGGTGGAGTTGCCGATATAAATTACCAAGAACGGGCAGCCACAGATACTGTTGCAGCTTGATTTACTGCAAAAATTCAGAAAATTTTAACAAAAAAAATCATAATATATAAATGAAGCAGTGAACATCAGTTCTCAGTTAAGTTCAGGTTAAAAAAGTTCATAAAGTCCGAATTTTAAAAATTGTTTTAATCGCTGCTGAATTTTCATCAATAGATTATAATAGTAAGCACCTATTTATTAGTCCATACTGAAAAACAAATTATAAATGATCACGATAAGATTGATTAAAGTAGACGCCTAACACAATCTGTTACCTGAATACTTACTGAAAGTCACTTTTATGTTTAATTACCACAATATTAATAATTAACAAAATTTTATGCGTTATTAACATTGTATTCATATATATATATATATATATATATATATGCCGTGTAGTGGCGGTCAAGAATATCCACTACCCCATATCCTCCCGTGGGTGTCGTAAAAGGCGACAAAGGGAAAAAGGCGGGAGATGGGCAGCAGCATCTTCCTGATAATAGCCAAAATTACAATAAAAAAACTGCGGTTGCCAACCCGCTCGCCAAGCGTGGCAACTATGGCAATATACCCCCCATGATGAAAGTTACGAAGAGACGGCCCCCAGTCCCCGGCGGCCCCGCTATTCCTGGCTACTCTGGCGACCATGGTAACGGCGGGGCAGGGGGTGCTAAGAATCTCCGGTGGAGGTTCGATTGCCACCTACGACGACTCGACCTGGCAACGTACAACGCACGCACCCTGAGGACTGACGAGAAGATCGTGGAGCTGGAAGAAGAGATAGACAAGTTGCGCTGGCATATTATAGGATTATCCGAAGTCCGAAGAGAGGGGGAGGACACGGTAATCCTCGAATCCGGCAACTTGCTCTATCACCGGGAGGGCGACCATCTGTCCCAAGGAGGTGTCGGATTTATCGTCCACAAGTCTCTCGTTAACAACGTTGTAAAGATCGGGAGTGTGTCGTCGAGGGTTGCGTACCTTATACTCAGAATCACCAAACGGTATTCGCTGAAGGTCATACAGGTTTACGCACCAACCTCGGCACACCCCGATGAGGAAGTGGAGGAAATGTATGAGGATATCTCTAGAGCCATGCATTCCTCCAAAACCCAATATACGGTGTTAATGGGAGACTTCAATGCAAAACTAGGCACAAGAGAGAACGGTGAGCTGAAAGTAGGGAAATTTGGAATAGGGCAACGGAATCCAAGGGGCCAGCAGCTGGCCGACTTCATGGAGAAAGAGGGACTCTTTATGATGAACTCTGTCTTCAAGAAGCGGCCCCACAGGAAGTGGACCTGGTCGAGCCCCGACGGTTCGACAAAAAATGAGATTGACTTCATTATGACGACCAGACGACAACTGTTCAGTGATGTCTCAGTGATCGCGAGGGTGAAAACCGGCAGCGATCACCGAATGGTTAGAGGCACACTGAACCTAAATGTTAAGTTGGAGAGGTCTCGTCTGATGAAGTCAACGCTCCGTCCCCCTCGTGCTCTAATCCAAAGTCCCGAAACCTTTCAGCTCGAGTTACAAAACCGTTTCCAGTGCCTAGAAGACTGCAATGAAGTGGACGATATAAATGATAAGCTCGTGGAAACTGTCCATGCGGTCAGAGCTAAGTTCTGCAAGACCCGCCGCAGAAGAACACAAAAACTCTCCGATCACACTCTTAATCTCATGGCTGTTAGACGGGAGATGAGGCTACATTCTTCAACAGATTTGACAGCATACAGGCAACTAAACAGACAGATCTCCAAATGCATACGGCGAGACTTACGCAACTTCAATACAGCTCGTATTGAAGAAGTGATCGAGCGGAACCAAGGCTCCAAAGTCTTTACCAGAGATCTGTGTGCCAGAAAGAGCCAACTGTCAAAGCTGAAGACCGAATGGGGCAGCATCGTTTCCGGGGCACCTGAGATTTTGAGTGAGATTGAGAGGTTCTATGGGCAGCTGTACACGTCATCGTTGGAGCCACACGCAAGTGTGAGTAACGATGCAAGAGCGAGTCTTATTCGACACTATTCCGAAGATATCCCGGACGTCAGTCTGAGCGAGATTAGAATGGCTCTCCAGCACCTTAAAAACGGCAAGGCCCCAGGCGAGGATGGAATTACAGCGGAGCTTCTGAAAGCGGCTGGAAGACCGGTACTTGAAGTCCTTCAGAAGCTCTTTAATTCCGTCCTCCATGGTGGCATTACACCGGAGGCGTGGAGCAGAAGTGCGGTGGTCTTGTTCTTCAAGAGAGCGTTCTCACCTTTCTTGAAGAACTACAGACCGATTTCCCTTCTGAGCCGCGTCTACGTGCTGTTTTCGAGAGTCATTACGAATCGTCTCGCGCGCAGACTTGACGACTTCCAGCCTCCCGAACAAGCCGGTTTCCGTAAGGGCTTTAGCACCATAGACCACATACATACCCTACGGCAAATTGTTCAGAAGTCCGAAGAGTACAATTTGCCACTATGTCTGGCGTATGTGGACTATGAGAAAGCCTTTGATTCCGTCGAAATTTGGGCGGTGCTGCAGTTCCTTCAGCGGTGCCAAGTTGACTGTCGGTATATCAAAGTGCTGAAGTGTTTGTACAGTAGAGCTACGATGGCTATCCGAGTACAGAACCAGAGTACGAAACCTATCCAATTGCAGAGAGGTGTAAGACAAGGTGACGTTATATCCCCGAAACTCTTCACCGCTGCATTGGAAGACGTTTTCAAGCTTCTGGACTGGAAAGGATACGGTATTAACATCAATGGCGAGTACATCACTCACCTTCGATTTGCCGACGATATAGTCCTTATGGCAGAATCGCTGGAGGAACTAAGCACTATGCTCAATGACCTCAATAGTGTCTCCCAACGGATAGGTCTTAAGATGAACATGGACAAAACAAAGATTATGTTTAATGTCCATGTCACACCTATGCCGGTAGTTGTTGGGAGCACTAAGCTCGAAGTTGTTGACGAGTATGTTTACCTGGGACAAATAGTCCGACTAGGTAAGTCCAACTTCGACGGAGAGGTCAGTCGACGGATTCAACTCGGCTGGGCAGCGTTCGGGAAGCTACGACACATCTTCTCGTCAGAAATACCTCAAAACCTTAAAACAAAATTGTACAACCAGTGCGTGTTGCCAGTGATGACTTAAGGAACTGAGACGTGGTCCTTCACTGCTGCCGTATGAGGAAGCTCAAGGTCGCTCAGCGAGCTATGGAGAGGGCTATGATCGGAGTTTCTCTGCGTGATAAACTTAGGAATGAGGATATCCGCAGTAGAACCAGAGTAACCGACATAGCTCAACGGATTAGTAAGCTGAAGTGGCAGTGGGCCGGCCATATAGCTCGAAGAACCGACAACCGATGGGGAAGAAAGGTTCTCGAGTGGCGGCCTCGTACCGGTAGGCGAAGTGTAGGGCGTCCCCCCACAAGATGGAGTGACGACCTGGTAAGACATGCAGGAAGTCGATGGATGCAGGTGGCTCAGGACCGTGCTATGTGGCATTCTTTGGGGGAGGCCTATGTTCTGCCTGGCCAGCTAATATATATATATATATATATATATATATATATATATATATATATATATATATATATATATATATATATATATTAAGGTCGACACGAAATAATAGACAAATCAAAATGTATTTATTAAAGCCGTGAAGTATCTTAGCAGTGAGAGGGAGAGTATGTATAAAATTAGCTGCTCACTCTGCAAATACCCAAACTAGTAAGACATCCGATTGGATTTGCGAAAGGTGTAAAAGTCGAAAACTCGTAACAATTTTCGCCGTGAGCCATAAAATAGTTTTACGAGCTTGAAACCCAGTTACGTTTTACAAACGTTTCGCGTTATGCGATGAAAGCGGAAAATAAGGAGCCGAGCTCACGCTGCATTGCGTCAACTTAGTAAAACTTGAAAAAGCCACTTACATATTTTATATTAGGTACACTCTGACTTTTTTGCTCTGACGTTGAGGGTTGAGCTGACTTAACCGCTTAAGTTAGTTTGCATTAAAACTTATTCGCATTTTTATTATCTATCCTTAAAGCTTTTTAATATAGTAGTAAAAGAGTAAAACTATTACTAAGTTTAATACTAAAAGGGTGTTTAATATATTCTGAGACTATTTATTATCCAATTTAAAAGTAACCGTAAAAAATTATATCTTTTTTATACAATTAATTTGACAAACAAGCACACAGTTCGCCCGACGGTAAGAGGATGATATATCTCATAGATCTATCTTCGATTCAAAATCAGAAGTCAGATTCGTTACAGCTCTTGAGGACGCTCTTGGATTCCTACTAGTTTAAAGGGTATTCGCGGTTATCGTCAATCACCAAACGAAACACAACAGCATTGCACTGTTATTTTACGCCCTAATTATGAGAGCGTGGTTCTTTCCGGACGAAGTCGACCTCTTTGTGGTTCAGTCGTAATGTCTCTTCCACTTATAAAAATCTTATATATAACAACTCGAAGAAACCCTGTCTGATGCAAAAGATCATACTAATAAGTTTGCAAAATATAAAAAGGAAACATAACCGAATCGGACCCTCACGGGTTGAGTTTTCACACGTTATTCGAGTCTTTACATATTATTAATTATATATTATAATTTTTATTCCTAAAGTTGTGTTATTGTAAACTAATTATTAATTTTTTGAGGCCAAAAATCAAGTATCTTTTTCTTGATATAAAGTAATTTATCACTTTTTTCTTTGCATTCGTCTTAGTTCTCACGCTTGGCAGGCGGCTTGGCGACGTACGGATTTTAATTCAAAAGACGCTACTAAATCAAAACATTTATTTTATCTATAGCATCATATGCCATCTACAGGTTGCGATAATGTGGATACGTTATAAAACTTGTTGTACCACTGACTTACTTCTTTATTTAAGAAACAGGAAAATTCTTATGCCCCACCTAATAATTTTCGAATTAAATCACTATGCACGTGTAGTCACTACCCTGCGCTATGGAGTCGTCAACTGCCAGATATGTGAAAGTAATTCCAAAGCTCGCTCGAATATTTCTTTATTATTCTAAAAAAATAAAATAAAAGAATAAAAGAAATTTTCTCTCTAAAATAGTTCACATTTTAAGAAAAAGTCAATTTACATGGTCTGTTTTTAAAAACTTGTTTCACATATAATACTATTGTTGCCTTTTAATTTATATTTTGTGGTAACTAAGTGGAGGAAGCGAGAGAGGTGTGTCAGGATCGTGCCAAATGGAATTCCATAGTCTCTGCCTACCCCTCTGGGTGACAGGCGTGAGTGTTTATGTTTATGTTATGTTATGTAACTAAGTATAAGATATGCCTTAAAACTTGAGAATGAGATTGTACAACCAGTCCGTATTGCCAGTGAGGCCGTTAAGGACGCTCAAGGTAGCTCAGCGAGCTACGGAGAGGCCTATCCTCGGGGTTTTTCTGCGTGATAAACTTAGAAATGAGGATACCGCAGTGGGACCAGAGTTACCGACATAGCCCAACAGATTAGTAAGCAGAAGTGGCAATGGGCCGGCCATAAAACAGCAGTTTAATACCTACTGCCAATTTCGTTTGGTGCTTGTAGAGAACTGGTCGCCCTTTTTACTGGTAACGGGGCATTCTATGTTAGTCCTCAGGGGTGACAACGCATCTAAATTTTGGTTCTTAATCAAGTTATGATGACATAGAATCCACTCTCCATCAGATGGACTGTGTACTCATTAATATAAAAAAAATCAAGCAGTGGACTTTGCTTGATGAAGAAAAAAGAAGCGGTTTGTCGTTTAGACAAAACCTATTTTATTACTAAAATAAAAATACTAATGATTTATTCATTGATTCATACAGTTTGGCAGAGGGTATTTGTTCTATGAAGTGCAATTTATGCGCGTAGGTAATCACGTACGTAATTAATTTTGTATAATCGTGTACACAAATATATATTTACAATCAATGTAAATATTAATTGTGACTGTATTGATGTAGGTTTTTTTTTTAAATTAAACCAATCAACTACTACAATGTGTACTATTATAGTCTCACTGTCTATGACTGTTACGAATGATTATTAGCTGACTGCAAACTGACTGTAAAGCATTTTAGCTGGTATATATGAGTGTAGCTCAAAGAACCGACAACCGATGGGGAAAAAAGGTTCTCTAGTGGCAGCCTCGTACTAGTAGGCGATGTGTAGGGCGTCTCCCCACTAGATGGAGTGATCACCTGGTGAGAAATGCATAAAGTCGATGGTTGCGGGTGGCTCAGGACCGTGCTGTGTTGCATTCTTTGGGGTTGCAGTTCAGCAGTGGACTTCTGAAGAGCTGTAATGAATAAATGAATGAATGTATGACTATATCCGTTTTTATGTCCACCTGTAACTTCAAAACTGGTTGTTATATTTTAACTTATGATATCACAATCAATTTGTCAGAATTGTACGTTATAATATGACGTCATTGATAAATAAATATGGCGGACCTAAACGGTCAAATTCTGTGGTAAAAATATAATCAGTAAATATTTTATCCCGTATAAAACCACATATAAAGTAATCTGAGTACATACAATCAATATAGTATCAATACAGTCAATCGACGGATTCAACTCGGTTGGGCAGCGTTCGGAAGCTACGACACATCTTCTCGTCAGACATACCTCAAGACCTTAAAACGAGATTGTACAACCAGTGCGTGTTGCCAGTGATGACTTACGGAACTGAGAAGTCGTCCTTCACTGCTGGCCGTATGAGGAAGCTCAAGGTCGCTCGGCGAGCTATGGAGAGGGCTATGCTCGGAGTTTCTCTGCGTGATAAACTTAGGAATGAGTATATCCGCAGTAGAACCAGAGTAACCGACATAGCCCAACGGATTAGTAAGCTGAAGTGGCAGTGGGCCGGCCATATAGCTCGAAGAACCGACAACCGATGGGGAAGAAAGTTTCTTGAGTGGCAGTCTCGTACCGGTAGGCGAAGTGTAGGGCGACCCCCCACGAGATGGAGTGACGACCTGGTAAGACATGCAGGAAGTCGATGGATGCAGGTGGCTCAGGACCGTGCTTTGTGGCATTCCTTGGGGGAGGCCTATGTTCAGCAGTGGACTTGTGAAGGGCTGTTGTGATGATGATGATGATGAGTACATACAATTATTTTTTTATATTACCTTAGATAAACGAGTTCTTTATTTTAGAGTTCAATACCAAAAGAGTTAAACGGAGCCCTATTGTTGACACTCTGCTGTCTGTCTATGTGTCTATTATACGTCCGTCTGTCCGTCCAAATGTCACGGATCCATAGCTAGTAGACGGAATCAGTTCCACGAAAGTTGTCAGTTTTAGACCATTTAATTGTATCTTAACAATTAGAGATTTGTAATTTTGTATATTGCACACCATAATAATTAAAACAACAAAAAACATGGCTTGTAACTGGAGTTTGTAAACTGTGACTAAAACCAATGTACATTTTTATGGAGTCTTTTCTTTCACGGTATGAAGCGACGTCTAGCTGGAAAACGATATATTTAATAAGTTATAATATGTACCGAACTGTGTAATATGTACATAATGCTTGTATTAAATAACGATGCTTGTTAGTGATATTGTGATGCAACAACTAGTTATGTGATTACAAATAAACGTCACGTTATATGTATGTAGGACACAAGTAATTTAATTAATAATGACTGCTAAATATTGACAAACCAGAACTAATTACGACGTTAAAACCGTAACACGTTATTGACTGAATACGCTAATGCGTTCTGAATTTGAAAATACTCGTCCGTCACCTGTCAGCAATGCGCTTTACGTTATTTCTAATGCATTAAGTAATGGATACGTTCAAGAAACGCTAATATTCTTACACTACCACTGTACGGTATTACCTAATACGGCAATGTAAGAATATCCACTATCACATATCATCCCATGGGTGTCGTAAGAGGTGACAGAGGGTAACAAATCAAGAGATGGCCAGCAGCGTCTTCCTAATAACGAATAAAAATAAAAATAAACTGCGGTTGTCAACCTGTTAGTGAAGCGTGGCATCTATAGCAAATAGTTTTATTTTTATTAATTTGTTTATTTACACGCATACAACATACACAATCATCACAGGGTGACCACCATAATTCGACAGTGTAACCAACTCACTAAGCGTACATGAAAACAAATCAGTTCGCTCCGACATGGTGTTAATCAAAAGCAGCGCGCCCGAGAACCGTGCTTGCTACATTTATAAGTTAATAGGGCTGACCCCTATGATGCAATCTATGGGAGGCCTATGGGCGGTGGACATTAATTTAAGGTAGTCCTACCGATACCGTTACCTTACATTAGTGTCATCATCATACCTTACACGATTACCAATTTATTCTCACAATGTCAATCTTACAGGTGTTATACACACACGGCTGATTGACGTATGTTTTTTTTTTGAATGAAAAAGGAGACAAACGAGCATACGGATCATCCGATGGTAAGTGATCACCGCCACCCATGAACATGTGCAACACTGGAGGAATTAATTGCGAATGCGTTTCCGGCCTTTGTTTGTATGTAGCTTTAGTGGCTGATCGCAAAGCGTCCATCCAGAAATATTGCAAATTTTCACTGATATATCTATCCAGCAGCGTGGTGAGGCAAGTAATAATAACAATAATAATGTTTTTGTATCATAAAGCTTTTTAAAAATTTTATAAGATTGTGAGCGTCTTTAAAGTGCCTCAATGCACTTGTGTCAGATGCTCATGGTCTTCGATAGACATATAAAACATTTTAAACAAATAAACAAAAATAACAAAAGTACTCTAAGTTTTATGTAAAGGAGCCATGCTGAAATGTAATATGCAACACGAATGGGTCGGCTCAACCGGAGAAAGATACTAGTAGCATAAACCAAAAACCCTTTTGGCTGGTAAAGAGGCACTCCATTTTCAATCTCAGAGACGGTGTAGATGTTTATGTACCAGAGCGTCTACTTAGCGCTGGATGGACAGCGAGCTCATCTGTCATCCATACTGGTTTTAAAATATGTCTTTTATAATTCTGCCGACTTCCAATAAGGAGACGGTACTCAATTCGACTGTATGTTTTTTTATCTGTGTTACCTCATAACTTTGTATTGGGTGAATCGACTTCGATGATTCTTTTTTTATATGAAAGCTGATAGTTCTCGTGTGGTTTCATATGAATTTGATCAAGGTCAGACTAATAGTTTTTGAGTTATTCTTAAATAACTAATATTGAAGTCGGCTGTACAAAATGTTCAATTTTATATTCTGACAAAACGTTCTAATATTTAACTTAATACAAATGTTACAAGTATAAAAACTCTATTTTTTGAGCTATTCAAATCACATCATCGTAATTCTCTTCCTAAAATGCTCTAAGAAGCACCAAATAGGCTATATTCGTTAAACGGTAAAACGTTTAAGCAGAGGAAGGAAGAATAATGACGATCGACGTTATTGATATAGCTAATAAAATAAGCGACTTTTCTTGACATAAATTGTATTTTTTACAATAAACTATACAACTGTTTTTCTTTGAACTTTATAAAAATTATTGGCAATATATTATCGGTCTGTATTGAACTTGTGAGGAGTTGCGATGATGATGATAATGATGACGATGATAACATTTATTTAAACGTTGCTTAGTTTTGTTCCTAAAACTTCTTTTAACTGTTATTTATTCTGTGCTAAAACAAAATAACGTTTCATAATGTATCAGATATCCGTGGATTCGAAACACGCAAAGAACAAGTGTTTGTATGACCTGCAAATAATTGTTCTGCGTATGGGAATTTTTCTTTTGTTTCCTATATCGTGGATGTTTGTCCATATGCTAGTCGTGTATATAGAACGCCTCCAGTGAGAAATTCCTAGTGTGAGAGCGTTGCACTTAATAAACAAACAAATAAAAGTGTAGCCAAAGGGGATGTAATTTCTGTTCTAAACGCCAACCTCACCTTTGCGCTGAACATTTACCCAACTAGCAACAAAAAAAATGATGACTCCAAATCTCTCGAACTGATAAATGGGCAGCAATAGCACTAGTACGAGGGTGTGGGTCTGCGCTCTCCAACTCACCTGCCTTGCTGGTTTCTACCAGTGTCAGAGTGTTATACTTAGAGCCATGAAACTCCATTCTAATGGCAATACTATTACTCGTGAAACGGATTTTTCAAAAAGCACACCAATATTTATGTTACCGACTATATGAAACATTCCTGTTTTTGCAGATGGCGATCAGTGACGGAACCGTTGCATGACAGTGGCAGATAACGTGCGACGAATCCAGCTGCCGTTTCTATTTTCGTTGCGAATACATATTTTTTTCCACACCGACCTTGACTAACTCGTTCGGAATAATTCAATGAATAATAATCTAATTTTTTTTAAATTTTCATTTATAGTTGAAAAACGCGTACATACGCTATTTTAAATTAAGAACAATTGTAAAGTCACTTTTTTTCATTTTTTGTTTATTTAATTAATTTAAAGATACCTCGTTGGTCTAGTGATCGTAAGCGCGACTGCTGGTCATGAGATCTGAGGTTTGACTCCCGGGTAGGGGGCAAAATCAGAGATTGGGGTATTCTGTCAAGAAATTCTAGACTAGTAGTAGCAGTCCGAAATCAGAAAGTTGGCGGAGTTTCATACCCGTGCCTCGGAAAATACGTAAATCCGTCGTGTCGGATTTCCGTCTATGAGAGTGAAGGAAGAGAGAGTGTACCTGTGTTAGCGCACACACTCGTGTGTCCTGTTTTTCATAGATGACTAATCTCCGTTGAGATCGGCCGTCGTGACCGAAATTCGGTGTGGAGGATATTACTAGGCCCTAAAATAGGGAATAGACTAAAGGCGCTAACTCTAGAAGCGCTAAATTGGAACTGTTGCCACTTCAACATTGCATCGTCTCAACATACGATGGAACGCCGTGAATCATCGCACCACAACGAGTGTAATACCACGGATTTTCATTTTAACTTAGGCCACCGCAGCGGTACCGATCAGGCACCGCGCTGTCGTTGTAATGTAACGTGTGGCCTTGCACTAAGAAAACCCAAGAACAATGTGCTAAGCCAATCTTGTAAGCCTCAAGCACAGACGCAGAGTAGACAGTCTCTTGGTATTCTATGGATGCATTTCGGTGAGTGTGCGCAGGAATACACGCTTTAACTCCTCCCTCTCCTTTCCACCATTGGACAACCAGGCGGTTGGAGGGTCTTCACCCCTTTGTTGTCGATATTCCACGCATTAGAACCAAATGGTTTGCTTCGTTTTTTGTAATGCGTGCAGCAAAGGAGTGGAGTAATTTGCCGGCTTCTATCTTTACGTCCGAATACAATCTAGGCATCTTCAAAGCAAGAGTGAATAGGCCTTTCTTCCGCAAAGACAGTGCGACTTACCATCTAGGGCTGCATCACCACTTACCACCAGGTGGGATTGTGGTCAAGCACTGGCTTATAATAAGTAAAAAAAAAGAAGTGAAATAATAAATGTGCTAATTTTACATCGCAGTCATCTAAACACAAAATATCCATAAAGGCAGATTTTTCTTGTCCCGTCTTATTCAAATATCAAGTTAATAATCGTTATTATTAAAATAAAATAAAAAAAAAACAAATTTATAACACTCCTCAAATGAAATGAATAAAATATACTACTCTCTAATTAATACGTGCGTGCATTAACTTCAGAAATTTCTAAACATATATTAAAGATGGCAAGCGACATTATTTATTATAAAAGAACAAAAGACTGTCCATCACGCTTCTATGAAAAAACTAATAGTAGGTAGACAAACTTCATTTAAAGTTATGGGATGTCAGTTCATTATTTTTCTGTATCTATAATTGTTTACGACTGTACAGGAGAAACGTCCGCGTCGCGGAGATAATAGAAGGTCGACGGTTGTATCATTACAATAGAATTTGCCTTGGCAATACCTCGTACATTACTCGCTGAGAATTGGCTCTTAGACAACTGTGTGCGAGAGCGAGATTAAAATATTCGTTACGATGACAAATTTTAAATGTGTACTTAAATAACAAAGCTTATTCATAAAATGCGTAAATATCAAAACAATTGATTAATTGCCCCTCTCACTTTAACATTAGCGTTCCCGCCAAGAAAAGTAAATATGGATAAATATTCTAAGGTTTTAATGTGTATCACTATGCACGCCGTAAAACTGGAAACTACACCACACAGCGAATCAGTAATTTAAAGCTCTCATAGTGTACGAAGACAAGAAATTATTTATTTTTGTTACATGTTATAAATTAAGTATATCTTATCTTCAATAATAGTATGGTAGACGTGGGAACAATGAATAACGTTTCTCTAAGATCAATGTCTAAGTGAGTAATCTATCAAAAGCCTATTTTATCCTTCTGCTTGTTAAGAACCTAACATTTCATCGGTGTAAGAAAATACCGTCAAGGGAAAAACTTGAAGAAGTAAGAAAATTCTTACTCTCTATGTATTAAAAATATTGTGATTAAGGATTTTCGTAACTTTCTTATGAGAAATGAAATAACTCTATATTTATGTTTACAATAAAATTAATAATAAAAATGTACATTATTTCATGTTACATTGTATTGAGTAGTTCTTGTCTGGTAAAATTATGAGTAGATATAATAAATAAAATGTATAAAAAGTAATATTAAAAAATGTATTATTGTAATAAAATTAAACCTCATGTCGTACTATAAATATTGTATACTATAAAGTACAATCTAAAATAGTATAATGTTACTTTACTATACAATAATAAGATATTTACGAAAATAAAACTACGAATATATGCATATGCTAAATTTGTTCATGAATAATACTACTTCTTGCACCCAAAACATTCAACCGAGTATATCATTTGTTATGATTACGAAATATTGGAAACTATCTCAAGCATTTTAATTCCACTTCAATAAAGTATCCGTGGGAAGTGTTTACAAAACAGTAGAACCCTTAACGCTGTGATAATTTACAGCGGAATGATTTAAGGTGTTCCGCACTCAGCGCTTTATTGGCCATCACTAATTTTAACAACTCTCTTTACGCGCTTCGCAATGAGCGCAAGAGCGCTTCATGTCATTACCGTGGGATATTTCTGTTTATCGCTCACATTATTAAAAGAAAAGAAAAATATTTTTAGAAGACTTAACGTACGTAGGTCCTTTAAACGAAATACACTTACTTACAAATTTAACGTATTGTAATCAAACGAGAATGGAGTTATTAACGAGTACTTATTTCGCACTTTTTTTGTGTTCCCCTCGATGGTCTATTGGTTGTAAGCGCAACTGCTGATCATGTGGCATCGGGTTCGATTGCATTTTTCTAAAGCGCGGTCGCGAAGCAGGATTTTTTTTTATTTCTTCGCATTTTTAAACTTAATTCCCACCATACAAAGTTTAATTTCTATTGAAACTAAGATAGTTTTAGGACCTCTTGAACAGTTTTTGTGAATCGAAAACCGAGTTTATTCTCAAGAGATAAAGTTCATATTTGTATGAATTGCAATAATTTGGAATTATTCCTAATCCGCAATCACGCCATATCAAGCAATTCTCAGTAGTCACTCACGTGCCTTGGAAAGCACATTGAGTCGATAGCCCTGCGCCTGATCTCACTCCGGTCCTGTCGGATTGCCGCTCCCTTGGACTTTGAGAGTAAAACAATAGAGAGTGCACACTCTCTATTGCTCTCTGAGAGCTACTCTGAGTGTATGTATACTCCTAGTCCTGTCCTGCGCATATTGCTAGTCTCCGCTAAGACAAGCCGCCGTGGCTGAAATCTGAAACATTATTATGTACATCGTTCAACTTTTACGACTAAACCTACAATTTTCATTTTAGTTTCTAATGAGCCTTTGTTCAGATTTTAGTCAATTTTAAACTACACTTTGTGGATATGTAATAATTTTAAATTGAAAATTTCGTACAACCGACTTCAATATAAAATATTAAGAATAACTGAAAAACTATTGGTCAGACCTCAATCAAATTCATATGGGCGCACATGTGAAGCAGCAGCTTTTAAATAAAAAAATCATCGAAATCGGTCCACCCAGTAAAAAGTTATGAGGTAACACACATAAAAAACATACAGTCGAATTGAGTACCGTCTCCTTTTTGAATTCTGTAGAAAATTAAACTAAATCTAAATTGTAATCAAACTACTAAAAATAACGTGTTAATTTAACATCAAGAACCTCATTAACTTTCAAGATATAAACTGGTAGCACAAACATAATTTACATTATGATTGGGAGACATTTTTTCAGAAATAAATCACTTATTTAGTGCATTATTGAAAATCTGAATATACAACTATAGTTTCAATTGGCTTAGGAAATGAAAAAAAAACTAATGACAGTGAAGATATACTAAATTAGTTATATCTTTTATACGAGCGAAAAAAATACGAAAACGGTCTACCAGATGGCAGACGAGTTCACAATTCAGTCAATGCAGGTACATTGTCACCCATGGTCTAGTGCTGCAGCCACAATAGACTTGGTAATAGTTATAATTATACAGTAAGATATAGTAACATTAAAACAAAAATTATTTCTTAAACTAAATATTCTTATGCGAAATTGTATTAATTGTTATGCTTGGGTGGCCGTTGTCATAAATTAGATGCACCTATAAAAAGTTCGTAACATCTTTCGTTCGTCGCATAGATGCCAACAAATAAATTTGCGTGCTCTTTATCTGTCAGTATATCATCTAAAGAAAGAATACGTTTATACGTGATCAAACATTTTGTCATCACCGTAAACTACAAAAGCACCTCATAGCTGTATCGTTTCTATTTAATCCAATGCCGGCTCGTACATCTATCCGCACCATACACACGTGCGAGGCGTTTAGCAAAAGCGATGGATACGGTGCTGACAAATACGCCATCTTCTTAGGAGAGGGAGTTTTAAAATAGGACGCACAGTTTTTTAGTTTTCTAATCAAGATGTGTCTTATCTGACATTATATCACATTATTAAGTGACGAAGCTTGCGAAGTCACTTATTGATTTCACGATGTCTGTCCGTCTGTCCGTCCGTCTGTCCGTCTGTCCCACGATTATCTCGAGAACGGTTTCGAATTTTCAAATTCTGTTTTCAGCAATCGATTACTGATCACCCAGGCATCTGAACCTCCTATTTTCAAACTGATTGCTCAACGGCAACCGTTAGAAACCGCTACAAAGCTGATTGCTTCGCCACTTTGCTATGCTGTTAGCTTGCTAGGTTTATTTTTCCGATGAGATTGAGAGCAAGTGCTTATAAGTGACAAAATAACAGTCCAGCTGACGATAAGTGACTTGCAAGCCATGAGGACGTGCGACCAACCTTAAAAAATGCTAACGATGCCATTGATGATTGTCATCCCTGAAGACTAAGATGAAATACCATCCAGTCTGTAAATTATACTTACTTACTTTTTTACCATTCAAGGCGAAGCAAATCGGTGATTAAAATGACTGGGAGCAGGGTGCATTTCTGCCTGGCGACAGGAATAGGTAAGAAGGATGTTTATATAAAGTGTACTCTTTTGCTTGCATCATTTATTAAGTACGCGTTTCTAAGAATGTGAAAGCGTGCTTGCTACCATTTTCATTATTTCTTATCGGTAATATTTTAATTATTTTGAACTACTAATTATAACTATACGGTTAATTAAAAAAGAACTAGTATCGCCAGTGATCAAAATTCAACGAATTTTGTGGAAACAACAATAATGTTAATATAACTTTTTTTTTAATAATTTCGCGTACAGGTCACGAAAATAATTTTACTTCATACAGCCATAAAAGTGAACAAAACATAACCTATGTTCTCTTTATTTTGTCTGCCACAAACAATTTTTTTGTGCACATCTATAGCACAGTACCTTTCTAATGATTTAAATTTAATTCCTATATGTCTATAATAAATTACTAAAAAAGGTACTTCTATATCTTTGTGCCTAGAAATGTTTATGTAACATTATGTACATATTTTAATTTTATAAATTTAATATAGTTATCGTATTTATATTCGTTTCAATATTTTTAAGCTCAACTACAAATTTTTGCAAATTTTCATTTGCAATAAACCTAGCAAGCTAATAGCATAGCAAAGTGACGAAGCAATCAGTTTTTTTAGCAATCAGTTTCAAAATAGGAGGTTCAGATGCCTGGGTGATCAGTAATCGATTGCTGAAAACAGAATTTGAAAATTCGAAACCGTACTCGAGATAATCGTGGGACAGACAGACGGACAGACATCGTGAAATCAATAAGTGTCTTCGCAAGCTTCGCCACTTAATAATGGCGTTCTCGAATAATAAATATTTCCCACCCCGTTTTTATTTCTTGTAAACTATACGTTGATTATATTTTATATAATATGAATACTTTAATATTTGCATACATAAAATACATAAACACTCACGCCTGTCACCCGGAGAGGTAGACAGAGTCTACGGACTTCCATTTGGCACGATCCTGACATTAATTATTACATTACAAATATTTTCATTAATGGGTTATTCAAAGGTAAATAAGGTAAATAAGCATTATGATAAAAAAAATGAACACAAGAAGAAAGGTTTGATTCTCATTTCCTATGCAACAGCTGCCAGTGCCACTAAGAAAACTAAAATTACAATTCAAAAGTTATGTCGGAAATGCTAAGCCGATCTCACCGCTGGCTGGCATATTGATTTTATAGTTCGCCAACGACAGTTTAAGAATAAAATAAGTTTTCAATTTAAAGTATTATTCCCGGCACGAATAGAGAAAAGAAAAATTTTAACGTGATAATAGAAAACTTGTTTTTATTGAAATATAATTCTATGATGTTTTGTTTTTTATATTTTACTAGGTACGCGCCGCATTTCTACCGCAGAAGAAATAATTGTCAAAATGTGGTTTTAAAATTGAAAGAGTTATATTGTATAATGAATTAATGAAATTATATAATAAATGAATGAAAAAAGATTTTCTAATAATGTCATCCCAGTAACATGTTTAATACTATTGCTTACATTTTAAATCTCTATCACGATTACTACAGCATATCACAGTCCACAGCTGAACATAGGGCTCCCCCATATACTGCCACAAGGTAGGGTTCTGAACCACCTGCATGGACTTCCTGCGTGTTTAATCAGGTCGTCACTCTAGCTAGTGGGAGGTTGTCCAGCACTTGCTACAAGGTTGCTATTTTAAATACAAAAATTTTACTTTTCATTATTTAATCTATTTTGAATCCCCGTTTATCTTTAAAAATAGTTTATGCGAGTTAAATTTCAGCTCCTTCTGAAAAGGTATTTTCACTGTACTTCACTTTTATTGCTTGAAGTGTTTTAAAGTTGCTCTTAAATAAAATCGCAAGATAACTTGTGTTAAAAATGGTTTCTCTATAAGCATATTTTTTCATATTTCACAATAAGCATGATATTTTTAAATATTTATTTTGTTTTAAAACTTATTTAATATATAATATTACTTACATTAACTGCTTTTTGATTAATATTTACATATCGAACTTACCACACTATTTATAGTAAAGCGACCCCGGTTTGATTCTCGCGCCCAAATGTTTTTATTTAAAAAAAAATTATAAGTTGTTCATTCCCGATATGAAAATCTAATTTTAAAGTAGGAAAAATGTTTCAATTTAGTAATAGCAACTAACATTGCTTAAAAAATGTGAGGATTGATAATTTTTACTAACAAAGTTTCGTGAGATAGTTTTGTACACTTGTGTTAAATTTAATAGAATGCGAGTAACCCGATTTCCATTCTCGGCTTTATTTTCATGAGAAGTTTATTGCTGTTTTAAGTGCCGATTTAATGCGTGTTAGGCTATGAATAACACAATATCACGAGGAAAGTAGAGGGGATTCTTCCGTGTTTCAAAACGTTTATATTTCGGAATGCAGGGCCTTCCCCATGTGTGTTAAGATTATACTGTTTTGACCTGATGGTAAGTGTTTATGTTTTAATTTCTCTTGATTGCTGATTACGCTATTTTGAAGGCAGCGACATTTTAATCAGATGAAGAAAGAAATTCCGTACGGACCACCAGATAAACTCGACTCGCAGGTCCGAATCCCGCGCGGAACTAGTATTTGTATAGCCTACAAATATTTTTCCAGGTCAGACTGTTTGTCCTGTAATTTATGTATGTAATATTTCAATTGTACAGGTGAAATCTCTAGTGGGAAATAGTTTTAGCTAGTAGGGGGAAAAATGCACAAATTAATATATTAAAAATTTTCTCATTTTTACGTTACAAAACTTTCGGAACATAGCGCCTGATTCGTTATACATACATATTAAGGAGAAGGTGATGTTGTAACCTAGTTTAATTTTATTTCATCTCAATATTGATATATGTATTTTATTGACTAGCTGATACCCGACTTCGTCCGCGTTTCTTGATATATTAATAAAGCAAACACACATCACTGAACACATAGTGCTTATAAAAATCGTTGTTCCTCAAAACTTTAATAACTTTATATTCATTGAAGATATTGCAATATTTTTTTAGATAAGGGCCAATTGTCTAAGAAATTAAACTTAAGATACGTAATTGAAATCTATCCAGTAGCTTTTCCGTAATGCGCGCACAACTGGAAATATTTTTTTAATAACATGTTATTGACAGCTACAAACATTTCTTCGTTAGCCTGAAAAAAATTGTAAGTGTCCTAATTTATTCTTATTGTTTTGACTTACGACTGTCACTCATCAGTTTTTTTTAAACAAAAAATTTGAGTACTGACAGTCTTTCAAATAACTTCACCCTAATTTAAAGTAAGAGGGATACCTACGAGGGGATGCCATGCGCGGCATCTTTGGCAAATAATCCCCCCTATGAAGCAATCTATGGGGGAGGCCTATGTTCAGCAGGGGATTTTAATAGGCTGTAACGGGAACGGTAACCGTAGTTAAAATTACGAACGTGTCGTGCCGCGGCGTAAGAGAACCCCCTACCCCAAATCACCTCTTGGGTGTCGTAAACAATAACAAAGGAAACTGAAACAGGAGACGGCTAGCAGCATCTCTCCAATAACAACTCAAAGTGATAAAACAACTGCAGTTGCCAATTCACCTGCCAAGCGTGGCAATTATGGCAAGAAAGAATACGAAAGAAGAACGAAGAAGAAGAGAATACCTATAAGAGATAAATAATAGGTGGGTTATGGGACTATTAGGACATATTTTGTTCTGATCGAAAGCTTTGGCAATATTAGACCCTACCTGTGTTAGTTATTACGCATTTTTCATTTTTGTCAATTGCGAATAATTTTTTTTTTTGGGAATTTTATACATTTACTTTTATTTTTGCCGCATAAGTTTTTAGTGAGGTGTTCACAAAAGATTTTTTATCAACATAACATGCTTACCGTTATTGTTACAGCCTGTTTAGACTTAGGCCTCCCTCATAGATTGACATATATGGGGGATTTTGCCATAGTTGCCACGCTTGGCAGGCGGGTTGGCAACCGCAGTTTATTTTTATTTTTTAGTTAGTTAGACACTGCTGCCCATTACTTGGTATGTTACCCTCTGTCGCTCCTTACGACACCTATAGGACAACATAACATTTATACTGAGAGATTATGTTTAGAAATTGAATAAATAATTCGTTAAAGTTTATAAAAATGTATCATAAATTATTTTGTACTCACCTTCATTGGCGATAAAATCAGATTAACTCACCGACCACCAGCACTAATCAGTCAAAATCCATCCGAATCCGTCATTCTATTTCAAAATCAAATCCTTGTAATTTTATAATCATCTGAGCTGTAGTGTCTCCGAGTCCTCCACGTTCCAGTCTCTTTAAGTTATTATTCACAACCTCGAGGGAAATAATAGATGTAGATACAAGTTCCAACTATCATGAAGACGATTTATTCTCTTTTATGGTATGCTATAAACATGAACACTAAAACAGGTACTTAAAATACACATAAATACCTAACTACCAATCGATTGTATAAATATACTAATTTGTTCTTCTATCGTACTCACAACTTTGGGTGTAACAACCATTATTTATATAAGTCATTCCATGGGATGGGACTGAATTTAACGCACTATTTTAATTTATCACAACCATGGTTGCTCAGAACAATTTCAGTCTACATCAATTAAAACGTACGAGATAGGCGACTACATTTCTCTACACTATTTTTTAAACTGCTACAATTTATTTTAATATTTTATTCACAACACTGAAGAGGTAAACATTGATTACGTTCATAAATTTACATTGTGTTAGCTTTCTGCGTCCTTTAGAAAAGAAATCATTTCAATTCACTGTATAACACTGTACGCACATTTCCATATTTATATTACGAGGGACTTATCTGATCATTGTTTTTGGCACAAACAAGTTTAACGGTTTTCATGTTTCGCACGCGAAGTTTTATGGATGCGAATTTTTCACGAGCGCTCCCAAACGCCGAACACACGCCGTCACATTTTATTTATTAATAAATAAATTGTTATATAAATTATCGGCTGGTTGCACAAAAGCGCGGTAAGCCGCTGTACGGTGGACGGCTGTGAATGTCAGCTAATGTCGGAACTGTCAGTGAAACTGTGTTTTTGGTTTTCTAGTACGACGTGTGTTCCCCGTACTGTTTGTGCTGTATTACTAGAGGCACGCGTTCTCTACGGCAACTGCTGAAAGGCGAAACCTGTTGAAATAGGACGGGAAACTGCGTGCGAACGAGACGTATATAGAATTCACGGTCGCGCTACGAGTTTCAGGAGCTTATTTTGCTACGAAAACGTGTGTGCGTGGAAAGTTGCGTGGGTACGAGCCGCGAATCGGTGTTAGTGAGTTGTGGAAAACTCTCTTAGGCTGTTTTCACAAGCGCACGCATTTTCTTGCTTTTCATTAGAGACCGCTAATAGAATCCATTTAATATCGTGCGTTTGGCTTCGCTGAAAGTTACGGTATATACGGTATATATTTTTTTATATAATATACTTATTAATTCTTTCTCTTTATTGTAATCATATTACACGAGCACAAAGTTATTTAAAAATGTGAATGAAAAATCATCTCTAAGCGTGTTATCGAATTTACCAATTTTACAATTTTTATAGAACTTAATACCCAATCAATAAATTTAAATGTTTAATGCAAATCAAAACCTTAAAAGAATGTAAGGTGACGTTAGATGAATTAATCAATTTAAAGTGGCATCGAGACCAATATAAACAAGTCGAGTCACACAGATGCGTGCAATATTATCAAATAGCACGCAACTCGGTAGGCTGTGTAGGTCGAGATACGCAAGCGGCGTACTCCCGTTGAGTAGGCGAGATGACATGATTGGCACAGCTGCGCACGCATCTTCCGATACACCGCCACCTCACTCACACCCGCAAGAAATCCATACCAAACTGGAAGACCGCCTCTGACAGTTCGCTCCAATGTTACGATGTACCCTTCATTATATCGGGAATCAATTGACAAATGGGCATAGCGCCGCTGGCCCGCACACACGCACTGTTTATACAACCAAAGGTGTCTTTAATTGAGGGCCATTGTTCTTTCTTTCCAAAAGGGCCACTAATGGAATAATGTCTCGACCTCCACGGGGACAGCCGCTTCAAGTCCACAGTTTACTGAGTACCTTTATTGAATAAGTGAGATACGTACCTATTTGTGAACATACTATCTAAAAATTCTATTGTTATAAATCCTATTGTTATTTTTTTACTCAAACAAACGTTTATTTAGCCTTCTTTGCGATATATTAGAAACCTTTTTTCATTTACTTAAGTATATACTTATGAAAAAGATACTTTTTAAAGAATTTATATAAATGTCTTCGCATTTGGTTAGTCATCCTTATTAAATATAATATGTATAAATTCTTTAATTAATCTACCCAAAGAAATGATGTCAATTTACATAATTGCAAAACTCAACGCAATTACGTAAATTCTCATAAAGAGATGAATTTCATAATCTAACACTCAACCTTGGCTTGAAAAATGACACGCGTCAAGACAAGGTTACATAAAATCGTGAACAATTAAAATGAACGCGAGAAAACGCCACCCAACTCGAGTTACAAGACGTGGAAACCCGATACCTTTCGACTCCGTAAATCATCCCTCACAAAAGCGTAAATGAGAAAAAGAAGCCTCTCACAAACAATTTATTCCGCGCTGGTTCCGCTCCCGTGATTAAGCTGAATGCAGACAAACAGAGTAAACTTAAGAAATTGATACGAAATATCTCGTTGTATTGGAAATTTATTTTGATTTCGTCTATTTGAATTTTATTCCTTCAGCCATTATTTTTACTTCATTTGGAATAACCACAGCTTTATTTAAAAAAGTTATATAATAAAAATTAAAAACAAGCTAACTGGCCAGTAATAGGTTTTCGCAGCATATAATAAAAAACAAATTTTGTAGTGAACAGAGTTTGGAGAGCAGTGTGCAGAGTTATTATGCGCTAGCTTTATAGAAAAGCACTAGTACGCGAATAAACAAATTATATATACTTTAGTGAAATAATGTAACAGGTAACAGCCTACTCAGGTACAGCACTACTCGTATCTGCTGAGCACAGACCTCCTCTCATTTCTGAAAGGGATTTGAGGCAATGACTGCGCTGCCCCTGTGCAGGCGTCTTCGAAATATTTTTTTAATTTCTCAGACATGCAGATCTTCTCATATTTTCCTTTACCACACAGAGCGTGGAAAATCAGCACTTAAAATTACAACGAACAATTTCATAGGTGCCGGTAGGAATCGAACCCTATAAGGGCATCATTCCCTTAGCTATCATGGCTCTCAGTCCTTATTTTAGCTAAAAAAGTAGACTTTTAATAAAAATAAAAGCCAATTTATAAGAACTACAAATAATAATATAATGTTCACATAATAACTTTAGAAGTCGGTGCTAAGACACGGAAAAATTAATAACACGCCGCTTTGGAAATTGTTTTGTAGAAAATATTTTATTCTGTTTAGTTGACAGCGCATTTAAAACTCCAGCTCTAAATGTTCCAGTCTTAATAATAGAACATTATCTACAAATTGCAGAACCACCCTTTAAATAAAACCTCTTCAATAAAAATAATTTAAATTGGTTCACAAGTAAAGAAGATATCGTGTAACATACACACAAACAAATATACAATCAAATTGAAAACCTCTTCCTTTTCTGAAGTCGGGTAAAACTTAGACTTAAACGTATGTATATACAATTAACCTTAATCTTACTGTCTTCTTACAAACATGTACAAAGACAGTAAGATTAACATAATGGACATGTATGTTTGTATGTAAGATTTAAACTTTAAAAATATTTTCATTTATTTTCCTTTTTTAAGAAACGTTACTAAAATTTTCTTCTGTATCTTGAATTACATATATTTCACAAGGACAAACATCCAGTCCCGGAATATTACTAATAGGCCATACAAATATTTGTTCTCAGCGCTGTAACTCATTCACTTAACTTAAAAAATATTATAAATGTTTAATGTGGTATATTGTTGGTGTTCCAGATAAATAAATAAATATACGTGGTTTAATACTAGTCTCGGGGTTTAATAAATTATGGTAGGTATATGAAGTCTTTCACATTAAAAACGTCCCTTAGCCTCGGCACTTCAGTCTTTGCGAAATTTAACACTTACTGTCAAATTAAATACTTCACATTTATGTTCGCATATTTTCGCGAGAATTCTTCAATGAAATAAGATTCTAGTTCAAACTTTAAACTAATAATAATAATAATAATAATAATAATACTTTATTTCGACCATCAATAGTCATAGATTGTTAGTAAAACTTACTTAGCCTAATGTTAGTATGGAATACAATAGAAGTTGATATTAAAATGTTAGTTAAAATAGTACTTATCCTATATTAGTAGCTTAACCTACCCCCAGTCTCACATAGCGAACTCCAGGTGGGATTCTCCTGGTGCTGATGGTGACTGGTGATGATTATAAACGACTTCTTGTAATAATGTGGTTAATGTTGCCGTTACAGAGAAGGAGTGGAGGCAGGCATGTTGTGCATTTTATTTTATTTATGTTGGGCACTGAAGCAGGTACCGGGAAACTGTTGCAAAGCTGTTATAGTCCCAATATACGCAATGAGTCACAGCAGATTTAGTAGTCATTAATTTTTAACGTTTTGTAAAAACTATATGCTAAAGTGTTGATTGAAAGAGTTATGAAAGAAATTGACGGAAACTTTAGGATGTGCAAGCTGGATTTAGAAAGGGAATG
Source organism: Parnassius glacialis (assembly GCA_033319125.1). NCBI lineage: Eukaryota > Metazoa > Arthropoda > Insecta > Lepidoptera > Papilionidae > Parnassius > Parnassius glacialis. The sequence goes on from JAVANC010000012.1 coordinate 16,047,361, forward strand.
GGGTGTACGGTTCGAGTCTTTTCTATGCGAATGATCAAGAAGTTTTTGGCCAAAAACTAAAAAGTTTTCTATGCGTTCATGGACATGGAAGAAAGGCTTTTAGGTTGAATTTGGGATTGATACAGGTATTAAAGTCTCTTTATAGACATTCTAGTGCTTGTGTCAGAATCAACGGGGCCTACACGGACTGGTTTGGCATCCATAAAGGTATCAGTCAGGGCTGTGTGGCCTCTCCGTGGCTGTTCAACCTATTTATGGACAGTTGTTTGGAAACTTTGAAAGTTGAAGAATGTGGTTTGAGAATGAGTGAGTTCAAAATCAAATGCCTTTTGTACGCCGATTATCATATTTGCGTTGTCAGTGACCAAGTCACAAGTGATGGTTACATTAGTGAACAGATCATTAGCAGAAAGGGAGCGTTATCAGACTAAAGTGGAATGCCTCACAGCCACGCGGCAGTGCTAACACTACACTTTGGCGACGGAAATAGGTAAGAGGTCGGCACCTACCCAGAGGGACGCCTAGTGTTGAGAAGGTGTCCTATCTATCACCTGGTATCGCGAGGAAGCTTTCAATTTACGTGGTAGAGCCATGCTGCAGCTATATTATTTACATGGTAAAGCCATGCTGCAGCTATATTAGTAGTATAGTTGTAGCACGAATGGATCGCTTCGACCGGGGAAGGACCACGCTCTCACAGAATACCAGCGTAAAATAGCAGCTTAACGCTGCTGTGCTTCGTATGGTGTGTATAGAGAATCGGAGACCCTTTTTACTGGACATGAGGCATTCCATCTTAGTCCTCACGGGTGACAGCGCATCTGCATTTTGATTCGCAAGCGAGGATAGATGTAGATGTCTATGGGCCACAGCAACCACTTACCATCAGGTGGACTGTGTGCTCGATTGTCACCCTTATCCTATAAAAAAATCGTTCCACCTCCCTTAACTCTGAAACTTGTTAACACTTTTAATATTTATAAAATGGGTTGAATGAATCTATTTATAAAATTATGACTCATATACAAAACATAAAATCAAAACATTGCTAATTATAGAGGATACAACTGGAACGTTTATTGCTGAATGAACAACAGTCGATGTAAGTACAAATATGAAATAGTGTATTTTTTTATTCTGAAAAAGAAAGTCACAAAACCACATCCCAATGAAAAACGTAATAAACGAACTTCTTAACCTTAGTTTTACAACAATCGTCTCGAGTTTGAGTATTTTCGAATTGGGAACCGATCCAAATAGCTATCACTAACTTAAAGAAAGCCATTTCAGAAACGAAATCATTAAACGAATTAGCATTTTAAAAATAATTAAGCCAATAGTTTGTGTATAGTGACTAACGCGTACGTCTCAAGAACGCAGTCGTCGCCTTGTAGTTCTATATATTTTTAAATACGAACAACATTGAATCCATGTGGAATCTAAAGATATCGTGATAAAACAAAGCTTAATTTAATCCCAGAGTTATTTATAAATAGTTGTGTCCGCGACTTTGTTCGACAGAATCTTAATAGAATAGAAGAATATAATCATAGTGTAAGCTTTTTTGTAGACATTGAAATAAATACATGTTATTTATATACATGATGCTGTATTAAGTGCAAGCACTAAAAAACTACAAGATTGAGTAAGAAGGAGGTAACGAACTCTTGTACTAAGTAAATACATAGAGGTATTATATTTTTAAACTGGATTGTTACTAATAATAACAAACTGAAATTATTTCACTTGCCATATGTCAATTTAATGGCAATTTTACGTGTTAGAGCTATGCTGCAGCTATATTGTGTTTGCCAGCACGAATGAGTCGGCTCGACCGGGGTACGATCATGCTTTCACAGAATACAGTCGTAAAACAGCAGCTGAATTCTGCTGTGTTTCGTATGGCGAGTGTAGTGAACGAGGCACATAATAGACAGCCTCTTTATATTCTATAGGATGCATTTCGAAGATTGTGCTTAGGAATTACATACTCTAATTCCTCCCTTCTACTCCCATCATTCGACAATGAGGCGGTCATCGGGTTTTTACTAATCAGACGGCTTGCTTTGTCTTTCCTAATGCGTACAGCAAATGCGTTGATTTATCTGCCGGCGTCTATCTTTCCATCCGATTACAATCTGGGCTTTCTTCAAAGCAAGACTGAATAGGCATTTGTTTACCACTTACCACCAGGTGGGATTGTAGTCAAGCGCAGGTTTATAATAAGTAAATTTATATATAAATCGTTCGTGCAAACTAATTAATTATTATCCTCAACTATAAAATTAGTCTCAGTACAATTTATATTTGATTAACTCTATTCATATCAATTTGATCTGTGTATTTCATAAATGTACAAAGTAATATATTGTAAAATAATCTTACTTAAAAGAAAGGCCCCGCTGGGTTTCTTGCTGGTTCTATGGGGCAGGGGTTTTATCTAAACCAGTGGTAGTACTATATTGAATTAAAGTGATTCCATTGTATTCTAAAGCCTTTTTCATATGACTCTATATTTTTAATATCAATCCTATATTAGAAGTGGGATAAACTCTCCGTTATTGCCTAGAATTAGTCTTTAAGGTGGAAGCTCCAGGGTGGCCCGCGAAATTCATCAATCATCAATACAACAGTCTATGTTCGTATAATTCCAATGTATGGCTATTTCCAGAAAAACTCATTCAAAGGAATTATACGAACTTAGGGGGTTGTATTGATCATTATAATGATTATAATTCTGTAAATACATACTCGTTACGCTCGCGAATCATATTTTGTTAAACATAAAACCTGACACTGACCTGCAAATTGCAAAAAAAGGTAAGAAAATTAGAATTTCGCGGGCCACCATGGAGCTTTCACCTTAAATAGTAAATGTTTGTTGAAAGAAGATTTATATTAAAAGTACCAGCAAGTACTTTCATTATTTCTTAACGTACATATAATGTTAACAAATGTCGAAAAAAATGTTGGAGGCTTTATAAATGAATAATAGTTTGCATTCAGTGAAAACTTAACTTGTTCGAGTTTTGTTACAATTTGATAGTTCATGCGAAATATAATTTACATGGGCTAAATTTTGAATTTCGAAAAGTGTAAGCGATATAGCAAAATAAAGGATTAACTTTAACGTGCTATGATTGGCTATGAATTGAAGAAAAAAAAATAACTTTTTTGTATTCTAATGCGTTGATAAGTGTTACAGTTTACTCCGAATATTATGTAGTCGACAAAATTGGGGTTTGATGTCGAGAGGTTCGTAGAAATCGCTAAAAAAATGATCACTGAGGATGATGTCGTGACGGCTAATTGGACATGGTCAGGTGCGGCCGGGCCCTGGTAAAATTAATATTACACCGCTACAGCCTGCAACTTATCAGCAGATCTTACGGCAAGATAACTCAAGAAACCGCCGAACACATAGTGCTTTGTGCGGCAAATGGACGTCTGACGCTTGCTTAGCTTTCGTTGTGAGTGGTGAGCCATGTCACCCTCTTCTTTTTTCTTTCTTTTTTCAATGATCACCCTGATATCTATCCGACTGAGACGACTTGATTACTATTGCAATTTGTGTGATGTCGTTTGCAATGGGTGATATTACATAGAGTTGCCTTTTATATTTCCAATGTGTGTAATGAATGACCTATAGTTGCCTTTAAAATGAGGAGACAAAGGACAGCCAAACGGTTTTGCAAAAATGGAGACCGATAACCTCCACGAGCTTATAATCGAACGGAAAACTTGACCCTGGTATACGCAGACCTTATGCGTATATGGAATCCTGAACCATGGCTGCTATAAACTACAACTGCTCGACGACGTGAGTGCAGCGTGACGGCTCGCTGGAGCGAGTGCATCGAGACAGCTTGCTGGCGTATATGGGAAAATCGCATGTGCTGCTGCACAGTTCATGGTACCTTGGAGGAGCGAGTGGACGCCCGAGGTGGTGATAACTGATAAACTGTATGCTGACGGTTAACTGCCAACCGCACAAGGTCGTGCAATAGTCAGGAGTGGCCGTGTCGGCGTGTCTATGACCTAAATGAAGTCAGGGATGGTCGAACAATGTAATATTAACAAGCGTTAATATCTGTTTCCAGGTGGGCTATAAAATACAGAGGTTGCATCACTCTACCGGAGTAATTCTTCTAGTGTAGGAAAGGAAGATGGTGTTGCTGGGAGACTGGTCTATGTTGCACTGTTATATTAAAAGATGATCTCCTATTTTATCGCCTTAAGTGGTCCCACTAAAAGTTTGGAAAAAATAGACTCCCTACTATTTTTTCCAAACTTTTAGTGGGACCACTTTTTAATAACCTATTTATTTAAAAAAAAAATAACGAAGATATTGAGTAACATACGTTATACGTCTTTAGACGTGGTAGAGCCACGCTAAAGCTATATTAATAGTAAAGTTGTAGCACGAATGGGTCGGCTCGACCGAGGTAGGACCACTCCCTCGCAGGATACTGTAGAGAACTGGATACCCTATTTTCTGGAAACGAGGCGTTCCATCTTAGTCCTCACGGGTGACAACGCATCTGCATTTTGATTCATATTTTAGGATAGATGTAGATGTCTATCATACACAGGGTCACAGCAACCACTTACCATCAGGTGGACAATGTGCTCGTTTGTCAAACTTATCCTATAAAAAAAACATACATACAAAAAAATCATATCCATATACAAAGCGTTTAGTAGTAGGCAGTTAGTGTGCTTCCGTTATACGAGTAGCTCATTTTGTTCGAACGGGAGCGTCGAGAGGAGCGTCTAAGAGTATTCTTTATGTAAAAACATTTATAATAAGAGTATTATACGAATAATTCATGGACAAAACACGCCCACGATCAAATTCTGCGTACCAACGCTTTACGGTGCTCAATTAAGTAGTAAGTATCTCAATGCTTTTGAGAGGGTAGCACTTCATTGCAATCGAGCTGTGCAATTTAGCGAAGAGAGTGAACTTTTAAAATCATAAAAAATCATCGCCCTAAGAACTAAAAACTTTTGTGTTAATTCTCACTTTACTACGAAAGACAAAGTTCAACTGGTGGTAAAAACATTGACACGTGACGTCCCGCCAAAAATTATTTAAATCAGTATATAGTCATGTGGGGTAAGACTATCACCGGGTAAGATAATCAATGTTTAGTATCTCGATAAGTATAGCTTCCTTACGAAATTCTCTTAGTCGGCAAAACAGTACATACTTAAAAGTTACCGGGTCAAAACACCGATGTTGCTACTGCAAGTAAATATGGCCGAAAAATATCATTAAAAAAATCTTAGAAGTGAAAACAATTTATCAAAGTTGCCGGGTTAATGGATATTTAAAATTTTTGATGAAAATTGAGAAATAATCGAAATGCTCTCGACGTAAATAGCATCCTACGAATATTGGCTTATAGGTAGTTATATCAATTTAAAGTAAAACAAAGGTTTTTATAAAATATTTAACGAAACAAAAACATAACCTAGAAGTTATGAGCTGGGGAAAGACATCATCATCAGTTTGTCGGAGGCAAGACTTATGTTAGCCGTTCCAAGTCAGAAGTAACGAACATTTTCTTGGTGGATAATTTTACTTCAGACTACTATGTAAAAACTGACTTAATTAACGCAAAAAGTATGAATGTTCAGTACGCGTGCGATCTTAATTAATTCAGGAACTGAGGTAAAACCATTAAATAAAAATGTAAAATATTATCTACCCAAATGAAAATCTTGGCTGTAATTGCAATTAAACATTATTATTATAATGATCCATCAATTCATTACAGCCTATAAAAGACCCGTGCTGAAAATGAACTTTCCCTGTAGATTGCCTCGTAGGAGAGATTTGTCCATAGTTGCCACGCTTGGCTGGCGGGTTGGCAACCGCAGTTTTTTATAATTTTGAGTTGTTATCAGGATACTGTTGCCCATCTGCTGGTTTGTTTCGCTTTGTTGCCTTTTATGACCCCACGGCTATATGTTCATTCATTTCGTATTCTTACCTTCGTGCCCGAAATCAATCAGATTGCATGCGTCGTTATCATTATCTTCCTGCCCTTATCCCAATTTATTTGGGGTCGACGCAGCATGTTATCCTCCCGATCAACCTTCATCTCAGTATTTACCCCCTTTCTAGCCATGCAATCTTACACACAATCCATCCTGTGTCCATGTTGCTCAAGGTTTTTCGCTAAGTTAAAAAAATCGTTTCGTTTAGTAGTATGCTTGTTTAATACTAAAATACGATGCAGCCCCTCCCTCGGGTGAATCCTTTAGTTGCCTTTTACAACACCCATCGAGAAGTGATAGGGTGGTGCTTTTTTGCATCCGGTACCATAGGGGCGCACGATAGCTATATTATGATGACTTCGTATAATAATACTAATTATGTAATAAGTAATTACAAATATTATAATGCATTCACAATAGCTTAAGATCCTTGCGGAATGCAAGTGGGGCAACGTATACAGTGTTGATTGTATACGTTGTAGTTCAGTTCACAAATGAAATTGGTTGAAATTAGACTATTATTTTACTATATTACCGAAGGGAAAATTAAAAGAAAGCACAATATTTTAAGAGCGAAGCAATAAAGAGTTGGAATTGTATATTTATTGTATATTTTACAAATACAAAATAAAAAATATTAGGTTTTTTTTTATAGGATAAGGGTGACAAACGAGCACACAGTCCACCTGATGTTAAGTGGTTGCTGCGGCCCATAGACATCTACATCTATCCTCGTTTGCGAATCAAAATGCAGATGCGTTATCACCCGTGAGGACTAAGATGGAATGCCTCATTTCCAGTAAAAAGGGCCTCCGGCCACCTGCACTCACCAAGCGAAACGCAGAGGTAAACCTCTACTTCACGCTGGTATTCTGTGAGGTCGTGGTACCACCCCAGTTCGAGCCCGCCCATCCGTGCGACAGCAAAAGTTAGTCTTGCCCTTTATTTATATTTACACAAATAAATTATTAAAGAACTCTTTAACCTTATCCATAAGATTAAAAATTAAAATAACCGTGGTTAAAATTTACGATGTTTGTTTAGAAACTGCATAAAGTACGTACGTTAAACTAAAAACATTAATGTTGTCTTACCTCTGGTAACGGGGGAAGGCTAAGAGTTTTCCTTGTTTAACATTTTCTTCAATATTATCGTTTCGAAAACACTTATGCAAAAATATTTATAATCATATCAAACTTTATTTTATCTTCATATCAGTATAATTTATCAAATCATATCAAAAGTAGGGCAAACAACTTTTTTATAAATACCATTTCTTTTTCGGTCTGGTAGGAAACTATGTTAGTCTGACTCCACCTCACTATATATGTATGAGTTTCTTGTTTTAAAAATATAACAGTCGAAATTCAAACATTTATGAGCGGACAGGGACACGAAACTTTCATTATGAAACGTTGTAATGGGTAGAGAGAGACATACATTTAAGATAATTTTTACCCTGCGACTTGATGTAAAAAAAATTAGAAATAAAAACGGGCGTTAGAAAAAAAACAAATGTTTTATTGAAAACTAATTTTCGCGGGTATGACACCTATCTAGATAAACTTGAAAAGTAAAATATTATTATTGAAGTGAAAACTTCTTTAGCGGCGTTGTGCACTTTTTTTTGTAATGGGTAAAAAATGTTAAACTCGCGTCAGCTCACATGTCCTGATCGAAAATTCGTAAGACGGACGAAGAGTAGACAGCCGGCGCGGCGTAGCAGAGGAAGTAAGTTAGGTTTAATTAATTTTCATTTATTAATTAATATAATTTTATTATAAAGATTAGGTTTCGATCGAGTCTACTGTACTAAATTATTAATATAGATACATATGTACTTACACATTATAGACGTAATATTTGTAATATGTTTATACTTTATAGCATTAACCTATATTTTTATAACATTACAATAAGCACATGTGCGGTGTAGGTTTACCAAACAAATTATTTCGAATGAAAATAAATGAATTAAGATAAATAATAATAAATAATCTCCGCCATTCCAAAATATCAAAAATGCACAACGTTAATATTCAAGTTCTCACTTCTGCCGGCACTCCCGGAGTGCAACCCGTCGTTTTTTATACAAAATTTCGTCTGAAATGAAGAAAAACACGACGTTTACGACGTTTCCGAGAAACCTATGAGATATGCATAATTATAACTGAAACATAATATGAGTTTTACTTTTAATTATAAGCTAAATAGATTAAAATATCAAAGTTTTCTTTTATAAATTTCAATTGTGCGGACTATATTACTGTGTTTCGAAGTGTATAGAGAGTAACTGTAATTACATTACTACTGTTAATTCGTTATCACTTTAGTTTTATAAAAACATAAAAAGTATATTATTCATCATCATCATCATCATCATTACAGCCCTTCACAAGTCCACTGCTGAACATAGGCCTCCCCCAAAGAATGCCACAAAGCACGGTCCTGAGCCACCTGCATCCATCGACTTCCTGCATGTCTTACCAGGTCGCCATTCCATCTCGTGGGGGGACGCCCTACACTTCGCCTACCGGTACGAGGCTGCCACTCGAGAACCTTTCTTCCCCATCGGTTGGCGGTTCTTCGAGCTATATGGCCGGCCCACTGCCACTTCAGCTTACTAATACGTTGGGCTATGTCGGTTACTCTGGTTCTACTGCGGATATACTCATTCCTAAGTTTATCACGCAGAGAAACTCCGAGCATAGCCCTCTCCATAGCTCGCTGAGTGACCTTGAGCTTCCTCGTACGGCCAGCAGTGAAGGACCACGTCTCAGTTCCGTAAGTCATCACTGGCAACACGCACTGGTTGTACAATTTCGTTTTAAGGTTTTGAGGTATGTCTGACGAGAAGATGTGTCGTAGCTTCCCGAACGCTGCCCAGCCGAGTTGAATATATTATTCACCTAAGTGTATTATTCACCTTCTTTCTTTTACAAAGTTGTAGCCGTTTTTTCATTCCATATACACCTCTATTGATGTGCCATTAGCGATACAAAAATGTTATCCATAAATTATTTATATCAATGAACGTTATTAAGATTATTTTGACATTGTACAACAAAAAACTAATGCGGAATTTCACACTATCGTGGGAAAAGGTCACTAAGAAATTTAAGAAATTCAGCTGGTATATTTCTGCCAAATTATATTATGTAAAGATCCGATCCTTATTATGGGTTTCACAGGGAAAAATAACTGTAAATATGTAACAGTACTTCTTAAATGAGAAGATACGAGTATATATATATATATATATATATATATATATATATATATATATATATATATACGACTAAAGATTGTCACTTGTCTTTAAACCTCTACGCATAAATTACACGCAACATCTGGCAACATTTTTCATAGGGTTTCTCTTTTTGCCATATTTGAAAATTAAATTAGAAAAAGTGAGATAAATGCATATAATGACTCCCTTTATGTAGAATTGTACTCTATGCATACGAAGGTGACACTGAGGTCTTAGAAAATCAAAAACTGAACAAACTAGCAAGTTATTAGTTTTATTATATCTTTTCAAAATAGTAGTCAACATCATCAACCGATGGAACCACTGAGAAAAGCAGTTTGCCCACTCGTCCGTCGGGGTCTCTTCGACGGGGTTTTGAAGTGCAGCTACTGCTTCCTCGGCATCCATAAAACGTTTTCCTCGAAGTTTTCCTTTTATTTTCGAAAATAAATCAAACTCGCAAGGTCGGGGCTATAGGGCAGGTGATCCAGTAATTCCAAGTGTTACGTCGCCAAGTAGTCGATTGTTTGCTTGGCGGAGTGTGACGAGGCATTATTGTGGTGAAGGAGGATCCTACTGCGAGGTTGTTTCTCCTGAACTTTTTCCAAGATAAGTTTCAAACAATTGTTAGTGTACCACTCTGCTGTAACTGTAAAATCTGTCCTTCCGAAGAACGAGGCTCCCATCGTTTTTCCCTCGCTTCGACCTCTATTCACTATAGTTGACAACTCCTCGGAAGGAAACACCCAGACAGCAGACTGTCTCTTAGTTTCAGGATCATAACCATAAATCCAGCTTTCGTGACCCGTAAGTATATCGAACACAGCATTTGAGTCAACTCCGTAAAATTTTTGAACCATTTCACGACATCAATCGACACTACGGAGTTTTTGGACCCCTGTCAAATTATAAGGTGTCCACCGGGCACAAAGCTTTCTCACCGCTAAATGTTCATGGAGGATTTTGTACACTTGACTCATACCGATGCCTAAGCTTGTCCGAATCTGCTGATAAGTCACTCTTTTGTCAGTCTCTATCATACGCCGCACAACACTGATGTTATCTTCAGTCATCGCCGTAGAAAGCCGTCCCTCACGCAGATCATCGGTGAGATTAGTTCGACCACGTTTAAACTCATTAAATCAGTTTTAAACAATGTCACGTGATGGGTCTTTATCGTGGAAGGCCAATCGAAGTCTATCACAACTTTCTTGTTGACTTAAATGACATCGAAAGTCGTAAAAAATAATTGTACGAAAATTTTCTCGCGTTAAATTCATGCTAACGTGACACAGCCAATTTTCAATTTGCTGCCAAATCGTAAACAAATGACAAATTAATAAAATAAATAGACCATAATTTTGGCAAAGAGTTCCATTTTCAAAATTTGAACTTATTATATCGTTTACAAGTGGCCAATTCTAAAAACTATCAGTGCCGCCCTCGTACTATATGTATGTAATTACCCTTTTTTTTTTTTTTTTTTTTTTTTTGCGGATCGAAAATCATCTAATGACGCCTTTCGCTGTGGGTGGAGCGGAAGGGAGTGTCAGACTTTTACTGACTAAAAACCATCCGTGTTCCTTCAGTGCCCTTACGTTCCGGAGCCGCGGTATCTCTTTCGAACAGCCCGCAGCCCCGGCAGGCGTCGGCCCTTGCGGGCCCCTTCACGCTGCTGACAGCTCTTTGAGGCGCGCGTGGAACAAAACGCGCCGTCGACACGGCCTGTCGTCGTTAGACGGACGGACGGCGAGCTACCCATTGCTCGCCGTCCACAGGCCCGCGCCTACGGTGGCCGGGGGCCACGACGTAGCCCCCGACGCCCGGGGCGTCTCCCGCGGCGGCCGGGAAGGAAAGCTGTTGCTCTTTCCTTCTCCCGCTCCCCCACCTCCTTCGCTAGCATCACTGCTTCGCAGAAGGTGGTGACGGCATCCCATTCCGTCTCGCTCCGGACCATGGCTTCGACCAGGGCCGGACGCGAGAGGTCGCCGCCGCCTATCGCCGCTACGAGGACACGGCGGTGCTCCGCCCAAGCAGGGCACACCTCCACGGTGTGCTCCACCGTGTCCTCCGGTGGATCCTCGCAGTGGGAGCACCCGGGCGTTTCCTCCCGCCCGATTCGGTGCAGGAACCTCCCGAACACACCGTGTCCGGTGAGGACCTGCGTCAGGCGGAAGGTGAGGACGCCGTGGCGTCTCTCAAGCCACTCCTCAAAGAGGGGTCTTATCGCCGCTATAGTGGCGTGCCCAGCACGGGGTTGCGACAGTCGCTCTCTCCATGTCGCCATGAGATCACGCCGGAAGTCTGTCCGCTGCGCGACAACTTGCCGCGGCAGCGGGGTTTCCCCCCGGATGTAATTACCCTAAGAATTACTTTACGAAATTTTTATTTGACGCACATTTTTAATACACCAGGATGCTTCATTATATTATGCCAGTAATAAATTAGATTCCTTCTTTTTTCTGAGAAGGTTTTAGGCAAGAAATATTCACCGCGCTGCTTCGATGCGTGTAGGCGGACTTCAAGTGTCTTGGAATTTTTTTTTCAAATTTCGCAGACATACAGGTTTCCTTACGATTTCCATCATCACCGAGCTCGCTTAAATCGGCACTTAAAATTACAACTAAAAATGTATTAGTGCCAGCGGTGATCGAACCCGCGTCGCTCGCGTACTGTGATATTTACAGCGAGTGCTTAGCCCCTGAGTAGCTCCGGCTCCTATTTTCTTTAAATATCTTCTATTATCGTTCTTACTTTTGCACTTTTAACAGAGTGCTATTTAAAAAAAACACATAATACAGCGTACTTTGGTGCAATTACCAGCCATAAATCGCAACGTATTTACGTTACTTACATAGTAACGTAAATACCTAAATAAAGTCACAGTTATTAAGAGATACAATTTTTGCGCCTACGATTAAGAGAATGAATAACACAGCTAATAATTTATACTTATGTAGAAAAATTGTGTGTTCACAATTCACGCAAACACTACTGCACGGATTGTCTTAAAGGTGTGTAGGCAGTAAATGCTTCTGTATAATATATAGTCAAGTTCTTATCCACCTACGTAAGAGTAATAAAGAAGTGTTATGTTTTTTTCTCTTTTTAATTATTTTTTGTCGTAATGGTTGCCAATGGTTCTTTTAGTCATAAAGAGGATTTAGCTATACTTATAATAAGACTATAAGAATGTATGTGTGAGTCCACCAACCAGAAAGGGCAGAAAAACGTCTGCCGGGCCAGCTACTAAAAAAGCAACAGATTTTTTCATTAATCCTATATATATAACACTACTAAAAAGTATTGTTAAATTATAACTCACACGGAATACAGTAACAGTTCATTTTTGAACATAATTTCAACAGTTTCCGTGATAATTATGTCCTCCATATCATCTCCTTGATAATCATCTCCTCGGTATCGATCAAGTTTTGACAAAAAGTTTCCGTAACTTAGACTACAAGCGAGACTTTCCAATTTTTACATCAATACAACTTTTCATTATAAAATATTCGTATTATTTGCAGATGACTTCTATCGCCTTACTTTCTTTCAATATTTACTATAAATGTTATCATTTTATAAAATAATGTACATCTTTTCATCGTACGGGTATTTATTCATTCATTCATTCATCATTAAATCCCTTCACAACTTCACTGCTGAACATGTAGGCCTATGTTCATACGAGAATATTAAAGTATAATACTCGTATTTAATTTGACTGCCTCGTTGGTTTGTGTCGTGGAGTGGTTTACAATCATTCCTGATCATGTGGTCTCAGATTGAATCCCAGGTTGGGCCAAAATTGTCAGTTATAGGACTTTTGTGTAAATAAATCCTCAGTAGCAGTCCAGAAACAGGACTTTTGCAGTGTTTCATTCCCGTGGCGCTGAAAGCACGCAAAGTCATTGCCTCGCCACTGATCTCTCTCCGACTGTCTTAGATTGGGTACACATTCGTACTCTATGATTCTGTTTTACTCACGTGGCCAGTCTCTGTTGAGACATTTTTTTAAACGTGGTAGAGCCATGCTGTAGCTTTATTACGATAGTTGTAGCACGAATGGGTCGGCTCGACCGGGGAAGGACCACGCTCTCACAGAATACCAGCGTAAAATAGCAGCTTGACGTTGTTGTTTCGTATGGTGATTGTAGAAAACCGGAGACCCCTTTTACTGGAAAAGAGGCATTCCATCTTAGTCCTCACGGGTGACAACGCATCTGCATTTTAATTAGCAAACGAGGATAAATGTGGATGTCTATGGGCCATAGCAACCACTTACCATCAGGTGGACTGTGGCTCGTTTGACACCCATCTTATAAAAAAAGTCCACTGATGTGCAAGAGTTTCTTCCGTTTAAGAGGATTTGCCTTAATCAGCACGTTTGGCAAGCGGATTAGAGATCGCAGTACCAGAATTCATACCGTTTTACGCTGCTTCCCGGCGCCGGTTTGTGTATTGCACAATTGAAGAATTATAAATTATAGAATTGCCACTCAAGAACCTTTCTTCCCCATCGGTTGTCGGTTATTCGAGCTATATGGCCGGCCCATTGCCACTTCAGCTTACTAATCCGTTGGTTGAAATATATATTTGTAGTAAATACCTACAAAACAAGTATTTTAATATACAAATATTTAATATATAATGATAAAAGATTCTCGATTATGCTGACACGTGTTAATGAGGAGTTGCTTTATAAACTTGAGTACATTCAGAACCTTTGTATACGGTTAATATTTAAAAATATGACAGTTTCCGAATTTCACGAAAATATCAAGTGGCTTCCGATCCGTCTTCGCAAGAATACTCACATTTTTTTCTCTTTTATACGTAATTTTCTATTCAATGTCACTTCTCTTGCTTACCTTAAAGAACGGTTTAAGTTTCTTGGTGACGCTTTCTGTCGCTCTCTGCGCTCTGATGAAAACCTCACATTAAAAATTCCGTCACATAATACTTCCTTCTATTCTAAATCCTTTTCTATTGAAGCTGTTTGGCTCTGGAACTCCTTACCTGCACGACATTAGAAATGCGCAATCTACTGAAAAGTTTAAAAAACTTGTCAAAGCACACTTTTTTCCTTCTTATACAGTTATTCCTTTATCTCTCATTGACATCGTTCTTTCAAAAATTACTACTTATTTCTCCTTACGTTAAGGTTTTTATTTTACTTACTTGTTTACTCCTTTCTACTCTTGTTTTTTTTTAATTATTATAAGCCAGTGCTTGACCACAATACTACCTGATGGTAAGTGGTGATTGCAGCCTTAGATGGTAAATTGGACTGTCTTATCGTAACAAAAGCCTATTCAATCTTGCTTTGAAGACGCACAGATTATATTCGGACGGAAAGATAGACGCTGGCAAATTATTCCACTCCTTTGCTGTACGCATTACAAAAGACGAAGCAAACCACCAATGCTAATGCGTGGGACATCGACAACAAAGGGATGAAGACTCGCCGACCGTCTGGTTGTGCAATGATGGAAAGGAGAGGGAGGAATTAAAACGTGTCATTCCTGCGCACATTCACCGAAATGCAGGATGCATTTCGGTGAATACCGAAGATAGAATACCGAGAGACTGGCTACTCTGCGCCTGTGCTCGAGGCTGACAAGATTGGTTTCAACCAAATCAAGGTCACCAATGAGCCTCTTAGCACGTCTCTCCACTGAGTCCAATGCTGCCAGGTGGCATTTTGCAGCACCAGCCCATATGTGACAGCAGTACTCCATGCACGACCATACTTGCACTTTATATAAGGTAAGAAGCTGCCCCGGCGTAAAGTACCGCCGCACCGTTGCAAGAACACCAAGTTTCCTTGCGGCTGTTTTGGCTCTGGACTCAATGAACCAACCCATAGTTTAGGTTCAGACAAAATTCAATCCCTAACAACTACAGGCGGTCGGTGTATTCCAAGGATACATTCCGGAAAGTAGAAGCCAAAGTGAGCGGGCTCCTTTTAGCGGTAAAAAGAAACGCTTGAATTTTGGAGGCGTTAAATCTCACGAGGTTGGCATCGCTTCATTCGGAGACTGCCTGCAGTGCGAGACTCACACGCTCAACCATAGCTCATATACACAGCAGATCATTAACAGTGGTAGAGCCACGCGGCAGCTATTGCTGTCGCACGGATGAGCCGGCTCGAACCGGGGTGGTACCACGACCTCACAGAATACCAGCGTCAAGTAGAGGTTTACTTCGGTGTTGCGCTTGTTGAGTGCAGGTGGCCGGAGGCCCAATTCCTCCCCACCCCCTCATCACCATAGTAGCGAAATTAAAGAAAGGCTACCCCAGGAGGGTACCAGCACTCCTGGAGAATCTCTCGCTGAGCATCGACGACTAAACTACTCCACCCCTGAGCGTGGGTACTCAGGCTGCCCCGTGTATTCCGGGGGGTGGGGGGAGGTCAAAATTCCGCTTGCGACTAATACTCCTCGGGGCAAGCGGAGCAATAACACCAAGGCGACCCCTGTCACGCTATCCGTGAATTTTTTCAACATCAGGGGACTTCATTCTAACCTTAATGCTACCACTATCTAGACCATCTAGCCATCTAGAGACGGCGAAGCCGGCCTTGCTCTTTTTAACCGAGACTCAGGTGTCCTATCCGGCTGATACTTTATATCTCTCCTACCCGGGATACAAATTAGAACACTCCTTTGTGCCCCGGGCTGGAGTTTGCGTATACGTCAGAGAAGACATCTGTTTTCGCAGTCTTGAAGGTACGGACCTGTCCATCCTATGCCTGCGCCTAGACAGCGCCGACCATCCCCGCGTCTACGGGTGCCTCTATAGATCCCATAGCGATAATGCCGAAACAGACCGACTCATCGACCACGTCCAAATGACTGCAGACTCCGTGCTACAAGAGGTCCCATCCGCAGAGATCGTGATACTCGGTGATTTTAACGCCCACCACGCTGAATGACTTGGTTCCCGTTTAAACGATCATGCGGGTAGATCTGTCTATGACTTTGTCTTGGCATATGGTCTAACACAACTGGTTACTTCGCCTACGTGGATCCCAGATGTGGAGGATCATGAACCTTCCCTATTGGACCTTCTGCTGACCTCTCATCCAGACGGATATCAGGTCTCCGTCGATACCCCTCTGGATTCTTCGGACCATTGTCTGATCCGGAGTACGGTGCCACTCACGCTCCCATCGCAGTTGCGATCTGCAGCTTGCCGCCATGTTTGGCGCTATAGGTCGGCCGATTGGGACGGGATGCGGTCTTTTTTTGCATCCTACCCTTGGGAGCGGATTTGCTTCTGGCCGGAAGATCCCAGCGTTGTTGCCGATTCTGTTGCTGATGTAGTACTTCAGGGTATGGTACTTTTTATTCCATCCGCTGTGGTGCCCATCGGAGGCAGATCCCAACCATGGTTTGGTCGCTCCTGTAAAATAGCATCACGCGATAAGCAGGAGTGCTACCGGGCTTGGGCTGACGCATCAACGTCTCGGGATGTAAACATCAGCGCTCTTAAAAAGAAATATAATTCCGCCTCCAGGTCCTTCAAAAGGGTCATTGCCAGGGCAAGTTCTGGGCACATCGGCAGAATTTATGAGAAGCTAGTTCGCCTACCTTCGGGAAGCCGTGCATTCTGGTCTCTCGCCAAGGCTGTCCAAGGAAACTTCTGTCAGCCATCTCTTACATCTCTGCCCAGAGAGGAAGACTCACTGGCCCATGCCGAAAAGGAGAAAACCGATATTTTAAGCTCTCTCTTTGCGTCCAATTCGACTCTAGATGACGGGGGAACCCACCGCTAACCTCGCGGTGTGAGTGCTCCATGCCGAATGTGCGATTTACACGGCGCTCGGTTCGCAAAGCACTCTTCTCCCTGGACGTCAGCAAGTCGAGTGGGCCTCATGAAGTCCCTCCCATTGTGCTGAAGACCTCATTGAGGATCACCAGCTTATTAGTGACCGCCAGTACGGTTTTCGTCGGGGTCAATCTGCTGGTGATCTTCTGGTCTACCTGACTCATAGATGGGCGGAGGCAGTAGAGTCCAAGGGAGAGGCATTGGCCATTAGTTTGGACATAGCGAAGGCCTTCGTTATCGGGTCTGGCACAAAGCGCTTCTTTTGAAGCTCCCTTCCTATGGGCTTCCCGAGAAATTGTGCAAATGGATCTCCCGTTTCCTTGCTGATCGCATCAAGGTCGTAATAGACAGTGCATGCTCTCATTTCAAGCCTATCAATGCTGGTAAAGATCATGTTTAATGTCAGCGCACTAAGATTATGAGCACTAAGCTCGAAGTTGTTGACGAGTATGTTTACCTGGGACAATTAGTCCGACTATGTAAGTCCAACTTCGTCCGAGAGGTCAATCGACGGATTCAACTCCGCTGAGCAGCATTCGGGAAACTACGACACATCTTCTCGTCAGACATACCTCAAAACCCTTAAACGAAATTGTACAACCAGTGCGTGTTGCCAGTGATGACTTACGGATCTGAGACGTGGTCCTTTACTGCTGGCCGTATGAGGAAGTTCAAGGTACGCTCAGCGAGCTATGGAGAGGGCTATGCTCGGAGTTTCTCTGCGTGATAAACTTAGAAATGAGGATATCTGCAGTAGAACCAGAGTAACCGACATAGCCCAACGGATTAGTAAGCTGAAGTGGCAGTGGGCCGGCCATATAACTCGAAGAACCGACAACTGATGGGGAAGAAAGGTTCTCGAGTGGCAGCCTCGTACCGGTACGCGAAGTGTAGGGCGTCCCCCCACTAGATGGAGTGACGACCTTGTAAGATATGCAGGAAGTCGATGGATGCAGTTGGCTCAGGACCGTGCTTTGTGGCATTCTTTGGGGGAGGCCTATGTTCAGCAGTGGACTTGTGAAGGGCTGTAATGATGATAATGATGATGACAACGCTGGTATTCCACAAGGCTGTGTGCTATCACCAACGCTGTTTCTCTTGCATATTAATGATATCTTGTAAAACATTCATTGCTATGCAGACGACAAGACCGGTGATGCCTTATATACAGGCCGTGCCAATATTTCTCGGGAAATCGTCACCGAATACCGGGACACACTTGTGTCTGAAATCGAGTCTTTGCTGTACAAAG
Organism: Parnassius glacialis; assembly: GCA_033319125.1. Classification (NCBI taxonomy): domain Eukaryota; kingdom Metazoa; phylum Arthropoda; class Insecta; order Lepidoptera; family Papilionidae; genus Parnassius; species Parnassius glacialis. Next base: position 16,065,705 of record JAVANC010000012.1, read on the forward strand.
TCTCGGATTGAGGGCGACTAAATCTAGTCCAGTTCAATCCCCATAATACACAAGTTTGCGCATTTACCGCTAAAAAGAACCCTTTTGTCATATCTCCTCAGTTTCAAGGCACTCCCCTTGGTGCCTCAGCTAACATCGGAATCCTCGGCGTCAACATATCGACTGCAGTTTCATGGTAACTTGGAAGGGAAGGTCAAATTGGCCTCTAAAAAGCTTGGCGTGCTCAGCAGAGCGAGACAGTATTTCATGCCAGCACATCGCCTGCAACTTTACAAAGCGCAAATCCGGCCTCACATGGAATACTGTTACTCATCTATGGGCCGAGGTAATTGAGATGGTACGCTGTTGCTACTGTCCAGACGCGAATTGCAAGCAAAAAGAGCAGCAAATAAGTCTGCTTTCTCCTTAGGTGCATACGCCAGTGAGCCATCTAGTTTAACCAGCGGAGACAGTGTAGACCGACAGAAGTTTGTCTCGACCGCTTTGGCGAGAGACCAAAGAGCTCTACTTTTACTTACTACTCGAGCTTTGTGCCGATGCGTTTAATGCGGTCGAAACTGGCTTGGCGTAATGCCTTTTTGCAAGACTTGGCGGCTTCGTTAAAAGAATTCTTCTTAAGGCTAATATCCGGAGCTTTACGGTCTAGAGTATCGTCCCAGGATAAGTACGCCATATGCTTTTGCTTTTCGGCACGAGCGCACTCGGTGTTAAACCATGAGCGAGCTTTACCACCAATGGTATGGCATGGCATGGCATGGCTATGGCACGTCAGTTAAGGGGATGAAATACTCCATCGCTTATCATCACGTTGGTTATGGGATCCGCGCAGCTCGACGGCTCTTCAAAAAAAAAGCAGACGTGTCGCTATGGATAAGATGCAAAGAAATGCCGCATCTCATCCCAATCTGCTGACTTGTATCGCCACATTCGTTGCACTCCGTGGAAATCGTAGTTAGGTGGGGAATATAACGACACAGGTTTTACCAAACAGTGGTCAGTAGTTCCCAAGGGTGAGGTAACCTGAACATCGTACCTGTCTGTATCGGTCGTTAGCAGAAGGTCGAGGTAGTTGGCTGTGTGCCCATCCACATTAGGTACCCTAGTCGCTTGTTGTACCAGCTGGGAGAGCCCCAGCGACAAGGCAAAATCCACGCCTCTCTCCTAGCGTGGTCGGTCTTCTGGTATGGAAACAGCCAAAGCTGGTGGCAGGCATTAAATTTCCCCAGAAAAACCAACTGTGCATTGGGGTACCGATTTAGAGCCACATAAAAAGCTTCACTGTTTAAACAGCCTAGTTATCTCCAGGTCACCGCTATGCGATCGGTAGACACAAGAATAAATAATTTTATCCGTTCCTGTGTCTATCAATACCAAGATCGTAGAGAAAGTGGGGTCTTTAAGCTGACGGAGACGCTTATAGCAGATGTCATTGCGGACGTAAAAACAGACTCCGGCTCGCTGATGGAAATTATGCTCCAATGTGTACCCAGGGTAGCTAAGGTATGCCGCATCTAGAGGACATCTGATCTGCGCCTCAGTCAAGAAGAGTAAGTGCGGCTTGTCAGTCTCAAGGGTGGTAATGGACTGCATTAAGATTACAGTGCAGGCAATTTGATGGAGAGGGAGTGCAACCGCTGCACAAATTTACTCTTATTTTTCCTTTTTTTCACGCTCAAACCCCCCTAGAAATCGCCACCAGGCCTTCTTCTCCGGTCGCCAACCGGCATGGTGGAGCCATCCCAGGATTTTTCGTAAGATGACGGGGCAGCCTTTCATGAGTGGCTAGCTCATTAATTGGGCCCCCAACTATCTACGGTCGGCCAGCGGTGAAACCGTGCTTCAGATCCCACTAACGTCCATAACCAGGCACCTGACACTAAGAAAAGGTCACGTCGCAGCCGGTTTGTATGCGCAACGCAACTGTCCAGACCCCTTCTCCCTAAGAAATGGGTTTCAACTAACATCGAACACGATTTGCATCATTTGGCGGTATGTCTTTGTCAGGTGGGTGGTCCCTCAAGCCCTCGACCGGGCCTCTCACTAGTAGAGGACCAACCTACCACCAGTATGTAGTGCTGCTCGTTTAACACTACCCAGGGGATACGTGTAGGGAATCAGGATTCAAGTAATTCCTACGGACGTGAGCAGCTTCATTCCCCAATTAGTTCCTGTATATATATTTCTAAATTTTTGTAATTGAAATGTATTTAGTTATTATATTATGTACGTATTTATCGATTACATAATTACATTTATGTCGTGTATATTATATAACTACTTACGTACACCCGTACCCCTTCTTACAGGTCATTATATTCTTTGCAATGAGGTTGCCTGTTACATGCATGTATATACATATATACAATGTGTATATATGCTTATAAATTTAATATAAAATAAAATATATGAAAATGTCAGTTAGAAGTAATGTTGAAAAATACTTTAAAGAATTTTTTATAGGCTGCATTCCTAATATAATTGGGAAGAGTATTTCAAAGCTATAATATATATACTGTAGCGTAAAGGAAGACCTGAAAAAAATTTGACCTGTGTTGTGGAATACTAATTCTAAAACGATTTGATAGTCGTGAAGTTTGATCGTCGATCAAATGAAGAAAGTTAAAGTTATCCTCAGGATAAGAAGACCTTAGATCATTTAAAATTGAATATAGTACAAGTAAAATTCTGAAGCATTGCATAGTCTGTGACGTATATGTAGTCATTTAAGCTTTGAACGATAGGAAGATAATATGTAGTCATACTTACGTAAACCGAAAATTAACTTAATGAAGGCGCTCCAACCTGTTTAGAAGATTTTGTTACAGATCTGCGTAACATACATCTGCACAATCGATAATAGGTAGAATGAGGGAACGAACCAGCGTAAGTTTGGTTTTGAAAGGTAGGAAATTTTTTAGACGATAAAGGAAACGCAAGGTACACGACAAGGTTACAACTTTATGACTTACTTCAGAGATCTGTAATTTAAAGGTTATTGCTTTATCTATGTATAAGCTAAGGTTTTTTATGAAATCACAATATGCAATTAGTAAATAAGTTTCATTATAAAATACAGGAAAAATACTTTCATTATCAACCTTAGTCAATTATTGCGAACTTCTGAAGATTATCTATCACTTTACATTTGGCTGGATTAAATGAAACACCATATCTGCGCGACCATTCTCTAATCGCTTCCAGATTAATTATTTAGTTTTTATATAACAAAATTTTGACTATTTATGCCGGTTTGCACGTAGAACTGAAGATAATCCGCATACAGAGTGTACGAACAATTCTAAACAGAGGAGATTGAATTTATAAATAAGTAAAACATAAACAAACTATTGTGGCACATCAGATTCAATTTCAATCAATGCAGAAAAGCGCTGACCTAAGCGAACCAATTGCTGGTGGCCGCAAGTATGAGAATAGAACCACTCCAAGAATACCATAATCAAAATTGATTTGCAAAGTGGTGGTGCTGGGACCAAGGTGAAAACCCGATTGAAGTTCATTCAGAAGATTATGTTTTGCAATGAACATAGAAAGAATCATGCCCACTTTCCATACATTTAAAAACCTGATTGTGAAAGTTGATGTATAATTATAAAGTATAGTAGAAAACCTACATGTAAGCTCAGAAAATAATATCATAAAGTTATTTTTACGATTTAAACGCTACGAATCCCAAAATATACCAATGTCACTTTTTAGGTTAGGATTTGCCGTAACCAAATAGGTAATAAAGAAATAAATGCGCTATAACTTATTATTAACGCTCGAAGTTAAAATAACAATACTTATCTAGTTATGGTCTAAAACGTCTTTTTTACTTTGTGAATTTCTTGAAACCAACTGCTCCTAAGTCACCGCTTACTCTCGATGATTGTCACCGTAAATTGAGTGTTTAGCTCTATCTGCTATTTCTTCAGCACACATAAATACTTACTAACTACATTTAGTTCATCTTGTATTGTCAAAATGATTACTTATCAACCAAACACATTTCATTGGCCTATGGTATATACTTACTGATGAACAAAATGGGATAAACCAATAAAACAGAATATTAAAGTGGCATGGTTTATTAATTATCATCATTTTCACTTAAATCTCTCACCACCACGTCATCCAGAAATTCTGCTGGAGCAGAAATATTTTCTTGATACCATATAGGGTTCTAAAAAGAAGTAACATAAACAAAATGGCACAGTACACAACGAGACGCAAATGCAACAACGAAGAACTGCGCCGATGCCAATTGCAGAACTGTCAAATGTCAAAAAAAATCCGTTTCATTTGTCCGCACTCGATGATATACTGAATGATTAATTTATTTTATTATTATATTATTTTATATTAATATGTACTATACAAATACAAATAAATGAATACTTACTGATTAAATAAAACATAAAATAATGTATAAAACTCAGAAGCAGAGTTAAATAAAGTAAAGTAGCAGTGTATAAAATGGAACGTCCAAGAAAAAGGGTAGTTGAGATGCGTTCAAAACATATAATACGTTTACCCTTGACGTAGAATAAACTTATAGAAATATGTAAAAATATTTTTTTCCTGCGTTTCTTTTAACATAGTGATAAGCGTAATTAATTTACAATTCAATTAGCTGAATTTTAAGATTTATTTCATTTCTATACATTGTCAGGTGAAAAATGGGCATTGTTCTTTGCTTAAAAACACAGGCTTTCAGAACTTTGGAGAGACATGAAAAAGTTTAAATGGGAGGAAAATATTTGTTAAGTACAGGGTTACGTATCTTGGAAAAGAGTTGTACAAGAGCATTTTTCCATGCAGAACCTCGAGAATAATTTGTAATGTGTGTAATAGCTGGAAGTAGGCACTCAAGTATCATAGACACCATTAGCTTGCTAATTTCGTCATAATTCATAGTCTTGGATTTAATGGCTAAGAGAGTTTTTTATTTCATACTGAGTAACAGGAGAGAAATATTTCATTATATTTCTTTGTGGATTATAGAAAGTAACAACTAATTCCATAATTAAAATTTTCTTATGTATAACTACTTGTGTTTTAACTAAACAATAAACTCAAAATATATGTGTATATTGTTTTTAAATCTCGTCGTTTCTGACAAACACAAATTAATTATACTACTTGCATATTACGTGCTTATTTTCAACATGCATCCACTAATGTATTGCAGCGAGATTTCTTGAAAGCTAATATATTATCGTCAAATAAACATTGGTCATAACTAATGAATATTTATTGCAGTGATATATTTTAGTGAAATATTAATCTAATTACAACATTTCCTGTCCGCCATGTTGACTCGACTCTTATATAGCGCTGTAATTAAATACTGAACAATTCGTAACTTGTCGACGCCCATAAGTTTCTACATGTGTGCAAATGTGGTGTGATATTGAATATTTACGTAAATAGATATACTACGTGAATCTTCAAAAATAATTATCATAACTCAAAAGCTAATCGCTCGGTGATTAAAAAAGTAAAGCTGCGTCCACTTCGAACAGTGGTAGAGCCACGCGGCAGCTTTTGCTGTCGCACGGATGGGCCGGCTCGAACCGGGGAGGTACCACGACCTCACAGAAAACCAGCGTGAAGTAGAGGTTTACCTCTGCGTTTCGCTTGGTGAGTGCAGGTGGCCGGAGGCCCTGTTTACTGGAAATGAGGCATTCCATCTTAGTCCTCACGGGTGACAACGCATCTACATTTTGATTTGTAATAGAGGATAGATGTAGATGTCTATGGGCCACAGCAACCACTTATCATCAGGTGGACTGTGTGCTCGTTTGTCACCCTTATCCTATAAAAAAAAACTTGGATGCACAGTCATGATGCTCTGGTGGATACAAATATAAGCTTTGTTCTTTTTTTTCTTTATAACTGGCTTCACGGCTCTGGGTTCTAGCTCTTCTGAGCCTGAAGTTACAATGTATAATTATTCTTAGTATACATAGTACACTGCTTCACAATATGTTGATGCGTCACATTGTGCAGCCCTTGGGAGATTTTGACGGCAACTTGAGCCAGCAGACAGCTGACAGTTTGCAATGGTATCTCAAGGCGCCTAAGCAGACAGACACCTTATCTTGAGGATTGCATCACCATCAGAGCACTTGTGTCACCGTTTCCACTTCAAACCATTATTTAAACAATAATACAGGAGCAGTAAACCGCCGCTGGTCAAGTTTCCGCCAAAACTCATATAAGCTTTGTTCCTCTTCTATTCACTAGAGTATAGATCCTATAATAACAATGTTTTTCTATGCCACTTCGATCCACCAATGTCGGGATAAAAAAATCTTATGCAACTTTAATCCACACCTTTGTACAGGTTTATATTGTTGGGCGCCACCATTAATGACTACATGGCGATACTAGTTACCACTACGCATTTAGTATCTAGAATCTAGAAATCTCCATGAAAGAACTTTCTAGAACTATCGACACCTAGTCAATCGGGACCGGTATGTACTCGAATATTCTAGACGTGTCTACAGTAGAAGATTGTGGAACTATCTGAGGCCCTATATAAGGCCGGTATAGACCTCGACCGGGGTCAGTGTTGAGTTGACGATACAAGCGAATACTTCGAAGCGATACAATACAATACAACACAACTGCGAATTGAAGTGATCAGCAGTACAAGTGTATTTTGTTATTAGTGGGGTTTTAAGTTGTAATTAGTGTTTTGTAATTAAAGTGTCAATTTTGGTAATTCAGTCGGCAGTTTTTAATTGTCTCGAACCCTAAGCTCGTAACAATGGATGTCAGAAGTGGGATCAAATCATTCCGATTTTACCTAAAAACGACACGAAGGATATCCGTAACTGAAGTCAACGCCAGCAGGAGACAGACCAGAGACAATTTGGTGGTGCAATGCCGACGATATCGGAGGGCCAGCTGCCAACCACGGAGGCCGGCCCGTCAGTAGTCAGACCACTCTCACCCTAGTCCTACGCGACCAGGCCTTAACTGTTCTGGAAGCTCTTGGCAGGAAGTGACTTACGAGCAGCTCCTTGAACTATTTTACAAGTTATTTTCATTCAACAAGTTAGCTTTTTGGGGTATGTAGTGTCGGAAGAAGGTATCCGCACGGATCCAGAGAAAATTGCCGCTGTCAAGGATTGGCCGGTTCTAAAAGACAAGACGTAGGTTAGAGCATTTTTGTGTTTGTATTTCTATTATCGGCGATTTGTGAAGAACTTTGCAGATATGGCCAAACTTCTACACAAGCTAACCGATAAGAAGCGAAGTTTCTGCTGGCATGAAGTTGCGATATCGCATTCAAGGAGCTCTAGGGCCGTCTGTGCAAAACACCTATTATGGGGTACCCGGATACGGGCAAGGAATTTATAGGTGATACAGACACAAGGGATATAGGAATTGGTGGTGTGCTGTCTCAACAGAATGGTAATCAAGATGTAATGATAGCGTACTTCAGCAAGTCGTTGTCAAAACCGGAAAGGAACTATTGTGTCACATGACGGGAATTCTTCTAGACTTCCTATGGTAAAGTCGTTGCAGTATTTTAGCAAATATCTTCTAGGGCAGAACTGACCATAAAGTTAAAGTTACAGCCTATATATGTCTCCCTGCTGGGCACAGGCCTCCCCTCATTTCTGAGAAGATTTTTAGGGCAAGGAAATGTCCGCCACTTTGCTCAAATGCTTATTGGTGAACTTCACATGTCCCCGAATTTTTTTTCTTATTTCTTAGACATGCAAGTTTCCTCACGATGTTTTTCTTCACCGCCGAGCACGTGGTATATCAGCACTTAAAATTGCAATTAACAATTTCATTACTACCAGCGGGGATCGAATCCGGGTTGCTCGCATACTGTGACACTTAGAGCGAGCACTAACCATCTTAGCTGCTACGGCTCCTACCACGCTGCACTGAAATGGCTATTGTAGTTCAAAAACCCAGAAGGACAGGTTGCGAGTTGGATTGAACTGCAGGAATACGACTTTGTGATTTTTGATCGAACATTGCGGCGGGAAATCTCATGGTATCGCAGATGTATTGTCAATAAGACCTTATCTTGAAGATTGCAAGCATTGTACTAGTCAAGAGGGTAAGGAAGTGGTATCTGTGAGGATGCCCAGGTTAGACCAGCTCAGCAATGAGTGCAAACACAGCCTACAACATGCACAGCAGGAAGATTCGGACATCAAGCCGATTCTAGAATGGATGAACGCCAGTGCTCTTAAGCCCAAGTGGAGCAACGTCTCAGCGATGAGTTCGACCACGAAAACTATTGGTCCCAATGGGACAGCTTGCTAATTCAAGATGAACTCCTGTGCCGTAAAGGGGAAAATGGTCGGGGAGACAGCTGTCATTTGCAAATGGTTATCCCTAAATCTAAAGTACTAGATTTTTTACAGCTGTACTATAATGGTTGTTCAGGAGGCCATCTGGGAGTTAAACGAACTTTACCGAAGATCCGAGAACTGTTTTACTGTGTCTACTGTCGTGACGATGTCGAGGACTGGTGTAGCAAATGTACAAATAGTGCGGCTATGAAGGCATCTCAGACTCGTAATAGAGGTGTATTGAAATTGTACAATGTTGGTGTACCATGGGAGAGGATAGCCCTTGACGTTGCGGGGCCGTTTCCGGAAAGTGAAAGTGGTAACAAGTATTTTATGATTGTGATGGGTTACTTCACCTAAGTGGCCAGAAGTCGCCATTCCAAATCAAGAAGCTTCAACAGTTGCAGATAAATTAGTTCATGAAGTCTTGTGTCGTTTTGGGGTACCTTTAGATATTCACAGCAATCAAGGAAGGAATTTTGAGTCTCAAATATTCCAGGAAACTTGCCAAGTTATGGGTACTCATAAAACAAGAACAACTTCTTACCATCCACAATCTGATGGAATGGTAGAACGACTGAATCAGACATTGTGGAAAATCGACAACGAGACTGGGACAAGCACATACAATCGTTTTTGTTGTCATATCGATGCGCTGATCACGATAGAATATCAGTGACACCAGCTTTTGCAAACTTTGGAAGAGAATTACGGCTGTCTGCAGACCTGATCACCGGAATACCACCTGATTCTCCACGAAATATAACCGATTATGAAAATGACTTGTAAATGCGGAACAAAATGAATGACATATATGAGCACTTCAGACAATCGGGCGAGCAAATGTCTGAAAAGATGAAAACACGGTATGACTGCAATACAGTTCACAGCAAAGGGAAATCTCCTAAGCTTCAAGCTAAATGGGACGGAGCATACCAGATTGTGACAAGGATCAATGTCGTAACCTACCGGATACAAAAATGTGCAATAGGTACTCCTTAGATCGTCCATGTGGATCGACTGGCGCGCTGTTATGGGCCCGATAATGCTCGGAACGAGCATGTCTTAGGAGGGGGCAGTATTGCGCGCTACTATTAATGACTGGTACATGGCGACACTAGTTACCACTACGCCTTTTAGTATCGAGTAGCAGAACTAAGAGAGTCAAGATCCGTCTAAAAATTTCCATGGAAGAACTTTCTAGAACTATCGACACCTAGTCAATCGGGACCGGTATGTACTCGAACATTCTAGATGTTTCAACAGTAGAAGATTCTGGATCTATCTGAGGCCATATTATAAGGCCGGTATAGACCGCGACCGGTCGCGTGTGCGCGGTGGTGAGTTGTAATTAGTGTTCTGTAATTAAAGTGTCAATTTTGGTAACTCACTCGACAGTTTTTAATTATCTCGAACCCCAAAGTTCTTAACAATATTATTAATATAATCAGGAACCGTTGGCTAAGAATTAATCCAATTCGGTGATATTTAAACTATGTGCTTGTGAACCCGAATCTGATGACAATTAAAAGTTTAAGGGTGTGACATCTATAAAAAATAAATAAGGTAATATGTTAATAGTTCAACAAAAATTGTCAATAAACAAATAAAATTAATTCAAGTCCAAACTAAAACTCTTAGTAAGTTTTCCAATAATCCATTTGACCATTAACCGCCACGTTCCAAGAAACTCATAACAATCGACTGAGAAATGCATTTCGCTACAACTCCTCGCCACCTGCACATGAAATGCGTCGATACCAAGAAAATGTTTCATTGCTTTATAAAATTGAAATCCGACATGTTCACGCGCTAATTCAATATCGTTCAATAGAAAAGCCACGGTGAGCATTTTCCTCCTATGTGTAACTTTGTTTTGTTTTTTCTGTGTATTTGACGGTGGCAGCTTTCAATCGTATTATGGAATACTATTTCTCCGTTTTTGATTTTTAAAAATATGTTACAACTTTTAATCTTATACCATCAACGAAAGATAGACGAAGCTATGCGTTTATTTTAAGTGATGCCGAAAACATGATCAACTTATGCACACGCACCCATGCACACATTTTCTTTCTTTCTTTCTATATCAGTCTGTAAAATTTCAATACTGGACGCATAAAAATGCACCTGCTGTTGATTGCAAAGAATTTTAAATACATATTTGTATGTAAATTCGCGTTCTTACAATAATGATAATGGTTTTTTTAGCTTGAGTTTTACGTCACTTGAAATGTATGCAGTGCTCCGTCATTCTTTCTTTGTCGATCTGAGTTTTATCTAATAAAGTTTGAGTTAATTTTCAATCTACTTTTTGAGATTGGTTGCAAATGTCTATGAGTTGCAGAAGCCACAGCTCGTTTGTTCTTGCAGGTTTATAAAAAAAGAGGTAAAAATCTCATGGAAAAATGCATACTGGTCCTTCCTGGTCCTTCAATCGTACATATTTTACGGTTGGTTTTGGGAGTTTTGCTGCAATGTGTAATGCTGAAAAATTAATTTAAACAAGTTCTTGGACCACACTCCATTGCCGTGGTATAGTGTGATAATTAAGGTAGTAAGTGGATGTTATGGCCCATAAACATTTACATCCATCCCCGATTAGGAATGAAAATGCGTTATCACCCATGATGACTAAGATGGAATATGGAATGCGTCATTTTCAATAAAAAGGGTATCGGGTTATCTACACTCGCATACGAAACACAGCAGCATTAAGCTGCTATTCTTCCGCGGTAGAGCCGACCTATTCGTTCTTCAACTATGTGTATAACTGCAGCATGGCTCTGCCACGGATAAAAGTTTTTGTACTCTAGTTAACTAAATATATTGTTTCTAATCTTTATCTGACGTAATTATAAGCATAGTCGTATTCATTCAGTGATTTAGAGTACCTATCATATGAATTTAAGTTTACTAATTTTTTAAAAAATTTCTTACTAAAATAAAGAATCAATCAATAAATTTAACTTAATTTTTTACTAAATAATATGATCTTAAAAACTAACAGCATCAATAGTGTTATCTCTCAATCTACATCGTATATTGTAGTGTGGTAGCCCACACGACTTATATATTAAACTAGCTTCTGCCCGCGACTTCGTACGCGGATCCTGTTGCTTATGCCAGCGACAACGGGGTCGTCAAAATCGAAGATCTGAAACGTCTGATGTTGAATTCTAAGATCCCGGGGACGGCAAGACAACGTGATTTGCGAGACGATTCGAGACGTTCTAGATCTTTCATTTTTGTAAGTCAACAGGAAATGCCCATCAGACTAAACAACTTTTGCTAAGACGTCATTCCTATATATGTTATAGTGTCGCTGTGCTTTGGATGGAGTGTAACTCCTTGTGTGTTATTAAGTTAATATATTTGTAATATTGTTTAGATCACGTTCACATGAGGCTTAAGTACTTATAGAACAAAAATACTTCAGCGCAAAGCTTCCGGGTAAACTATGTTGAAAGTTGACCGTCCGGCACGTGAACATAAAAATTTCTAGAATTGCTAACCCGGGAAAGAGCGACGTACAACTGACCATGCGAGAAACAACTGACACCGAGATCTAATCCAGCAACACGAAAAGTCTGCCCTTGAGCCTTATTAATTGTCTTTGCATAACACAATGATACTGGGAATTGCGTTCTTTTAAATTGGAATGGAAAATTATTTGGTATTATGGGAATTCTGGGAATAAAGACGGTTTCTCCTGCACCGCAACCTGTTAAAATTTGAGCCTCGATTATATTTTGTTGCAACTGGGTTACTTTTAGCCGAGTTCCATTGCAAAGTTGTGGTGGTCTTAAATTTCGGAGCAAAATAATCGGAATGCCAATTTTTAAACAAATTTCATGAGAAGGAAGTCCGGGCATATTTAAAGAATTTAAATATTCTATCGGGTAATTAGTGGCTTCTTGTTCATCGACCATTCTATTTATTGAACTATAAACTTTGCTTTCCCCCTGTATATTCGACAGTATTTTGTTATTAATCTCAGATGCCTGGTTATTGCGAGGAGTTAAAATGGATCTTTCGCATAGCCAAAAATTGTCCCTATTTAATATAATTGTTACGTCACCGTAAACCGATGATATAAGATGTGGTTGGGATTGCACTATACAACATAACTCAGGCGTCAGAATATGTTTTCCTTGGTGTAGTTGTGGATAGGTACCTTCCCCAATCTTTAATAATTTATCAGAAAATTGACGATCATCCGGGTTATCTCCAGTTCTCACTCGCATGTTTATAGTCAAATGTACCGATTGTATATCACGCCACAAATAAGAGCTTTTTAGGAAAGCCCTAACCTCATCAGCTCGGGTTCCCCGTGGTATTACCGGTAAGGTTGGTCGGAAATCACCACAAAATAAAACCGTGATACCGCTCATTGGTCGATCATTTTGTCTTATATCCCTTAAAGTTCTGTCTACGGCTTCTACTCCTTTTCGGTGGGCCATCGTACATTCATCCCATATGATTAAATTACACTCACGTAATACTTTAGCTTTGTCACTATTTCTTGAAATACTTATACTAAATATTGGTATTTTAAACATAGTGTGAGCAGTTTTACCTCCTGGTAGCAATGTTGCAGCTGTACCTGATGAAGCCACGGCAAGAGCAATTTTACGCTGATTTCGAACATAAGCTAATATTAATTTAGTCAAAAAGGTGTTCCCAGTTCCTCCAGGTACATCTAAAAACCATATTGTTCCAAAATTATTCTGAACACTCTCGCACACGCGATCATAGACTGAACGTTGTTCTGCAGTCATCATTGGGACACCGTTTTCTAATGTTGCCAGCAGTTCCATTGAGTTGTAACCAATCTCTGCAGAATATTCTCTATTGGTAACCTCTCCGACTGAGGTTGGTGTTGGCAAACCATATTCACAGAGTGATTTACCGCCAACTGCTGTTAAGTGTTCCTGAAGAGCTAATAAGCACACATTTATGGCAAGATCACGGAAATTATCATTAGTTGCGCCTTCATTATTGTGAGATATTTATAGTATTTTAATAATTTCCCTTTTGTAGTATATAGCCCTTTATAGTATTTTAATGATCTCCCCTTTTGTAGTGTTCGTATAGCCCTTCTAAGTTCTAAGAGCGTCTGAAAGCAACATAAACGGGACGTGCTGTGTTGAAGTGGCATTCGACCTTGAACGCTACTCTCTCCCTCTCACTTAAGATAGTTACTTTCTCTTTCCCCCTTGTTGTGCATAATTCTGTCATCATAATTTTGTTTAAAAGATAATAAAATGAGTATACATATAGCACTGATTTCGGTAAGTCACTGGTTGGACACACTGAAAATCAGCGCCATGGAAAAAAAAATTCATGGCATTATGCTGAGTGTGCTCCTGTTCCCAGATGACGCCTTGACACATACGAGTATAGGTATTGTATAGTTTGTAATATGTAGTATATTGTAATTTGTATTGTATAGCCAATATTATTTGTAAATTATGTGTTTCTTTTTATGTTATCTGTGATGGCGTCATTTTTCAAATTTATTGCAAATTTTTCTTTATATTTTTCCCATAATTCTACAGCATCTAACAAATTACAAAATGTGAGTAATGTTACAAATAAATGGCGTAACCGTCGTGGATTATCACTAACACAGGATTCTGCTAAAGCGTCATCCCAATGCTGATCATTTTCAAGCAAACAACGCGCTTGGCAAGCTGCATGATAAGTTGGATAAACAATATCGTCTACTTTTCTCAAATCTATAAATGATGTTGGTCCTCACACTGTATGTAATAATAATCGCAAATAGAAACACTCAGCGTTGTTAGGATGAACGGTATACACTCTACCAAGAACATGTTCTTTGAAAATACCTGACTCGCCATCTACAGGCCTGCCACGGCGTCTACGATTAAAGACACCTCGTTGCTTATCGTAGGTATAATACGATGGAACTTCCTCATGCAAAAGAGATTTTGCAAAATCATCAGTTTGGCAAAGTCGAAAGAATGCTAATAAAGTTGTTTGTCTAGGGTTCTCTAATCGTTCTGTAACATTTTCAGCGTTGAAATATATACGTTGACCGCCTTCAAGATGAACATCCAGATGAGTCACAGGTGGATATCTTTCGTGAATGTTGAAACTTAAGATCCGCCACACAGCTTCTGAAGAGCTGATATATCTGCCTGACTGAAATCTAGTAACTTCATAATGTTCATTTCTCAACGCAAATCTAGCTTGGTCACTGCCTTTGTTAATATACTTACAAATATATTTTATTGACTCTACACTATTACACATTTCAACATTTATATGACCTTGAAATGCTCTAGACATCACAGGCGAATACGGAACTACCCACCTATTATCTAAAGTAACTTGTTGTCCAAACACTTGCTTTTCAACAGTAAAACCACCATTGTCTCTTGAACGGCGACGATATAATGGGTATCCATCATATCCTGATACAGTTTCATCCACTAATGCTTTTGGATATCTTTTAGTGCAACGACCGTCTTGCATGCAAGGAGCATTCCCGTTAAATGCACCACATGGACCATGTATCATATGAGTTTTAACAATGTCGTATAATACGGGATCTGCAATCGGATCTGGAATTTCAGCACTGATTGAACTGTCTACATTATTAGGTCGAACCTTATCTTATAACCAAAGCAGGATATTAGCATGAGGTAAGCCGCGTTTTTGCTACTCAACACTATACGAGTACATATAACACAATACATCTCCAAAAATGTTATCTTTGGTAAGTAGATCTATCATTGATTTTAATTTTAAATGAAAAACTCTTGCGATAATATCATGGCGGTCATGCGGTGCTTGACCCTCAATAAGCTCCCGAGTGATTTCATCCCACTTGGAATTGGTAGTTACAGTAATAAATAAGTCAGGACGTCCATATTTTCTTACGTAAAAAAAGCATCTTGAGTACGTTCGTGCATGTAGCGTGGACCACCAGTAAAAGAAGAGGGTAAAATAACTAAACAGCCCATATTCACCGTATCATTATCTTGCTGCATGGCGTCGCGAAGGTGCACGTATTCTTCAGCGCGCATCTGCCTTTGATTAGATCGTATATAAACTAATCTTTCGGTTTCAATTTTTGCGTACATGTCAACAATAAACTGATTGAATAAGCCACGAAAACTTTGAAAGTATACAAATATATTCCGTCTCACTTGCAAGTGGTAACAATAAAATTGAAGGCATGACAACTTTATATTATAATTAGGTGCGCCTGTACGCGGATCAGTTTGGTATAAAGCGAAATTATAACCATCTTCCCCTCGAGAGTATATCAAAGGATATTGCAAACTGTCGTAAGACCTGTGCGTTTCGTAAATACATTGCAAACGATTGTCTCTGGAACGGATAACGATATCACGCCTACCACATTCCTGGTCGACCAATACTACAGCAACTTCATTCGTGGATGGAACGTTATAACGCCCAGGGTGTTCCTGAGTTGGACGCCTATCGGCATTTATAACAATTATATAATTGTTATCACCATCTTAAGGAAAAGCTTCTAATGCCGATTTAAAACTGCATACATACAAATTAACCTGATGCAACATGTTCTGAAGTTGTGAAATAAGTTCAATATTTAAATTCGGGAAATATTAATATATTTTGTATCCGACTACAACGAACAGTCGAATATAAGAATTCGACTATTCGTTGTAGTCGGATACAAAATATATTTGAAGAAACTTAGGTTGGTCTTCAGGCAAAAGGGATCCTATCAAATGGTAAACCTGACCTTGTAGCTTAAAAGTAGGCATGATAAGACCTTCTAAGATTTGTTGAGCACCAAAGGATGTCATTTGAAACGCACTATTATAAGTGCGAATATTGTCTAAGAACTGTTTAGATTGCACATGTTCCTCGAAAAGTAGTGACTTCAAAAGTTCCGGTGGATCTACGAACGAAGGCAAATTTATTTTACCCCCAGAACAACAGAAACCAGCCCACTCCTTATTCCACTTTGAAGCATTACAAAAAGAATATACTACGTTCATATCGCCTATTACAGAAGATGATCTGTAACCAATTATGAGGTTATAAGCAAACCCACTTTTATATTTGTCGGACCACGCCACCGAATTTGTAGATTGATCTTCTATGTGTACATCTAAGTCATTAAGACTATGTCGAAATCTGTCTGCAGTAAGACGGGACTCTCGCTGTTCGTCCGTTTCAAGAGACCGAATATTTTCAATTCTTAATCTTTCATTATACAAACTTATTAATTGTTCTTGTCTCAAAGAATTGTAATATTCGCGTCCCGACTCTAGTCATTGTTCATGCTCATGTTCATCTTCAAGAGATCGAATAATATTATGGTGCACCCTATCATTTGTCAAACGGTCTTCATATTGAGTAAAAGTTTCAGATTCTCGAGATAAAATATGACGTTCGCGATCAGCTGTGAGACGTAATTCCCTCTCAGTGTAAATTTCGTTCTCGCGAGATAATGTATGCCGTTCGCGGTCAGCTGTGAGACGTAATTCCCTCTCAGTGTAGGTTTCGGACTCACGGGATAGTACATGCTGTTCGCGATCAGCTGTGAGACGTAATTCCCTCTCAGTGTAGGTTTCGGACTCGCGAGATAATGTATGCCATTCGCGGTCAGCTGTGAGACGTAATACCCTCTCTGTGTAGGTTTCGGACTCGCGAGATAATGTATGCTATTCGCGGTCAGCTGTGAGACGTAATTCCCTCTCTGTGTAGGTTTCGGACTCGCGAGATAATTTTTTTTTAAGAAACGTTACCCCCTCACTAGGAGTTTCTCCTGTATCGTGGAGGCAGTTTACAAACATAAATTGCACAAGGACAAACATCCAGACCCGGAACAATTATTTGTAGGCCATACAAATACTTGTTCCGTGCGGGATGCGAACCCGCAGCCCCAAGCGCTGGAACTCATTGCTAAGCCACTGCGCCACGGAACCGTCTTATTATTAATGTATGCCGTTCGCGGTCAGCTGTGAGCCGCAATTCTCGTTGTGAAGCAGTTTCAGCTTCTCGGGATAACACATGCTGTTCTCGGTTATTGGTAAGCCTTTGCTCTCGTTGAGAAGAACTTTGAGACGCCCATGATGTAGCTCGTCTCGCTCTGTCAGCTGCAAATCGCATCGCTCTTTCTGGAGAGCTTTCATTGGCTCGAGAAGTTGAGGCACTAACTCTCATAGAGTTTAACCGATGTGCTCTTTCCTCTGCCGATTCTTGAGTACGCACATTTCTCATTCTCTTAGCTTCTCTCGAATTTCGAGATAAAGATAATCGTTTTTTAGGTGGCATTGTGCATTTTATTTTTAATCGACGGCATTCAGTTACCTAACAAAATAATCTACCTTAGAGGTCCTAACTATAGCTACCATACACTTAAAAAAATCTAAATGCCTACTTAAATAATAAAACGGATCCTAAATAAATCCTTAAATCCAAAATTAAATTCTTAAAAATATATAAGTAGGTACCTAAACTACGTCTAATAGAATGAAATAACCTATTTGATACCTAGGTACCTACTCGTATTTAAAACTACAGCTAAATAAAAAAAAGTTTAATTTATAATTAAGCTAATACTAAGAAATATGTAAACACTACCAAAATAACTAATACCTATTTTATAAAATAACAACCAAAGAAATCTAAAAATAAAATATTAAACTTAAGAGTAGACTAAAAGTCTACTCTTAAGTTTAAGCTCCGAACTGCTAAGCTATCGGGAGTTACACGTGTTATTGTGAGTCAACCATAAAAGATAGACATATGCTGTCGTGGGATATTTTTTATATAATTTTAAGGAAAACATTTCCGTTATACATGATTTCTGTGTAGCTTTAACCATTAAGGCTGAACACGCGACGGAAGCTTAAAAAATTGAGTAATTTCTCCCGTTTCCCCAACATTTACCTTCACTTCTCTGCTCCTATTTATCGTAGCGTGATAAAAAGTGTACTATAACCTGCCCAGGAGTATGAAGAATGATTGTACCATGTTTCGTTAAAATCTGTCGAGTAGTTTTTGTTTCTATAACGAACATACAGACGGACAGACAGACAGACAAAAATGTTACTGTTTGCATTTTTGGCATCAGTATCGATCACTAATCACCCCGTGATAGTTATTTAGGAAATATATTTCATGTACAGAATTGACCACTCTACAGATTTATTATAAGTATAGAAGATGTAAGAGCAGTATAATTAAAGATTATTAGTATCAACAACAAGTCTCTCTCTCATTTAACACTTTTAATACATTACAATAGAACTACATAAGTAGCCAGCGGCTGAAAAGGCTTTTTCTGCCTTTCACACTTGTTGGTTGTTTCACCCTTTCATTCCATTCGTTTTAAATGCAAATTTCAATGAATTTAAGCGATTTAATGCTTGCGGGTCCACATGTGGAGCAGTTCCTAAAATTATGCTGGATCCCGCTCGATTGCGGTATCCCACTTTGCTGGATCGCAATCCCTAGTCGGCTCTACCGGGGTATGGGCACGCTCTTATATAATAGCAGCGTAAAATAGCTTAATGCTGCTGTGTATCTTATGGTGAGTACAAAAAACTGGAATACGGAATATATTTCCAATGTTGGAGAGAAAATAAGAAATATCACAACATATCATTCTAAAATAGAAATAAATAGCGCAAATATTGTAAGAAAATTATCAGACAATCGTATTAAATGTAAAGAAAGAATGCTTTAACGCGGTCACTTTATTCATTTAAAAAAAGAATGTCACCTGTTTTCAGTCTACGCTGAGCTCTGTGGAAACGGGTCAATGTCATTGGAAAATAAAAATATTCACTTGTATTCCTCTCATTGTGTAATCTTTTCATATCCACTTGGGCAGAACTAAGACGTTACACAAAACCCCGATTTACAAACCGATAAAGTATTTCAAAGGCCTATTTATGTTCGTGTAGTTTTCCTTATCACGCCACGTGTAAAGTATTAAAGGATTTCGTTTCTAAATTATTTAATGCTTGATTATATAAATGTACATAATGTAATTTAAATTATTATTTTAATCATATTTAGGTGTAATTATTTCATAATACGCATCGAAAATTAGATTACTGATGATTGTTTTCATTATAGGAGATTTTTTCATGTCTCCATAAAATGCTTCAAATACATATTTACATGGTTGCGGTAACATCATCAACTGTATTTTGATTCCAACTACTTCCGTCATTATGAATGCTAGGTTATTCGAATATACTTTATGCAAGCAATATATGTATTTTTTCTATATTTGTAATTATTAGTTTTTAACCTTGGAGGAGGTTCTCAATTCTGATGTTTATATTTTTTATGTATGTTTGGGCGTAACTCTGTGATATAGACGGATTTGCAAAATTCTTTTTTTTTTCAGAATCTCCTCCAATGATCTAATGACGTTTAGTATTAAGATAATGTTTTTGTTTTAAGTTTATCTAAATGGTTGTCAACCCTAAGAAAATTATGTTATTTTTCATAACGCCGAGCAAAGCTCGGTCACCCAGGTACTATAATGATTAATTACCGCGAATATTACCAGGACGTGTGTCTACCTATGTATATACAATGCAGACAGCGAACAAAATTATTTAATTTTGTCTACTTCATATATTTTTCTTTACGATCATCAGAACATAAAAGTCCAGTACTGGACATAGGCCTTTCCCGCTGTAGGGGACAACTAGCCATAAAAGAACGATATGGCATGCGAATTGACGAACACAATACCAGACTTCTCGCCTCGCACGTTAACGCTGTTCCTCGTCAGTATGGGTGTTTTACGTCTGGCATCAGTTATATTTGTCAAGAATTTCCTATAGTCTCCTCTTGTGAAAGTCACGGGACAAAAATTAAAGAAAAATATTATCTTGATTCTCCACCTCACGACCATATTAAAGTTAAATTATGTAACAAGAAAAGAAAACCGCCGATATTTTATGATAATAAAATATTTTTAATACATAAAATTAAAAATAACTATGCTACTGGTATATTAGTGTAACATGATGATAAATTTGTTAAAAAATAAAATTTCTTTAATCTTAAAGAACATAATGTCGGAATCGTTCAGACTAATTAAAATTTTACCATCGTACAGTGTGACACAACTCTTATTTCCATCAATATTATCCCTATGTTTAGCGGCAATCGATCACCATAGGATAATTAACACTTTTAATACATTACAATAGAACTACATAAGTAGCCAGCGGCTGAAAAGGCTTTTTCTGCCTTTCACACTTCTTGGTTGAAATTTCCCTTTCATTCCATTCGTTTTAAATGCAAATTTCTATTGTTTAATTGAATAAATTTAATTTCTTTTTCTAAAAATGTGGTCGAGCGTAACGGGAAATTCCTTATAAGTCCTATGACTTATAAGGAATTTCCCGCTATTTTGGAATTTACTATCGCTAGTGGTTTTGCGGAGGACTTCAGGACATTCCAAGGAGAGCCTCTTTCTTTATAAAATATGTCAAAGGGCAGCGGTTATCGCTTACCATCATGTGAGCCGTGTCTTCCTCAGTTCTCACTTATAAATAATATTGTGCCAGGATAATTTTTAATTTGTATTTCGTACCAAAGTGAATTTAAAACTTAAACTGTAAACTCTGACGCTTATTACCCAGAGGGTAGGCAGAGACTACGGACTTCCATTTGACATAATTCTGATACACCTCTCAGATCCGTATATCTAGCTATCTCGCCAGCAACGCAGTCAGAAATCATTTAGAAACGCAAATTTCAACAATTTGTTGCGGTGAAAATTTTAGTGCAACAAATTTTTAAACTTGGTACCTAATTAGCACCTAAAAAGCTCCTAATTTGAGCCTTTTCTAAAAGCAATTTTTATTCTATTCTGATTTTCAGAGAATCTGAATTATGCATCTGCTTTGTTCTGTATAACAACTTTATTTTTATTAGGGGAGTCTTGCCATTGCCCTATTATACTTGCAGCACTTAATTAGCACTTGTTTCCTTGCTATTAATATTTATCGTATATCTGATAACTTCATTGCGTTGGATAAATTTTGCTAGTAACGCAAATTTCAACAGTTCGTTGCGGTAAAAATTTTAAAGCACCTAATTTTTAAACTTGGCATCCAATTAGTACCTAAAAATTCCTTAATTTATCGTTTTTCTAAATGCAAATTCCTGACTTTGCGTTGCTGGCGATACACAACTCATATATCTGCGCATAAATGTCATCAGTTAAGGTTACCATAAATTTGATCATCTTATATATATCGCTAATTTGGTCAATAAAGCTCTATCTAGGACGTATCTTGCCGACTCTACCACCTACTACTGCATAAATTTGTTTTGTCACTCTTACCTCATTGATACTCCAAAATTAAATTTAGTTAATAGAATATTTGATAATCGGTTGCTTTGGAGTTAGTTGAGCACTTGCTCAATGCTTGAATAAGTTACTGTATTTAGGTGTTGCGTTAGCATGAATGGGGCTCTTCGTTCTATTGTTGCAAATTAAAATGTGGCAATAAAGACACGTATGGCAAGTCATTGAAACAGAAACAGAAACTTTTTTATTCAATATAGATTATAAATAATACTTATTGAAAGTCACTCTTTTGTTTAATTACCACTGGTTTGAAAAATAAAACCTCTGTCTTGGGAAGAACCAGCAAGAAACCCAGCGTGACTTTTTTTTTTAAATAACAGCTTACAATCATGTATGTTACACAAATTAACAACACAACAAATTAGAAATAGCTTGGTAGCGATCACCTAATTTCTAGGGGTCATTATCATCCGTTTGGGTATCCATTGAGTAGTATGTGTATCCACTACTCCATATCATCTGTGGATGTCGAAAAGAAACTGGACCAGGTAATGGGCAGCAGCATAAACCTGATAACAACTCAAAGTTATTTAAAAAAACTGCGGTTGCCAACCCGCCTGCCAAGCATGGCAACTATGGCAGTATCTCCAATATGAGGCAATTCATAGGATGAGAAATTATGTGATAAGAGAAAATAGTGATTTACAAGATGATGTTGTGGAGATTTTACCTTTAAGCCAGAATCTTCCCCAGCGATATCTTGAATTTTATTGTGCCAATATTTATAGTATGTGCCATATCGATTGAGAAAAACGGACAATGACCTCAGATATGAGCCGAGTGTCAAAAGGCGTAACTTACAAAATCTCAATTTAGATGTGATAACAATATTTAAATATTGATATTATTCCCACTTCTAGGTCAGCACATATGTTTTGTTTTTTTGTTTCTTAAATAATATTGTCTGTGGTTCCTATAAACATAGTAAAATCTTACGGTACATCGCGAAAAATGTGTTATATTTTATATTTCAATTTATGGTAAGTAACGCAGCAATTCATTTAATAACAGTTTCATATTAAAAAAATATTTGAAGCAATATAATCACCATATTGAGCTTTTGCAAATTCATCCCTTTAAAATAAACAAAACGCGCGTTACGTCAGTTCGTTCTAAAAGAAACGTGACAATGGCAGCCAGAGATGCGTCACCTTTTTTGGGCCGGTCCGCCATTTTGTTTTCATTCGTGTTCGGATAGCGCTTGCGTGTGTACGTCTCGGGTAATTCATAGCATTCATTGCATTGTTTTAGTTGAGTTTTTACTGTTAAATTTGTTATATCGTTAAGTTTTTGTTTTTTGAATCTGTTATATTAGTTTTACTGTGACGGTCGTTACTAAATCGACATGAGTTCAGGAGAATTTGGTGAAGGACCCGGTCCTTCAACATCAAGTGGAAAGAGACGTCGCCGACCCATAATAAACGTAGCAGGTACGTACAAATAGGTACAAATGCGACGACGTAGCCTTTCTATTTCTTAAAGCGCTCTTTTTATGTGACCATGTGGTATTTATTTTCTAAAACAATATGTATTTATGTGATGTAGTACTATGGTAGTATATTTTTGTCATTTATTTACAGGCCCATCTTCTGGAGCACCTTTAACGTCACCAGTAAAAAAGAGAAAACCTACCACTTTGTCGGTCGGGGAACAAGAGATTATCATTAATGTATACAAATATGTCAAAAACACCTGGCCCGAAGACGTGTATCCTTCAAACGTTAATATGGTAGAAAAGGTTTCGGAGATCTCAGGAGTCAGCAAGAGCACTATATATCGCGTATTAAGCGTGTATAGAGATTCCCATAAAATACCAGAAAAGGGAATAATTAATAAAAGAAAAAAGTCTGTAATTGACAAGTTGGACGATTTTGATAAATCGGCTATAAGAGCGAAAGTGCATCAGTTCTTTCTTGCAGGAGAATTACCGACTTTAGACAAAATTTTGCTCAGTATAAATCAAGATGACCAGTTGCCAAACTTGAGCAAAACTTCCCTGCGACGTGTGTTGCGCCATTTAAAATTCAAATATATAAAGAGAAACAGAAAAAGTGGTCTAATAGATCGCCCAGAGATAGTTCTGTGGCGTACCAGATATTTGAGAGAAATACAAATATTAAGAAACGAGGGACGTAACATTTTTTACCTTGACGAAACATGGATTAACGCAGGTCATACTATGGGAAAGGTATGGGAAGACACCACAATTGAATCTTCTCGTCAATCACGGTTAGAAGGCTACTCTACTGGCGCGAAAGCCCCTTCGGGTAAAGGAAAGCGATTAATAGTTGTACACGTTGGCAATGAAAATGGCTTTTTGGAGGGATGTGATTGGGTATTTGAATCATCATCTACTGGTGACTACCATGAGAGTATGGACGCTCTCCATTTCGAGGACTGGTTTAGAAAAGTAATAGAAAAACTGCAAAGCGGCGATGTCATAGTTATGGATAACGCTAGTTACCACTCCAGACGTTTAGGAAAAACCCCAACAATGTCTTGGCGGAAACAAAATATGCAGGAATGGCTAGAATCTAAACAGATCGCATACGTGCCCTCGGACACAAAGACCCACTTAATGGAAAAAATAAAGGCAGTTAAAGATAACTATCGAAGTTACGTCACCGACGAGATAGCAAAAGAAAAAAGCATCACAGTGGTAAGGTTACCTCCTTATCACTGTGAGCTTAACCCCATTGAACTTGTGTGGGCAGATGTGAAAGGGTACGTTGCACGAAAAAATACAACTTTCAAGTTAAAAGATGTTAAAAATTTACTTAAAGATGGTTTAACTCAAATCACGCCAGATAAATGAAAAAACTGTGTTCAGCATGTCCTTAAGGTTGAACAAAAAATGCGTGGCATGGATGATAGAATTGACCAAACTGCAGATCGCTTTATAATTAATGTTACAGATAGTTCATCAAGTGAAGATACGAGTGATGATTTCACCGAATAAAAATAAAGTTCTTATATAATATTAAAAATAAAGTTTTATCTTTTGCATAAGTACGTACTTATTCGGTGTCGTTATCACTCGAATCTTTATATGTGTTATAAATTAATGTTTTTTGTTGTTAAATGAATAAAGTACTTTATAACAATAGATGATTTTTCTTCTACAGCGATCTTTCACATAACTTTTTAATAATAGTTAATAAATATATATTATATCAATCATTATAAAAAAATCATTATAAATAAAGAAAGTACTACATATAAAATGTGCCTATATATTGAAGGTTTGTAACCCCTGGTTAAACGACCGAAAGGTCATTGTCCGTTTTTCTCAATCGATTTGGCACATACTATAGTAAGGAATGAATGACAAATAATGACGAAAGAAAAAAATGAATCAATACTCAGAATTCAAACTAATTTTACGGATTTTATCGCGTATATTAACTTATTTTATATTCCCGACGTTTCGAGCACTTTACAGCACCCATGGTCACGGGGGGGACTGAGGTGTATGACGTCCCAATGTCATAGTTAACCACGGCTACCTCCAGATTAAAAATTATTAATTTTTGTTCCGATCTACACAGTATGAACTTACAGTACCATGAAGTCTTGCAGTTGTATGCTTGGGTTGGGATTTAATTTTATTAATTATGGGATCCCAAGCAGATGGTAGGACACAGCCATCTTCTCTATTGAAATTAGGATGTATTGTGATTTCATTATCCTCGCGAAACATCCTTGGAAGGAATCGGTGTTATTTAGCGAGGATTTGTGGTATATCAAATCTAATGTAGTGACGGGGGCGATCCTGTACGTGTTCACAGACTGCAGACTTTCCGGAAGGTCGATTCTTCACATCAGCTATGTGTTGTTTAACGCGGGTTTTTATGGATCTTTTAGTTTGTCCTATATAAGAGAGACCACATTCACAATCAAGCTTGTACACTCCTGCATCTTATAGAGGGATATTTCACTTGACGGATGGTAAAAATTGACTAATCTTCTTCGGCCGCTTGAAGTATGTTTTAATAGAAGCACGCTTCAAGATATAGCCAATCTTTTCAGTGACACCTGTGACATATGGCATTACAGCAGGCACTCGCTCGACTGTGGCCGGCTTCACTCGTTCACTGTGACGTAGGCGCGGGACCTGAAGCATATTGTCGTGCAAAACTTGCTTGACGTGTTGGAGCTCGGCGGCCAGGTGTTTACTGCCACAGATCCCTCGTCTCTGAAACAAAGATTTACCCACGATAGCTAACTGTGAAGGATGGTAGTGAGAATCACCGTTTAAATATCTATCTGTATGTGTCTTTTTTCTATACACAGTGTGGCTCAAGGTGTTATCAGGATTCCGAATTACTAACACATCTATAAAAGCTAAAGAATTGTTTGCCTCTAATTCCATTGTGAACTGAATTTTAGAATTTAAGGAGTTAAGATGGTCTAAATATGCAGTTACTTTATCTAAAGGTAGAATTGTGAAAGAGTCGTCTACATACCGCTTGTAGAATCTTGGGTTCACGAGAGAAGTAAGCAGAGCTTTGTCCTCAAAGTCCTCCATGAATATATCGGCGACAATGGGAGATACGGGTGAGCCTATCGCCACTCCATCTACTTACTTGTAGGATTCTTCCTTCCACAATAGGTACCCAGATGTAAGGCAGTGTCTGAATAATGCTGCATATTCTACGGGCATGTTGTTTTCCTCTAGCCTTCTAGTAACAATCGAGATGCAGTCTTCAACAGGTAAGCATGTGAACAGAGAATATACATCAAAACTGACCATAGTTTCATTTTCTGCCAGGTGTAGGTCTTTAATCTTGCTGACAGTTAGTTTAGTTATTTAGTTAGTTTTATTTAGTTTAGTTTAGTAGTTAGTTTTATTTAAATGTGTAGTATACGTGTAAATATAAGAAATCAATACTCAAAAGCTTAAGCCTTTTTTGGGAGGATTCTAGGCTGAATTCAAGCTGGCAGCCTCTCGCAAACAATCGTACTGTCTGGTTTAGAGCAGAGATTCCTTTTTCAAGATTAGTATTATACTGGGCCATTTTGCAATAACCGACCAAATTTGCAGAGAAGGTTTAGAATAATTAATATAGGTAAATGGTGAAGAAAAATTAAGTAAACATAACCTCAAATAATGTCCTTTTTATCTTTTAAATTAAAAATGCGTGATAATGGATTACTTAACTAAAGTTTTACTGCACACGCACACAGTCGCAAGGATCAATCGGTAAGCATCATAATATATCGAATTTGAAACTTTCCTCCAACGGAACCAATTTTGTGTTTTTAGTTGTTATTAGGAAGACGCTGCTGTCCATCTCATGATTTGTTTCCCTCTATCGCCTTTTACGACACCCACGGGACGATCATAAGGGGTAGTGGATATACTTACGAGTTCAAAGCCACCGCCGCTATACGGTTATTATCAAGGAATATTTCCAGAACGGCAATTTCTTCCGCTATTAAATATGTGTTTTACTTTGTATAATATTTGCAATGTTTTACAACCGAAATAAGAACGAGGTATGTTACCTACTTCGGCTGGAATACATTACAATCTCTCGTGTTATTGTACCCTTCAAGGAAAAGAAGAGCCAGTTCATCTACAATAACCTACTTTGTTTCGAATTAACTACATGATTCTATTGCCTGCATTAACCATTAATCGTCTAGTGGACTTTATATTATATAGATATAGAGCATTACACATGCTAACTATTACAATATTCCCTAACATATAAATTTAAAACAGGAATACCGAAACCAAAAGGTTTTCGGTAAACAAACATTTCTTACCTGAGTAAATGAAAATTGACATTGCCCATGTTAAAATATTTCTCAACCCATTACCGATTCACTTGTGGATACAGACTTATATAAAAATTACCAACTTTGTCGGCTTGTCGGAATTGTCGGCTTTTCTACCGACTTCAAAAGTAAGCCGGTAATAATTCGACTGTATGTTTTTTTTATATGTGTTACCTCATAACTTCTTACTGGGTGAACCAAATTCGATTATTCTTTTGTTATTTGAAAGCTGGTGGTCAACATGTGGTCTCATATATATTTCATCACGGTCTGACCAGTAGTTTTAGAGTTATTCTTAATAATTTATATTGAAGTCGGATGTACAAAATTTTTAATTTTAAATTCATCATCATCATCATTACAGCCTTTCATAAGTCAACAGTCAACAGTTTTTAACAGTGGTAGAGCCAGGCGGCAGCTTTTGCTGTCGCATGGATGGGCCGGCTCGAACCGAGTGGTACCACGACCTCACAGAATACCAGCGTGAAAGAGAGGTTTACCTCTGCATTTCGCTTGGTGAGTGCAGGTGGCCGGAGGCCCTTTTTACTGGAAATGAGGCATTCCATCCTAGTCCTCACGAGTGAAAACGCATCTGCATTTTGATCTGTAACAGAGGAAAGATGTAGATGTCTATGGGCCGCAGCAACCACTTACCATCAGGTGGACTGTGTGCTCGTTTTTCACCCTTATCCTATAAAAAAAAAACTGCTGAACATAGGCCTCCCCCGAGGAATGCCACAAAGCACGGTCCTGAGCCACCTGCATCCATCGACTTCCTGCATGTCTTACCAGGTCGTCACTCCATCTCGTGGGGGGTCGCCCTACACTTCGCCTACCGGTACGAGGCTGCCACTCAAGAACCTTTCTTCCCCATCGATTGTCGGTTATTCAAGCTATATGGCCGGCCCATTGCCACTTCAGCTTACTCATCCGTTGGGCTATGTCGGTTACTCTGGTTCTACTGTGGATATCCTCAACCTTAAGTTTATCCCGCAGAGAAACTCCGAGCATAGCCCTCTTCATAGCTCGCTGAGCGACCTTGAGCTTCCTCATACGGCCAGCAGTGAAGGACCACGTCTCAGATCCGTAAGTCATCACTGGCAACACGCACCGGTTGTACAATTTCGTTTTCAGGTTTTAAGGTATGTTTAACGAAAAAATATGTTTTGAGGTATGTCTGACGAGAAGATGTGTCGCAGTTTCCCGAACGCTGCCCAGCCGAGTTGAATCCGTCGATTGACCTCTCGGTTGAAGTTGGACTTACCTAGTCGGACTATTTGTCCCAGGTAAACATACTCGTCAACAACTTCGAGCCTAGTGCTACCAACAACTACCGGCATAGGTGTGACATGGACATTAAACATAATCTTTGTTTTGTCCATGTTCATCTTAAGACCTATCCATTGAGAGACACTATTGAGTTCATTGCGCATAGTGTTTAGGTCCTCCAGCGATTCTACCATAAGGACTATATCGTCGGCAAATCAAAGGTGAGTGATGTACTCGCCATTAATGTTAATACCGTATCCTTTCTAGTCCAGAAGCTTGAAAACGTCTTCCAATTCAGCGGTGAAGAGTTTCGGGGATATAACGTCACCCTGTCTTACACCTCTCTGCAATTGAATAGGTTTCTTACTCTGGTTCTGTACTCGGATAGCCATCGTAGCCCTACTGTACAAGCACTTCAGCACTTCGATATACCGACAGTCAACTTGGCACCGCTGAAGGGACTGCAGCACCGCCCAAATTCCAACGGAATCAAAGGCTTTCTCATAGTTCATATACGCCAGGCATAGTGGAAAATTGTACTCCTCGGACTTCTGTACAACTTGCTGAAGGGTATGTATGTGGTCTATGGTGCTAAAGCCCTTTCGGAAACCGGCTTGTTCGGGAGGCTGAAAGTCGTCAAGTCTGCGTGCGAGACGATTCGTAATGACTCTCGAAAACAGCACGTAGACGCGGCTCAGAAGGGAAATCAGTCCGTAGTTCTTCAAGAGAGCATTGTCACCTTTCTTGAAAAACAAGACCACCACACTTCTGCTCCACGCCTCCAGTGTAATGCTACCATGGAGGACGGAATTAAAGAGCCTCTGAAGGACTTCCAGTACCAGTTTTCCACCCGCTTTCAGAAGCTCCGCTGTAGTTCCATCCTCGCCTGGGGCCTTGCCGTTTTTAAGATGCTGGAGAGCCATTCTAATCTCGCTCAAACTGACATCCAGGATATCTTCGGAATAGTGTCGGATAAGACTCGCTCTTGGATCGTTACTCACACTTGCGTATGACTCCAACGATGACGTGTACAGCTGTCCATAGAACCTCTCAATCTCACTCGAAATCTCAGGTGCCCCGGAAACGATGCTGCCACACTCGGTCTTCAGTTTTGACAGTTAGCTCTTTCTGGCAGACAGATCTCTGGCAAAGACTTTGGAGCCTTGGTTCCGCTCGATCGCTTCTTCAATACAAGCTGTATTGAAGTTGCGTAAGTCCCGCCGCATGCATTTGGAGATCTGTCTGTTTAGTTGCTGAATGTATGCTGTCAAATCTGTTGAAGAATGTAGTTTCATCTCCCGTCTAACAGCCTTGAGATTAAGAGTGTGATCGGGGAGTTTTTGTGTTCTTCTGCGGCGGGTCTTGCAGAACTTAGCTCCGAACGCATGGCCAGTCTCCACAAGCTTGACATTCATATCGTCTACTTTATTGCAGTCTTCTAGGCACTGAAAACGGTTTTGTAACTCGAGCTGAAAGGTAGTTGACGTCTGGTCGTCATAATGAAGTCAACGTCATTTTTTGTCGAAGCGTCGGGGCTCGACCAGGTCCACTTTCTGTGAGGCCGCTTCTGGAAGAAAGAGTTCATCATAAAGAGTCCCTCTTTCTCCATGAAGTCGGCCAGCTGTTGGCCCCTTGGGTTCCGTTGACCTATTCCAAATTTTCCTACTTTCAGCTCACCGTTCTCTCTTGTGCCTAGTTTTGCATTGAAGTCTTCCATTAACACCGTATATTGGGTTTTGGAGGAATGCGTGACTCTAGAGATATCCTCATACATTTCCTCCACCTCCTCATTTGGGTATGCCGAGGTTGGTGCGTAAACCTGTATGACCTTCAGCGAATACCGTTTGGTGATTCTGAGTATAAAGTACGCAACCGTCGTCGACACACTCCTGATATTTACAACGTTGTTAACGAGAGACTTGTGGACGATAAATCCGACACCTCCTTGGGACAGATGGTCGCCCTCCCGGTGATAGAGCAAGTTGCCGGATTCAAGGATTACCGTGTCCTCCCCCTCTCTTCGGACTTCGGATAATCCTATAATATGCCAGCGTAATTTGTAATCTCTTCTTCCAGCTCCACGATCTTCTCGTCAGTCCTCAGGGTGCGTGCGTTGTATGTTCCCAGGTCGAGTCGTCTAAGGTGGCAACCGAACCTCCACCGGAGATTCTTAGCACCCCTGCCCGCCGTTACCATGGTCGCTACCGTAGCCAGGAATAGCGGGGCCGCCGGGGACTGGGG
This sequence comes from Parnassius glacialis, assembly GCA_033319125.1. NCBI lineage: Eukaryota > Metazoa > Arthropoda > Insecta > Lepidoptera > Papilionidae > Parnassius > Parnassius glacialis. The sequence continues at coordinate 16,096,710 of JAVANC010000012.1, forward strand.
GCCGTCTCCTTGTTACTCTCTTCATAGGGGGTATTTGCCATAGTTGCCACGCTGGGCGAGCAGGTTGGCAACCGCAGTTTTTTATTGTAATTTTGGCTATTATCAGGAAGATGCTGCTGCCCATCTCCTGCCTGTTTCCCTTTGACGCCTTTTACGACACCCACGGGAAGATATGGGGAAGTGGATATTCTTGACCGCCACTACGCGGCGTAAATTTATTTTTAATTTATTTCTTAATTTTTTTAAATTTAACTATAATCAATTTTTTCGGCGTAGAAATTTCGAAATTTTCGGTGTTTTGAGCAGCCTTATAATAATTTATTTTACTTAATAGACTGCTTCACCTCACTCACTCACTGCGGCCACAGCCGCCGTCCTGAGTGGATACTATACGGTTGTTTGCAGCGGCTTAAAATGATCTCTGTACAAATACATAATATTCGAAAAACCAAATTTGATATATACTTGATTATTATAATAATCACAGATTTTTATTACAATATTTTAAAAGCACAGAATAAATGATAGTACCAAAAGTAAGTAGAAAGTATATATTTAGGTATATTTATACGTAAATACGTCTTGGACTTTATGGAGTTACCTGAATGATGATATGATGATCATATGAGCATTATGAGTCGTGCACTTTTGGATTTTCCAAACTTTTTTTGATTGAAGTTAGAAATAAAATTATTGAAAAATTGGAAGTATAATAATAAGGTTATTAGTGAAAACTTGTATGTTATATGTAATTTTTTTAGGGCATGTACAATTGGATTTATCAATAGTTTATTAAAAAATATTATAACACTAAAATACACTATCATTTTAACAGGTAATGTCACCTACACTATCTGTTAAAATAATAAAATAGATGATATTTACGAAAATAAATCAATTACACAAAATATATAATCGATATAGGCTGTATGGTACATTACACCTTTGTCTAGGGTTAAAAAAATATGAGAGCACCTTTAAATTTTTAATAGCAATAAAATAAAAGTTGGATATCATCTTATTAACAAACTACGAGTTCTGGGCTATTGATATGAAATAGGGAACCAGTTGATGTACCTAATTAAAATTTGAAGTTTTCCTTGCGGCGACGTGACTAATATTATGTCAACAATTCTTAATAAAATTGTGGGCCAACGTACTCCACCTTCTTAATCACTGTATTTTACAGTTCAACTACAGCCAAATGACTCAGAGTTTTAAAATACCTAATTTAAATTATAGATGGCAATTATAAAACAGTTTCTCATACTTTTACTCGATTATTTCAATAATCTATACATATAAATAAAATTGCAGCTGAGAATTAAATGCATGCCATTAAGATACGAGTATGTGTAAACATTTTAGTTTTGTGTCTCTCTGTCTCCCTGCACCGCCTAATCTTCGGAATGGCTGAAGTTATCATAATGAAACTTCACAAATAGATAGAGAACAATGCCATAAGTGATATATGCTATATTTTAGAAACCGAAAAAATAATAACTCGAATTAATAGATTCCACCCAGGCAAAGACAGGGCGGGTCGCTAATATCGTCTTTAAAAAACTAAAAAGGATAAAATAATTATAGCAGCTGACGTTCTTTGATACACTATGTCTTAGCGCCGAGGACACAAGCTTTTAAGTAGAAATTATTTTGTTACTTTTAATTTTGAAACGGGTTTTACATATAATACTAATTTTAATTTTCACATTATTTTCTAATAGAAATACATATGCTGGCAAATAATTCCAACCATTTCCTGTACGCATAGACAACAAAACAAAACGTTCGAATCCTTGATTTACGAGCAGTATGCAAAAAACCGATGGAAACGCACCGTATTTCATGTCCCCGGACGATGTAAGAATTAAATCATGCAGTTTCCGTACACACTCGAAAGTGAACCATAGCATACTTCTTAATGACCACATTGCTACAGATTTAATTTTACTCTCAGGCTTCTTCAGACACACCCAACTTCCACTACCATACGTTAAAGTAGGGACTAACACAGCATTGTTAATTGCCATACATGCCTTTGTGCATGTGCAAATTCTGATTTCCTACAGCAGAGTAAAGAGCCCCATTTACTCTATTTCCTGAATTCACTCTCCTTCCTCATCCTTGTCACTTCTATTATTCCTGCTTAACACACATCCACACGTTCAACCAACTCTTCTTCTACTCTTATTTTCATGTCGTTTTAGTTTCTTCTCTTTCAAAAATCCATAACAAACCAAACACGTCTACCTGATGGTAAGTAGTTACTGTGACCCATAGACATCTACTTCTATCCTAAATAAAGAATCAAAATGCAGATGCGTTGTCAACCGTGAGGAATAAGATGGAATGTCTCTTCTCCAGTAAAAAGAGTCTCCGGTTCTCTACACTCCCCATACGAAACACAGCAGCATTAAGTTGCTATTTTACGCTGGTATTCTGTAAGAGCTTGGTGATTCCCCGGTCGATTCGATCCATTCTTTTTACAGCCATAATATAGCTGCAGCGTGGCTTTACCACGTGCAAAATGAAAATAAAGTCCAAAAATTCACAGAAAACTTTTTGGTTTTTAGCAAAACTATTTCTCCGTGAACAAAGGAAAGACTTGCTCCGTATATCCCATCCCCTATCCAAATCCAACTTGGACATCTCAAGTTTTTTCATCAGTTTCTTTCATAACTCTTTTAATTCACTGCTGTCAAATCTATTGAAGACTGCAGCTGCAGATCTAATAGCCATGAGATTAAGAGTGTGATCGGAGAGTTTTTGTGTTCTTCTGCGGCGTGTCTTGCAGAACTTAGCTCCAACCGCACGGACAGTTTTCACGAGCTTGTAATTCATATCGTCCACTGCATTGCAGTCTTCTAGGCACTGAAAACGGTTTTGTAATTCGAGCTGAAAGGTTTCGGAACATTGGATTATAGAGCACTAGCTGTTTCCCGCGGTTTCGCCCGCATGGTCACTGGGAAATGAACTATCCATTGCTTTTTGAATTGAAAGAAACTGAGTTTTATAGATTTGTCTGAGATGCAGCCATTAAAAGGAAACTGAGCAAAATTGATTCGTCAGCCTATTTAAATGTTTTGAAACGCAGTGTATAGGAAAGCATAAAAATAGCCTGTTTATTCCAAATGGAAATGGGATATTTTTTTAATTAAAAGAAACTGAGCATAATTATCCGTCAGGGATGCAGACTTTTGAAAAGAAACTGAGCTAAATTGATTCGTCAGAAATGCAGTTTTCTGAATTGAAAGGAAACTGATCCAAATAAAAGATTCGTCAGAGATGCAGCCTTTTGAGTTGAAAGGAAACTGAGCTTAATAGGTCCGTCAGAGGTGCAGCATTTGGAATTGAAAAGAAACTGAGCTAAATAGGAAATTTTGAATTGAAAGGGAAGATCTGTGGGAATTTTGATTAATTGATTGTGGGAATTTTGGAAAAAAAAACTAACTGAACACTATTTAAGACGCTACTGTACACAATGTTATATGTTTTTCCATTCGGGGAAAGAATGTGGAGATTCTGGGCATTTGACACACGCGAACATGCTACATACAGCTGACCATGAGAGAAGCACGGTTTTTCTAAGTAGACCCCCGCTATCTGTAACGTTTGCCCTTGCGCTTTATTAATTATCATTGCAAAACTGAGCTTAATAGGGAACTGCAACCTTTTGAATTGAAAAGGAAGATTTGTGGGAATTATAGGGATCCGTGGTATAATAAAATTTTCACCTTTTCCTACGCCTGTCAAAATTGTAGCACCGATTATGTTCCGTCCAAGATGTGTCACACGCAGCCTTGTCCCGTTACATAACCGAGGAGCATCTAAATTTCGCATTAGCATGACTGGGATGCCTAATTTTAATTGAAGCTTATGTGAGGGCACACCTGACAACTCTAGAGAATTTAGAAACTCTACGGGATATGAAGTGCTCTGTTCTGTGTCCTTAACTGTGTCTACTGACAAATACTCTGTTAATTCTCCTGCTACTTCGCTTAATATATCTGAATTTATTTTGTTAACGCCCTCATTTTATGGTGCAAGAATCGCCCTTTCACATAACCATTTGTCTTCATGCATGTTTTTCGTTAAATCTGAATAAACGCTCGCAATTAATTCGGAATGACTCTGTACTAAATTATAAAAATATCTCGTCAATTTAACGCAGGCCTTAGCATCCGTTTCCAACCGCCCATCGCCAATTTTTAATAGTGTGTCAGCATAGTTTCCAGCATTGATATCATTATACAAATGCACTCTCATATTCGTTGTTAAACTGAATTTTGTCACCTTGTTCCATAAAATAGACGACTTGAGGCATGCTTTAATTTCATCTGCAGGTGTGCCCTTTTGAGTGACAGGTAAAGTTTGGCGAAAGTCACTAGCCAGTAAAACCACCATTCCTCCCATTACATCGGTATTGCTGCGCAAATCCTGGAGCGTTCGATTAAGTGCTTCTACAGCTTTTTTATGCGACATTGTATTTTCGTCCCACACTAAAAGTTGCTTTCTTGCAATTTCTTGCGTTGCGATCTGCAACTTTTGCTTTGCTAAAGTTGCAGATCGGCGATTCTTCCTGGGCTAGATTTAGAGGGAGTTTTAAAACAGAATGTGCAGTGCGGGCCCCGCTTAGCAGCGTGGCGGCTATACCGGAGGAAGCTACGGCCACAGCAATGTTTTTATCTTTCCGTACTTGCGCTAATAATAAATTTAACAAAAATGTCTTCCCAGTGCCTCCAGGGGCATCTAAAAAGAAAAGTGCACCATTTCCAGATTCAATTTGTCCTAATACTTTATCAAAAACTCGTTTTTGTTCGGGAAACAAGCGGGGTACAAATTCGGCTACTTGCTGCTGCAAAGCTGGTATATCGTAGTTTGTTTCACGTATAATTTCATCACTTAGTACATTTTCGGTTGTTCGCTGAGGACTTATCATTCCAAAGTCGCTTAATTTTTTGTCTACCATTGCCATTACTTTATCTTCAATTTTTCCAAGTGCTTCATTATAAATGTGTTCATTGTATGTCATGTTCGCGTGTGTCTGCTGTAACCTTCGCAAAATATCTTCCGCCATGTACTCTTTATATTTGTCCCACAATTCATGTGCATTAGATAGCCCGCAAGATGATATGAGAGTTGCATAAAGATCCCTAATTTTGGCTGGTGACTGGCGCTGCACAGCTTCCTCCATGGTTTCATCCCAGTGATTATCGTTTTCTAAAAGATGCAGAGCTTCACATGCTTCTCTATAAGTTGCGCATTCCTGACCGTTGACAGTTTTAAGGTATTTATATCCTGTAGGAGCCCGAACATGGTGCAGCAGCAATCGTAAACAGAAACATTCAAAATTAGTTACATGGACGGTATACACACGACCAAGGGCATCCGATGACTTTACACCGGGCCAATTTGCAACAGGCGCGCCTTGAATACGGCGTTTCCACTCCTTCCTATATGTGTTCCAAGTATAATAGCGGGGGACTTCAGAATATAGCAACGTTTTTGCAAAAGGGTCGGTTTGACAAAGTTGAAAGAAGGTTGTTAGTGTAGTTTTTGGCGGTGATGCAATTCTTTCTTGGAAATTTCTTTCGGTGAAATATACAAGCTCTCCATTTTCTAAGTGCACAGCAAGGTGAGTAACTGTTGGGTGCCTTTCGTGTAAAGGGAAGCCAAGGAGACGCCACGCTGCCTCGTTACTGCATGACGCCCTGCTTGAAAGGTCTGTACTTCATTAACGGGATTTGCCTCACCTTCACTCCTGAGATTAAATATTGCTTGGTCGCTTCCTTTATTTATGTACTTACAGATATACTTGATAGCGCGGACAGAGCTACATGCTTCTACATTAATGTGGGCATTAAACATTTTACATAGAATGGGCGAATACGGGACAATCCAGCTGTTATCTAAGGTTTCGAACGCTCCAGAGCGAGATTTGATTGTAACTTTCCTGCCACCATCTTCGGAAGCTCTGCGTCTGTATAAAGGGTAGCCATTTTCATTGTGCACTGTTTCTTTTAATAGCTGTTTAGGGAATTTCTTTGTAAATTTTCCTTCTTTCATACATGGCGATATTGAATTTCGTGCTCCACATGGACCGTGAATCATATTTCGGACGATGGTATCATACAATTCTTTATCTTGCTCAGGATCCGGAATCTCGGTGATCATTATGTCTGTTTGGCTGGGCCGCAACTTCTCTTTAAGCCATATTAGAATGTGGCCATGCGCTAATCCTCTTTTTTGCCATTCAATTGAATACATGAAGCACTGCACCTCTCCGAAAATTTTCCCTTTGTTAATTACATACATTAATTTTTGTACTTTTAATCTAAATACTCTAGCAACTAAATCGTGTCTGTCAGTACTTTTTTGGCCCGACATTAGCTCCTCGGTTATTTTTTTCCATGTGGGATTGCAAGTAAAAGTAACAAAAAGATCAGGTCTTCCGTAAGTTCGTACATAGGCGAATGCGTCTTGTGTGTACTCTTGTAGGTAGCGGGGACTGTTACCGAATGATGAGGGCAGAATTACCATTTTACCTGAATCTCTGGGGTTTACATTGGCGTCGCTAGAAACTGCATCTTGTAAATGTATATAATTCTCAACGCGCATCTTTTTTTGATTTAAATATATATAACGGAGACGTTCACTTTCTACCTTCACATACATGTCTACCAAAAATTGATGAAATAATTGTCTACACCGGGCTAAGAGGTTAAAATTATTTTCTCGCAACATCATATGATACGCATAAAAATCCATACATGATACTTTTTTGTTCGGAGTAGGCCCCTTTGTGACCGGGTTAATGAGTGGAATTTGAAATAGATAATCCTCTAGTCCTTTGCAATAAATCAATGGGTATTGCAGAGCGTCATAAAACTTGTGTGTATCGGCTACCCGTTGCAACGTATCATCACGTGCTCGCAAGACAATGTCTCGTAAAGAAAATTGATCACCACTAATTACGGCTGCTATTTCGTTTATCAAAGGTGCATTGTAGCGCCTTTCATGCTCTCCTCGAGGGATCCGATCTGCGTGAATGACGACTTTATAATCCTCTTCAGGTAGGTTTTCTAAAGCAGTTTTAAATGTTTTGACTAAAATGTTACGTTCATGCAAGAATCTTTGAATTTTGAACACTGTGTCTCTCTCAACTCTCTGGATAAATCGTCAGTGACGGTCTAACTCAATTTCTTCGTCACCCATAAAATATACTTGTAAAAATTTATGCTGGTCGTGTTCAGCTGGAAAAAGTGAACCTATTCTATGATAAATTTGCCCTTGTATCGTAAATGTAGGCGAAAATCCCGGCATTATTATTTCCCGGTCAACTCCGAAGGACGTCATTTGAAAGCATGAGTTATATTTCCGGATCCTGTTTAGAAAGCGCCGTGACTCATTAGCATCATATAAAAAGAGAGTTTTCAAAGGTTCTTCTGGTTCCCCAAGTAACGAAAGAGACACTTTGCCATTGGAACAGCACATGCCTGCGGTCTCATCTTTCCATTTTAAAGCGCTGCAAAATCGGCGCGCCTTGTCCATCAGTCCGATAACAACTAACCTGTGATTTTTATAATCAATCAACGGATCATAATTGAATGCTGCGTCATTAAAAACCGACCAATTGTTTCTTTGAAAATTTTGTCGACGTTCAGCTTGGAGCTGTGCATTTGCATTTCTTCGCGCCTGTGTCTGTTCTGGTGTTTCCGATGCCCTTATAGTAGATTGACGTTCAGCTTGCTCAGTGAGTCTGTGATGAGTTTCATCAGGTGTTTCCGCGGCTCTTAAGGCGGCCTGACGTCCCGCTTGTTCGAATAGCCTTTGCTGACTTTGAGCAGGTGTTTCAGTAGCTCTTAAAGTAGATTGACTCTCTGCCTGTTCAAGACGCCTTTGCTGACTTTGATCAGGTGTTTCAGTAGCTCTTAAAGTAGCTTGACGCTCTGCCTGTTCAAGATGCCTTTGCTGACTTTGAGCAGGTGTTTCAGTAGCTCTTAAAGTAGCTTGACGCTCTGCCTGTTCAAGAAGCCTTCGCTGACTTTGAGAAGGTGTTTCAGAAGCTCTTAAAGTAGCTTGACGCTCTGCCTGTTCAAGATGCCTTTCCTGACTTTGAGAAGGTGTTTCAGTAGCTTTTAAAGTAGCTTGACGCTCTACCTATTCAAGACGCCTTCGCTGACTTTGAGAAGGTGTTTCAGAAGCTCTTAAAGTAGCTTGACGCTCTGCCTGTTCAAGACGCCTTTCCTGACTTTGAGAAGGTGTTTCGGAAGCTCTTGAAGCAGCCTGACGCTCTGTCTGTTCAAGACGCCTTTACTGACGTTGAGACGGTGTCTCAGATACTCTAAAAGCAGCCTGACGCTCTGCTTGTTCTTGCCTTCTCAGTTCAGCATCTTCTAAAGATTCTAGCGATTGAGCTAATCTTTTCGCTTGTCTTTGAGAAGATACTCTTGAAAGGCTAGACTTACGTTTGCGAGGCATTATGAAGTAACAAAAAACCTATCTATGAAAAAACGTTAAAATATCTAAAAGGAATAAAATTTCCTTTTAAATATTTTTTTAAAAGCAAATCCAAAATATCTAAAAGGAATAAAGATTCCTTTTAAATATTTTTTAAAATCAAAACAACAAAACAAATTCAAGACACAATACGAATCCGAAAACGATAGCCAAAAAAATCGAATCAACTTAAACCATATCACAAAACAAATCGCAGAAAACCGAAATCGAAAGCAGTAGTCAATATAAATATAACCAACGAAAAAATAAGTAAGTGTATAGGTACCGTATACACTATCTATACTATTAATATTCCTTTGAAATATTGTTAAACAACCTAAAACAACGAAAACCAATTCACGATTCTAAATAAACAAAATCCAAAATCAAAGCCAGAGTCTAAATATGTATAAAGGAATACCAACCAAATCAACAAAACCGATCCAAGAAAATACACAAATCCGAAAATGAAAGCCAATATAAATCCATTCAACCTTAACCAAATCACAAAGCAAACAAACAACCGAAAGCAAGTAGTCGAATAAGCTACGAAATAGAAACAATTTAAGCGTGTAGGTACCGTATGCACTATAAGTTGACGCGCGGCTCAACGGCGGGAGTTAAGTACATGTCAGTAAATATTTCGTTACCGCGTTTTAAAAACCTAGTAACGACATCTAGCGGAATCAATTTAAACTATGTATATGTTAGTTAATAAGACCTCTCAAAAATATTTTTCTTATAATCTGTATTCATTTCCGTTCAATAAATATTACTAAGGCTTATTAATAAGGCTTACTAAGAACTGTTTCTACCACAGTTAAGTAATAGTTAAGGGTGAAAGCGTGACAGGTGGTGATAGTATTTCTGATACATACTTATAATCACGCCTGTAACCCTTGCGGGGTAGGCAGAGCATCAACGGATTACTTAATATCGTCTGCGAGGTTATTGCCTATTCTGTGAATTACAATGCACCAAAACGTTTGAAGAAAATCAGCTGGTGAATTTTATGTTTTTTATCGCTCTTTTCCCGGTCCTGCGTGGAAAAATACAGATCCATACATTTTTTATCTTAATTTTGGTAAAAAGACATAATAATCCAGATATTCTGACCTTCTGTGTTCGTCCATCGTACCGTCGTCCGTCTTGGAGAATCATGGTGGCGCCACCTAGCTGAATTTAATTTTGCATCTTATTCTATTTTCCCACGGGAATGATATGTTTTTCCGATGAAAAACCTATATCACTCTACTGCCACCGAACTATCCCCATACAAAAAATCATGCCATGCCGACGCTCTGTTGCGACGTGAAAGAAGAACAAACTTGTGCAACATATTCGATTTTCCCACGGGAACGAGATGTTTTTCCGCGGAAAAAAGTAGAAAAAAGTAACTTGTCTATCTCTTCTTCCAGCTCCAGGATCTTCTCGTCAGTCCTCAGGGTGCGTGCGTTGTATGTTGTCAGGTCGAGTCATCTTAGATGGCAACCCAACCTCTACTGGAGATTCTTAGCACCCCCTGCCCCGCCGTTACCATGGTACCCCCGTAGCCAGGAATAGTGGGGCTGCCGGGGACTGGGGGCCATCTCTTCCTAACTTTCATATCATGGGGGGATATTTGCCATAGTTGCCACGCTTGGCGAGTTAGCAACCGCAGTTTTTTTTATTGTAATCTGGCTATTATCAGGAAGTTGCTGCTACCCATCTCCTGCCTGTTTCCATTTGTCGCCTCTTACGACACCCTTGGGAAGATATGGGCTAGTGGATATTCTTAATCGCCACTACATGGCAGTCATCGTTAGCCACCGAGGCAGAATTGGATAACAGAATGACGTCCTCTTCAGTCCCTAGCGAACTGCCGCTATGCTCGATCTCCCCTGGTGACTTCGGCTCTGTCGTGCAGGCCGTTTTGTCACTGTATTTTAGATCCATGACGCATCCAGATCTTTGCTCGGCGGAGTATCAAATAATTTCGTGAAAACTTCTTTGAAACTTTCGGCTGCTCTTTCTTTCTTACCAGAATGCTTGGCAGTTAGTTGCTTCCTGGCGAACGTCTTGAAACTGGTCCCTTCCACTTGGGCTGTATTTTTATCCCTCCCAGTTTCAGTGCGGCCACTAGAACCAGCCTCATGCACCGCAGGGACAATAGCTTGCCCAGCCTCCCTAGTGTTAGTTTTAAAAGCGGCCAGCTCAGCTCTTTTTTACGGGCTATCTCTCGCAATCGCTTCTAGAGCAGGTAGTAGCGTTAACAAAAGCCATGATCAAAGCAGTCTATGCTACAATGAGGCATCACCAAAAATCACTACAACAATGCTGAGAGCAAGCAACCAAGGTGGGGAAAAGAACTAGTTAGAAAACGCAAGAAGGTAAGGAAAACCCTGAACAGAGCCATGAATACCTCTACTGATGAAGACTGGCTATTATAGAAGAAGGTTAAGTCTAAAAACAAGAAATGTTTCAGGTATCGATGTTCTACATTATCATCCTTACAGTCCTCATAAGTCCCCTGGCGAACATAGGCCTCCCACAAGAAATGCCACAAAAGCCACCTGCATCCATCGACTTCTGCATGTCTTACCAGGTCGTCATTCAATCCAATGGGGGGATGCCCTACACTTCGCCTGCCGGTACGAGGCTGCCACTCAAGAACTTTTCTTCCCCACTGGTTGTCGGTTCTGCGAGCTATATGGCCGGCCCATTGCCACTTTAGCTTACTAATCTGTTGGGCTATGTCGGTTACTCTAGTTCTACTGCATATATCCTCGTTTTTAAGTCTAACACGCAGAGAAACCGAGCATAGCCCTCTCCATAGCTCGCTGAGTGACCTTAAGCTTCCGCATACGGCCAGCAGTGAAGGGCCACGTTTTAGATCCATAGGTCATCATTCTGTGGTAACATACATAACCTGTGAACAAGCGAATCGGATAAGGAAAATCATGGCTAAACAGAACATGCTGGGATCTATCTCTCTAAAGAAATTCGACAGAAGTTACTCAACATCGCTGGATGAAACGCAACGAATCCTAATTGAAACACACTTCTCAGGTTGCTGTGTGATTCAGGGGGTGAATTGACATGAAGATATACTGATACCAACAACGGAAGACTGGAATTCAGCACAGAGATTGGCAAGAAAACCACCACAGAGAATGCATTAGGCCATTCACAGTTTACTCCCCTATAAGGCAGCTGAGGGCATTTTCCCGGCAGTCTTATAGTGGAAAGGTAAATACTTAAAAGTCAGACACGTTTCCATAATGGGAGCATGTCTTGCGTTCATATATGTTCCTAGGGGATGGAGGAAAGTGAAAGTTTCGTTCATATCCAAACCAAGTAAAAGTGACTATACGAATCCAAAATCCTATAGACCCATTAACCTCACATCCTACAGACGAAGGAGAGTGGGTCTGAAAAGGAATTAAAGGGGTTGGCTCTAATGAGCAAACAACCACATGACAAACAACATGCCTACAGCTTAGGCAAATCGACAGAATCGGCATTTCACCAGGTAATAACAAGGATTAAAGAGGCCACTCAAAACAAAGAAATATATCTTGGTTCCATCATAGATATAGAAGGTGCTTTTGACAAAACAAATTTCTCCAGCATAAAAGCTGTACTTAGTAGACATACCGACACTGATTCACTGGGTAGTAAACATGCTCAGTACACGAACAGTAAAGATTTCTGGTGAGTCTCAAATAGCTCAAATAAGGAAAGGCTGTTCGCAGGGCAGGGTTCCTTTACCTCTCCTGTGGAATATGGTCATAAATGAGATCATCAGCAAATTAAATGCTAATTACTTTTACACAATAGGTTATGATGACGACCTGACAATCCTTGTCTCGGGAAAGACAGCAAGCATGATGTGAGACCTGACAGAAACAGCTCTACGTATAGCGGAGAGATGGTGCAGTGAATAAAACTTAACCATTAACCCAAATAAAACGGTTTAGTAATGTTTACACAAAAACGAATGCTGAAGAACTATCATTTTTCAAGTTATTTCAGCACAAAGCTGTCCTCTGAGGCAAATACTAAGGTCTTACCTTAATATTTCTGGACTAGTGGTCCTAAACGCGATAGCTGATCATGAGGTCCCTGGTTCAAATCTCGCGTCGGGCCAAAGAGGGGGGAATACAGAGTGCACCTGTGCTTGCGCATACACTCGGGCACTATAATCCTGTACTGCGCAGATGGCTAGTCTCCGTTGAGATTGGCCGCCGTGACCGACATTCGGTCAAGAAAAGTCAGCAACTCTAGTATAACTTTCTGGAAAAGCAGAAACACGATAGACTAACGATCGCGCTCTATCTCCAAAATCATACTGTGGCTGTACAGAACGGTAATTCGGCGCATGATCACATAAGGCACTCTAATGTGGTAACCAAAATAAATTAAGCTCTATAAAGAAGCTTCAGCAATACCAGAGACTCCAGAGGTAGCATGTATGTCTGCCATAGGCTGCATTAGGACTACACCAACCTTAGATCATATGAACCTACACATACAACAAGAAGAGACTTTAGCTGCCATCAGACTCCCTCATACAGGTATAATCGATAGAATTTACACCAAAATTCCTACAAGCCAATTACAGCAAAATCCCTAAAAATTCATATTTGATAAGAGATATAAGATACGATTAAATGAAACTGGCAAGCTTGAGGGATTAAATCCAAAAGAACTTAGAGTTTTTACGGATAGTTCTAAAACAAATGCATATACAGGATCTGGAATTTTCGCGGTAGACCTCAACATCCACATATGTACACCGCTGGGTATCCACAACACAGTATTTCAGGCTCAATGTATGGGTATTACTCAAGCAGCCAGGAAGGATAGGACTTCTGCATCAGAGTACTAACCGACGGCATGGCGGTTCTACAGGCTCTGAGTTTCAACGTGATAAATTACTGTAGACTAATATATGAATGTTACAAATGACTAAATGATGTATGTAAATACAACAATGTATCTTTATAATGCTTCAAGGAACACAGTGGATCCAAAGGCAACAACGTAACAGGCCAACTGGCCAGGGGAGGACAGGCTCTGATCGCCATTGGACCGGAATCGATGAAACCAATTCCTTTTGGGAACGTTTGTTTACTGGTACGTGAGCACTACACTAATTAACACGCTCAGCTTTGGAAAAGTCGACTGTATGCAAGCTAGACGAGCCCTGCCATCAATAAACAGTCGTTTAATCAAAATTTTAATGAGCTTAAATAAACTACAGATCAGAATAACAACAAATGTTATTATAGGACAAGGCTCTTTTATCAAACATTTATTTATTATAGGTGTTACAGATAGTCCTCTGTGGAGGATATGTATGAGGGAAGACGAACCGACAGTCTACGTGTTACTGGCATGTCCAGAGGTCCATGTATACCGATGCTAAAATATGCTAAACATCTCAGCACGCCGAGATCACCTCCTGGAGGTGCTGGCAACATCAAAGGATTGCTGAGCTTCGAAGAGATTTAATGGTCTGAACAATCACGATATTACTGCCCATATGCAAAATAAGTACTTAGACGTGGAGTTGCGGAAAACAACCCATCGCAAACTAAAATAAATTAAGTAGGCTTATCCACAGTAGTTTTTACAAACCAAATGTGATATTTTTACTGTATAAGACAGTAGAAACAGTGGGACTATAATGGCTTTGCATCAGTCTCCCGGTACTTGCTTAAGCAAGTAAGTATGTTGGGAACATTAAATAAAATAAAACAGCACGATTGCCACCACTAATTGTACAAAAGACCAATGAGTACAATCTGCCACTTTGTCTTGCGTATGTGGACTATAAGAAAGCCTTTGATACCGTCGAAATTTAGGCGGCGCTGCAGTCCCTTCAGCAGTGCCAAGTTGACTGTCAGTTGAGAGTCAGTAGAAGTGCTGAATTATTTGTACAGTAAGGCTACTATTGCTATCCAAGTACAGAACCAGAGTACGAAACCTATCCAATTGCAGAGAGGTGTAAGACAGGGTGACTTAATATCCTCGAAACTTCACCTCTGCGTTGGAAGACGTTTTCAAGCTACTGGACTGGAAACGATACGGTATTAACGTCAATGGCGAGTACATCACTCACCTTCTTTTTGCCGACGTTATAGTTCTTATGGCAGAATTGCTGGATGACCTAAGCACTATGCTCAATGACCTCAATAGTGTCTCCTAACGGATAGGTCTTAAGATTTTCTTAAATGAGAAAGGGCAAACGAGCATGCGGCTCACCTGATGTTAAGTGACGCCCATGAACAACTGCAACAACAGGGAGGGAATTGCAAATGCGTTGCCGGCCTTATAAAAAGAATTACGCTCTTTTCTTGAAGGTCCCTAAGTCGTATCGGTCCGGAAAAATCGCTGGTGGTAATCGATTCCACAAGGAAGTCGTGCGAGAAAGAAAACATCTTCTAAATCGCACAGTGGTGGACCGCCAATCATCCAGATGGTGTGGGTGGTGTCGGGAATTCTGCCGCGATGTGCGTTCGTAAAATTTGGCGGCTGGAATTAATCCGAACAATTCCTCAGAGCACTCCCCGTGGTAGATGCGAAAGAAAATGCAAAGGGATGCAACATCTCTTCGCAGTGCCAATCAATCGATACGATCGGAAAGGACTCGGTCGTCAACGATTCGAGCCGCTCTGCGCTGGATGCGGTCAAGTGGAAGGAGCTAGCACTGGGGAGCCCCTGCCCTGAGATGGGAACAGTATTCCATGTGAGGCCGAACCTGCGCCTTGTAAAGTTGCAGGCGGTGTGCCCCGCATTGCTGAGCACGCCAAGCTTTTTAGAGGCCAATTTGGCCTTCTCTTCCAAGTGACCACGAAACTGCACGTCACTCGATATGTCGACACCGAGGATTCCGATACTGGCTGAGGCAAGAACGGGAGTGCCTTGAAACTGAGGAGATACGACAAAGGGGTTCTTTTTAGCGGTAAACGCGCAAACTTGTGTCTTATGAGGATTAAACTGGACTAGATTTAGTCGCCCCCACTCCGAGACTTTATTCAGCAAAGACTCGACTTCAGACACAAGTTTGTTCCGGTACTCGGCGACGTTTTCCCGAGAAATATTGGCACGGCCGGTGTATAGAGCATCACCAGTGCTGTCATCCACATAGCAATAAATGTTACCAGTTAGCAACATACCATTGATATGCAGAAGAAACAGCGTTGGTGATATATATAGCACACAGCCTTGTGGAACACCAGCATTAGTAGGCTTGTAGTCAGGGCATGCACCGTCTACAACGACCTTAATGCTCCGATCTACAAGGAAGCTAAGCTGGACTCTACTGCCTCCGCCCATCTATGGATCAGGTAGACCAGAAGATCACCAGCTGATTAACCCCGACGAAAACCTTTTATGTATTAGCGGTCACTAATCAGCTGGTGATCCTCAAGCTACCGCATTAGCTGGCAATTAATAATGGATTCCATTATTTTTGAGAACAAGTAGGTATTACTATAGACCTATAGTTGGACGGGTCTGAGCGGTCGCCTTTTTTGGATCGGGTGGACAAAAGCTGTCTTCCATGAATTCAGGACTACGCCTTGGGAGTAGGAGTACCGGAAAAGACGCGTTAGGACCGGTGCCAACTCTGGAGCACACGTCCTCAGCACTATTGGGGGGATTCCGTCAGGCCGACTCGACTTCTGGATGTCCAGGGAGAGGAGTGCTTTGCAAACCGAGCGCTGTGAGAACAGCACATCCGGCATGGAGCACTCACACCGCGGGATGGTCGGCGGTGTTTTGCGCCCGTCATCAAGAGTCGAGTTGGACGCAAAAAGGGAGCCTAAAAGGTCAGCTTTGTCTTTTGCGGCGTGGGCCAGTGAGTCGTCCTCCCTGTGCAGAGATGGTAGTGATGGCTTACAGAAATTCCCTTGGAGAGCCTTGACGAGAGACCAGAATGCACGGGTTTCCGAAGTAAAGCGAACTACTTTTTCGCCAATTCTGCCTATGTGCTTTGACTTTGCCTTGACAATAACTCTTTTGTAGGACCTGGAGGCGAAGTTATACTTCTATTTAAGTGTGCTGGTGTTTACATCCCGAGTCGCCGAAGCTGCAGCCTAAGCTTGATAACACTTCTGCTTACTGCGTAATGCAGTCTTACAGGAGCGACCATACCAAAGCTGAGATCTGCCTCAGATGGGTACCACAGATGATGGAAAAAATTTATAATCCATTCCCTGTAGCACCACATCAGTGACAGAGTCAGCAACAGCGCTGGGATCATCCGGCGAGAAGCAAACCCGCCCCCATGGGTAGGATACAAAGAAAGACTGCATCCCATCCCAATCCGTCGACCTGTAATGCCAAACACGGCGGCAACCTGCAGAACGTAACCGCGAGGGGAGCGTGAGTGGCACCACACTCCGTATCAGATAATGGTCCGAAGATCCAAGAGGGGCATCGACGGAAACCTGATATCCGTCCGGATGGGAGGTCATCAGAAGGTCCAACAGAGAAGGTGTATGATCCTCCTCATCTGGAATCCGCGTAGGTAACCAGTTGTGTCAGGCCATATGCCAAGGTCATAAAAAGATCTCCCCGCATGATTGGTTTAACGTGAACCAAGCCATTCGGCGAGGTGGGCGTTAAAATCGCCAAGGATCACGATCTTTACGGATCGATACGGATACTTGTTGTAACAAGGAATCTGTAGCCATTTGGACGTGTTCGATTAGTCGGTCTGCTTAGGCATTACCGCTATGGGACCTATAGAGGCACCCGTAGACGCGCGGATGGTCTTCGGTGTCTACGCATAGCCAAAGGATGGACAGGTCCGAACATTCAAGACTGCCGAGACGTCGAGAACAGATGTTCTCTCTGACATAAACGCAAACTCCAGCCTGAGGCACAAAGGAGTACTCCAATTTGTACCCTGGGCAGGAGAGATTCGAAGTATCAGCCAGAGAGGACACCTGCGTCTCGGTCAGAAAGAGCAAAGCCGGCTTCGCCGTCTCGAGATGGTAGTGGACGGCTTTTAGGTTCGAGTGAAGTCCCCTGAGGTTGCAGAAATTCACGGATAGCGTGGCAGGGGTCGCCTTGATATTGTTGCTCAGTTTGCCCCGAGCAGTTATGTTTTGAGTGGAATTTCGCCCCCCTCAGGAGTGGAATAACATGGTCGTGAATGCTCAGCGAGAGATTCTCCAAGGATGCTGGTACCCTCCTGGGTCTTTCATGTAATTCCGCTACCGTGTTGATGGGGGGGGGGGGAGAATTGGGCCTCCGGCCACCTGCACTCACCACACGAAACGCAGAAGCAGAGCTTCTACTTCACGCCGGTATTCTGTGAGGTTGTGGTACCAACCCGGCTCGAGCCGGCTCATACGTGCAAAAGCTGCAACTGCCGCGTGGCTCCGTCCGTTTAACATGGACAAAACAAAAATCATATTTAACGTCCATGTCACACCTATGCCGGTAGTTGTTGGGAGCACTAAGCTCGAAGTTGTTGACGAGTTTGTTTACCTGGGACAAATAGTCCGATTAGGTAAGTCCAACTTCGACTGAGAGGTCAATCGACGGATTCAACTCGGCTGGGCAGCGTTCGGGAAACTAACACGAAATTGTACAACCAGTGCATGTTGCCAGTGATGACTTATGGATCTGAGACGTGGTCCTTCACTGCTGTCCGTATGAAGAAGCTCAAGGTCGCTCAACGAGCTATGGACAGGGCTATTCTCGGAGTTTATTTGCGTGATAGACTTAAAAACAATGATATCTGCATTAGAACCAGAGTAACCGACATAGCCCAACGGATTATTAAGATGAAGTGGTAATGTGCCGGCCATATAGCTGGAAGGACCGACAACCGATTGGGAAGAAAAGTTCTGGAGTGGCAGCCTCGTACCGGCAGGCGAAGTGTGGGGCGTCCCCCTCCATGCAGATGGCTAGGGACCGTGCTTTGTGGCGTTCCTTGGGGAAAGCGTATGTTTAGCAGTGAACTTGTGAAGGGCTGTAATGATTTTTTTATGTTAAGTTACTTTCGTGCGTAACTGCGTAAGTTAATCTTGTGAAAAATTGAGATACTATCTACCTAACGTCTGTGAATTGTGTTTTTTATCACATCTCTCTACTTAGTCAAAATTTCTAGTTTTTTTTTTATAGGATAAGGGTGACAAACGAGCACACAGTCCACCTGATGGTAAGTGGTTGCTGCGGCCCATAGACATCTACATCTATCCTCGTTTGCGAATCAAAATGCAGATGCGTTGTCACCCGTGAGGACTAAGATGGAATGCCTCATTTCCAGTAAAAAGGGCCTCCGGCCACCTGCACTCACCAAGCGAAACGCAGAGGTAAACCTCTACTTCACGCTGGTATTCTGTGAGGTCGTGGTACCACCCCGGCTCGAGCCGGCCCATCCGTGCGACAGCAAAAGCTGCCGCGTGGCTCTACCACTGATAAAACTTGTATTAAACAAGATCAGAACTAGGTTATTACAGGTTTTTTTAATAGAATAAGGATAACAAACGAGCCCAATGTAATGATGGTTCACAACTGATATATTATGTTTTTCGATTCGATGACTTTGAGTAATAGTGCTGGTGCACAAAACCCAGAGTATGTTAATCGTATTCAGAAACTTACGCTGAGGATATACAGAGTATCGTTGATACTTCAGATAGAGCAGATGCTCTATCTGAAGTATCGATGATGCGGGACCTCACAGTTAAATAATTCCACTTCAGCAATCTATAGCAGTATCAAACAAACTTACAGTCCGGCTGATGGTAAGGGATTCCATGGACACCTGCAGCTAACTTTATATAAAGATGGCTGCAGATGCGTTTTCACTTGGGAGAACTAAGATGGATTGCCTTACAACCAGTAAATACTGGCTGTCAACACCATTCAGACCAGAACACAGCAGTGCGAGCAAAAAGAAAATAAAGAAAATAAAAAATAAAAAATATATAAAAATATTATTTCACTATAGAAATAGGTAAAAAGATGTTACGTTAATGGATATTTTTCAAGGTGTTGATCGCTACTACACTGTTCCTGAATGTTTTCATATTTTATTGTACAAGTACATTATAAGTTATTGTTTAAAGAAAAAATTCCGCTGATTCTCTTGCTGCCATCCCAAGACAGAGTTTTAATAAGCATTCTAGTAATCAATATTGAACAAAAATTATTCCATTCTATTCTATTCGAAAAAAGCCAAAAGAGATTTTGCTATAATACGGTCTAACTATGGCTCACTACACTACAGGCCGTATTCCTATACTTGTGTGAAAATAAAATTGCGAGTATTGAGCTATGTAATAGACCAAGAAAATATTTTATTATAACAGGTTTAACAAAATAGAAAACTTCAAGTAGTGAATTGAACATCTCAAATCTTGCTCTACCTAAAATATCCGGACCAGTGACGAAATCCAGTAGCTAGAAGAGAGAGAAAATCAGCTACAACAAATACGTGTTCAGGTATATGATATACCTACATGTACAGGCACGTTATATACAATTTTGTATATCTTCTTTAATTTTTACCCGCGCGTCAGAAAGAGAACTCGCTATGCTTGGCAGGTATATTGGCAAACGAACCAAATGTTTCGTATCTCTGACACAGCTTCCCGGCATAGATCTTTACTTCTAATAGCGGCAAACGAGCACACAGTCCACCTGATGGTATGTGGATTCTGTAGCCTATAGACACTTGCTAGATGCTAGATCTTGGTTAAGAAGCAAAATATAAAAGCGTTGTCATCCCTGATAACTAAGATAGAATCCCTCGTTACTAGTAAAAGATATCTTCAATTCGCTACACTGACAACGAAGAAACACAGCACAAAAATGCTATTTTACGTATTCTGTGAGAGCGTCTTCCCCATTTAAGCTGATCTTTTAGTGCTACAGCTATAATTTAGCTGCAGCACTAAAAGAAAAACGATTAATTATAAATTGAAAAGTTATTAAGAAGTGTTAAAGGATTTCTTTTAAACTTTTTGTGTAATTCTTTACTATTTTAAGATATTTTTATATTAACATTTTTTTTAATTTTTTATTTAATTATTTACTAATTTAAAGATAATATAATAAAAGATAAATTTACCAGTTCAGTAACACCTTTCTGTTCATTAATATCAAAGAGTTATAATAAAGTTCACTGACCTGCACTATGAATTGGTTTCGAGCGACAGGAATGTTAAATCAGTTATGTTTTTATCTCGATAGTGTCAATCATAGTGTCATAAAAAGTGACAGATGCCTCGACAAAATTTCAATATTAATTCCAAAGACTAATCCAAAGGCTTCTAGTAACATCGAAAGAAATCTGGGATGCTAGGTATATAAAGGGTCCTTATTAAAAACCTTATTGCAAACTACAAGTGTCTAAATCTGTCTGGAAATGATTCGTATAAATATACACACTGCCGGTGTCTAAATTAATATGATACAAAAGGGTGACAAACGAGCACACAGTCCACCTGACGGTAAGAAGATGCTGTAACCTAATAGTTACCTAAATCCATCCTCGATTAAGAATCAAAATATTGATGCTTAGTCAGTTTTGACACCTGATGACTAAGTTAGAATGCCTTCTTACTAGTAAAAAGGCCTCCCGTTTTCTACACTCATCACACAATACTCGACACCGGCACAAAACATATAAACAATATATATATATATATATAAAAGACTTTATTTTAATTATTAATTATAAACATGACAATCAATAAATTAAATACTAAGATCTATTTTGATCAATTAATCCATTAGTCATGCTCGTTAATACTGCCGACGCGAATATATAAGTCTATAGTCTTAAAATATTTGGTATTGATGATGATTATTCGAAAGAATCTTTTCTCTTAAAACAGTACTAATAATTTTAAAATGTTATTTTTGAACTTATTTAAAACTATTAAGAAAAATTATTTTTTAATAAAAATATTAGAAGCTATGTTATTCTAATATATATAATAAAAATCAATGTAAATGATGAAATTCATGGAGGTGGCGGACCTTTGATCTATCTAGTGTCCAACCGAAGTTATGACTTCGGCCACCTTCGGCCAAATAGAGCACTTTCTGCCACACATTCGGCCTGTGACCAAAATCAACCGAAGGTTTAGACGTGTTTTATTAAACAACGAATAAGGTAAGAATTTTTGAATGACGTCAGCGTAGCGCACCCTGCGCGATTAAGACACCAACGCGACGTGCGAGACAATTCACACAAGTTTTAATAGTGTAATAGCACGTCACAGTGTTGTATAATTATTATTGTGTACCTATAGAGAAGCACCGTTACGGCCTATTAAAATCCACTGCTGAACATAGGCCTCACCTATAGATTGCTTCATAGGGGGGATATTCGCCATAGTGACCACGCTTGGAAAGCGGGTTGGCGACCGCAGGTTTTTTATTTTTAGTCGTTATTAGGAAGACGCTGCTGCCCAACTCCTGATTTGTTTCCGTATGCCGCCTCTTTTGACACCCACGCGACTATATATTTCCCAAGGGTATCCCGGGAAATAATTCGATTTCAACCAAATATCCGGGTTTTAAAAGTTTTTGTCCGGTAACCGCAATTTGGGTGATTGCAGGCCTATTTGAAACAAGTTTTTTTTTACTTCTTTTTATAAAATAAGGATGATAAATGAGCACACAGTCTACCTTGTGGTAAGTGAATGCTGTGGCCCATAGACATTTACATTTATCTTCGATTAAGAATCAAAATGCAGATGCGTTGTCACCCGTCAGGACTAAGATGGAATGCCTCTTTTCAAGTGAAAAGGGTCTCCGGTTCTCTACACTCACCATACGAAACACAGCAGCTTTTAGCTGCTATTTTACGCTAGTATTTTGTAAGGGCGTGGTCTTTCGCCATTCAAGCCGAGCCATTCGTTCTACAACTATACTATAGTTGCAGTATGGCTCTACCGCGTCGACAATTAATTCTTCATCGTTCTACTACTTCAAAATACTAAATCTGTTTCTTTTTTAATAATTAAGAACAGCAACGATGTAAGCCATTATTTTTAAGTCTTACGTAAGAAGTAATAAATGAAACCTGTTCATTCATTAATATGATACTCAAATCAGGACACTTATAATTTTATTACAATTTTCCCTGGTGTAGTATTAGCATGACACACACTAGGTACGTCATGAAGTGTGTAAAATTTTAACTAACATTAATTTAAATATTATTGCATATTAACATACATGATTCACTATTTTCCTCAGTATAAAAGGAGTTGCAAGACAACTTTTACATCACAGTTGCAAAGTAGCTAAGCTCGAAGGCATTTATAACTTTGCGAATAAATAACAAATAAAATAAAACACTTTAAATTAAAATGTATATAAAATTCGCTCTGTGTGTGTTTCTAGTCGTGAGTCTTGAATGGAGTGCAGCGCTTGATAAGAAGGATGGAACAATTGCAACAAAAAATACAACGGTTGAACATAGGCCAACTTTACCTGTAGATTCAGAAGAAGATGGTTTAGATAACAGATTTGGAATAAGATCAGGATCCTGCCCATTGGGCTTCATTAGAAGGGGCAGTATGTGTTTTCCGATCGATTGATCCAGCGTGTCAAGACTGTCGTCGCGTAATTAGTGACTAGTGTTAATATAAATTGTAAGTGTAAATAAAATTATGTACCAACATATTATAACAAAAACTTGTTTTAATAATGTACTTGCGAAATAAACACGTAATACTTGTTTCTAAATCCTTGGCTTTTATAATATTAAGATTTTCCGCATACTTTTGTCGTTAAAATAATACTAGATTATCAACCAATGTTTCAGTAAATTCTTCTTTTCAACCGATTTAAAAAAGGAGGAGGTTCTCGCTTTGTCGGAATCATTTTTATGTATGTTCACCGATTACTCGAAAACGCCTGAACAGATTTAGAAAATTCTTTTTTTCCCATGGGTATACTTCCCAGGTGGTCTCATATAAACTTGATCAAGGTCTGACGAGAAGTTTTTAATTATTCATAATAATTTATATTAAAGTCGGTTGCACAAAATTTTTAATTTTATCACTTGTTATAACATAATAATTAAAACAAGTGCGAGTCGGACTCGCCCATGAAGGGTTCCTTAGTAGCAAGTAACATAATATTAAAGTTCTTGTAGTTCGTTATAACTTTGATCGATGTTTTAATAAAAGTGTTTTTTTTTTATTTCTTATTTGAATTGATTTACCAAGGAATTAAAGGTAAATTGCGGTTTACGATTTATGACGCCTTAAAAAAAACTACTTACTAGATCTCGTTGAAACCAATTTTCGGTGGAAGTTTACATGGTAATGTACATAATATATTTTTTTAGTTTTATCATTCTCTTATTTTAGAAGTTACGGGGGGGGGGGGGACATTTTACCACTTTGGAAGTGTCTCTCGCGCAAACTATACAGTTTAGAAAAAAATGATATAAAAAACCTCAATATCATTTTTGAAGACCTATCCACAGATACCCCACACGTATGGTTTTGATGAAAAAAAACTTTTGAGTTTCCGTTCTAAGAATGCGGAAACCCCCAAAATTTATTGCTTTTTTCTATTTTTGTGTGAAAATCTTAATGCGGTTCACAGAATACATCTACATACCAAGTTTCAACAGCATAGTTCTTATAGTTTCGAAAAAAAGTGGCTGTGACATACGGACGGACAGACAGACAGACACGACGAATCCATAAGGGTTCCGTTTTTTGCCATATGGCTGCGGAACCCTAAAAACGACATCTATTGATATGCATATGAGTATCGAAAGTATTATCTAAGTTTAAAATCAAAGACGAGAAAATACGTTAAATTACTTTTATTCAAATTTAAAAAAATAAAAACAAATAACATAGTTTTACAAATTGTCTTACTAAATTAAGAAAAATATAAAAAAATAAGTGGGAAGAGAATGAATGATCTTAAGTGTACTTTTTACCACCAAGAAGTATAAAATATCATGATATTTACCGTGTTTTATTTTTAACCGACTTCAATAAGGAGGAGGTTCCAATTCGAGTGAGAGAGATATGTTTTTTTATTGTATATATGTTACGCGATAGTTTAGCAGATTATGAACCAATTTTGATAACTCTTTTTTTATTAATAAGGTATTTTTAACAGTGGTAGAGCCACGCGGCAGCTTTTGCTGTCGCACGGATGGGCCGGCTCGAACCGGGGTGGTACCACGACCTCACAGAATACCAGCGTGAAGTAGAGGTTTACCTCTGCGTTTCGCTTGGTGAGTGCAGGTGGCCGGAGGCCCTTTTTACTGGAAATGAGGCATTCCATCTTAGTCCTCACGGGTGACAACGCAACTGCATTTTGATTCGCAAACGAGGATAGATGTAGATGTCTATGGGCCGCAGCAACCACTTACCATCAGGTGGACTGTGTGCTCGTTTGTCACCCTTATCCTATAAAAAAAAGGTTTATAATTCATGAGTGGTCCCATATTAATTTGGAGTAAAAAAATTCTCCCCTGAAGGTAACAAATAAATAACTTCTTCTTTAGAAATTTGAAGTCGGTTTTTACTTTTTATTAAAAGTTACAATTATGTATATTTATGTCAGAGAAAAAATTCTCACATACATAATAATAATGTTTATAAGTTGTATATTTAAAATTCCAGTCTTAATAGTTTCATCACTTTGAGTTTTGTTTCGCATTAAAATCATAAAATTTACATAATTAATACAATATTAATAGTTAAATTTTAACTTTGGTCTTCTTCTTGTATATATGAATGACTTGTTTCGTTACTGTTTTGTCCGAAGCTGGGCGCTATTTGAACGTAGGTAATATAATCAAATGACATGAACAATCGGGTTCAATCAAAATTACTAAGAAATGTTTATTCTAGTGAGAACCAGAACAGTACTTTTTAACTTAGTTAATATGGACTACGGGCTATTCATAACACAGTTAGTTTATTTTATAAAGCTGAAGTGACAAACGAACTTACAGTTCATCTGATAGTAAGTGGCTTCTGCAGACAACGTACACCTGCAACCAACTTCAAAAAAAACCTTTTACTATAGTATAAGAGTGTCAAACGAGCACACAGTCCACCAGATGGTAAGTGAGTGCTGTGGGCCATAAACATTTACATCTAACCTCGATTACGAATCAAAATGCAGATGCGTTGCCAACCCTGCAGACTAAGATGGAATGCCTCGTTTCTAGTAAAAAGGTTCTCCGGTTCTCTACGCCCACCATACGAAACGCAGCGGTGGCGTGGCTCTACCATGTCTTTAGATGCTTTGTCATCTCTGAAGACTAACGCCCGTATTAATAAACGTTACTCAACGACGAATTCAAGTGCGTAATCATTTGATACACCCTCATTACGATATCAGCATCTCAAGACCGTTGCTAATTAATAAACACATCAAAACAGTATCTCAAAACGCTGTACTTAGGAATACTGTTCTGTGACTTGCACTCAAGTACACACACTTGAATGGCGAGTTTCGTTTATTAATCAGTGTGGCACTCAACTGATATCGTAAACCTAAACCGCATCTTGAAGATCATAACCTCAAGATTGTACTCAAGTGCGTGTACTTGAGCTGAGTAACGTTTATTAATACGGGCCTAAGACATTCTATAATTACACTGGCTCTCTATACCAGTTCAGTACATAGCAGTGTTATTTGGCAATAGAAATAGGTAAGAGAGTGGTGCCAACCCAGATGAAATCCTAGGCAAAAAAGGAGTCTAACCACGCAGTGAGAAAGTAGCACGTTTAAAGACAGTTGATCTTTAGTAAGGGGGTAGAAGAAAGGAATGAAAGAAGTATTTAGTGGGAGAGGTTTTTTTTATAGGATAAGGGTGACAAACGAGCACACAGTCCACCTGATGGTAAGTGGTTGCTGTGGCCCATAGACATCTACATCTATCTTCGTTTGCGAATTAAAATGCAAATTCGTTGTCACTACACTCTCTGTCTGTACACTCACCATACGAAACACAGCAGCATTAAGCTGGTACTCTGTGAGAGAGCGTGGTCCTTCCCCGGTCGAACCGACCCATTCGTGCTACAACTATACTATTAATATAGCTGCAGCATCGCTCTAACCACGTATAAAAAGGTCCACGTGTAAAAAGGTATAAAAAGGTTCAAGTACACCAGGACTGTTGTGAACTGTTATGAAATTTCTTTCACGTTGCATGATCTCATAAGTAAAATTGTTACATTTAATATTTTACTAAATATATTATTATGTATACTACTTTCATAAAATATCTATCTATCCATTTATACATATAAATAAAATCGACGTGTCTGTCTGTAATATTGAAATAACTGGTTTCTATTAATCTCAGTAGCTTGTTTGCGTTTGTTGTTAAGAGATAAAGTAAAGTAAAAATAAAGTAAAATATACTTTATTGTACACCAAGAAACATATAACAAAATTTATATAGTTAAAGGGACATTCGTACAACAGGCGGTCTTATCGCTAAAACAGCGATCTCTTCCAGGCAACCTTAGGGCAGAGGATACTATTTTTAAAAGATAGCGGAAGGGGTGTACAGAATATAATATAGAAAGATAAATAGAAGAACATAAGAGATTAAAGGAAAAAAAAAGGAAAAAAGTGAATAACGACAGGTAGTAACTTAAGAGGAAAGGTAATAAAGTTTTAATTTATTTTTAAATATAGGAAGAGATTTAGATTCTTTAATATGTAAGGGGAGAGAATTCCATAGTCGTATAGCGGTAACCGTAAAAGAATTAGAATAGAAGGAAGAGGAATGTCTAGGAGTACTTAGAAGGAGATTATTTTGAGATCGTAGAGGTAAGGAGTGTAAACTACTTAAATATATAAATCGGTCTTTCAAATAAGAAGGAGTGGTCGGATTGAACAGAATGCAGTAAAGAAGATGAAGAATGTGAGTATTTCTGCGAAGGCGAATCGGTAACCATTTGAGCTTATGGCGAAATTCGGATATGTGGTCATACTTTCGTAACCCAAATATAAACCTTATGCAATAATTTTGAAGCCGCTCAAGTTTATTAAGTTGTTCGACTGTTAGGTCAAGATAACAAGTGTCCGCGTAGTCAAGGATCGGTAAAAGAAGAGACTGAGCCAGCGCAACTTTAGTAGGTGTGGGGAGAACATTGCGTAATCTTCGAAGTGAACCAACTGCGGCAAACATTCTTCGACTTACTTCACTCACTTGCGGTCCCCAAGACAAAGTCTGATCGAACATAATACCTAAATTCTTAACTTTGTCACTGTATGGGATAAGTGTCCCTTCGAATATGACTGGCGGGAGCAGCGACAAAGTTAACCGAGAGATTAATTTTGGACTCCCAATAATAATGGCTTGAGTCTTCAATGGATTAACTTTAAGCCCAAATGAATTACACCAATGAGAAATACGAATAAGATCTTCATTAATTAACCTAATTGTATTGGGAAGATCCGCAATCTTACATTGAGAGTAGATTTGTAAATCGTCTGCATATAGGTGGTAAAGAGAAGTAATGTGGGAACAGATCGAATTGATGAAAATAGAGAACAATAGAGGAGACAACACGCCACCTTGTGGGACGCCAGCTTTGACAGCAGACCAATCAGAAAACGTGTCTTGAATTTGTACACGTTGCCGGCGCCCTTGCAAGTAAGTAACTATGAAACCAACCAATTACTTCAGGAGATATGTTAAGAGAACTTAGGACAGCGAGTAAAACATCAAAGTCTACAGTATTGATGGCATTACTAAAGTCAAGCAATGTCAATACTGTAACCTGCTGATTATCCATGCCTAGGCGAATATCATCAGTGATTCTAACCAAAGCCGTAGTCGTACTATGACCGGGACGGAAACCAGATTGGAATGAATTCAAAAGGTTATGATTGGACAGGAAATTGCTCAGCTGTTGGTATATTAGGCGCTCGAGTACTTTAGAGAGAAAGGAAAGGATAGATATAGGACGGTAATCCTTATATGTCGGATTAGATTTTTTAGGGAGTGGAGTTACTAGGCCGTCTTTCCAGGATGAAGGAAAAACACTGTTGTCAAGGGAACGATTTAAAATAAGTGTAAGGATAGGAGCTAAAAGATCGAGTAATGGGATAATCATCTTACGACTAATGCTGTCAGAACCAACTGCGTCGGAAGTAATGGCTAATATATTCTTCTTAACATCACTGACAGTAACTTGGCTAAAGACAAAAGAGGAAAAATTGGGAGTTGATATAGCAGAAAGTTGAGCAAGTGTATTTTTCTTCGTAGCTGTCTATAGTGGCGCTAGATAGGAAATGAGCATTAAGCTTATTTAAATTCAAATTAAGAGATTCTACATTACGCTTTGCTTTTCCAACCCCTAAAGATTTAAGAAAATTCGAAACTTTAGTTGAGTTATCTTCCTCAACAACAGATTTATAGATATGGCGTCGTTGACTATCTCTACACACCATATTGCAGCGATTTCGTGCCCTGTTATATTTCTCTCGGTTGGAATCATTAGGATTCATACGATATTTAGTTTTCGCTGTGTTCTTTTTTTCTTGGAGTTTTTTTTATGTCGGCAGTGAGCCAGGGGGCCGGAAGGTGCTTCATTCGGACTGGACGAATTGGAGCGTGGATGTCATACAGTTGTGTAAATATGCTGTTAAAATAGATATCTGCTCATCAACCGAACTAGCATTCGCAACTACTGACCAGTCAACCTTAGCAGTATCTTCTCGTAACTTATCCAGATCCATTCTACTAAAATTGCGCCGGAGAAGGATCCTTCGCTTAGCTTTAGGAGGTTTTAATTTATAGCACAGGTAAAGTAGATCGTGGTAAGAAAAAGCGGAGGCATTGCATTGGCCATGCTTTGCAACGTGGTCAATGGAAGAAACAAGTATTAAATCAAGAAGAGAAGGCACACAATTTGGAAAAGCATGAGTCGCAGAAAGTGGGAGAATATGTAAGTTAATGCCATTAACGAGAGATTTGAGACGGGATGCTCTAGCATCATTTTTGAGAAGACAGGTTGTAGTGTTATACTACTTACATTTCATTGTACACTAATTCTTCATTCTGTTTTGATATTCTGCATTCATGTTTTGCATCACTTTATACTATTTTTTTCATTCTGTTTTTGATTTTCTGCATTTATATTTTGCATCACCTTTATTTCTATAGGATCCTGTAACGTTTTTACACAATAACATATCATTTTACTTCGTATTTTCACACTATTTATCACTTTTAAAATAGCTGTCAATGAAGTCTTACCTTTTATGGTATTTTATTGAATTCTCTGTAACTCTACAATTTCAGGCTTCATGCACGCAGCCGTGCATAAGTTTTTCCTATGTGAATCATATCTCAATTCATACTTAAATGTAATAATTTCTTAATAAAAGTCCAAAAACCAAAAATTGGTTTTTATGACAACTACTATTTATACCGTTGTCATGGCAATTTTTATTCAAATTCGTTACCGATATAATGTTTTATCTCGATATTTTCACATAAATACTCTTTTGCTCTAGGTCATTTACAATAAATTTCCTTTTAATTTAAATAATTTTTCCGTTCTCTCTAGAAAGATATAAAAGCCGAACAATCGGTGAAGAAATTCAGTCTTGCTTCAGTTCTCGTATCGGAAGCATCTTCTAAAGGCCTTATCCCGGGGCCGCTCAGCCCCGGGATCCTGCAAGCCTCTATCCTGCCTGAAGCCACTGGACTCTACGATCCGTTGCTCTGCCTGAAGTCGCCGGATCCTACAAAACGTTGCTCTGCCTGAAGTCGCCGAGATCCCACAAGTCTCTACTCTACCTGGAGTCGCCGGAACCTACAAACCTCTGTTCCGCCCGAAATCACCGGAACCTACAAACCTCTGTCCCGCCTGCAGTCACCGGATCCTGCAGGCCACTGCGCTGTCTGAAGTCGCTGAGGATCCTGCAAGCTCCTGTCTGGGCTGAAGTCGCCGATCCTGCAATCGCCGCACTCACCTGAGGTCGTCGCCTAGAGACGCCCACGCCTACCCACCTACGCCGTGCGTGCTCGTTCCAGGCGCTGAGAGCACGCTTGGGATCTTCGGACTCAGCTACGACATACATTTTTTTTTATTACCTTTTTTTTTAAATATAATTTGTAAATCACATCATCCATCATCTTCATATTTCATTTTTTTATAAAATTGTAAATATTCTTTTAAAAACTTAAATATATTATTGTCTTGGTCTATTTGGTTGTTTTGCTGATCGTAGGTTAGGTTCTCTTCTCTTTTAATTGTCGCTTCACGACAAGGTATTGAAATCTCCCATGACAATAGTGTGATCATAAAGCGAGGAGTATTGTTCTAAAAGAATTTCAAATGATGAAAAATAATCAACTGTTACATTTGGACTGTAATAGACACCGAGAAGAAGCTTTAAATGTCCAAACAATATTTCGATGAATAGGTGTTCAGGGCCGGCACTAGACAATGGCTGCGAAGTATTTAAAACTGTGTAAGGAATGTGTGATCTTAAATAAATCGCCACGCCATCGCCAGCGCGCCCAAGGCGATCGTTGCGAATCAAGTGGAATCCAGGAAGAGAGTAAGATATTGAAGGCAAACATGGTTTTAGCCAAGATTCAGAAACTAATATCGCATGTATATTTTCGTTATAAAATGAGGACAACATGTCAGAATAATGTGCGGGAATACTCTGGGCATTTATATAAACAACATTAAAGTTTTTCAGAGTATCTGAGAAATGAGAATCAAGAGTTTCACTTAAAGAAGGGATGCTGTGATAACTGTCATTACTGCTCAATCCATCTAAATCACCGAGGGAAAAAAAGCTGTCGTCTAAATTATCATTATTGAAAATCATAAATATCAAACTATAAATATAATATAAATAATAAATATAAGAAAAAAAAATGTTTACAAACCCACCCGCCAGTTGCAAGGAAAGATTCACTTCATAGAAGAAAAATTAATAGCAATCACAGAAGAAACACAAAAATAATTGTTACTATAAACACACAAAATACTTATTTATATACTTAAAAATTAACAAAAAGAAACAAAAATAAAATATTACGAGCAACAGGATTTTATACTACTCAAAACCCTTGTAGCCACGGCATATATTTTGTCTGTGGCTAGATGTCAAACCGTACTGCTGTCATAAAGATAAACAAAACGAACTACCTATCTACTAGTTTTAGTTTTAATGCAAGCTTATAAAAATAAATATGAGGGTTATATATATTAAATTGTTATATAAAAACAAAAACCGTAAAGTTTGTAAAACTATAACATATCGGTAGTATACAAATAAAGAGAAAGATTAATGTAAATTTGTGTTTACAATGTATATTCTAACTAATGTAATATAAACAAAGAAAAAGTAAAATTATAGGAAAATAATATTAAATGCATCGTTTACTTAGTCTTTACAACTCTTTTGGACCTCGAAGTAAGACTAGCAGTGCCTTGAGTCAGAGGCTTAGATGACAACTGAGGTACCTATGCCATCCAAATCAGCCTTACACTCAGCTCGATGACGCGAACCATCAGGGGCTATGATATGAATAAAGCCATCCCTAGTCCAGCACTTACTGATACCGAATCGCTGCCTTGCTTCCATAAACAAGCCATGACGGCTCTTTGTTAAAAACTCTGACAGAGTAATACCGCTGCCTTTTAATCCAGTTTTAGAGAACCAAACCTTGTCATGTATTGCAGTGTCTGTAAACTTCACCAATATTGGCCTGGGTTTCTTGCCAGAGGGACGTCCCATGCGATGAGAAGTTTTAATGCAAGCTGAAGAAAAGGCAGTCACACCAAGATGTTCACCCACAATGTTACAGACCTGCGCAGCAGTATCTTCTGTTTTCTGCTCGCTGACTCCATGGAACAATAGCATTTTGCGCCTTCTACGCATCTCCTGACGATCAAGCTCAGTGCTAAGGAATTCAACCTGTCTCTGTAGGGTGTTCATTGCAGAGAGCACAAAGCTCCTGAAACTGTTGAACTCCGTAATAAATATTCATAATTAAAATTTTTGTCTGTCTGTCCGTCCGGGCTAATCTCAGGAATGTCTGAACTGATTGTGAGTGTTGTGAGAGCAATGCCAAGAGGGATCTAGGTTATACATTATCCGAAAAAAACTGTTTATCTTAAGTCTAAATAATGTGTGCTAAATATGTGTGCTCGTTTGTCACCTTTATTCTATAAAAAATGCTCAGGGAGGTTGTTCTACGCTATAAGTAAATGAACTCTCTCTCTCTCTCTGTCTGTCTGTTTGTCCGAGTTAACTGAAACTTCACGAACAGATTATAGCAATGCTAGGAGTGATCTAAGCTTTATTTTATCCGTAAAGCTTCGCTATGTTTTTATTAATTTTATTTATTTAATACACACTAGTTATATGAAGAAAGTAATATAGGCAATTACAGTTATCCACAACTTACTTATGTACATATGAGCTGATAAGATGAGAGTGACACAGTTGAACAATAACAATAATTGCTTTTACAAACTATTATGGTTCGGTTACAAATCTTGTAACGAGGTGAAATGAAATATAACAAGTAAAAAAGGGTTAATATAATATTTTTCGATATTATTTAATTTCTTAATTCAGCGTTAATAGGCTTGTAGTCGGTGCATGCTCTGACTACAAGCCTATTAACGCTGGTGTTCCACAAGGCTGCTTGCTCTCACCAACGCTATTTCTTCTGTATATCAATGATATGTTGCAAACCGGTAACATTCATTACTATGCGGATGACAGCACTGGTGATGCTCTATACACCGGCCGTGCCAATATTTCTCGGAAAACGTCGCCGAGTACCGGAACAAATATATGTCTCGAGAGTTTGCTGAACAACAGATTATGGGCGACTAAATCTAGTCCAGTTTAATCCTCACAAGACACAAGTTTCCGCGTTTACCGCTAAAAGAACCCTTTTGTCGTATTTCCTTAGTTTCAAGGCACTTCCCTTGTTGTCTCGGCCAGTATCGGAATCCTCGGCGTCGACATATCGAGTGACGTGCTGTTTCGTGGTCATTTGGAAGAGAAGGCCAAATTGGCCTCTAAAAAGCTTGGCGTGCTCAGCAGACAAGGACAGCATTTCATGCCGGCACACCGCTTGCAACTTTACAAAGCGCAAGTTCGGCCTCATATGGAATACTGTTCTCATCTCTAGGCTCCCCATTGCCAGCTACTTCCACTTGGCCAAATCCGGCGCAGAGCGGCTCGAACGGTTGACGACCGAGTCCTTTCCGAATGGCTCGATTCATTGACGCTGCGAAGAGATGTTGCATCCCTTTGAATTTTCTTTCGCATTTGCCACGGGTAGTGGTCTGAGGAATTGTTCGGATTAACCCCAGCCGCCAAATTTTACGAACGCATATCGTGGCAGAACTCCCGATACCATGCACACCATCTG
Organism: Parnassius glacialis; assembly: GCA_033319125.1. NCBI lineage: Eukaryota > Metazoa > Arthropoda > Insecta > Lepidoptera > Papilionidae > Parnassius > Parnassius glacialis. Next base: position 16,130,602 of record JAVANC010000012.1, read on the forward strand.
GGTGATTGGCGGTCCACCACTGTGCGACTTAGAAGATGTTTTCTTCCTCGCACAACTTCCTTGTGGAATCAATTACTACCAGCGATTTTTCCGGACCTATACGACTAAGGGACCTTCAAGAAAAGAGCTTACTCCTTTTTAAAAGGCCAGCAACGCATCCCCATTCCCCTGATTCCACTGGTGTTGTAGTTGTTCATGGGCGGCGGTAGTCACTTACCATCAGGTGAGCCGCATGCTTGTTTGCCCCCTCTCCTATAAAAAATAGAGAAGTGGTTATTCACTTTTATTAACTTGAAATGTTTCCACATTAGTTCTAAATTGATGTGTGTTTCAACACGAGGAACAAAATCCGTTTGAGTATGTACTGAATTGTGATAAAAATTAATGAAGTATATTTTTAAATTAAGCGTTTATAATTCAACACAGTCGTTATTAGTGACTGGGTGATTACTAGTAACAGGGAAGCAGCACGATTTAAAAAGAAATGCTTTAATGGTTTAAACACTCATGAGTATTGTAAATAACATATTATGGGAAGCTTTTTGTAAGAGTAATGAAATTGAGATAAATATAGACTTTATAAGAATTGGTATCTACCATGTTCCAATATTTAATGTTCCAAGAATTGAGTCATGATGAGGAATATGCTCACGGTTACTAAGCGAGCTATGAAGAGAACTTATAAATGATGATATCCGCAGTAGAACCAGAGTAACCAACATAGCCCAACGGATTAGTAGGCTGAAGTGGCAATGAGCCGGCCATATAGCTCGAAGAACCGGCAACCGATGTGGAAACAAGGTTCTCGAGTGGCGCATCGTACCGGTAGGCAAAGTGTGCCCCCCCTAGATGGAGTGACGACCTGTTAAAATAGGAAGGAAGTGGAAGAATGCAGACTGCTCAGGACCGTGATTTTCGGCATTCCTTGGGGGAGGCCGTGGATCAGCAGTGGACCTGTGAAGGGCTGTAATGATGACGATGATGATGATGAAGAATATAATTGACATACTTTATGTCACGATTACCTAAATGTTTAATAGATAAACTTTCCACTAATTCGACGACTTATTTGTTTTATTCGTGAATTTCAATGTTGTATCATATTATTACAATAATACCACTTACACTTTGACCGGCAAGTGAAATCAGTGTCAAATGTGCGAAATGTCTAGTACTAATGTTATTGATATTGTACATCAAACTAATTATGAAGATATTTTCTTTAGCAAATATGTATCATTACGACAATTACAAAACGTTAACATATAATAATTTAGCTCGAAATTTTAATCACTATGCGCGATCATCATTTATTGATTATATGTTGTTTAAAATGTATTCTAATCAGTTTTTTGTGTTAAATGAATGCTAAATATAAAAGAATGATTCACTATTAACACAGAAGAAATATCTGTTGAGATGTGTCTAGAAATTATTAAAACTTATTTTTGTTTATTTATTTACTTATTTATTAAAATTAAAATTGGGTAAACATTATATACTTATATGTATATTGAGTATATAAGATATTATTGCTATGGTGTCATTTTAAAGGGAATATCATGTACTATTATAATCTAAAATAATTTTCTCCAGTAAGTATTATACTTTTCTTGTAAAACTCGAAATAATAAATAAATACGATTTTTTTTGATATTCCTATTTTTAAACTTTATTTTCAGCCTTTATTTTTAATTTTACTAATTTTCTTTTAACAAAATTAAATTTTCAATTCTTTGAGTCTTTTGAGAATATATTTATTTGAATGTAGCTATAGTAGTTTTTCAGTAGTAATCGTTTTTGTTAAGACAGTCTCGCGCGGTCGTAAAAAAATAGTGACATTTAATGCGCGGACAGGTCAGGCGAGAATCACTCGCGCGGGGTGGACGGTTAAGTGATTACGCATGAAGACTGAGATTGATTGCCTCGTTCCCAGTATAAACGGTCTCTAGTTCTCTACTCGTGCCATTCGGGTTACAACCATAATATAGCTGCAGTATGGTTCTACCACGCATAAAATATCAGCCAGCAAAATTTCACCGCTAGACGTACACATATGCACTTAAAGCCATGTTGTTGATTGCAAAAGATTTCAAATGCAAATGTGTTCGTGAGTCAATTTTCTTACTTCATACATGGTTTTGGCTTGTTTTTTGCGTCACTTGATATGTATGGAGCTCTTTATTTGTTAGTCTAAGCTGCCGCCATAATACGCTACAGCGTGGCTCGAGCACGTATGAAAGCCCAACGTATCGTAAGCAGAATAGCGTGTCTATGGGGCAACTCAATTCCACCCTTAAAATCCAGATATATCTAAACAGTTGCCATGCAATCAGTAGAAGCCTCAAAGTGTGGCTTTAGGATTACAAACTTTAAAAAAAGGTGCACTCGTATATTCCAAATTTTAGAATGGGAAGTCCAAATTTACGAATGTACGTGCATTAATGCGCGCGCGCGCGCGCGCGCGTTTATGTGTGTGTGTGTAAACCTAAAATATTTTTTATTACAATGGTAATTTAACATCAAACAATCATGTCCATATTAAGCGAAACCATTTATACAACATCAATATTTTTTTCACAAACTTATCATTCATTGAACTTGCAAACAAGTAGGTATAAAAGTGTGTACAAAGCTTGCTATCACCAGTACCAAGTGCAACGCGATACTTGCTTAACATGTATATTAAAGTTGCGTTATGTGTATTACTCTCATTACATTTAGATTGGACTATTGCGAAATATGTGAAATCTGTACCAGTACCAGGAGTTGTAACAAAAGGGAACCCATTGAGTAGTAAAACTGGAGAAAAAAGAACTTCGCCAATGTTACCGGAGGATGACAGTATTGCGAACAGGTTTGGCATCCGAGTAGGAAGATGCCCCGATGGATACATCAAAAGAGGAGATATGTGTTTTCCAGCAAACTGAAATTATTAACAGCTTCTACAAAAATGTGCATATTTTAAGAAATTATATATGTGTTACCTATTCTATGTTAATACATAAAATTAACAAATTGCGTATTATATTATTACCCCATCACAAAATTACCAAGCCTACAATTAGGTAGCACTATCAACGCACTGCCCAAACCGCTTGACGTAGTAATCTGAAATTTGGACAGCAGCTACCTTTTATGACGTATGTATCCATTGAGAGGATTTTGGAAAATTCAACCCCAAAGAGGATGAAATTGGGTATTAGTTTCTTTCAAACCTTTTATTTTACGGGCCGATTGATTTGAAAAAATATACTGAAAGTACTCTGTAATTAAAATAAATGAAAACGTATTTGGCGATTTTTCAAAATAACCTCCGTTAGAGGTTGAGGTAGAGGGTGAGGGCTCTTGCCCTCAAAACATTGTTCAAATTTGTATGGAAAAGACTGATAAAATATAAATAAACAGTTTTACTGTAAAAACACTTCAGCAATTCGAAATAACGACCACCGATTTGTCACCGCAGGAGGCAATAGCACTGCCCAATTACGACTAAATCAAAAACTCTCTCGTAGGCAACATACGCGAGGCATAATGGCAGATTGTACTTTCTATCTTCTGCACAATTTGGTAAAGAATATGTATGTGGTCAAAGGTTGGAAGTCATTGAGTCTGCGTGCGAAACGAGTCCTAATGACTCTCGAAAACAGTACACAGACCCCGGCCTCCGTTGCCTTCTTAAAATCTATACATAATAGCTATTTAATTATTGTTTGAACTCTTGAGTGCACCAGAAGTAGGACGCATGCTACGATAATAAAAAAATGTATGCAATGTTCAATCGTGAACAATATTCATATTTTTTTTTTACAATTAATCATCACGTAGCCAACTATTAATAGTATTTAATTTCACGATGAGTTATGTCAAAATCTAATCACATAAATATTTAGTTCGTATTCTGCAAAAGTAAAAAGCGCTACAATCACCAAATACTTAATAATTTTTGCACATCAGCATGTGAGATTATATAACTTTAGAGACATTTTGTCCTACTCAAGAAGTTGTATTTCTACGTATATTTTTTTATTTGCAATTGCGTAATGGGTAGAACATGAGCAACTCGGTTACCGTGTAGTGACGGGTAAGAATATCCACCATCCCATATCATCCCGTAAGTGTCGTAAGAGGTAACGGAGTAAAACAAATCAGGAGATCCTTCCCGTCTTCCGCTTGCCAATCGTAGCAGCTATGGAAAATTATGAGGCAATCTATGGGGGAGGCACATGTTCAGCACTAGACTTTAATAGGCTGTAACGGTAAAGGAGCAACTCAGTTACGGTATACCACAAGCTCGACACCTGGGCACTGAAGGACAACATCGTTAGGCAACCTGCACAATGTCTGCCAAAAAAAAAATGACGATGACATGTGGTTTCTGAAGCATAGTGGACTAATTGCTTCATATCCATTACAGAAATAAAAAGCCCGTGCCCGGGACATGTTCAGGCTTTGACTTAACTTTTTCCCCACTTTTGACCCACTCAAACACACACAAAAAAATCATCAAAATCGGTTCAGCCATTTAAGTTTTTGCGAGATTAACGGACATCAATTGATTTTTATGTAGGTACCTACTAGCTGTGTGTGTGTGTGTATGGTTATTTTTCGCGGATCATTAAAATAAAAGCATATACTAACTAACGTCACTCAATTGTTTTGCCTTCCCGGAACCCCTCCACTAACACTTAAACTGTATGGTATGGTATTAAAGTTCAAATTGACTTTTAAGTATTATTACCAATCTTTTGTATGGGAATATATAAAAGTGTTGTTTTTAGACTTTTTCAGGCAATTTTTTAAATTTTTCTCTCCGTAAGAACCATCTTCGTACTTCAAGGAATATTATAAAAAAAGATTTAGCGAAATCGGTTCAGCTGCTCTCGAGATTTGCGCTTAGCAACACATTCAGCGATTCATTTTTATATTATAGATTAGGTAATTCACAACACAAACGAATAAATATATTAAATACAGCATAATACTGCATAATAAATACTGTATGGTTACTATCGGCCCTAGCTTTACATTCGCAGGAGCGAGGTCAACTAACGACAAATGAGACGTGAACACATCACATAAATAAATTATGATTCATATTCTGTGTAATATTCATAATTTATAAAAGAGTGACAAAGCAAATTTATGTTGCAGAGGTGAACGGCAGAGTCGGGAAGCGTCGCCATAGGCGAAAGTTTATCGACCAAATTGGCGATATGTTGAAAATGGGCCAAATCAAGAGTGCCTTTAACCGACGAGCGTGTATGCGTAGGTATATGGATGTGGGGGAAGCGAGAGAGGTCTGTCAGGATCGTGCCAAATGGAAGTCCATAGTCTCTGCCTACCCCTCTGGGTGACAGGCGTGAGTGTTTAGGTATGTATATGTATAAATAATGGTCAAATAAAACTATACTTTTAATTGTATACAAGCTACAAGACTCGTCACATCCCGTAAACCTTAAAGGCTTAAAGTATTTATAATAAATTGCTTATTTATACTCTATTAGCTTCCAGATCATTGTGGAACTTTCTAGAACATTCGGATATTTTCAAAAAACCCTGAAATATTTTTTTGTAAAAATTCTCATCACTTTTACTAACATAAACATCCAGGTCAATCAATTATTGTAAGATCAAAATTTATCTACTAACATATCCCGGTGGAAGTAAGTGGAGAGAACTGATAACTTATCAAACCAAGCTTCAGAATGAATGGGTCAACTCACTCGGAAAAGGTATCGCACAGAATAGGTATCAGCATAAAATTCTGCAAATTTGGGTTTATCAAAATGCGGCTATGTGACAAGGCCTATGCGTTTATTTTGATTCTTAATCGAAGATAAATGTAGGTAGCTATGCGGTACAGTAGTAGATTGTGCGCTTGGTTACCTTTCTTCTAAAAAAAATCCTTAACATCATCAGTTCATGAACAATGTGTCTAACGGCTGGCGATTATAAACCAGACGTTCGTCTTTCAATGTTATTTCACTGCCCTCATAAGATAGAGTTAATTTATTTGATGAAATTTTATAGGATCACGTGGTAATTGCGTCAAAGTGCTGCTATCTCACAACTCCTTTGTTATTCCAGTCGCAACTAGTTTTTGTTTTTCATCTGGATATGTGTGATTTTCACCGTACCTCTTAAATGTATTAACAATTTAAATACCAGCGTGTAACAGCATAATGTAAGCCTAAATTGCGCTAACAAAGTTTCAAAGTTAAAACAGTATATATAGAATAGCTCCGAACTACCACCCGGAGCGTTAGCCGCTCTCCGGGCAGAACACCTTACCCGGCGGGAGATCTCCCCGTTTCCTTCCACCCGCTACAGTGGTGACCACCCGACGTGATATGAATACGCAACCAACAACCTTCGGAAACTACAATTTCCAAAAACCTTCGTCATCGTCCTCAAGTACTTACCCCATTCATTCTCTCTCGAGCATATATTGTCTGCAGTCTTCACATTCTGCAAGCCATCTAGCTTTATAAAGATTCATCGCAGCACTGGAATAATAATGCTTCCTGTTCCTTCAAGCTACTCTCTGCGCCACAGTGTTCAGCACGGCTCTGAGCCTTACTGCTCGCCTCTGCTTCACGGCACTCTCGGAGATTACTTGCCTTCTTCTCGACTCACCGCAGACTACAAGACAATCCCTGGCACTTGCTCCGGCTCATCGTTCTCACCGGGCATCACTTGCAAGTGCGTAATACGGCATGCATTACACCGACATAACGTTCGCACCGGCGTCACTTGCCCTTACGCACACAGCATGCATTTCCCACCGGCAATCGGACTTCACTATCAACCTCCGCTCTGAGCAGGGGGGTGTGATGTGGCGGCGCTGTCGTCGCGCCACAAGCGAAGCACATCGAAGCCTAAATCGCGCTAACAAATTTCCGAAGTTAAAGCAGTATATATATATATATATATATACATATATATATATATATATATATATATATATATATATATATAATAGCTCCGAACTACCACTCGGAGCGTTGGCCGCTCCCCGGGCAGAACACCTTGCCCGGCAGGAGATCTCCCCTTTACCTTCTACCCGCCACAAGACTAATAACTGAAGGCTATATCTCTAAAATTGTTTCTTCTTAAATTTAGTGGTTGTCATACAATGTACGTCAAGGATTTGGTGATGGTCACAGTATTTTTAAATAATGATAATGAAATATGGCTCATTCTAGGGATTGAGGAATTCGACCCTAGTACCGTCCAACGGAGTGGGCATCCTAGAGGCTTGATAGGAGCACGAGGTACTCTCCGCGGCACTATAAAGCAAAATTTTGATGATACCATATACCTATCTAGAGTGGTGCATAGATTTATTATTTTTAACATATTTGTTCCCAACATATTTCTTACATTTATTCGTCGCTAAATTACGAGTATAATAATTGTTTTCAAGCGTTACAGTTATCTTCTCAATGTACATGAGATTGAAGAATTCCACGTTAAAATCTATTTTGTAAAACGTACCTAGAATTCAGTAGGCATTTTCGGATTTCCATCTTCGAAAACTTTGATTTCGGTATTCATAAAAGGATAGCCCATGGCGGTTTAGCCGCCTAAATTCCAGTTGAAATTTTCAGTTCTGATCGAAATACTTGCAGAACTTCGGAATTGAGTTTTTCAATTATGTCGGATATTCTGAGTGACATTCCTTTTTAGAACATGACACGTTACCAACAGGGAGATTAGGTATTTATCCTATTGTGTTGTATTTAATTTTTAACGCAGTTTAAAGGAGATCTATATTTGACGCGTATGTTTCTATGCATGTTTACGAATTTTTCGGAAAGGGCGAACCGATTTACCGATAAAACGGTAAACATCTAATACTGGTCAAACAAAAAGATAAGTAAAAATAAAAAATAAATTTAGGTTTGCAGTGGAAAAGGATTTTATCGCATACTTTGGTCTACATAACGTCGATTTTCCAACAGCAAATATAAATGTTAGATCATAAACTAAATATTTTTTATGGGATGTAACTAAAACTTAACTATTTATTATTTTAAGATTGCGTTGACTTAGAACCTTAAACTTTTTACATATATTAGGGACCAACTTCAGTATTTGATATTAATTTCAACTCCTTGCTTTTCCATTTCTTTTTGAGGTAAGGAACCCTTAAAAAGATAAAGAAAAGGCTTTTTCTTATTACCTATATTTTTTTATAAACTAGGTCATTTAATCTTTAATAATAAAATCCAAATAAATATAGTTTTCCTTGTATTTTATTTCAATTAAATGTAAGCTGCGACAGTGATTAGTTGTTTGAATTCGAAAATTTATTAACCAAGAGCAATAATTTAAGAAAAAAATTATGCATCATACTCCCAAAAAACAAATAAATAAAATTGAAATGCTTATCTGGAATAGGTATCGAAATAACTGCCTTATATTTAGCTGAGAGGTTGAATAACCATTTTAAAATTTTGTCTGTCTGTCTATATGTCCGGACTAATCTCCGCAATGTCTGAACCGAATGTAATGAAACTTTATGATCAGATAGAGAGGCACGAGATTTAAAAAAATATTTAAGATCGATAATATAAGTAGTGTTTGATTATCGAAAACCTAAATAACGCTACATTGGTAGATACTACACAGGCGAAACTGGCGCGGGTCGCTAGTCATTATTAAAACTGTATTTCTATTTATGTAGGCGTATTTGTAATGAGATTCTAATATTAACCAGTAAAACAAGATGTCAACCTCAGTTGCCTGCGGTTCACCTCGTTTATTAACTATCAAAGTCAAATGGTGCCGATACAATTAACGTACTAGATAAATTTGTAGATACATAAGATATTTTAGTGTTAAGTAGCAGTTCCAACAGGAATGTAAGTAGTAGAGTGACAACCTACATATGTTGCACCGCTGGGCCTCTGAGTCCCTGAGGCATTTCGGTGCCTAAAACCCACTCGGAAAAATAATGTGCTAAAACTTTACGGCAGGAAGGGTCCGCCGCGGTGTCCCAGTATATGTTTTTTTTTAATATAGAATGAAGATGACAAACGAGCACACAGTCCACCTGATAGTAAGTGGATGCTGCGGCCCATATACATCTACATTTATCCTCGATTAGGAAACAAAATGCATATGGGTTATCACCCCTGAGGACTAAGATCGAATGTGTCGATTCCAGTAAAAGGGGTCTCCGGTTTTCTACACACAGTATACGAACCACAGCAACATTAAGCTGCTATTTTACGCTGATAATGTGTGTAATGGCGGGTAAGAATACCCACTACACGAATATCTTCCCGTGGGTGTCGTAAGAGGCGACAGAGGGAAACTGAGGCAAAAGATGGGCAGCAGCATCTTTTTGATAACAGAAAAACATCAATAAAAAATTCGGTTGTCAACCCGCTCACCAGTCATGACAACTATGGTAATATACCCCCCATGAGTAAAGTTACGAAGAGCCAGTCCACATGCCCCGGCCGCCCAGCTATTCCTGGCTACGGTGGCGATCATATGGTAACGGCGGGGCAGGGGGTGCTAATAATCTCCGGTGGAGGTTCGATTGCCACCTAAGATGACTCGAACTGGCAACATATAACGCATGCACCCTAAGAACTGACGGGAAGATCCTGGAGCTGGAAGAAAAGATGGACAATTGCGCTTGAATATTATAGGATTATCTGAGGTCCGAAGAGAGGGGGAGGACATGGTAATATTCGAATCCGGCAACTTGTTCTATCACCGGGAGGGCGATCATCTGTCCCAAGAAGGTGTCGGATTTATCATCCACAAGTCTCTCGTTAACAACGTTGTAAAGATTGATAGTGTGTCGGCAAGGGTTGCGTACCTTATACTCAGAATCACCAAACGGTATTTACTGAAGGTGAGGTTTACCCACTAATCTAGGCCTATATATCTAGAGCCATGCATTCCTCCAAAGTGATGTTAATGGGAGACTTCAACACAAAACGGAACCCAAGGGGCCAGTAGCTGGCCGACTTCATGAAGAAAGAGGGACTCTTTATGATGAACTTTTTCTTCCAGAAGCGGCCCCAAAGGAAGTGAACCTGGTCAAGCCCCGACGATTCGACAAAAAATGAGATTGACTTCAGTATGACGACCACTGTTCAGTGATGTCTCAGTGATCGCGAGGGTGAAACCCGGCAGCGATCCCCGAATGGTGAGAGGCACTCTGAACCTAAACGTTAAGTTGGAGAGATCTCGTCTCTCTCCCGTCAATGCTCCGTCCCCCTCGTGATCTAATCCAAAGTCCCGATACCTTTCAGCTCGAGCTACAAAACCGTTTTCAGTGCCCATAAGATAGCAATGCAGTGGACAATATGAATAGCAAGTTCGTGGAAACTGTTCATGCGGTCGGAGCTAAGTTCTGCAAGACCCGCCGCAGAAGAACACAAAAACTTTCCGATCACACTCTTAATGTCATAGACGGGAAATGAAACTGCAGTCTTCAGCAGATTTGACAGCGAACAGGCAACTGAACAGAGAGATCTCAAAATGCATGCGGCGGAACTTATGCAACATCAATACAGCCCATATTGAAGAAGCGATTGAGTGAAACCAGGGCTCCAAAGTCTTTGCTAGAGATCTGCCTGCCAGAAAGAGCCAACTGTCGAAGCTGAAGACTGAGTGTGGCAGGGTTGTTTCCGGGACATCTGAGATTTTGATTAAGATAAAGAGGTTCTATGGGCAGCTGTACACATCACCATTGGAGCCACATGCAAGTGTGAGTAACGATCCAAAAGCGAATCCTATCCGACACTATTCTGATGATAATTTGAACGTCAGTCTAAGTGAGATTAGAATGACTCTCCAGCACCATAAAAACAACAAGGCCGCATTCGAGGATGGAATTACAGCGGAGGTTCTGAAAGCGGGTGGAAAGCTGATACTTGAAGTCCTTCAAAAGATCTTTAATTCCGTCCTCCATGCTGGCACTACACCGAAGGCGTGGAGCAGAAGTACGGTGTTATTGTTCTTCAAATAAGGCGACAACACTCTCTTGAAGAACTACAGACCGATTTCCCTTCTGAGCCGCGTCTTCGTACTGTTTTCGAAATTCATTACGAATCGTCTTGTATGCAGACTCAACGACTTCCAGCCTCCCGAACAAGCCGGTTTCCGAAAAGGTTTTAGCATCATAGACCACATACATGCCCTTCGGCAAATTGTGCAGAAGTCCGAGGAGTACAATTTGCCACTATGTCTGGCGTTTGTGGACTATGAGGAAGCCTTTGATTCCGTCGAAACTTGGGCGGTGTTGCAGTTCCTTCAGCGGTGTCAAGTTGACTATCGATATATCGAAGTGCTAAAGTGTTTGTGCAGTAGGGCTACGATGGCTATCCGAGTACAGAAGCAGAGTACGAAACCTATCCAATTACGTTATATCCCCGAAACTCTTCACCGCTGCATTGAAAGATGTTTTCAAGCTTCTGGACTGGAAAGGATACGGTATTAACATCAACGGAAAGTACGTCACTCATCTTTGATTTGCTGATGTTATAGTCCTTATAGTAGAATCGCTGGAGGATCTAAACACTATGCTCAATGACCTCAATAGTGCCTCCATACGGATAGGTCTTAAGATGAACATGGACAAAACAAAGATCATGATGTATAACGTCCATGTCACACCTATGCCGGTAGTTGTTGGGGACACTAAGCTCGGAGTTGTTGACGAATATATTTACCTGGGACAAATAGTCCCACCAGGTAAGTCAATCGACGGATTCAACTCGTCTGGGCAGCGAACTGAAACGTGGTCCTTCACTGCTGGCCGTATGAGGAATCTCAAGGTCGCTCAACAATTTATGGAGAGAGTTATGCTGGGGGTTCCTCTGCATGATAAACTTATAAATAAAGATATCCGCAGTAGAACCAGAGTGACCGACATAGCCCAGATAGTACCTAAACATATGGATTAGTAAACTGAAATTGCAATGGGCCGGCCATATAGCTCAAATAACCGACTACCGATGGGGAAAAAGGTTCTAAATTGGCGGCCTCGTACTGACCGGCGAAGTTTAAGGCACCCCCCCACTAGATGGGGTGACGACCTGGTAAGACATGCAGGAAATCGATGGACGCAGGTGGCTAAGGACCGTGCTTTGTGACATTCATTGGGGGAGGCCTATGTTCAGCAGTGAACTTTTCAAGGGCTGTAATAATGATGATGATGAATTTATGAGAGCGTGGTCTTTCCCGGGCCGAGCCGACGCATTTGTGCGACAACTATAATGTAGCTGCAGCATGGCTCTACAACTAAACGTGTTTGCGGACTTCTCGTGTCGATCAAATATTTTCAATTTCTAAGAATTGTAGGTTTTTCACGATTAATGTGTTAACATTACTTTACATCTACTTTTCAATAGGTGGTTAAATTTGGTGGTATAACTGCTTTTATGCCTAGAAGTCTGTCTTCTGGGTAGGAAACGCTGTCTTACCTATCTCTGCCGCCATATAACATTGATTGCACAGCTGTATTCCGATCTGAAGAGTATAGAGTGACATCATCATCAGCCAATGGACTGCAGTAGCCACTTACCATCAGGGACTGTAAGTACGTTTGACACTATAGTTTTTATAAACAAAAATTATAAAAAATGAATATGTTATTTTTGGCCTCTGTATATATTTACGAAAATGTAATGTATTACACATGTCATGCATTACATTATCGCAAATATATTGAGACACAAAAATATAAGTAGTTTTATAAAAAAAGTTTTTCTGTAGGAAGAAAAACTAGTAGTACCAGTTACTTGGCTCCACAGAATGTATAATTCATTATCTGTAATACATTTTTACAACAAAATCCCCGAGAATATACAAAATATGTCGATCGCCGAGCTCGATCACCATAAGATATTAATCAGGAAGCTACAGTACAGAGATAAATTTAAAGAAATAAATATATTAACTTTGGCCTCTCAATATATTTACGAAAATTGAATGTGTGTTCACAAATATAAAGGTAGTTTTAGTAAGAAAAGTGACGTACATTCTGTAAACACTAGGAACAAACACAAGCTAGTGATACCAGTCTTTATACTCCACAGAGTCAGTAATTCATTCTTGGGCAATGTATACACTATTACTACAAGGTCCCGGAAATTGTACAGGCTCTCTCTATTACCAAGTGTAAATGTTTTGTTAAGCTGAAACTGTATAAAAAAGGTTATTATAATATAAATGAATACATGTTTGATATTAAGCCCTGGGAATGAGGTGGTCGCTTCAAAGCGGTTTCTAGAATAATTTGTACAATCATTAATGTAAAATTTACTTTAAAAACAAAGCCCTGCTGGGTTTCTTGTTGGTTCTTCCCAAGACAGAGGCTTTTTTAGAACCAGTGGTAAAGTAAAAAATTACTTTTAATAAGAATTACACATGTGATCTATATTGAATAAATAATTTAAAATTAAAAATTTTGTACAGCCAACTTCAATATAAGCGACTTCAATATAGGTTATTTAAGAATAACTCAATAACCATTGGTCTGACCTTGATCAAATTCATATGGGACCATACGAGAACTATCAGCTTTCATATGAAAAAAGAATCATCGAAATCGGTTCGCCCAGTACAAAGTTATGAGGTAACACACATTAAAAAAAAGATACACTCGAATTGAGTACCGTCTCCTTTTTGGAAGTCGGCAGAAAAATATTCTATTCTATTCTTACGATACCCACGGGATGATAGGGGGTAGTGGATATTCTTACACCGCCACTAATACGGTAACGCCCCTCTTACTGAATTTTCCAAAATTCTTTATTAATGGATGCTTACGTCATAAAAGGCAGCTACTGTCAGTTATCTAAGTCTAGTTTTTTGGGATGTGCACCTTAATACTATATTTTTCATACAAACTTTACATCTCATCCGATCCTATGGCGACTAACGCCGATGTTCCTCAGAGGTCCATTCTCTCTGCAACTCTCTTCCTGTTGCATATTAATGACCTGCTTATGCCCGGTATCTATGGGTATGTAGATGATAGCACAGTTGTGGAGAGATACCGACCAAGTGCTCGGGCCAGTCGGGATCAAATCCAGTCCAAAAGAGAAGCTATGGTAGAGCGTGTGAATTTCACACTACAGGCACACTTGTGAAATTCAATGCCTCCAAAACACAAGCGTGTCTCTTCACTGCAAAAAGAAGTCGGTTCACCTTGGCTCCTATTTTCTGAAATGTATCACTGGAATATACAGATCACCTTCAGCTGTTAGGGTTTGAGATGTCCTCAAATCTGAACTTCAGGCGGTTCATTGAATCCAAGGCCAAAGCAACTGCAAGGAAGCTGGGATTCCTTGCAAAGGTGCGGCGATACTTTACGCCAGGACAGCGGCTTACTTTATATAAAGCGCAAGTCCGGTCGTGCATGTAGTGCTGCTGCCATATATGGACTGATGCTGCAAAATGCCTCCTAGCAGCTTTGGACTCAATGGAAAGGCGTTCTAAGAGGTTTATTGGTGACCTGAATTTGGTTAAAACCAATCTTACCAGCCTCGTACACAGCCTTTCGGTTTTCTAGAGGATACATTTCGGGGAGTGTGAGCAGGGATTGCATTATTTAATTTCTCTCTCTCCCTTCTATCATTGGACAACCCGACGTTCGGCCAGTCTCCACCCTTTCGTTGTTGACTTACCACGCATTGGAACCAAATGATTTGCAACGTCGTTCATCATGCGTACAGCGAAGGAGTGGAATAAGTTGCCAGCATCTGTCTTTCCATCCGATTCCAGTGTGGGTGTCTTCAAGGCAAGAGTGAATAGGCTTTTGTTAAGTCAGTGCGCTTCACCATCTTAGGCTACATCACTACTCACCATCAAGTGGGATCGTAGATAAACGCTGGCTTAGTAGAATATAAAAAAACACCCCTTTTACCCTAAGAATGTTTTGGATGAAACCAAAAATGTGAAAATTATTATTTTTAATTCCAGAGTGTGTACACTGACCTTAAAATTAAAAAAAAAACGTTAATAAATTGTTCTCTGGTCCCCACGTAATATGTTATTTTCAAAAATCGTTAAATGGGAATTCATTTATTTCATTTGTTTTTTATAAAATAAGAGTGACAAGAGAGCACACAGTCGATCTGATGGTAAGAGGATGCTGAGGCCCATAGAAACCTACCTCTAACCTCAATTAAAAATCAAAATGTATATGGGTTGATGCGTTCCCCAGAGGACTTAAGACAGAATACCTTAACAGCCTGGCCACGGGACATTCGCCATAGCGAAAATTCGCGCGGTGCGAACGGCGAGGCGTCTAGCGACTAAAATAAATGTATAGAAATGTACGGGTCAAGCCACGCGCAGCGGCGAGTGGCGAAGCGACCGGCGAAATTTACCGAGCGAATCGCACGGGCGACTGGCGGCGCGGCGGGCGACTGAAACAAAGGCATGAATTAGCACGACGCAAGCCACGGAAACGAGCGGCAGACGCGGCGAATAGTATAGGAAACAAAATATTTTAGTTGTTTTCGCGGCGAAAAATGAATAGTGAAACTTTTATTGCCGAGAAGTATCTCGGCGAGTATGCTAAGCCTGCTAGCAGCTTTGGAAATAGTAGTTATTATTAACAAGAATATAATCGAAGGTTTCGACACTCATTTTGGTATATTCGAAAAAAAATTCTGGATACATTCTGTACTTCTCGTACTTCTTGTGGAGTTCTCCATCTATCACCCGATTCCTATTCAAATCATGTACTCCACAATCTCTTCCAAATATTATGTCTTGAACCAAAAAACGATTACTTTCTAAGCAATATCGAGATAACTTTGATAAAGACATTTCGCTCTTCGCCTATCTGGTCGTGGCGGCGAACCTGACTGCCCGTGGCCCTCAAACCACGCCGCGCGAATTGTCGCCCCGCCTGCCGCTTCGCCGTTCGTGCCGCCGATCCCCGTGGCCAGGCCGTAATACCTGTACCGGTCTATCTCCGGTTCTCTACACTCACCATACGAAACACCGCATTAGGCTGCTATTTTACGCTGGTAACCCGGTCGAGCCGATTCATTCATGCAACAACCATAATATAGCTGCAGCGTGGTTTAGTAAGTGTTAAGTCGATCGCCCCGTAAAATAAAAAGTTTCATACAAACACTATTCCATCCCCTTAGAGGTTGAATTTTCCTAAATCCTTTCTTAATGGATGCCTACGTTATAAAAGTCAGCTACTGTCTAATTTATTTATTTAAAACTTTATTGTTTTATGTAATAAAAAGGTTACAAAGGACGGACTTAATGCCAGTTAGCATTCTCTGCCAGTCAACCCATGGCGTGGTGAGAAATTAGTGACAGGTTATTTAAGTAACTAAATATAATAAATATAGATATAACACATTTTATAATAAAGCTTATAATGCATATGAACACAAAGTTATATACTTATATATATATATATATATATATATATATATATATATATATATATATATATATATATATACATATATGATAAATGTAATGTAAATGTTTCTAATATAATAGTAATTTTTCGATGAAATATAATAGCCTTGAAGCTTCTGACCATAAGGGGATATGTGACCTATTTTCAATTTACTTTGGTTCAGTTTTTGAGATTAATAATTTTCATGACTCCTCCACTAACTCTATTGATGTCCCTGTCAGCAGTACCCTAGCCTCTGTCTCAGTTACGGTTAAGGAAATCATAAATGTAATTAAAAGCATTGATTCTTCTAAGGGAGCTGGGCCAGATACAATACCTCCTTTTTTATTCAAGACTTGCCTAAATGAAATCAGTTTTTCACTCTGCATACTTTTTAACCAATCACTCAGTTCAGGAATTTTCCCTGACCGATGGAAGATGGCTCACATAATCCCTATTTTCAAAAGTGGAAATAGAGCTATTTGCGAAAACTACAGACCTATCAGTATACTGTCTTGCTGCGCGAAAATTTTCGAATCTATTGTGTCTGAGCTCATTTATAATCACATAAAACCTCTTTTGTCGACCAATCAACGTGGTTTTGTTAAAAATAAATCTACAATCACCAACTTACTAGAATATAAGAACTATTTATGTTCTGCTTTTGCTAAAAATGTGCAAGTAGATTCTATCTATACCGACTTCTCTAAGGCTTTCGACAAGGTTGACCATCTTCTCCTTTGTCGAAAGCTTTGTCAAATGGGTATACATGACTCGCTGCTTCGGTGGCTCGAATCGTATTTGTCTCGAAGAAGTCAGCTAGTGGCTTTCAAGGGTGAACTATCCAACCCAGTTCTTGTTACCTCAGGTGTCCCACAAGGCTCGATTCTCGGCCCTTTACTGTTCATTGCCTTTGTAAACGACCTTGTTGCGCAATTGAAATGTCCTAGCTTACTATATGCGGACGATTTAAAAATTTTCTCCGAAGTAGCTACCCCTGAAGACGCTGAAGCACTACAAATGGACATCGAAACCGTGGCAAGATGGTGTACTGATAATCACATGTATTTAAATATAAATAAATCTTTTGTATTGTCCTTTACTAGAAAAACAAATAAAATTAACTTTAAATACACTCTATATGGACAAAAACTTAACAGGCAGAGTCAAGCTAAGGATTTGAGTATAATTTTCGATGATAAATTGAGTTTTCGTGAGCATTACAATTACATTCTTATGAGGAGTGGTAAAATGCTGGGTTATGTCCTGCGAAACACTAAGCAGTTTAAAAAGCCAAACAGTATGGTATATCTGAATAATTCACTTGTCCGGAGTGTTCTGGAATATGGTGCAGTCATTTGGTCTCCGTTTTACGCCGTACATACAGATCGCATCGAGAACATTCAAAAAAGATTCTTGAGATGTCTCTCTTTTCGTCATGGTTACCATCGCAAGTTGGCCTCCTACACAGATAGGCTGCAGAAATTTAACATGGTTACGCTAGAAACGAGACGCATAAGGTTCGGGCTTACATATCTACACAAAATAGTACACTCTACGATTGATTCTCCGTCCTTGCTTGCGTCAATTAACATAAACACTCACTACAGGGCCCGTGACCGCAAGCCTAAACTGTTTTCACTCCAAGTGTACCGTAACAACACATCATATTACAACCCAGTGGTTAGGATGTGTCGCCTCTACAATGATATATCCCAGGACCATCCAAATATTGATATTCTAGGTTCAACTCCAAATGTCTTCAATAGATCTATCCGTGATATTTTGAAATAACTGAAATAATAGCTCCCATCTTATATACTTTTGTTCTAGCTTGTAACAGGCCTCTCTTGTTGATTGCAAAGCCACTGTTTTATTTTTTTATTTGTTTTTTTTTTTTAAATGTTTTATAACTTTAGCAGATGTAACTCTTAATAACTTACTTCATAAACACATGTTTTGGCTTACAGTTTAGTACTTAATCATTTAATTTTAAGAAACTTTTATCTCCACAACTGTAAACTGTATTGTGTTAATAAATAAAATAAAAAATAAAAAATGTATATGAATAAATGTAAAGCAGTATTGGTATTATGCTGACGACATTATTTTTGAGAGATGTTCCCGGACAAATCTTTTGAAGGTTATCTTATTTGGTGCTTTCCTAAAGTCTTCTGGTAAGGAGTTCCAGATTAGTGTAGCCTGAACAGTAAAACAATTGCCGATAAAGCCAGTAAAATGGAGTGGAACTGAAATTTTCAGATTAGTTGAAGAGCGAAGTACCTTGTCGGGATTGGAGAAAAGGTATTGAAATTTTTCTTTAAATTACGAAGGGGAGGACAAATCATTTAAAATGGAGTAGAAAACAGACAATATTCTGGAAGTGCACCTTTCTCGGATAGTTTTTTTTTTACTTATTATAAGCCAGTGCTTGACCACAATCCCACCTGGTGGTAAGTGGTGATGCAGCCTTAGATGGTAAATCGCACTGTCTTATCGTAACAAAAGCCTATTCACTCTTGCCTTGAAGACGCCTAGATTGTATTCGGACGGAAAGATAGACGCCGGCAAATTATTCCACTCCTTTGCTGTACGCATTACAAAAGACGAAGCAAACCGTTTGGTTCTAATGCGTGGAATATCGACAACAAAGGGATGCAGACCCGCCGACCGTCTGGTTGTCCGATGGTGGAAAGGAGAGGGAGAAATTCCTGCGCACACTCACCGAAATGCATCCTATAGAATACCGAGAGACTGGCTACACTGCGCCTGTGCTCAAGGCTGACAAGATTGGTTTTAACCAAATCAAGGTCACCAATGAGCCTCTTAGCACGTCTCTCCACTGAGTCCAATGCTGCTAGGTGGCATTTTGCAGCACCAGCCCATATGTGACAGCAGTACTCCATGCACGACCGGACTTGCGCTGTATATAAGGTAAGAAGCTGCCCCGGCGTGAAGTACCGCCGCACCCTTGCAAGGACACCAAGTTTCCTTGCGGCTGCTTTGGCTCTGGACTCAATGAACCGCCCATAGTTTAGGTTCGGAGAAAATTCTATCCCTAACAACTGAACTTGGGGGTCATTGTAGAAGCGTGCTCGTCGCAACCCCTGCCAGCCCTTTTCAGGGTTGCAATTCTACTCAGCTGCGCACCCATGCCAACGAGGGTTAGGGCGTCCCCCCAAGGCGACGCACACCAGCTAGTCCCCGTTGGTGTGGAATGCAGCGCGCAAAGCGGCGATGGGGACCGCCACCCGTCACGCACAGCCCGAAACGGCGGAAGGTGGAGGACAGAGTGCAGAGTTGGCACGTGGAATGTTAGAGGAGGCATAAAAGATAAGATGAATGAGTTGATTGAAATAATGAAAGAAAGAGAATTAGATGTCGTGTGTATGTCGGAGACCAAACGGAAGGGCAGTGGTAATGAAGAGCTCCCTGGCGGGGCGTTAGCTCTATGGTCCGGAGTCCCGGAGAGCGAGAGCGCCCGCCAGGGAGTGGGGGTGCTGCTGTCGTCTCGGTTGGTCGATGTTATGACTGAATATAAGGTTGTGAACTCAAGACTTCTCTGGGTTCGCTTTAAATTGGGACTGGCGAAGTTATTCCTTTTGGCTGTTTATGCGCCGGTAGCTTCGTCGTCCAGGGCTGAGCTGGAGGAGTTTTGGGAGAATGTAAGAGAAGTTCTAGATTTGGCTAGGGGAAACGAAAGAATTGTTGTGTGTGGTGATTTGAATGGATGGGTTGGTACCGCTCGACCAGGGTACGAGTCGGTGCTTGGAAAGTTTGGCGATAAAAGGGTTAATGATGCTGGCAAGCTTATACTGGCGGTATGCAAGGAAAAGGGTCTTCTTGTGACAAACACTTTGTTTAATCACAAGAAAATCCATATTATGTATACTAGAGAAAGAAAGAATGAGAGAAGTATGATCGATTTGTTTCTGGTGGATGACCGACTGCGAAAACAGGTGATGGATACGCGAGTGTTCAGGGGTGCTGACCTGGGAACGGATCACTATCTAGTGATTACTAGATTTAGGGGTCTGTTCGCGGGTTGGCGCTACCGGACGGCGGTAACAGAACCACAGTCGGTCTGTCGCATCCGAAGCTGGAAGCTTCAGGAAGCGGATACTAGGGACAAATATCATGCGAGAGTAGCCGAAAAGCTTGACACCATCGATGGCAGAAATGAATGTGTGGAAAGAACATGGCAGAACCTTAGGGATGGAATGGTAAGTGCAGCGGAAGAAGTGTGTGGAACAATAAAAAGAGGCAGTAGTAAAAGAAGAGATGCATGGTGGAATGATGAAGTGAAAGAAGCTGTAGAGAAGAAGAAGAAAGCATGGTTAGACTACTTGGCCTCTAGTAATGATAAGGATATGAGAGAGAAGATGAAAGAAAGATATAAGCTGCAGAAAGTTCACACGAAAGCATTGATTGAGGAAATGCGTGAAAGGTGTAGAATGGAAGCGGACGAAAGGTTGTCGCACAACTTTAAGGAGAACTCCAAACTCTTCTGGAAAGAGGTTGGAAGGACCCGAAGTGGTGCGACGGCCTTAAGAATGAACAAAGTGCTTTCGAGAACTAATGACGTCCTCACAGAAAAATCGGACGTCATGCAGCGATGGAGCGAATTTTATAGAGAAATGTATGCGTGTGATGATCTTAGTGAGGGATCCGGGGATGACGCCGTGACTGGTACGCCAGACCTGGACCTCGATGACACTGAGGTCATCAGTATGAAAGAGATTGAACGTGCGATTCGAAGTTTGAAATGTGGTAAGGCTGCGGGACTAGACAGAGTTACTGCTGAAATGGTCAAGTATGATGGGCCTCGCGTCTGGGACAGCTTTTATCTGCTGTGCAATTTGTGCTGGCGGACGGGGGATGTCCCGGATGATTGGCGATCCGCAGTCATTGTGCCTTTATATAAAGGTAAAGGTTCACATTTTGACTGCGGGTGCTATCGGGCGATCAGCTTGACCAGTTTAGCAAGTAAAGTTTACTCGAAGGTTTTGACACGTAGGATGCAAGAGAAATCGGAAAGATTTCTATGGGAGGCACAATGCGGTTTAGACCTGGAAGAGCATGCACGGATCAAATGTTTTCTCTCCGCATGATCACGGAAAAGCTTCTGGCTGCTAACCAGAAGATTTTCTGTGCTTTTGTGGATCTTGAGAAAGCATTTGATAAGGTTGTAAGGAAGAAAATGTGGGAACTGTTGCCGGGGTACGGTGTGGATGGTCGATTGCTAAGGGCTGTGCAGTCACTTTACTGTAACTGTAAAGCCTGTGTGCGGGTAGGGCATGACCTGTCACCCATGTTTAGCGTCCAAACGGGCGTGAAACAGGGTTGTGTCATGTCTTCCTGACTGTTCATACTGTATCTCGACAGCTGTTTACAGAAGCTGAAAGATAGCTGTTTGGGTGTGAAATTGGGTGACATAAAAGTAAATTGTCTGCTGTATGCTGATGATGCAGTGCTTATTGCACCATCAGAGGCAGAACTGCAGGCATTAGTCACGTGTATGAAAGAGGAATGTGAAATTAAAGGTCTCCGTTTGAATGCTAATAAAACTAAGGTTCTAGTATTTGAAAGGGACGAAGAGAGAACGAAGTGTGAAATATGGGTAAATCAGGAATGTCTAGAACAGGTAAATGAAATTGTATACTTGGGGAGTGCTTTTAGTCGGAATGGAAGATGTGATTTAGATGTGGACAGGCGTGTCGCTGCCGGGAACAAAGTCAATGGTGCCCTGACTGCGTTAGTCAAAAGGCAAGGCGTAGTGAAGAGTGCACGCCTTGCAATACATAACGCAGTGTTGGTACCGACTTTGTTATATGGCAGCGAAACCTGGGTGTGCCAGAAGAAGCATAAAAGCAAGTTGAATGCAGTGGAGATGCGATCTCTTCGTAAAATGTGCGGCGTTACCATGGCCGACCGAAAGCGAAACGAAGAGATTCGCAATATGGCAGGTTTGAAAGATGACCTTATCACAAAAATTGATAAGGGCGTGCTTCGATGGTTTGGGCACGTTGAGCGAATGAGTGAAGACCGAATGGTGAAGAAAATATATAGCGCGAAAGTTAATATTAAAAGGTGTCGAGGTAGACCGAGACTAACTTTCGAAGACCATGTGAGCAAACTGCTCGAAGAGGGGAGGGTCAAGAGTACTCGGATACCTAGACGTGCATGTATGAAGAAGATAATGAATCTGAAAGAAGCGAAAGAGGTATGTAAGGATCGTGACACTTGGCGATCTGTTCTCTCTGGCTACCCCGTCAGGGATTGTGCGTGAAGATAAGTTAAGTTAAGTCTAACAACTGAAGGCGGTCAGTGTACTCCAAGGATACATTCCGGAAAGTAGGAGCCAAGGTGAGCGGGCTCCTTTTAGCGGTAAAAAGACACGCTTGTGTTTTGGAGGCATTAAATCTCACGAGATTGGCATCGCCCCATTCGGAGACTGCCTGTAGTGTGAGACTCACACGCTCAATCATAGCCTCTCTTTCTGACTGGATTTGATCCCAACTGGCCCGGGTGCTTGGTTGGTATCTCTCCACAACTGTGCTGTCATCTGCATACCCATAGACACCGGGAATGAGCAGATCATTTATATGCAGCAGGAAGAGAGTTGCGGAGAGAACGGACCCCTGAGGAACACCGGCGTTAGTCGCCACAGTATTGGATGAGCAGCCATCAACGACGACCCGGAGAGACCGTTCACTCAGAAAGTCTTTCACCCAGACAATTAGGCCAGGGGATAAGCCGTACGCTGAAAGCTTGCGCAATAGACTAGCGTGCCAAACCCTGTCAAAAGCCTTCGAAACATCGAGAGAAACAGCAAGTGCTTCACCACGGTTCTCGAGGGCTTCGCCCCATATGTGAGTGGCATACGCTAAAAGGTCCCCAGTTGATCGATTTCGGCGAAACCCGTACTGGCGATCACTGAGGAGATCATTTTGCTCTAGGTATGCCATAAGGTGGACGTTCAATATACGCTCCATAATCTTGCAGAGTATGGAGGTAATTGAAATTGGCCGATAGTTGGCAGGGTCGCTACGGCTACCTTTTTTAGGCACAGGCTGCACATTGGCCAGCTTCCAAGATTTAGGCACTATTCCAGTCCTGAATGAGAGGCGGAACAAGCGCGTTGACACAGGAGACAACTCAGGTGCACAGACCTTTAGAACTATAGCTGGTATACCATCAGGTCCACTAGCTTTGTTCACGTCTAGACTTCGCAAGGTTTTAAGAACCTCCTTGTTGGTGATACGGACCTCAGTCATAGAGGTACCGCAGTGAGGTAATTGAGATGGCACGCTGTTGCTACTGTCCAGACGCGAATTGCAAGCAAAAAGAGAAGCAAATAAGTCCGCTTTCTCCTTAGGCGCATGCGCTAGTGAGCCATCTGGTTTTACCAGAGGAGGCAGTGTAGACCGACAGAAGTTTGTCTCGACCGCTTTGGCGAGAGACCAAAAAGCTCTACTGCCAGAAGGTTTGACAGAGAGCTTTGTGCCGATGCGTTTAATGCGGTCGAAACTGGCTTGGCGTAATGTCTTTTTGCACGACTTGGCGGCTTGGTTAAAGGCTCTCTTCTTAAGGCTAACATCCGGAGCTTTACGGTCTCGAGCATCGACCCAGGATAAGTACGCCATATGCTTGTGCTTTTCAGCACGAGCGCACTCGGCGTTAAACCAAGGGCGAGCTTTACCACCAATGGGCACGTCAGCAAAGGGGATGAAATACTCCATCGCTTGACGTATCACATTGGTTATGGCATCCGCGTAGCTCGATGGGTCTTCAGAAGAGAAGCAGACCTGCCGCCAAGGATAAGATGCAAAGAAATGCCGCATCTCATCCCAATCTGCTGACTTGTATCGCCACATTCGTCGCACTCCGTGGAAATCGTAGTTAGGTGGGGAATATAACGACACAGATTTCACCAGACAGTGGTCAGAAGTTCCCAAGGGTGAGGTAACCTGAACATCGTACCTGTCTGGATCGGTCGTCAGCAGAAGGTCGAGGCAGTTGGCTGTGTGTCCATCCACATCAGGTACCCTAGTCGCTTGTTGCACCAGCTGGGAGAGCCCCAGCGACAAGGCAAAATTCCACGCCTCTCTCCCAGCGTGGTCGGTCTTCTGGTATGGGAACAGCCAGTCCTGATGACAGGCATTAAAGTCCCCCAGAAAAACCAACTGTGCATTAGGGTACCGATTTAGAGCCACATCAGAGGCCTCACTGAGGTGTTCAATCAGCCTAGTTGTCTCCTGGTCACCGCTGTGCGATCGGTAGACACAAGAATAAATAATTTTATCTATTCCAGTGTCTATCAATACCCAGATCGTAGAGAAAGTGGGGTCTTCAAGGTGACGGAGATGCTTACAGCAGATGTCGTTGCGGACGTACACACAGACTCCGGCGCGCTGATGGAAATTATGCTCCAATGTGTACCCAGGGTAGCCAAGGTACGCCGCATCTAGAGGACATCTGATCTGCGTCTCAGTCAAGAAGAGTAAGTGCGGCTTGTCAGTCTCAAGGTGGTAATGGACTGCATTGAGATTACAGTGCAGGCCTCGGATGTTTGTGAGGTGCACTTTAATGGAGAAGGAGTGCAACCGCTGTACAAACTTACTCTTCTTTTTCCTTTTTTTCATCAATGGTGGGAGTGAATAGGTTGAGAGAATGGCAGTTGGACGAGGCGTCACACATATAACCTAGGGACGCAAACAGAGTCATAGCATCGATGGTACCTAGCATGGAGATCGTGGGGACGCCCGAACCCCCCTGGAATACGCCACCAGGCCCTCTCCTCCGGTCGCCAACCGGCATGGTGGAGCTATCCCAGGATTTTTCGTAAGATGGCGGGGCAGCCTTTCATGAGTGGCTGGCTCATTAATTGGGCCCCCAACTATCTACGGTCGGCCAGCAGTGCAACCGTGCTTCGGATCCCGCTAACCCCCATAACCAGGCACCTGACACTAAGAAACGGCCGCGTCGCAACCGATCCGTATGCGCAACGCAACTGTCCAGGCCCATTCTCCCTAAGAAATGGGTTTCACCTAACATCATACCGGAACACGATTTGCATCATTTGGCGGTATGTCTTTGCCAGGTGGGTGGTAACTAACCCCCGGCCGGGCCTCTCACTAGTAGAGGACCAACCTACCACCAGTATGTAGTACTGCTCGTTTAGCACTACCCAGGGGATACGTGTAGGGAATCAGGATTCAAGTAATTCCTACGGACGCGAGCAGCTTCATCCCCCAACAAAGTTAGTCATTTAAGGCGAATACGAAATTAAGAGATATGGTCATATATTCGAAGGCCGAAAATAAACCTGATGCAGTTATTAAGAAGGCGCTCAAGCTTATTGAGAAGATTTTGGTTGAAGTCTGAGTAACAAAAATCTGCATAATCAATGACAGGCAAGATGAGTGTTTGAACAAGCATATGCTTAGTTTTGTATGGGAGAAAGTTTACAGATGGTAGAGTGATCTTAAGGCAGCAGTGACTTTACGGCTGACCTCAGTGACTTGTTTTTCCCAGTTCAACGTTTTGTCCATGTTTTTTGCTTTGTTTGTTTTTTACTCAATCAGAGAGCGGAATCAAATTATTATAATAAAATACGGGTGGCAAGCAACTGACATCAATTTTTGCCAGCATTCTTGAGCTGCCAACAAGCATCGCTTGACATTTAGATGGATTGACAAAAATGCCAAACCGCGTTCATGTCCATTCATAAATGGCTTTCAAATTTAGGTTTAGTTTAGAGATATCCGATTGCACATATATTTGGAGATCATCTGGATATAGATGGTACGAACATTCAATGACGGAGGATATGTAAAGTAAAGTAAAGTAAAGTTGCAGCCTATTTACGTCCCACTGCTGGGCACAGGCCTCCTCTAATTTCTGAGAGGGTTTTAGGGCAAGGAAATGTCTGCCGCGCTGCCCCAATGTATGTTGGCGAACTTCACATGTCTTCGAAATATTTTTTTCCTTATTTTTCAGACATGCAGGTTTCCTCACAATGTGTTCCTTCACCGCCGAGCACGTGGCAAATCAGCACTTAAAATTGCAATTAACAATTTCATTGGTGCCGGCGGGGGTCGAACCCGGATTGCTCGAGTACTGTGAAGCTTACAGCGAGCGCTAACCATCTGAGCTACCACGACTAGACGGGAAATAATATGGGAGATAGAATTCCGTCTTGCGGCACACCAGAATCAAGACTTAACCACAGAGAAGTTGATCCCCCCTTACATTGACTGATTCCTGGTGGTCGCGAAGATATAAGGAAAACCATTCCAAGACCGAGGGTGCAAAATTAAGATGAGACAGGATACATAGCAGTATATCGTGGTCAACTGTGTTAAAAGCGTAAGAAAAGTCTACTAACACCACCACTGTTACTTTTTTGGTATCCATTCCGTGTTTTATATCCTCAGTAACTTGTATCCTCAGTACTAACTAATTGTCAGATTTCTACGTATAGCGGTTTAGCCTGTGTGATAATAGATGAGACAGTCACTCAGTATATATCCTGTTATACAGGTATGTACATTAGGAAATACGATTAAAAATTAAAGCCCTGCAGTGGAAGGTAAGGAGCTGATGAGGTAGTTTTGCACCTTTTTTTATAGGATAAGGGTGACAAACTAGCACACAGTCCACCTAATGGTAAAAGGTTGCTGCGGCCCATAGACATCTACATCCATCCTCTATTCCAAATCAAAATGTAGATGCGTTGTCACCCGTGAGGACTAAGATGGAATGCCTCATTTCCAGTAAAAAGGGCCTCCGGCCACCTGCACTCACCAAGCGAAACGCAGAGGTAAACCTCTACTTCACGCTGGTTTTCTGTGAGGTCGTGGTACCACCCCGGTTCGAGCCGACCCATCCGTGCGACAGCAAATGCTGCCGCGTGGCTCTACCACTGTTAAAAATCTTATCTTGTACGAGAGTGGCTAAATAGCCATTACCCAAACAGGTGGATTGGGAGGGGAGAGCCAATTCCGTGGCCTTCACGAAGTCCTTATCTGACACCACTAGTATTCTACGTTTGGGATACATGAAGGACTTAGTCTACGTGACCCCAGTGAATTCTCTTGAAAAAGTTCGAAGGAGTATCTTAAATGCGACAGAGCTGATTAGGGCTATAATATCTTCAAAGATAATGAAAACCGAAGTTAGGAAAAGAAGTAGAGGATAGATGTGGATGTCTATGGGCCGCAGCAACCACTTACCATCAGATGGACTGTGCGCTTGTTTGTCACCCGTATCCTATAAAAAAAAGATAACCTGAAATGAGCTGGACAGCCGTCATGCTGATAAATCAAATTACTTTTAATTTCTTCTGGAGCACACCATGCCTGGAAGTTGTCGATTTCCCAGTTACCTTATATTGCTAACTGTTACGGCCAGCAGCTGCTTATCCCAGGAGTAGGTTCCCCCGCGGGCCCATAGACGGAGAACCTACAAGCAGATGCTGGTCAGGCCTGCTACAGGCCAAGGTGAAAAGTTTCTAATTACAATAAACAATTAGGGGGGAGCGTTACATTCTAATAAAGGGAGCTTACTTACCTCTATCCAAGGCGACTGGTCCCTCAGGATTCGGTCAGGTCGCGTGTGGATGTATAGTGCTAGGAAAGTAAGGGTCAGTGATGTGTATCTGGGTGTGGCTGGTAGTGTTATTGACCTTATTATACCGTTACCCTCTGCAGCAGTTCGGCCCTCAGCACCTCTCCAAACTACGGTCTCCTTCCGCAGTCACTTTCTTCGTTTTTTACGATGACAGTTCTTTAACTCTGCCGTACGATTACTATATATTACTATATAACTACCTTACAGAAGCCACTAACTCTCGCTTGTCATAAATCTTAACACGCGCGACCGGATCAAAGGTCACTACCGTTCCGCGTGGCAACAGTTATTTCTAGAACATCAAATGCCGCACTAGTAACTAATACAGTCGAATCCACTTATATGGACTCAGCGTTAAACCTAAAAGTCCCGGGGGACGCTTTCAGCAAAGAATACGCGCTACAATTCCCAGTCAGTATATTTACTATACGCGCCTATCATGACGAGCTCCCGACAAAATAGACCGCGTGCTATCTCTCGCCGCGATGAATTTGGACTCCCAATTTTTCTAGCGCGTTCTTGACACCCACCGTTCAACGCGCTCGGCCGAACTTCATCCCGTATCGCGTCGAGCCGAGTGCCATCTAGCGTCGATGCTTGACACTAGCGCTTTGCGCGAACACTAACTACTATTGATTAATAATAAAGAAGACTGATCTATTAAATTTTATTGTTATTTCATTAGAATTACAGAAAATTTTATGATAAATGATAAAAAAGCCTTGTATTACTTTAAAAAAGTGTCATAAATCTAAAAAATTAAGGGTGTCCGGCCTTTTTACCCAAATCTCAAGCTAATCTGGCTGGTTTTTCCGGCTTTTCGGTTTTAAGTCTCGGCAACCCTAGCTGCTAGTATAGGCAATGACAGCCCTCGAGGCCCTGAAGAGGATCGCACGTATAAATAGTTTTAATATTTTTTTAATTTTAACAGCCAGTTTAAGTATGGTCCAAAGTTTAACCAAACTCAGATTTGACTTTAAAAAAAACTATATTTTGTATAACATTAAAAAATTGTTATTTAGTTATTCACAAAAGGGTACACAGGTCTCTTTCATGTGGATTCCATCACATAGGGGCATAACAGGGAATGAGATAGTAGATAAAATTGCACGTGATGGAACCAACATGTTGGATGTTAGCCCCATAGTGAAAGTACCTTTGACCGACTGTTATCAATCTATTGACAACCAGGTCTATGGGTCGAATTATGGAAACAAAACCAAGAGCAGAAGGGTAAATGGTATGGAAATGTTCAAGCAAACCTACCTGTAGCACGATGGTATAACAAACTGAAAATGGCCAGTCGGGACTTTATTGCGACTATAAACAAACTGCATTTTGGTTACTCCACCGTCCCGGCCCACCTGGCTCGGTTAAGCATAGTGGAGAGCAGCTACTGCACCTTCTGCAATAATTCTGTTGGTGATATCGAACATTTCATATTTATATGTGAGTGCTTTTCGTTTGACGATTGATTCTTGTCAGTGAAATTAGTGACATAGTGCAAAATCAAGTGATAGTGCAAGATCCCTCCCGCCGCCTGAGTAATATGTTAAAAAATAGATCCTATTACGTGCCTCTATATAAATTCATCAAAAATACAGTGGGGAAATTATACTAAACTGAATAAAAATACTCAAGACTTGGTCTAATGGTCCATAAACTCCAAAAAAATAGGCAATGACAAGGCGCCCCTGATAAAAATAAAATCGTTATTAAGAGAAAAGCAAATGCAAAAATCAGATCTTTTGAAAATCAGAAAAGAATCAAAATTGAATTTAGAAAAAGCCAAAATTAGGGGTTTTTAGGTGCTAATTAAATGCCAAGTTTAAAAATTAGGTGCTCTAAAATTTTTAAAAACTGTTGAAATTTGCGTTGCTAGCAAAACGTCTCGCTAGCAACGCAGTGACGTTATTAGATAGACGATAAATATTAATAGCAAGATATTAAGTGTTGGAGAAGAGGTGATGTCTACCAAGCTATTTCGAAGATACTAAATCTAAATTAGAAAATTAGTAAATTGTTATTTTTTTAAAGTCCGGCTGAGTTTCTTGCTAGTTCTTCCCAGGACAGAAGTATTTTCCGAACCAGGGGTAACTTAACCCTTTCACTGTCCCGTGCACTACATATAGGTCATTGCTATTGTCTTACTATTGTGTGTAAAAACCGGACAGTGAAAGTGTTAAACATAACAATGACTTTCATTGATATCATTTATAATCTTCGGCCTTGGTCGGCCTCGGGCGTGGTCCTGCCCCGGTCAGCTGACAGGCCGACCGGGAAAGGATCACGCTCTCACAGAATACCACCGTAAAATAGCTGCTTAATGCTGCTGTGTTTCGTATGATGAGTGTAGAGAACCGGAGACTCATTTTACTGGAAAAGAGGCATTCTATCTTAGTCCTCACGGCTGACAACGTATCTAAATTTTAATTCGCAAATGAAGATAGATGTCTATGAACCACAGCAACCACTTACCATTAGGTGGACTGCGTGCTCGTTTGTCACCCTTATTCTATAAAAAAAAACTATTATCTTACTATTGTATCTGCAAACCAGACAGTGAAAACGTTAATGTACACTTGCACCCTAGTTATGGATGTTTATGTTTATTTACGTATATCATTTAAAATAAAAGTATGAACTGTCAGTATCTCAAAAATATGATAAACATCCTACCTGATTGTTGTTGGCTGCTGTAGCCCGTAGACACCTGCAACCAATTTGAAACAAAGCTGTAGATACGTTGACATCCCTGAGAACTAGCTGCAAAGCCTAATAGCCTGCAACTATCCTGACACTCTTACCCTTTAAACTGATACAAAAAGTAGAAGAAATCATTCATATAATTAAAACAATTAAACTCTACTAGATCGTTTATTATTTATTTCGTATATTCCCGCTTGACCCCTCAGTTCCCATGAACATATATTATCTAGAAATGTTACTGCCTAGGCACAATTAGTAACTTTCGTCAAATTATTGTAAAATCGAATCAGGATTATTCGCTAAGGACTTTACTGTTTGATGTTAATACACCCACCATACGTTCAACAATATTAATCAATATAATCGCGGTGAGCCTCGCTATATTTCATTTTTATCGAGAGCTCCCGGCGTCCCAACTGACCCGACGTGACTCCCGACAACGGTTTCCCGTAATACTTTGGTTTCTACACGTGTGTTGAATAGTTATGTTCGAGTTCAAAAAACCGAAAAGGTTCTATAATATTAGACGCGTATGTTTCTTTATTGCAAATTTTATTTTATGCATCTATAGCGAGGTAAAAGGAAACTAACGACCGAATTAAATGATTAAAATATTTTTTGCATTTTACAAACTAGCGGAGTTATTAATAAAATAAATTTATTCAGGTAATAAATAATAACCTTTTTTCCCTTTTTTTCTATAAAATCCACTACTTGATCATTCTTTACTTCGTGCTTGTATTCTGGTTCCCGCCGCTATTTTTCGGTCGGTAACCAGTTCTGCAATAGCAATGAAATGAAATATATTTTTAATCTTCAAGGATAAAGTAAATTTTTGTTTGTCTAACATCAAGATATGACGTAAAAGATTCCACAGATATCCTCTTTTTGTATTTTTAACGCCTAATTATACAACAGTATAGACGTAGTTTAAGAAAACAAATAATTTACACAAAAAAATGAGCTTATCATTGATTGTATAGGAAACCCGAGGAGACCAGCCCAACAAGCAGCAGCTGTTCACAGGTATGATCATATGACGCATGTGGCAGTCACGTCGTTGCACGCCGCAAACAGTGACTTATAAGCGAGTATTATCCCAGTTTACCACACACTGATAAATCCACAGTTTACTAAACGCAGCTTAAGATCCTATAAGCCAACGTAGAATTTTCGGGTTATTCCGTTTATCCATCCTAAAAAATCCACGCTAGAGTGGATAATCGGAATTCACTTTTATTTCTACTTCCGACTTTTTACCCCAAGTACATTTCAACACATACACTTTAATTATTAATTATTTTTTAATAACCACAAACTTAATCAAAAAACGTATTACGTATTTCCGTTACAGTTACAGCCTATTATAGTCCACGCATTGCGTATTGCATTTAAATCAAATTAAACTTGTTCGATTTAAATAATATTATTGCGTTATTTATAAATTCTGCAATATGTTCAAGAAATCACCAACACTAATTTCATTATTGAGTAGACGTAATTTGATGTCGTGGAAAAACACGTCACTTTTAATGTACATTTGCAATCGTTTTCTAAATTTTCTCTAATACAACAGATGTATTATCGAAACACTGAGCGTTTTTGCATGCATTCCAAAAACGTTACTATTGGATTATTTTTTTCAAACAAGAAGTATGTATATGTTTTTATAGGTAATGTCAAGTAAGTATCTTGGGTTAGTTCTTATCAAAGACATTTAAGTAGTATATATAATATGTTAAATCGCTTTGGTTTTTATCATGTTTCTATAAATGACTGTACACAGCTGAGGGAGAAAATCGGAACAAAAATAATATATACGAATTCCGATTATCCACCCCGTCTAGGGTTGATAGATGAACACGCGTTTCCAAGTGTCCACCGTAGGGTGGATTGTTTTGGGATGGATAAACGGAATAACCCGAGTTTTCTATTGATTTTGAACAATTTACAATACATTTTCTATTTTACGAGTATAATACGTATCTACGTGTAATACATGTCCATTACGTATGATAATAAACATGGCGAACATTACCAATATAAACGGCTTAGCGCAGAGCTGGACTAACATCATTCCACGCTCCTTGGTGATCAAAACATTCATTTATACTCGGATAAACTATAATAAACTAAACATAGTAAGTAAATTAATTGTAATTTTACTTTTTCTTTTGCAGAAAGTTTAGTACCAACAATTTCATCATAATATACTTTTGTATATAATCCATTTATTTTAGTTACTTAATATATTTTTATATAGTAAACATATATAATTCAATATAGTAGAGTAATTATGTGAATGTGTTCTCAGTATAGAAAACCAAGGTCCTTTTTACCATTGAGGCATTCCATCTGAACGGTCTGTTCATGTGCCCCTCCCCCCCCCCCCCCGGCCCCAAAGTTTGTTGCAAAAGGAAATGAAAATATTTGTTATGTGTAATTACTATATACTTTAATGTCACTCATTATTGATATTATTAGAATAGTCTGTAAGTCGCTATCACTTTACTTGAATATTCTCTGTTAAAGTATATTAGTTTCGCCAGCTAGTCTGTGATCGAATCTCACATCACACATCAGAAGATTATTTATCTATGAAGACGAGCTGATCGTCCAGTCTGCATATCTTAGTCACAATCTCACAATTAGTATGTAGAGTCCTTGTCTAAACGTGACAGATTCGTAACAATCCCAAAGGGCCACAGGCTTCTACAAAGTTCCTACATCACCTCGCAAGAGCCGGTTAAATCGTACCATATATCCCACCGGGTAAGTGTTGACAGGTACTCGCGCAAGTACCAGCGCTGCCACACTTGCATGGCAGCTTTTTCGAATAAGATAACCAATGTCAAAGGTTCCAGCACGTTAGTCTCCAAACCGATTTAATTCTATATTCTGTCCAGCGGTCACGATTACTATAAGACAGTTGACGTCATCAGGCTTAATGTCATGCATGACTTATTTATGAAATAGGAGAATGCTCGATTGCCTCCTTCGCAACACTAAAGGAATTGCAGGTGCTATATTATTTTACTCTTACTTAAAAAGTATTACCTCTTAAAGATATTCTGGCCTACCAAAACGAAGTCTTCTTAAGTAGAGTCAATATACTCATTTTTTGTTGCACTCACCAACAGGGACGTTTTTTTTTACGTGGTAGAGCCAATCTGCAGCTATATTAATAGTACAGTTGTAGCACGAATGGGTCGGCTCGACCGGGGAAGGACCACGCTCTCACAGAATACCAGCGTAAAATAGCACATTAATGATGCTGTGTTTCGTATGGTGAGTGTAGAGAACCGGAGACCCTTTTTACTGGAAAAGAGGAATTCTATCTTAGCCCTCACGGGTGACAACGCATCTGCATTTTGATTTGCAAACAAGGA
The DNA here is from genome assembly GCA_033319125.1 of Parnassius glacialis. Lineage (NCBI taxonomy): Eukaryota > Metazoa > Arthropoda > Insecta > Lepidoptera > Papilionidae > Parnassius > Parnassius glacialis. Next base: position 16,164,745 of record JAVANC010000012.1, read on the forward strand.
TAAATGTGGATGTCTATGGGCCACAGCAACCACTTACCATCAGGTGGACTGTGTGCTCGTTTGTCACCGTATCCTATAAAAAAAAAGGATGATACACTTCCGTTAAGAATCTTCACTAGTCTAGCAATTATCACGTCGTCACTACATTGAGATAATCGCGATATACTTTTAAACTGAATTAAGGACATGGACCAGTCTTCGGGCTCACCAGAAAATGCTGATAGTTCCTAGCCTGGAGGTTGTTTAAATCGTTCTCCAGAAAAGTCGTTTCAGTTAAGGTTTGGGCATAGTAAAGAGCCTTACCGGCATCGGCAATATGTAATTGATCAAAAGCATGGAAGATTTTCGTCGTTGGATGTGTCTTCTTAATCTGTCAATTGATAATTCGTAGAATTTGCACTTCCAAATGTTGAAAAGGAAATCATCGCCCAATTCACTGAATACCTCAGTCGGTAGTCGCAATCTTGAGATGTTTTTTAGTCGCCGCTTTTCGCTCTGTAGCTACTTTCTTTTACATTTTAGCAACTTTTTTTACTTTTTGCTCGACGACTTTAAATTAATAAAATTATCCTCTAACTTCGATCTCATACTTCGAGTAAAAACGATTAAGGTCAGCAAACATTCATGGCTACATCTGGAGAGCAATCGGTCGTGCTCTCAGATCATAGAAGCACCGATCCATGTCGTTGTTTCTACGGTTTAGATTCTGTCTTCGGTTCATTACCACAGAACTTGTAACGTAGTACCTACTCGTTATATGATTACACGGTGCCATTGTCAAATTTTGCTAATGGCCTCGTCTTGTTTTCTTCAAGGGAAACGAAAATATTATCATTCTTAATTATAATATTTTACTTGCACAATATTTTTATTGTTTGTCAGTCACATTGACATTGTCTGTCGAGTTAATCGCAACAGCCAGTCTGTTGTTGTCACTGTGGAATGCCGTAAAGGTTTGACAGCCCTGTCCTCAGGGATTACAAAATATCTGTATTTTTATTCTTGATCGAAAATAGTTGTAGGTCTCTAAAGCCACAACATTAATTTGTCACCAGATAGACTGAAAGTTTGTTACGCTCCTTATGAGCCCATAAATGTCGATCACTGAACATGGGCCTCTCCCGTTCCAGGGAGGATTTGCCTTAATCGTCACGCTCGGCAGAATTGGAGATTGACAATCGCAGTACCAGATGTCTAACACATATGACGTCGATGCTTCTGCCCATCATCGAACTGTCTGTCATTTATTGCGGTGGGAAATCTGCGCAAAAACAATCGTCTGTCACTACAAAACACACGTATAACAATTAAAACAATATACTACCAATTTCACAACGCTGATACAGACTCGGGTGAGTCGTTCGATCGATTCGCATATTGTATGAGGGCGGCCTGTGTTGGTAAACAAATCCGAAATAATATAACCGTTATAATTGTAATTTTATTAAATTAAAAAAAAATAGCAGTAATGTGACTAAAAATTACATATATTATATGAAAGGTAACGCCATCTTTTTGTAAATTTGATGTGGAAGATATCTTTATGCAGAAAAAAACTTAACAATTCGGTATTTTGGTAGCGAGCAGTGCGGCTGAACCTATGTAGTTTTGTTGTACGCATAGGACCGCGTGGACTTATAATTTGACAGAGAACACCTCCTGCGTATGGCGACTCTCTTGTGACTGAAGTCTGAAGACTAGACTTGTGTCTGAAGTATAGTCATTGTTGAACAGTCTCGGATTGGGGGTGAATAAACCTAGTCTAGGGTTCTACCCGATCGGCTCGATTCAATGACGCTGCGAAGAGATGTTGCATCTCTTTGCATTTTCAATCACATTTACCACGGTGATTGCTCTGAGGAATTGTGCGGATTAATTCCAGCCGCCAAATTTCACCAATGCACATCGCGATAGAACTTCCATCCCGAATGATATTCGTATCATAGAATGTCGTGAAGCGACAATTAAAAGAGAAAGAACCTAACCTACGAACAGCAAAACAACAAAATAGACCAAGAAAATAATATATTATAATTTTTTAAAAGGTATTTACAATCTTATAAAAAAAATGAAATATGAAGGTGATGGATGAAATGAGATTACAATTAGGTTTTAAAAAAAAGGGTAGGAGAATAGGACAATATAGTTTTATAGGGGAGCCTGGAGCCTCGCTGCTTTCGTAGAAATGGGCACACGCAGAGCTTGAGGTTTCTCAGCGGCGACGGCACGCAGCGCCTGGACTGGGCACACACAGCGTCCAGAGCCGGCGCACGTAGCGCCTGGGGTAGGTGTGCTCAGTTCTTGGAGAAGTAGTCGCCGCGCCCAGAGGTAGCGCGGCCAGTAGGGACGCAGCGCCTGGAGCCAGCAGTCAAAGCGCGCCTGAAGGTAGCGCGGGCAGTAGGCTGCACTCAGCGCCTGGATCAAGCAGTCGTAGCGCGCGGAGTAGTGTGGCCCCGCACTTGAATTAGAATTCACCGACGACTTCACGTGTAGATGGAGGCTTGCAGGATCCCGGGGCAAAGCGGCCCCGGGATAAGGCCTTTAGTAGATGTTCTCGTTTGAGAACCGAAGCGAGACTCTCCTGTATTCTCCAATTGTTTGGCTTTTATGCCTTTTTAGAGAGAACGAGAAATTATTTAAATTAAAACGAAATTTATTGTAAATGACCTACAGCCAAAAAGTATTTATGTAGAAAGAACATCATACCAGAGACGAATTTAAATAAAAGTTACCATAACAACCACAAAAACAATGGTTGTCAAATTGAGGAATTTTTAGTTTTAGGACTGTTATTAAGAAACTATTACATTTAAGTAAGAAACGAGATAAAAATCACATAGGAAAAACTAATGCACGACAACGTACACTAAGCCTGAAATTGTAGAGTTACAGAGAATTCAATAAAAGACCAAAAAAAAGGTAAGACTTCGTTGACAGCTAGTTTAAAAGTACTAAATAGTGTGAAAATACGCAGTAAAATGATATTTTATTGTGTAAAAACGTTACAGGATCCTATATAAATAAAGGTGATGCAAAATATAAATGCAGAGAATCATAAACAGAATGAAAAAAATAGTATAAAGTGATGCAAAACATGAATGCAGAATATCAAAGCAGAATGGAGAATTAGTGTACAATGAAATGTAAGTTGCATAACACTACATTTTCCCCCCGACCCTGGAAAATTTTTGACTCAGCAAAAATTTTGACATGTACATTCTAAAATAAACCATAAAAACACAGCTTTGCAGAAACAGACATCAACAGGCAAAATCAGATATACTATCTCTTACATTCATCATCTGCATTCAGGTAAGGGTGGAGTTCACATTCAATGACTACCACTCTAAAAGTGTGTTTTCGAAACGACATTAAGGCTTATTTAAGGAGTAGTCAACCGCTCCTGCGTGGAAAAAAAAATAAATTAGTCGAAGAGACACCACTCTAAAAGTGTGTTTTCGAAAGGACATTCAGGCTTATTTAAGGAGTTGTCAACCGCTCCTAAGTAAAGATAAAAAAATTAAGGGAGTAGTCAGCTGCTCCCAGGTGAAGATAAAGGTGAAGAAAATTAAGGGAGTAGTCAGCCGTTCCCAAGTGAAGATAAAGATAAAGAACTTACTCTTAAGCAAGCATTAGTCGCTATGAAGTTGAAGAACCCTGGAACACCAAACAAACAAACAAATTAAAAGAAATTAAAATAATAAGGTGAAAATGATGGTGATTACAAGTTATATTTATACATATATACAAATTAACAGTTAATAAATGTTTAGAAAAGTTATGAATCGTCTCGCTTTCATAAACAATTTTATATAAAGTGTAAAGTGTAAAGTTAAGTTTAAGAAATAAAGATTTTATTAAAAATTGTACCTGTTTAAGTTATCTAGAATAAAAATATTAGAGTGATGAATGTAACTTAGAGTGATGAATGTAAATGAAGTGTTATATGTAGGCCTAAATATAATCCAGATAAGTTGAAAAACTAGAAGAAGTTTTGTTTTAGAATTTTGAAGGTATGAAAAGGTTGTGTAAATGAATGATGAATAATGAGTTAAGAACGAAAGGGAAAGCAATTAAATCAAAAGAGAATAGACAAGGCGCAGTAAAGGTGAAGAATTAAGAGAGAAAGAGGACTTTTACGTTGGGCGCCAAACTGTCGTGAAACGACAATTAAAAGAGAAAGAACCTAACCTACGAACAGCAAAACAACAAAATAGACCAAGAAAATAATATATTATAATTTTTTAAAAGGTATTTACAATCTTATAAAAAAAATGAAATATGAAGGTGATGGATGAAATGAGATTACAATTAGGTTTTAAAAAAAAGGGTAGGAGAATAGGACAATATAGTTTTATAGGGGAGCCTGGAGCCTCGCTGCTTTCGTAGAAATGGGCACACGCAGAGCTTGAGGTTTCTCAGCGGCGACGGCACGCAGCGCCTGGACTGGGCACACGCAGCTTCCGGAGCCGGCGCACGTAGCGCCTGGGGTAGGTGTGCTCAGTTCTTGGAGAAGTAGTCGCCGCGCCCAGAGGTAGCGCGGCCAGTAGGGACGCAGCGCCTGGAGCCAGCAGTCAAAGCGCGCCTGAAGGTAGCGCGGGCAGTAGGCTGCACTCAGCGCCTGGATCAAGCAGTCGTAGCGCGCGGAGTAGTGTGGCCCCGCACTTGAATTAGAATTCACCGACGACTTCACGTGTAGATGGAGGCTTGCAGGATCCCGGGGCAAAGCGGCCCCGAGATAAGGCCTTTAGTAGATGTTCTCGTTTGAGAACCGAAGCGAGACTCTCCTGTATTCTCCAATTGTTTGGCTTTTATGCCTTTTTAGAGAGAACGAGAAATTATTTAAATTAAAACGAAATTTATTGTAAATGACCTACAGCCAAAAAGTATTTATGTAGAAAGAACATCATACCAGAGACGAATTTAAATAAAAGTTACCATAACAACCACAAAAACAATGGTTGTCAAATTGAGGAATTTTTAGTTTTAGGACTGTTATTAAGAAACTATTACATTTAAGTAAGAAACGAGATAAAAATCACATAGGAAAAACTAATGCACGACAACGTACACTAAGCCTGAAATTGTAGAGTTACAGAGAATTCAATAAAAGACCAAAAAAAAGGTAAGACTTCGTTGACAGCTAGTTTAAAAGTACTAAATAGTGTGAAAATACGCAGTAAAATGATATTTTATTGTGTAAAAACGTTACAGGATCCTATATAAATAAAGGTGATGCAAAATATAAATGCAGAGAATCAAAAACAGAATGAAAAAAATAGTATAAAGTGATGCAAAACATGAATGCAGAATATCAAAGCAGAATGAAGAATTAGTGTACAATGAAATGTAAGTTGCATAACACTACAAGAAGAGTCTATAAAAATACTCCCCTCCGGTCCGCTGGTGGCCTGTGTTACTCTATGGTTTAAATACGCTTATGGTTTAGAAGAGCTTATGGTATAGGTATTATATTTACCGCGGGGAGACGGGTTCTGACTATAACGTTAATCCTAAAGTAAATATTCTATGGAGCTTACAGTTGTTAAGCATAAATTGAAATGTGAAAAATACTACATGAAGCCGAGTCATTGTGCTAATGAAAAAATGTTGTAAGGTTCGACGCTTTGTACCCTGCAAGTCATGACATAAATGTAGTACTTGCCACAGTAAACATCATAAGTATAAACTTATACGCTTCATTAGTAATTTTAAGGTTTGGTTATCTTTATACTTAATAAGACATTTGTTTTTTGTCAGCCACCTTCAAAAAGGAGGAGGTTCTCAATTCGTCGAAATCCTTTTTTTTTATGTATGTTCACAGATTACTCGAAGACGCCTGAACCGATTTGGAAAATTCTCGAAGTTTCAAAGGGTATACTGCCCAGGTGGTCCCATTTAAATTTTATCGAAATCGGTCAAGCGGTCCTTAAAAAATCTACAAGTTATTTATATTGAAATCGGGTGTACAAATTTTTTCAATTTTACCGCTTGTTAACGAAAAAAAACTTTTTCACTCGCTGTCTTATTTCCTACATAAGCTACGACTATGTTTTCGACTTATGACAATCGGAATGATGGTCTTATTCTACAAGATTGGCGATAACGCCCTATTACTAAGTTGCAAGCCGATTTTCTTTTTTATAAGCTGGGCATCGCTACGTTGTTTTCAAGGGACATCGTATGAATTCGTGACTCCCAGCATACAGAACAAGCCTAAAGCTTTTTAAGGCTCAAGATTTCTAAAAATGAAGACCGAGCAGCAACATCTGCAGCTTGATCTGGCGTATAACAATTTTAAGAAAGAAGGCCTCTCTATTCAAAATTTAGGCGGTGCTTTATTCTCTTGAACGATGTCAAATTAATTGGCATCATAATATATATTTATCGAAATGCTGAAGTGTTTATATAGTAAAGCTACGATATCGACCCGAGTATATATTAAAAGCACAAAACCTTTTTAACTTTTTATAAAAAGATGAAAGACATAGCGATGTTATATCTTTGAAGCTCTCTCTCTCTATCTCTCTCCCTCTCTCTCTCTCTCTGTCTTTCTCTCTCTCTCTCTATCTCTCTCTCAACACCTGCTGTAACTCTTGCACCTACAAAAAAGGAATTTTATAGTATAATTGTGACAAACGAGCACACAGTCCACCCGATGGTAAGTAAATACTGTAACCAATAGACATCTACATCTGCCTTTGTTTAATATCCTTGCAGAAAAGCTTACACTTCGTTTCAACATGGGAATCTACGCAAGAAAGCGATAAAACTTTAAACAACCTATTTACACAATTAAAGATTGAAAATCTAAGAATTGAAAACATTTAAGAGGCAGTAGTCGACGTGATTCTATTTATTTATACATGTGATTTTAATATATTTTTTAAATTCTACGCTTGAAAACAGTTAAGTGTTTTTAGCCGTGTTTTAGCTTCTACTACTACTATTGTTTAATTATTGTTAAGTACTATTATTGTTATGTAAGTTACTATTATTGTTAAGTACTACTAGTGTTTACCGCTTTATAGCATATTATTAAAGTATTGCCTGGCAAAACTGCTGCTAAAGAATAAAACAATTACCTACGCTTAACTGCCTCTTAGCTTAGGAAATGTGTTTAACGGTATTTTTTTCTTGGTTTTAGAAAATCAAATATTATACTTCAACTTAGAAAATAAATCATTAAAATCACTTAACGGTTTTGTAGCGTAACGATGCATTGTAACTGATTTCTAGAATATGACAGCAAAGGAAATTTTGCGCTTAATCTCTAAAATGTTTTGTCTATCTCTGGAACTATCAAACGTAAAAATATAATTTCAATTTTGGCTGATAGAGAATTGTTTAGTTAGTTTACTGGTGCTGAAAGCTCAAAATCGAGAAAATGTATTTAGCCACCTTCTTCCGTATTCGTATCAGGGCAGTTACATCAATTGTTAATAGATAACACCAAAAGTTTTGATCACCAATTACATACATACATATAATCACGCCTCTTTCCCGTAGGGGTAGGCAGAGACCACATCTTTCCACTTGCTACTATACTTGTTTCGCTTCGTCCACTTTCATTATTCCCTTCATACATGCTCTTTGGTTTAGGATACTCTTGACCTGGCCCTTTTTCAAGACGTCCCTGATTTGATCTAGAAACGTCCGCCTAAGTCCTATCCCTTCCAACACTTTCATTCACACTCGCCTTATACACCTTTTTCGTCAATCGTTCTTCATTCATTCCCTCGACATGGCCAAACCATCGCAGCATACCTTTCTCAATTTTTGTGACTACATCTTCTTTCAGACCACAACATTTCCTTATCTCACTATTTCTTATCCTGTCACTCAGTTTAACTCCTATCATACTTCTTAACACTCTCATCTCAACTGCATTTATTCTGCTTTCATGTTTCTTCTGCCATACCCAACTTTCACTTCCGTACATGAGTGTCGGAACCAACACTCCCTCATGCGCAGCCAAACGAGCCTTGTTAGACACCTTCCGACTGCTCATAAAGGAGTGCAAAGCTCCATTCACCATGTTTCCTGCATTCACTCTTCTTTCGATATCACTCTCACACTTTCCATCTCTCGTAAACTTTGAACCCAAATACACAAACTCCTACCAATATGTACTAAGAATAAAAGATGAAGTATATGCCACATTGCAAAAACAAAACAATTACGTCTACAAGCTAAATAAATCTTTAGACAGTTCACTTTTAAGTAGTGACCGACCGAAACAGGATTTTCAACCGAAACCGAATCCGAAAACGAACCTTCGGTCTGGGTGTCAGTTTCGGTCGAAACCGAAACCGAACCTTATTTACACATGTTCATTTTTTTGATTGTTTTTTGGAATCTGATATATTTTTATGCATATACAGATAGGTAATGCATGTTAATCAAAAACAGTAACTGTAATAGTCATGCAGCAATATATTTATTTGTTTTTAAGTAAAAATCAACAATTTAACGTTAAGAAATCCTTTTTGAAGTCAATTTTGGAAAAAAATCAACACTTACACCCATAAAAAGTTGATCGCTAATTGAGAACATATTTTATTGTGTTCATAATATTGTTAATATTATTCAATAAGAGCATTTACTTAATATATCACACTCACACACGATATACATACACACACCTTAACAAAATCCCAGAAAATATACAAAACCTGCTCAAAGTTCAAACACTTTAATAAATTAGGATTTTATAAAAAGGGTTATTATAATATCAAGAAATTTATGGATGATAATAACCCCACTATGGTGATCACAACCAAGCTATTTCTAATTTCTTTTTTTTGTTGTTAATTGTGTTACATACATGATTGTAAGAGTGGCGTAGCTACGTGTTGGCGAAGTGGGCCCTCGCCCACGGCCTCGCACTTAAAGGGGCCTCGCGAGATCCCTAAAACGCGATGCCCCCAGACTTTACCACAGATGGCTAATTAATTTGATCACATTTACCCTTGAAAAAGTGAAAGTGTGTTTGTTTGGGGCCTCGCAAGAAGCCCCCCTTAAATGCGACTGCGAGGCCTTTGAAACTACCTTCAAATACCGTGATTGTTATATTAACGGAATACGAGACTTGTCAGGAATTCATAGATATGAGTAGGTACGAGGGTAACACTTAAAGTTCTTAAAAAAATCAAAAACTGAACAAACTAGCAAGTTATTACTCTAATTATATCTTTCCAAAATAGTGTCCATATACATCTTTATGAAGAAGTTTTTCTTTTATTTTCGGAAATAAATAAAAATCGCAAAGTGCGAGGTCTGTGCTATAGGGCAGGTGACCCAGTAATTCCACGTCTGACGTCGCTAGTCGATTGTTTGTTTGGCAGTGTGCGACGAGGCGTTGTCGTAGTGAAGAAGGATCCTACTGCGAGGTCGTTTCTCCCGAACTTTTTCCAAGACAAATAGCAAACAATTGTTAGTGTAACACTCTGCAGTAACTGTTTTTCAATCCGCTAAAACAATTTTTGCGTAATGACCGGTCCTTCCGAAGAACGAGGCCACCATTTTTTTCCCCACGCTTCGACTTCTCTTTACTTTAGTTGGCAACACCTCGGAAGGAAACACCTAGACAGCAGACTATCTCTTAGTTTCAGTATCATAACAATAAATCCAGCTTTCGTCACCTGTAAGTATGTCGAACACAGCATTTGAGTCACCTCCATTAAATGTTTGAACCGTCAGCTGTCTGCTGGCTCAAGTTGCCGTCAAAATCTCCCAAAGGCTGCACAATGGGACGCATCAACATATTGTGAAGCAGTATACTATGAAGGATAATTGAGGCTGCGAGCGCAAAAACGGCCTAAGTAACATTTTCTAATAAAATTAGTTAGTGGGCCTATCGTCATCACAAATCTGTTTTTTAAAGAAGCAAAATGGCCTAACACTAATTTCTCGTGCCAACAAGAGATGGCGATAGTAACACATTTATTGCATTAAAAACTTTATTCAAAATCTGTGTGTATGAACGGCCTAAGTTAGTTGGGTCGTTTTTGCACTGTGGCTACACTAAGTGAACTGTCACTTAGGCCTATGTCATATTTTGAACAAATTCAAAATAGGCATAGAAAAGCAAAGGAAGGAAGGAAGTGGAAATGAATCACTCATATGCCTTGACTTATTATACGTCTTCATTGCCAACTCCAGTTTTATTCACTGGAATCACATATTATAAACGGCAGCTATGGACTTATTGTTTTGGACTCCATGACTTGATTTCTAATTATGTTTACATTTATATGTGGAATGCGAGTGTGGCTTCTAGGGGGCCTCAAGAAATAGGGTCTTGCCTGCTACATTTTATAAAAACATTTGTGTCTAACAGAAAATTAATAATGTATTCTGACCAATGCGGTGGTCAGAACAGAAACAGAAAAATGGCTGTACTGTGCCAGTATATTATTAGTTCCCTACAGTTTACAGTCGAAGAAATAAACCAATTTTTTTTTTGTTAGTGGTCACTCGTACCTTCCTTCTGATTAACTCTTTGGACTCATTACACGACATAAAATATTTTGCAAATATTTTTGAACCGGCACACTGGAAACAAGTTGTTTTAGCAGCAAGGAAGCGACATCCATTCAAAGTAATTGAAATGACATCACAAGATTTTTATTTTACTAAAAGATTAGAACAAAATACTATCAACAGTACAGAACTAGAGTACGAAATCTATTCAACTGCAGAGAGGTGTAAGATAGGGCGACGTTATATCCCAGAAACTCTTCACCGCTGCATTGGAAGACGTTTTCAAGCTAATGAACTGGAAAGGAAACGGTATTAACATCAATGGCGAGTACATCACTCACCTTCGATTTGCCGACGATATAGTCCTTATGGCAGAATCGCTAGAGGACCTAAGCACTATGCTCAATGACCTCAATAGTGTCTCCCAACAGATAGGTCTTAAGATGAACATGGACAAAACAAAGATCATGTTTAATGTCCATGTCACATGTTAGGCAGCGTTCAGGAAATTCTTCATATCTTCTCGTCAGGTATATCTCAAAACTTGAAAACGAGTCTACGCAATCAGTGCGTGTTGCCAGTGATGACCTATGAAACTGAGACGTAGGCCTTAACTTCTGGCCGAATGAGGAAGCTCAAGGTCGCTCAGCGAGCTATGGAGTGGGCTATGCTCGGAGTTTCTCTGTGTGATAAACTTAGAAATAGGGATATCCGCAGTAGAACCAGAGTGACTGACATAGCCCAACGGATTAGTAAGCTGAAATGGCAATGGGCCGGCCATATAGCTCGAAGAACCGACAACCGATGGGAAAAAAGGTTTTCGAGTGGTGGCCTCGTACCCGCGGACGAAGTGTAGGGCGACTTGGTAAGACATGCAGGAAGTCGATGGATGCAGGTGGCTTAGGACCGTGTTTTGTGGCATTCCTTGGGGAAAACATATGTTCAGCAGTGGACTTGTGAAGGTCTGTAATGATGGTGATGATGATGAACTTTATTAGATTTCATTCCACCTGTATCTCTCTTTTAAATCCATGTAAAAGGTATGATGCCTTTTACATGGATTTAAAAGAGAGCTGCAGAGCAGATCTAGATTTAATTGAAGTAAATACTGAAGAATAAAAATAATTGTGAAAAAAATATTTATTACTTTGTATGTCATTTAAGGATAAATAAATGCTATTTTAAATGTAAAAACGTGTATTTTATTAAGAAATTTCATTTAATGTTAATTTAAATTGTTAAACAATCATTTTCAGATTTTGTTCAGTATAACATGTGATGTTCATGTTGAAGTTGAAGGCCTAATATGGAGAGTATCCACTGTTTGCTTAGTGCAAAAGTGGCCTAACCAACAAAATAGCCATTAAAATAGGTCTAGATTAGAATTATTATTTTCATGTTCTAAAGATGCCTAAACACAATTTACATAAACGTTAGTTAAAAACTGAAAGCCTTTATAGCAAAAAAAATATCGCTGCTTAAATGCAAAACTACCACATCCCAAAAAGTACTATTTTTACAGGACAGCCAATTGAAAATTTTCAGATTTAATTTTTTGAATTTCTCAACTAAATCACGACCGATTGGTACGCGTAATACATCATTACATGCGTATTTGCAACCTTTATGACTATAAACTAGTTATTTTTCACTAATGCTTATAAGAAAGCATACAGAAGCAGATAAGTTACTTTTGCATATAAATTATAGGTGTAATGGCAATGAATTGTATGAAATAAAAGCCACAAGTCTAAAAGAAATCAGGGTTTTATATATTTATTTTCTTAAATAAGATGCATAAGTCGTTTGGTTTATTTGTAAATCAAAATACAGCATCATTTTGAAATAATTAATACTCTACGTATGTAATCCCGCTTAAAAACAAGTTCCTTTTAATAAATCAAAACTATAAATTCTCCTTCAAAAACTAAAAATATAAATCTAAAAGCTTTTAACTTTGTGAGATCGTTCAGTAACGAGATATTTTTATAATTAATCTACTCACCATAGTCACAGCTTGCTATTTATGAATAATAACTATGTTATTCACAACCATGATCACAATAGTTATTAATATTAATATAATATTTGTAAAAATAATATTAGTTAAATGAAATGTTATAACTATTTGACAGTCTTAACTATTTGTTATTTTTTTCTATTTAACCAAAAAAAAACTATGAAAGCTTATAAATACCATAACAATCTTAAAAAATAGCTTCAAAAAAATTAGTAAGCACTGCAATAATTCTAAAGATATAGATAAAAGCTTTCATAATATTTAGATATTAAATTTTTTTCTATTTATTTTATGATACCCTGCTTTTTTGTCTCCAAAACTTTCAGTTTTTGAGTATATAATTTCTTTAAAGTTGGCACTTATGCAGTCTTACTTTTCTTTTTCAATAAGTGTACCATTTTAAAGTTTTCATCTTCATAGGACATTTTGAATAAAAATGTATCCCTGTTGTCCTTGGTGATTTTCATAATTTTAATATCTGCCCATTTCACTCCGTCTTCACTTGTCGTGTAATTTCCCGTAGATAACAGTTTTTAAATCGTAAAATATTCATACGTCAGTTTTTTTCCATTGTACGGAGTGCTATACTTTCCTGTCGTCTTAATGAGTGTTTTATACTGGTCTGGTATATAGAAAGGCGATCAGAATTACAAGTACGTTGTTGTTGTTGTTGACTGCTGTTGGATTCAACTGGGTCATAAATAACTGCTGAGCGCTGGAAAATGTTCACCCTCGAAGGTCCAGATTTCAGTAATGAACAATCGTTATAAGTAAATAAATACTCTTCAAGATCCAAGTTTATATTATCATCAGAGTCAACTGAATAGTTGGGGTCTTTAACGCTATCGTCTGATGAAAAATCAGTCCCCGTGTTTAATTGGCTAGCAGTGTCACTTTCTTCGATATACTTATTTGGCCTTTTTTCGATGGACTATTTAGAACAGAAAATGTATCTATTTCGTCGAGTACTGAGAAACCGAGATCAGGCTAGCTGTGTAGAATAGAATTTGTGGAGACATCATTTAGATCCACGGCATCATTTTCTTGAGATATGTTTTCTAGTAAATTTTCAGGCAGCATTGTGCTAGAATTATAGTTGAATGAAACTGTGCCTAGATCTCTTGGCGATCTGTCTGGACTGCCAATTTCAACACAGACTCTTTTTGTAACAAAGAAAATAAATAAATGAGTATTGTAATAATGATATGAATTAATAATACTACCCACGACTTGCTCCCCGAGATCATCTTTATTATAATTGAAATAGCTGTTCAAACCCCAAAGTAAAGTAATGAAGAAGTTTAAGAATTAGACCACTATTCCTAGAGATAACTTCATTCAACTTAACCACTTTATAAAATTAATAAAGCCATGTTAATAGTCGTAATCACTTAAAGATGAACTTAATAAATTTTTTATTAAATATAATATTATGAACTTAATTTTTTGTTAGGTGTTTGACGGGACTCTCATGCTCCAACATATTTAGAATTCTTTGCGCTTATTTGTTCATTCTGAAGAATATCATCAATTAATCACTAAGCCTTTACACTTTAATATACACTTTTATTAAATTTAAACGAAAAACGGGTAGAAAATTTTAAAAAATCATAACGTCATGCTAATAAACGAACACATTACTCTTCTTTTGAGTATTGAGCAGTCTAGTAAAAAAAATCTATCTAGTTACTTCAGGTTACATTCAAGACGTTTCAGAGCAATAAAATTTAAAAAATCTATAATGCTATACATTGCAAAAACGGGGCCGATAGTAAATACCACTTTTATGTATAATTTTTTATTTATTTTTAATTTTATTATGTATCAAAACAACATTAAACCAAAAAACTGACTTATAGTTTTAAAATTTGAAAAAGTTTCCATCGAAAAATTTATGCAAAACAAACATATTCCAAATACAGCAGTTTTGTTTATAAATTAATTAAATAGTTCTATAAATTTATTTAAGCAAAACAAGTGTAATACAAAATGTGGCTCTTTTATCTTAAAATAAAATTGTGTACCTTTGAATTTTAAATTCAAAACAACCACATACCATAATATGGTGCTATTGACTATAAAATATGAATCAAACTAACATGGTTTTTTTACATGTGGTAGTTTGGTTCCAAGAAAACGTGCATTCACGCTGGCAGCCCGGTAACAACTGAAAATATGGCGGTTTAGACTTGAAGTTAGTCGCAAAAGCTCAAAATTCAAAACAAATGTTTCGTATCTTTTTGGTGTTTTAAGGTCGAAATCAACTGGTGTCTTCAATTCAGGCATAATAATGATAGATTATAAGATGATTTATACAAAAAAAAAACGATTTTGTTATTTTTTTATTTATGGTAGTTTTGAATTTAAGCAGCGATATATAAAAATGAAAAAATTCAAAATTAATTTCTTTGATTATCTCCATAGGACAAATTGGTATATATAGGCCGTTCTTGCTCTCGCGGCCTCAATTATTATAATATATTGTAACTTCAGGCTCAGAAGGGCTAGATCCCAGAGCCGTAAATCCAGTTAAAGAAGAAGTGAGCAAGTGACAACTGACAATGACAACTGAAACTGACATTTAAATTTGATTTTTGATGTTGATGTTGCCGAAAATCTTTTAATTAAAGCTATGATCTCATTATAAAATAATTTTGAACTACTCCTTAATCCTTATAACAAGACTTAATTGGATGTTAACTATTATTTAGTGCTCTGTTAATTTAACAGAAGAAAAATGCAGCAATCACCATTTGAAAATATATTTAATATAATAGGTGGCTTTTCGGAAGGCAACGAAAAGCCCATGAAACATGGTTTTTACAACGCTTTTGCACTTTTTATTTTAGCGATTTGTTGTGTTGCAGTATACGTGCTATTTCTTATACTCGAACCCTTCTTTAAACCGCTTATGTGGGCCTTATTAGTCGGATCTATTCTCCATCCTTTCAAGTACAAATTATCTAGGCAGATAAAGTCATGGTTTGAAAACTTGGAAAAATCAAATACCTCTGTGATATTTGGATTGATGGTAATCCCAGTGGATATTATAAATTTCGCCTCGGACACTGTTGGAAATCAGTTCAAAGAGCATTATAAAGTGAGTAAATTCAGCATACTTTAAAGTTATACGTTTCTAATGTTTTAAACAGATATTCTACATGATATTGTTATACTGGAAATGAATAATATACTATGTCCCCCAGATCACAGCTACCTGTTTATCTAATTTAATTATGATCTGTTTAGTTGATATGAGGTAATAAGTAAACTTTTATGCTTAGGAATCTGTCTAGGTAGGTACCACCCTCTACCTATTGGTGACATCAAATAGTAATGCTTGCAGTGTTCTAGTGTGAAGGGTATATAGAGAGCCAGTATAATTATTAGCTGTGTGGCACTCCATCTTAGTCCTCAGAGGTCACAAAGCTTCTATAGCCTACTATGTTTGAAGTTGGCTGTAAGTTTCCATAGACTGCAGTAGTCACTTACTATCAGATGGACTGTGTGTTTGTTCTACACTTCAGTTTTTTAAGAGGAATACTTAATAAATCTTTTACTCAGACATGAATTAGCAATTACTGAATTATAGAGTCAACTTTAAAGTCTAGTAACTTATATTACTATCTTGTGCCTAGTACTCACAGAATGTTGTACATATCTATTTTTAGTAAAACAACCTATTTATGTTTTTGTGTACAGTCATAAAATTTTCATAAATGTATTAAGAGGCCAAAATGATTATACCAATTTCTTTAGAATAATTCGTCACTAAAGCCGCAAAGAAGTGAACTTTTTCTTGCACCTGTAATTTTTTAAAAAGTGGGGTTCGCCCCTTTGTGGCGTTTGCAACAAATTTATTGAAATTGAAGAATCTGTATAATAAAAATAGTTTCAATGTCAGTTGCATTACCCCATAGCAAGATTCTATATAACATAACTAGCTGTCACTCACGACTTTGCCTGCGTGAATTTACTACGATTTCATGAGTTTTAATTTTGTTTGTGTGAAACCCTAATTATTTTTCAAAAATGAAAGTACCCTAAGTTACTTTTTATAACATCTGCTATCTACCAGTGAAAGTCCCGTCAAAATCGATTAAGCCGTTTCGAAGATTAGCCAGAACAAACAGAGAGACATAAATTTAAAAAATTGTTTTTTTGTTGTTAGCACTGTATATATTTTCATATGCATTTAGTAAAAAGTTGTTATTTCCACATTACAAGCAGGAACTTCAATTTTATTTATTTGTATAGATAATCAAACAAATAACTATAGAAATAAAATAAACTAATCCAGCTATTTCAAGACATGTATTGACTTTTTATTGTTAAGTATGTGCATCAGAATATAAAAACATAAATAGCTTTGATGAGAATAAGGATGTTCATACTTTAAACACTAGCAACAAACATATACTACAAGTATATGTTTGTTGGCAAGTTACTAGACTCCACAGAGTCAGTAATTCATTTACAGGGCAATTTACAACAAAATCCCATATCATGTTCAAAGTTTGTCAATAAATACGTTTTAAAGTTTTCTTAAAGAAAAACTGTACAAAAAGGATTACTTAATATAATATCAAGGAATAATATGAATGAAAACAAGCCCTGGGAATGACTCGATCGCCATCATGCTGGTTCTATGAAAATTCATTTAAAAGTTGTACAAACAAAATTATTGTAAAGTGAAATATTTATGTTTAAAATAAAAAGTCCTGCTAAGTTTCTTGCTGGTTCTTCCCAGAACAGAGGTATTTTCCGAACCACTGGTAAATAAAAAAAATAGCTTTCAATAAGTAAGAATATTGAATAAAAAATCATTTGTAATTTTGAAAAACAAACACAACCCCCCCCCCCCCCACCATTTAAAAGCACACTAGTATTTTTGTTAATTATTGAAATTATTTTGAATTTAGTACATTTTGTTTTATTACCGTTTAACCAGTCCCATCAAAGTTCATGATGGAACTGCTGTTGCAGGGAGAATTTGCCTTAATCATCACATAAATTAATGAGTAATGTTTTGTTTTTCAGACTATAATAGGCCTCCTTTCTGCTATATTCATATTTCCCTGGCTGTACAACTCAATCCCAAGAAGTTTATGCTGTATTTTTTGGCAGATAACTAATTTTATTGGTATCTCTACTACATTGCTTATCAATTTATGCAGCTCATATACTGTAAGTTCACATATTTCAGTAACTGTTAGTTAATAACATTAATAACTTTAGGCCTTGTATTAATTTCTAGCATTATTAAATAGACAGAATAGTATTGAGTTACTTTCTGTTAAATAATTATAGTCTGTTCACTAAAATAGTGTCGGAACACCTGGAGGAGTAATTATTATTTTGCTTTTATTTTATTATTTTTATTGTGTTTGTTAAATAAATATTTATCTATTCTAAGAAAAAGAAAGAGAATACTTTAATATAACCATAAGTTTATTATAATAAAATACAAATATAACATACAAGTTAAGTAGCAAAGAACCTTTTACTATGGAGCTTTCTTTTAAAATAGCAAATTCTCTTGCTCGCGGTGACCTTTGATGTCGCGGTGGCGCCTTTGACAAGATGCGGCATGTGGCAAGGCGGCGCGACACAAAGGCGCCCGTATCTAAGCGAACAGACTATAACTATAACTGTTTATGTAACTTAAAAATTTACAGAACTCAATTCATTACTTGGATATTATGCTATATTACAGGTGAGGCTATAGCAACATATTGGAAGTTTTTAACTGAACTAAAACTTCAAATTCCACCTTTTTTTTACAGACATTGACATTTGCATTAGCATATATCATAAGTGTTTATATATTATGGTCGCCTGAGAGATCAGATATATTCAGAGCCACATCATATTTCCTATGGCTAGTCATAGCTAGCTACTTGGCAAGTTTGTGTGGCTCATATCAAGTCTACATGTTTGTTATGCTTCAAGTTATTGGCCTCACAGGTTTCATACTTGAGGTGTTACACATTCACAAGCAGTTGTTAGTGAAAGGTTTGTATCCCTGTATAAACTCTATACTATTTTCTGAGATCCTCCCTGCAATGCAGTAGAATATATTGATTTTAAAGCTTGCCTTGTTATGCACTATCAGACTTGACATGATTTTAAAATAGCTTTTAAATAAATTTTCTTTCAATTATATTTTTAAAGTTTTGTACAAATTTTTATAATTTCTTGCAGATCCTGAAACTTCTGTACTAATTGCAATGCATAGGGTTATGACAAATGGAAACCAAGCAGCAGTTAGCACCACAAATGAGGAAGAAACTAAGAGCGATAAAACTGAAGCATCAGATACTATTCCAGAAGAGCGTAGTGATAAAGAATCAACCCCTGATAAAGATTCAACTCCTGATAAAGAGAGTCCAGTGACTCCAGATGCAAATACGAAAAGAGGAAGCTGGACTGGAAACGATTCTTCACAGAGTTCACCCAGACATGCAAAGATGTTATTTAAAACTAGAACATTATCTGCTTTACCCCTATCTAATGTTAAAACAAAACCAGCAATTGAAAATCGCATCTTAGCATCATATAAACAAAGATCCCTTGATGAGAACTATATGCGAAACAATTTTAATAATGACGATGAATCAGCTATATATTTCAAGCTCCTATTTTTTGCTTGCTTCTGTATGTTGGTTTGGAAACATATTTGGCTGCTACCTGTGATGGTGTTCTTTTTGGCAATTCATTTCATCAAGTGGATGCTAAACTTTTTTGGAGTGTGGCTGTTTTTTGAAAACTACTACAATAATGTGATGGCTAAAGTTAAAGGCTGGTGGGGAGACAGGTGATCCATACTATTTTATATTACTATTATTATATGCTATATATGAGGACCTAACCAAAACCAATCAAAATTAACTAATAAGACAGAGAATATCATATGCAGATAGTCAATACATTTAGCATTTATTCAAGGTTATTCCCACTGTCAAATTACTTCACTTATGGGACAAGATGAGATGATGATCCTTCCTACTGCTGGAAGTCCACTGCTAAACATAGGCCTCATACATAGATTGCCTCATAGATTGGAAAGTGCAGTTTTTATTATTATTATTGAGTTTTTATATCAGAAATATGACCATGGCAGTGCTAAATTTTAATAGGCTTTAGCTGTATGGTTATGTTTACAAGGTAGAGCCATGCTGCAGCTATATTATGGTTGTTATACGAATGGGTCGGCTCGACTGGGGAAGGATCACACTCTCACAGAATACCAGCGTAAAATAACAGGTCAATGCTTCTGAGTTTCGTATGGTGTTGTAAAGACCCGGAGACCCTTTTACTGGAAATGAGGCATTCCATCACAGTCCTCAGGGGGTGACAATGCATCTGCATTTAATTTTTTAATTGACGATAAATGTCTATGGGTCCCAGCATCCACTTACTATCAGGTGGACTGTGTGCTCGTTACGTCCTGTGGGTACTGTAAATGCGACTAAAAGTAATGTCAGATTTCCTTACGATTGATGGCGAAATACCCGTCTCGCTTACACCAGTAGTAAAATTCCAAGACCGGCCACGCGAAACAGCGGCAGAGGTGTCAATGAGGACTAATAATCTTACGCTCACCAGATGTCTCTAGTTGTGACTGAGGTGATTTTATTTATTACGGAAGTGGTCACACCATCATCATTGAAACACAGTTATCATTGAAAAGTTGCGTTTTATATATAAGTTTTTCGGTTTCTAGTGTATGTATATATACAAAACAACACCTCAGTGCTGTGTTCTTTAATTTTTTACACATTTTAAAGTTTTTTTATTTTTTGACTTTTAGGAATATCCGTAGTTTAGTCTTTAGATTATCCGTTTCTAATGTAATTAACATAAAATAAAACAACCAATATTTCACACATTAATCTCCAAAGTTTTTTAACAAATTACCGGCCTCCGCTATGAAATCTGTTAAATATTACACCTCATTCCAAAGTGGCGCTGCTCTGGTGGCAGAAAAAGTCGTGGATGCTCTCATTGTGGGGGTGGCATGGCAAATGAAATTTATACACACTGTATACACTACTAGCATTAGCTACTTACCATCAGGTGTAGTATAAGTTAGTATATGCTTATGAGCTGATGAAAAGAAGGAGGAGGCATTTGCATAAACACTTACAAAAAGAGCACAGGGTTCATGTGATAATAAGTGAATGCTGTGGATCATAGTCACCTATGTTTTTAATCTATTAAGAATTAAAATGCAGTTGCTTTTTCGCCACCGTGGACTGAGATTGAATGTTATTAATAAAAATAATAATTTTATATAATCATGCTGATTATTGGACCTTTTGTATGCTTATGTTTTGTTTGTGTTTGTATCTCCCCAATGACAAACAAAATTATAGGATCTAGATATTAATGTTACATTGTCGTTATAACATTACGTCCGTATTATTTACGTCCACGATCTGCTCATATATTTTGCAGGAAATCAGCATTAGTTCCGGCGCATATTCGTGGCGTCTCCAAAATGCTGTCTATCTGTAACAGCAGTGTTACTGAAATGGCGTATGACTCGGTCGATACTGTATCTTCTTGCATTGTGATCATTGGCCTCATATTTTTTGTCACTGTTGCCGTTGTCTTTGTCTGCATACAGGTTAGTTGATAGTATGTTATAAGATGTTTTGACTTATAGTATTGTCACGCTTTTGTGCTCTAATTTAATGACTGATCTGTTTGAAATGTAAAAAAAAAACATTTTGAAAAGACACCTTATGTAGTTGCTTACATGAATTTGAAAAAAAAAACAATTTATAGTGCAAAAACCTTGGGACTTTTTACTATTAATTGTTTTTGGGAGTTTTGCTTCACAGCCAATTATGTGGTAAATCAACAAAAGCCCTCGCTGTATATCACACTACGCGAGCAACCCAGGTTCAACCCTTGCCAGCTACAATAAAAATTCTAATTAAAATTTTAAGTGGTGATCAAGATATTAATGGAAATAAACCTTGTTAACAATTGAATTGAAAATTCTAATCTATGTCAATAAAATATAACAAGAAATAATATTTTTTTCCCCAGATATATTCCGAAGCCATTGTGGTGATCCAACTAAGTGGCAGCCTTTTGAACAGTACGTTTGTTCAACATAGTCCTCTGCAAACATACTTACCTGAAGGATGGGAGGAGAAACTCGATTCACTCATTGATGACGCCTACACATATGGAAGAGAAGGAATATCTACTGCTGTAAGTGTTATAAACATACGTCACTACCTCGTCAGTCTAGTGGGGTCGTAAACGGGTCTGCTGATCATGTAGTCTCTGGTTTGAATCCCGTTTCGGGCCAAACTTAATTATTAGATTTTTCTGTTTAGAAATTTTCAGTAACAGCCCGGAGTCAGGAAGTTGGCGGTGTTTCACCCCTCCGCCTTCAAAACACGTAAAGTCGTTAGCCCTGCGCCTGATGTCACTCCAGTCGTGTCTCATCGGACATCGAATCGGAGAGCGAGGGAATGGAATAATCTTGTGCTCGTGCACACACTCTTGCACTATAATCATATATCCATCCACCTTGAGCGAAATATGATCTGTAGAACATTTTTATTATTAAACAAACTTACGCTAAAAAATTACGGGATCTATGCCCATTTATACATGAAAACATGAAAATTCAGAAACAAATTAGTTTAAAATCATAAATGAGTAAAATTTTATTGCAAGATTGATACATATCCTATTCAAAATTGAATGAAGCGTTCAATGAATTACTTCAATTAATTATTTTAGACTCACATATCTTTACGCATAGGTAAAACAACGGCCCCTCCCTGCCTGATTTTAATAATGATAGATTAGTTTATACATTTTTTAGAAATAGCATGTTATTTTCTATTCTTGATTTCTATTCCTTTTAATCTATGCTAACAAATGGATGCGACACATCTAGATTAGAAAATATGTAAGTTTGTACGCATGGTTAGCTCTTTCGCTTATTAACTTTGTGCACATGTGTAATGGTTAAAAATATTTTGATTTCATCAATCAATATCAGATATAATAATAACGACCATGGCGAATAGATTGAAAACAGAAAGCTCAGTTATGACAGTTGTAGTAATATTTTCTAGCTGTTACAGAAAAGTGATAAATATGAATAAATGTCTGTTTGAAATTAAATAGTTTTCAATATTGGCCAGTTACATTGATATTTTATGGGAGAATATGCCAACTACACTGGCACACAGTGTATCCTGCTGATTTACGGACAAACCTAAAAAATACGGCTGATAGTAGAATATCCATCCAAAAACACTGGAAAACTTAATTTCACAGGCGAGTAATAGAAACATACTATCAAAATTCAGGTTTCAGATCTGCGGTCATTTACCTAGGCGGGTTGATGACCTCACCGTAGTGAGTATTGACAAATCTTTTTCTAATAGGAAAAAAATCATTCAAGTGTCCAATTAAAATAACTTCTATTTTTTCACGCAATAATCGCAGTAATATAAATTGTAATAAGGATTGCTTAAATGTACATAAATAAACATATAGGTAACATAGCCCCCCCCCCCCCATAGATTGCCTCTTAGGGAGATATTTGCCATAGTTGCCACACTTGACAAGTGGGTCTGTAGTCATTATTAGGAAGACTGACTGCTGCCCTTCTCCTGATTAATTTGCCTCTGTCACCTCTTACGACACCCACGGGATCATATGGGGTAGTGGATATTCTTACACCGTCACTACACGGTAACACGGTTCTTATGACGAAAGCTATTAATTCTCCGTCCCTAATTCTATGGGTGTTCAATTTAGAAATAGAAAGAGTGCAAGATCATACTTGTGACTTCTTCATTTCTCTTTATCCATAGAAGTATGTCATTTGGCGCTTGAAAATGACTATAGCCAGCAGAGTATTCAAAGGCAGCCTTTTGAATACTGAGTATTCAAAAGGCTGCTAAAGAAAATGCAATACAAAGAGTAAATAAAGAAAACCAGGGTGCAGCTATCCAGTGGTATAAGCATGAAGCAAATACAAAGAGGAGACGTTGTAATTAAATTTCACTATGTAAAAACGCGTGACAATTTGCGGGGTGAGGGGATGCAAAGCCCCGCTCACTTTACACTATCTACATCTACCGATAAATAGTAAAACTACTCGAATCGTTCCATATCGATGTTGCAATGTAGTTTAGCTACCTTGACGGTAGATGGCGGCCTGTTCACAAAATGTTATAAACTATAAAAATAATATTTTGGCGATTAAAATTTCTTTATGTCTGAATGCAAAACAAATTTCAGCACCATCGTATGATTATTTTACCAATTCTGAGCTCTACAGACCTTTATATTTTTAGTTCACACGACTCAAAGTGTCGCCATCTAGTGTCGAATATATTTAATTATATTTGAAAGCCGACGCAAAGAGATTTTTCTAGAACTATTTTAATAAATTAGGTGTAAAATTATTTACAAATTAAATGTGATGACATCCATAACATCAAAGCGTCTATCTGAGTAGTTTTTACACGATAAAACACAACACTTCATCCTTTTCTTCTTAATATTACGAAAATACACCGATTTGCGATTTTCAACACAAGCGGATAGGACGAATGCTGACAGTATACTAACTAAAGCCACGCCCACTATGATGACGTCAGGACCTATTTAGAATCACAGTGCATAGTTGCTTATGCCGTCTCCTCTTTGTATTTGCTTCATGGGTATAAGTCACTATAGCGGTATACGTAATACCACCATAAATACTTTAATCAATAACCGTATTTCGTCCCGTGGGTGTCGTAAGAAAAAATGCCAGTTCGCCTTTTTATAGGAGAGTGGCAAACGAGCACGCGGCTCACCTAACCCACCCATGCACAACTGCAACACCAGGAAAATTGCTTTAGGTAAGCTTAAGCTCGTTTCTTGAAAGTCCCTAAGAAGTGTCGGTCCGGAAAATCACGGGTGGTAATCGATTCCTCAAAGCAATTGTGCGAGGAAAAACTCCTAATAAATCTCACAGTGATGAACCACCGAGCATTCAGATGGTGTTTATGGTATCGTAAATTTCGGAGCGATGGCGTTGATAAAATTTGTTAGCTAGAATTAATCCGAACGAACAATTCATTTGAGCACTCCCCGTGGTAAATGCGATAGAAAATGCAAAGGATGAAAAAATTTCTACACAGCGCCAGTGAATCGAACCGATCAGAAAGAAAACGGTCGTCGACGATTCGAGCCGTTTTTCGCTTTTCGCTTCGATGTGGTCAAGTGAAAGGAGCTTATACTGGGGTGCCCCGACCCAGAGATGAGAACAGTATTCCATTTGAGGCCGAACCTACGCCTTGTAAAGTTTCAAGCTGTGTTTCGCTCTGCTGAGTACGCCAGGATTTGTAGAGGCCAATTTAGCGTTCTCTTCCATGTGACCACGAAACTGTACGTCATTCGATATGCCCACGCCGGGGACACCGATGCTGATTGCGGCAGCAAGGGGTGTGCCCTGAAATTAAGGGGATACGGCAAAGGGGTTATTTTTAGCGGTTAACCCTCTCGCTTACGCCAGATGTAAAATACCCATACCTTCGACGGGGAACTGTATCAAAAGTTGGAGACATCTAGTACTTGAGGAATCAATGGCAAATTTAACGGGAAAGGTCCATGTCCACTGATAGGTTTACTATGAAAATTAGTCTCATCACAAAATGTTTCACATTTTTCGACTCTTGAACGTCGAAGATAAGGTTGGAGAACAGTGTTCTATTTATACCTTTGCTCACCCAGTGTGTGGATGCTACTGCAATACGAAAGGTGTAACAAAAGAAACGAATTTGAGATATTTTTTTTTCCAAAACCCTGATGAAAAATAAAAGTTTTCTACTTTGGGAGGTGGACGCGTCATCAAAATCGTTTCTTCATATCTTGAAAGAAGTCGATACTACGACATAGTGTATAGAACTGAATTAACGACTACAGAACGTGTAATTATTTTACACTTTTAAATATTTTGAAGGCGGCCTTTACTTTTAACTAAAAGTTAAAGTTTTTTAGAGCCTTCGTTCAAAATGCAAGGATCTGTCCCATGCTCGAAGTCTTATATTTTTCGTCAAATCAAAATGCAGATGCGTTGTCACCCGTGAGGACTAATATGGAATGCCTCTTTTGCAGTAAAAAGGGACTCACCATACGAAACACAGCAGTGTTAAGCTGATATTTTACGCTGGTATTCTGTGAGACCGTGGTCCTACCCCGGTCGAGCCGACCCATTCGTGCTACAACAATACTGTTAATATAGCTGCAGCATGACTCTACCACGTGTGAATTATGTTACAAATTGAAGTCCTGGTAAGACATGCAAGAAGTCTATGCATGTCATGCAGGACCCATGTTTTATGGCATTCCTTGCGGGAGGCCTATGTCGATCAGTGGACTTATGAAAGGCTGTTGTGATGACGTTTTAACCCTTAATTTATTTTAAAAAAATACTTTTGCTGCCTTTTAAAGCCTTGCTGTATATTAAATTATAATAAATTCACCTACTATATTTTTTAAATGTAGTTTCCGGACCCCTTATAGTGTAGGACACTATATTATAGTACATGATCCTGAGTCACTTACATTCATCGACTTCCTGCGTGTTAAACCGCTGGTCGCTGATTTGACTTCAGTACAGTTAAAGCAGTTAGTATTTCGTGCACAACAGAATAGAAAACATAATATGGATTTTTTTCTTTGAGAACTTTTCACTTTGATTACTGAAATTTGGCACAGTTTCAAAATGCGGTGTCATACACGTATTTGACGTTTTATAAAGTCAAGTTTTTGACTTAATACACAAATTTTAGTTTTAGAAGGTTTTTTTTATAGGATCGAGTGACAAACGAGCACACAGTCCACCTGATGGTAAGTGGTTGCTGTGACCCATAAACATCTACATCTATCCTCGTTTGCGAATCAAAATGCAGACGCGTTATCAGCCTTGAGGACTAAGATGGAATGCCTCTTTTCCAGTAAAAAGGGTCTCCGGTTCTCTACACTCACCATACGAAACACAGCAGTGCTAAGCTGCTATTTTACCCTGTTATTCTGTGAGAGCGTGGTCCTTCCCAGGTCGAGCCGACCCATTCGTGCTACAACTATACTACAAATATAGCTGCAGCATGGCTCTACCACGTATAAGGTGGAAGAAATATCAATTTTAATCTATTTATTATCTTTTTAAGAATTTCTTTAATTAATGGAAAGAATTCATTGTTTTATGTTTAATTTATACGTGGTAGAGCCACACTAAAGATATATTATGGTTGTAGCACGAAGTTAGGGATAGGACCACTCTCAGAATACCAACGTAAAATATTAGTTTAATGTTGCTGTGTTTCGTATGGTGAGTATAGAGAACCGGAGACCTTTTTTTACTGGATCGAGGTATTCCATCTTAGTTCTCAGGGGTGATAACGCTTCTGCATTTTGATTCTTAACCGGTTCTGTGCGGATGACACGCCAGGCGTGCCGTCGATTACTTTTGTGTGTGGCATATGACACACGAGTATGAGTATGAGAAATCGTTATAACTCGCTCAAATGGCGTTTTTGGAAAATTTATCCAGAACAAATTTTGCAAGTAGTTTGCAATTTTTAGGGGTTGACAACCTTTTTTTAACTTGTACATGGTACTCTTTTTACTTTGTGGGTTTTCAATCATGTTGCGGAAAAATAGTCTCTAATAAGTAACAAATAATATCACTCATTGCGATCGCTCACAAATTCAAGTTGAAAATAAATTTCTGGAAAACAAGTCTCCTGTTAAAAAAAAACCAATGCGTTTGTCTAATTGTTTAAATTTGCTTAAAATGGTTGAACTGCCGTCTTATTACTATCATATGGCCGAATAGACCTACGAAGTACCATGTGCTCTTGTGATATGGTATAAGGTTTATTTTTGCTTGAAACAGTTTGAAACCGTTCATGCATAAAAAAAGTTCGCTAATAAATAGTCTTTCGTCAATCCGCCGCCGTATAGCGCCGGCGTTTGTTTCCTTTTGAAAACACTTGTTTTGCTATTCTTACTAATTAGACGTTTTCAGATCGACTTTACTTTTACATTTGTATAACATTAAATAATATTTAACATTTGTAAATATTAATGAATCATAAACCTTATTTTTTTCCAAATTAAGGTTAAAAACCGTATATCCAAATTAAAGGAAAATTACCAGACTTCGTTATTTTTTATTCATTATTTTATTTAAAAGTGCTTGATAATTACTATAAACAATTTAATACATAATATTTGGAAGGGTGTTGTCACGAAATGTTGAACGAAGTTTTATTATCTTTTTGTCAAATACGTAATGTACAACAATTAGTAAACATACGCGATAGGCTCATTTGGTCTGCAAAAATATCGTTAATAAGGGTATCCATCAAACTTGAACATAATATGGCACATATTAGTATTTAATTTTCGTAAGAATCCACATTCTAAAGGTGAACGCACATTTGTCAGCACCGTACGCGCCGCAAAAATATTCTTTACAGTGGCTAGTGTTTTGCTATAGATGGCATCACATTTAATTTGTAAGTAATTTTACACCTAATTTATTAAAATAGTTGTAGAAAAATCTCTTTGCGGCTTTCAAATACAATTAAATATATTCGACACTAGATGGTGGCACTTTGTGTCATCTGAACTACAAATATAAATGTACGTAGAGCTCAGTTTTGGTAAAATAATCATACGAAGGTGCTGAAATTTGTTTTGCATTCAGACATAAAGAAATTTTAATCGCCAAAATATTTTGTGAACAGGCTGCCGTCTATTGTCAATATGGAACGATTCTAGTAGTTTTACTATTTATCGGTAAATGTAGATAGTGTAAAGTGGGCGGGGCTTAACATCCCCTAACCCCGCAAATTGTCACGCGTTCTACATAGTGAAATCTAATTACAACACCTCTTTGTATTTGCTTCATAGAAAAACTGCAAAAGTTGTTGGCAATATTAAACATTTGCGTACGACGCTTACGGTGCTGATAAATGTGCGGTCACCTTTAAGTGAGTATGAATCGATTTAAAAATTATGGTCTCCGATAGATTGCGGAATAATTATTTCCGAAAGGTACTTAAAAGCATTTTGTTTTGGTTGGCTTTAAGTAATAACTTATTTGCGCCATTTTTAGTATTAACAAATATTAGAAAGCGCTCATTTAAAATTCAGCGGAAATATTTGTGATACTAGGTGAGGAGTATTCTCAAAGAAGGCGATCCAGACAAGATTGGGCGCGTAGAAGAGCAAATATTGGAAATTTGGGATAGAGTGTACCAGAGCTGGGTGTCTTTGCACTTCCCTGGGAACAGCGGGCCGCAAGTCGACGGCTCTGCTGTGCAGGACTCATGGGACAATTTTGTTACTAACGTTTCTCACACACCTGGTTAGTGTCAATTGATATTATGAGTTAAATAATAATATACATTAAGAATATAGTTATTAAAGAACTATAATTTTTAATAACTATATATTCTTTGAAATAAAACTAATTTTACGGATTTTATCGCGTATATTAACTTATTTTTTTATCTTCCCGACGTTTCGGGTGCTTTCCAGCACCCGTGGTCACGGGGGACTGAGATGTTTGACGTCCTGCTGTCATAGCCCGGCTACCTTCAGTTTTTTAATATTAATTTTTGGTTCGATTTACGCAGAATGAGCTTACAGTATCTTGAGGTCTAGCAGTGGTATACTTGGGTTTGGATTTGATTTTATTAATTATGGGATCCCAAGCAGATGGCATCTATCACCATCTAAGCTAATAATGTCCAATTTAATAATTAAGAAATATGTATATATATATATATATATATATATATATATATATATATATATATATATATATATATATATATATATATATATATACTAGCGATCCGCTTCACATGGGGGCTTTCTGGTCCAACTATAACTAAGAACCATTCAGATGACCCTAAAAATACGTACCCCTTTTTTTATAGGATAGGGTGACAAACGAGCACACAGTCCACCTGATGTTAAGTGGTTGCTGTGGCCCATAGACATCTACATCTATCCTCAATAAAGAATCAAAATGCAGGTGCGTTAAAAATTTCATCATAATTTAGTATAAATCGAGCCATTTAGGAGTCAACTGCAGCTTTACAATTTAACACTTTCACTGTCCGGTTTTCAGACACAATAGTAAGACAATAGCAGTGACCTATATGTAGTGCACGGGACAGCGAAAGGGTTAAGTTAACAGGAAGATGCTGCTGCCCATCACCTGTTTCAGTATCCTTCTGTTACCTCTTACGACACCCATAGGACGATATGAGGTAGTGGATAATGTATATTCTTACACCGACACTACACGATTATATATACATATATAGATCGCATATTAATATATATATATATATATATATATATATATATACTTATATACTTATTGTATATTGCTGTGGCGGTGGTCTGGATCGTATGGATTTTATTCGAGGTAGAGCCACGCTGCTATATTATGGTTGCTATAACCATAATATAGCAGCGGCGTGGCTCGTGGCGAATGGGTTCGCTCGACCGGGAAAACCCACGCTCTCACAGTATATTTTTTACTGAAAACGAGGCATTTAATCTCAGTCCTGAAGGATGGCAAAGCATCTGTATTTTAACTTTTAATCTAGGACAGATGTGAAAGTTTATGTGTATATTCATAAAAATATACACATAAACCATATTCTATAAAAAGTTATCAGTGTGCGGGGTTTAAATTTCATACTATGTTATTTAGAGTGTTCAAAGCGCCAATTTACCGCGTACCCTGCAGTGTAATAAAACATTATAAGGAAACCTTTATGGCCAAGAAATAAAACATATTTCCAAAACGTGTCTAGAAAACACGTCCAGAATCAGCGCGGTGATTTCTCATTTCAATGTTCATTTGACTCTCAATAATGAGAAGTATGCCCAGCAGTGAGGCGGTCGCTCTAGTATTGTCTGTATTTACTCTTTTATGTCAATGTTAACTTGGATAAAAACGCCATCAGGTCTATTCGACTACACCGGTATAGTGACATGGGTATACGCGAACGTTGGCACGCTTGGTGCGATCGCGTCGAGTGCGTGGGCGCCGCTCGCTAGCAACGCCTCCCTTCTTGCCGGCTCATTCGGAGCCGTCACCTCGCTGCTTCTCTGCGGTGGCGGAGCTATCATCAATATGTTCATCAACCTGGTAAGTAGACACGAACACGAGCCTCTAATCGCCGGCTCGCGAAATCCTATTACCTCGCTGCTGCTCTGCAGCGGCAGTGTCATCATTGAAGTGTTCACTGATTTATTTAGTAGACGTGAGCACTTATTTCTACTAATCGAATGGCTCAGCGCCGTCACCTCGCTACTGGTCCGTGGCAGCGGTGCCATCATCAATGCGGTTCGTCATCCATATGAGTCGACGCAAGCGAATGCGGGTTTACGATGTTTTCCTTTGCAAAAGGACAGAACGGAGCCCCATTAATGTCACTCGGTTGTCTGTTAAATATCTAAATGTTAAAATGTAATGTAAATGCAAAGTTGACGCAAAACCGAATATTGAATAGTTTTATTGAGATAGATGCCGCCTCAGTAAGATTGTCTGTTTTCAAACGGATCAGTGACAAAACAAAAAGATTAAGGCCAAATGACTTTCTCGCCAATAGATTATTTCGTAATAATATTTTAATATTAATTATATCAAGAATAAAATTTCACTTAACAAAATTTATGTTATAAATTTTTTTGCTACTTTAGGTTTATAATTTATTTCTATATCTGTCTAGGTGGTGTTCTTCACGACACTATTTTACTTGTTGGCTTCAAGTAACGCCCTCTACAAACCAGTGGAAGTTCTCACCAGGGTTCAAGCCAGTTTCGGGCCAAGGCTCGGGCTTGCGCTGTCTGTTGCCATTAATCAGGTAATTTTTTTTACAATCAGCAGCATGGAACTATTACCGTTGTTATTTCCCGTAGCAACCTATTAAAGTCCACTGCTGAACATAGGCCTCCCCTATAGATTGCCTCATAGGGGGGATATTTGACATAGTTGTCACGCTTTACAAGATGGTTGGCAAACGCAGTTTTTTTTTAATTTTAGCCGTTATTACGAAGACGCTGCTGCTCATCTTCTGATTTGTTTCCCTCTGTCGCTTCTTACGACATGCACGGGATGATATGGGGTAGTGAATATTATGACACCGACACTACATGCTATAACTATAGTATCTATAATATTATAAATGCGACGGTGTCAGTAGCGAAGCTAGGGCTCCTAACTAGGGCAAGCCCAAGATATGGTTTTGTTGTTTTTGGCAGTTTTATAAAAATACACCAATCTTGATCTGTCTTCACTATTCAGTTTCATATTCAGTGCTGTCGAGGACGTGTTTAACAAAGCACACAGAAGGCATACTACTGCTAGATAGATTGTATGACATATCAGCAATTGCATACCTTCCAGTGGCTTTGAAATAAGCCGTTTGGGTTTGCTTGAGCGAAAGAAAAATATATTTACATACAATACAATACATGAAGAAAAGAAAAGCATGAACACAGTACAAACTATGTACAAAATTAAAAAAACAAATTATTTATATTCTAAATCGAATCGTCTGTCTTTCTTAAGGAAAGATTTTATTATGTCCACGTAAAATGTTCGTGCAATATACGTCCATCTTTATATACGGGGTTATTTTTCAAAGAGTAGCCAAATTTTATATTTAAGTTTTATGTTAAAATAAATAAATTATTATATACCGATATTAAACTTTTTGAAAATACCAGTAAATAAGGTTTCTACTTTATTTGAAATTATCTTAAATTGAATGTGATTTATGTGCAACAACTACGCTTACGCACGCTTCTATGTGTGTGATTCAATTCACGTTTTCGTTTCTAAAGTTTTTGCCTACTGTTTACTTTCTTAGTGGCATACTTAATACATGACGCGAATTATGATTCCAATTTACCCTTCACACTTTTAACCGGCTTAGGATCGTGATCTATACAAATAAATAAAATTGAAGTCTGTTTGTAATATTAAAATAACAGCTTTTTACTAAATGCATATAAAAGTATATACGGTACTTATAACAAAAACTCAATTTTTAAATTTTTTGTCTGTCTGTCGGTCTGTCTGTCTGTCTGTCTGTTTGTTCCGGCTAACCTCCGAAACGGCTGGACCGGTTTCGACGGGACTTTCACTGGCAGATAGCTGATGTTATAAGGAGTAACTTAGGCTACTTATATTTTAGAAAAAGAATTAGGGTTCCGCTCAACATCATTAAAACCCTAAATTACACGCGGGCGAAGTCGCGGTGAACAGCTAGTAATAAATAAAATTAAAAAAGTTAATTTTTTGGCAGAGTCGGGAAGGGACGCCCTAGACGAAGGTTTATCGACCAAATTGGCGATATATTGAAAATGGGCCATATTAGGAGTACCCTTAACCGACGAGCGTGTATGCGTAGATATATGGATGTAAAGAAGGCGAAAAAGGTGTATTAGGTGTATCGTGCCAAATGGAAGTCCGTAGTCTCTGCCTACACTTCTGAGTAAGAGGCGTGAGTGTTTATATATTATGTAAGTATATTTTTGCTTATCAACGACGTAACCGACGACAGTCATAATTATGGCGTATTTAAAAAATTGGAATAAACTATTTACAACCAAATTACACAAGTAGTCCCAATATCTAATATTGGTACGTCAAAATGGAATCCGTTTCTCTTGCGGGCCTGTAGATACAAACAAACACACCACATATTAAATAATCGTTTATTCACAACAAACTCAATGTAGCGGAATCGAAGCGCGAACGAGCGACCTCACGGCGTCGGACGGACGGATCTACTGGCGAGGCGAGGAAAACCGAGCCGATTGCTACCGCCCAGTCGAGGGCTTCCGAAGATTTCCGAACAGTCGAACAGCTAGGGCCGTGCCGCCACACACTTTGTGCATAGACGAGCATGTTTTCTTAATTATTTTTTACACTTATTACATGTGCTTGAGCTTTCACGGAAGTTGCTTGTAACTTCCGTGTACGCAGCAATAATTTAACTGTGGCGGTCTTCATAACTTTGGCTCTCTTTGACGTAAACACGACCCTTTATTTCATTCCACAGATAAAAGACTAATGGTGAAAAAAAATCATCATCATCATTACAGTCTTTCATAAGTCCACTGCTGAACATAGGCCCAAGGAATGCCACAAAGCACGGTCCTGAGCCACCTGCATTCATCGACTTCCTGCATGTCTTACCGGCGAGTTTGCAGACCATAGTATAGGGCCTCCGTGCGTAATCCACCTATCTTCATATTCACTATTTAAGTTATCGATCACTGCACTTGAACAGTTTGATTGGCTGTTAATTCTTCGATTGATAGGTACACTTACGTTAATTTCTTCCCGCGGTAAAGATACACTTTCGTATAATCTTTGCGCACTACATAAACTTTCATTGCTTAAAATTTAATATCGCTAGTTTCATAACATCGACGGTTCGAATATTTTCGTTTCTTCATTGGTAACGAAGCGTGCGTAATTACGTCACGGTCAACACTGCCAGCTTTTGGCTGGGCGAGTAAACTTAGGCACTTAGCGGTGTAACACTAAGCGAAAGGGAAGAGTGCGGGAGGTCGCGCTACAAGGTACCTTACTAAACGACCCTTACCAATGTGTGTGTGCATAAATTAGTAGGTTTTAGATATTTAGGAATGATCAGTTAAAATTATGCTTTACCACGCATTCTAAATTAAAAAATGAAAAAGTACGGAATGTTTGAGATTTTTTTTATAAATTTTTCTTCACCATTCGCCTATATTACTTTATCTGAACCTCTACAAATTTGCCGTATATTACAAAATGACCTTGTATTATAGTGCACTAGCAAACCGAATTAGATCGCCGCTAATGTTGTAAATAAGCACTTAAAGTTTTTTCATACCCGTGGGCTCCAATGAAA
Source organism: Parnassius glacialis (assembly GCA_033319125.1). Taxonomy (NCBI): domain Eukaryota; kingdom Metazoa; phylum Arthropoda; class Insecta; order Lepidoptera; family Papilionidae; genus Parnassius; species Parnassius glacialis. Next base: position 16,199,233 of record JAVANC010000012.1, read on the forward strand.
TTGTTATTTACAATTTTAAGTGCTGATTTAACACACGCTGATAATGTCTAAGAAATTTAAAAATAAAACAATATTTCGAAGACATGTAAATGCAAATTGCACGGCAGACACTTTCTTGCTCTCAATCCCTCAGAGAAATGATAGGAGGCCTGTGCCCAGCTGTGTGACATAGAAAGGCTTTAACCCTTATCCTAGTAATATATATATATATATATATATATATATATATATATATATATATATATATATATATATATATATATATATATATATAGGGTGTCCGGTTTCCGATGTCCGATACTTTAAGGGGTTAAAATACAATTAATTTTATCGACTAATCAGGGATCAATGATTTTTTTTCGCCATCAATAAAAAAATGGCAGCACTTTAAAAAAATTGTTGGCGAAGCATAGATGCTTGTATTAATTTAACAATATCTACCCAAGTAGAAGACTTTCAAAAACAAAATTGGTCTCAAATGTTAGTTAATAGACATAGACAATAAATCTAGATTCAAAATATTATTTTTTAATTTTTCAGTATTAGTAAAAAACATTTTTGAAAAAATAAATTAGACAACAAATTGATTTGTTTTCAGATTCTTAGCTTTAAAAAAAACCATCGTGTTAACCACTTTTTTTTACTTGTTTTTATTATAATACAGGATATGCACATTTAAATCTTAACTCTGAGTTAGATAGTTTAGGAGCTATGACAGTGTAAACATACTTACTTGAAAAGCGCGGATACACTAGCAAATGAAATAAAACAAAATAATTTATATCAATTGCATTTAATTTGGCAAAATAATTACAAAAACTGCTCAAAGTGACCTCCTTGTCTCTGCAGACATGCTGTTGCTCTTAGTGCAACGTGTTGCGTAGAGCGCTGGATCATTGCCTTGTCTTCTCGCAATTCGTTTGCTGCTTGAATTATTTTTTCTGCTAACTCCTCTCGTGTATTTGGCACATTTACATACACTCTTCGTTTGAGTGTGCCCCACAAAAAAAATCGAGAGGTGTTAAATCCGGCGACCGCGGTGGCCAAGCAATTGTTCCTCCGCGTCCGATCCACGACGAATAGTGTGCATTTAAATGATTCCGCACAAGAAGCGCGAAGTGTGCCGGAGCACCATCCAATTGCAGAATCATTCTGGCCCTGTAGGCCAATGGTAACTCCAATAAAGCATCCAAAAAATTCGTTTCCAGGAAATTTACGAATCTTGGGCTATTCATTGTCTCCGGTAAAATGATTGGTCCAATTAGAATGTCGTCAATCATTCCGGCCCAAACGTTGACAGAAAATTTATGTTGAAAAGAACTTGGGCGGATCGCATGTGGATTTTCTTGAAGCCACAGGTGTTCGTTACGGTAGTTCGTATACCCTGATCGCGTGAAAGTAGCTTCGTCTGTCCACATAATTCTTTTTAAAAAGTTTGGATCATATGGCGTTTCTCTCAATATCCACGAACAAAATATTGCTCTTCTTACATAATCCGGTTCCAGTATTTCTTGCACCCTTCGAAAATGGTAAGGATGTAATCCTTCTCTTTTTAAAATTTTCCACACCGACCATTTTGATAGACTGAGACGATTAGCTATGCGTCTAATGCTCAGGCTAGGGTCTTGAGTAATCATTTGCAATATTTGATGTTCATCTTGGAGCGACAAAACACGAGTACGTTCGTTACAGAGCCTTCTTATTCCATTTTCCGCAAGTCTCAAATGAATTCTCACGAAAGTGCGAGCATTCGGCGTACGTCTGTTAGGAAATCTGCGTGCATACTCTACAACAGCTCTATTTGCACTCCCGATACACAATCCATACACGAAATGGATATCAGCGATATGCTGGCTTGAGTACTCGTTCATTGTAATAAACAAAAAGTAACAGTTCAACAACAAAACAAAAACGTAACAAAGTCTAACAACAAACAATAATTATGTACAGTAAGTAGATTTACTTAAAACCAGGAATGTTATCACAACGCAGAGCGAGGGACGACTGCTCGACGGCACAAGCGCACACTGCACCCTTTTTACCTGGAGACAGCCGTTATTCTGTCTCGCTCGCATTGTTGTGCACAGCGTTTTTTACCTGCTCACACAAAGGATGCTATTGTGCTTGCTTACGATTCCTTGAATTATTGAAGAATTTTATCTTACTCACTGGAATGGGTGTTTAGTTATCTAATATCGGGGTAGAGACACTTTGAACAGTTACATTCAAATTATCATAGCTCCTAAACTATCTAACTCAGAGTTAAGATTTAAATGTGCATTTATAGCAAATATCATGTATTATAATAAAAACAAGTAAAAAAATTGGTTAACACGATGGTTTTTTTTTAAAGCTAAGAATCTGAAAAACAACATCAATTTGTTGTCTAATTTATTTTTTCAAAAATGTTTTTTACTAATACTGAAAAATTAAAAAATAATAGAAGAATAAGATAATCTACTTCCCTGTATCATCCTGTTTATAACCTAAAGAAACTGAAACGGGATATGGGCAGCAATATACAAATAGTAATAATCCGTTAATTTTCGTATTTTATTTTCTCTGTAGGTGTTTAGGGCGTCATTCAAGATGGCGTTATTCTACGGACTGTGGACATGGTTGGTGCATAACCTTTTTGGCGCTAAAGTCGTCTATTTACCATCAGGTAAGCCGAAAAAGCTTCTATAAAATCAATTATTTAATGTCCGGTATGTTTATTGATAAGTGTTATATTAAGCGTCGTATATAAGTAATGGTGCAATAATAACGCTATTTACTTCGTTTGACTTTTCGTTAGATACTTGAAAGAAAGAAGTCTCACATGCACACTGAAAAATTAGAAAATGTAATGTTGGAAGGAGTGTTAAATGAGAAGAGATGTGTTGTTGATACTAAATCTTTACTTGTGCTGGTACTTATTCTACCTTAACACTTATATATATTGTCTTGGGGGCACTACACCTACACTACACCTCCCACCGACAAAAAAAGTTATATTTTTTTATAAAAATCCTTAAAATTATTCTAAATGTAATTAATTAATATCTAAATGAAAACTATAATCTAAGGCATACTATCTAGATTTAGGAGGGCGTCGGCCAAATCCTCTAGCACGTGAAAATGCGTAGTCACAGTTTAGTATATTTGGCACAATCACGCATAATATGAATGAATGAATGAATGAATGAAATATAGTTTATTGTACACCAAAAATACATATGAGAGAGAGAAAAAAAAATATTTAAAGGTACTATTGGCGGCCTTATCGCTTAGAAGCGATCTCTAGCAGGCAAAAAGACCTGTGAGAAATGGTAAAGGTGTACGTATGTTGTTGGAAAATACACACCACATACATATAATTTTATAATTGTTAAATACATACATACTGTAATAAATAAATACTTTTTAAATACATAAATATATACGTACATATACGTGAGCAGAAAGGATTAAGTAAGTGAAGTCAAAGCCTTAACGTAAGGAAAAATGAGCAGGTAGTAATTTTTTAGAGGAATGACTATTTAAGGAGGAAGGAAGTGCGCTTTAACAATTTTTTTAAACTTTTCAATAGACTGCGCACTTTTAATGTGCAGCGGTAGGGAGTTCCAGAGCCTAACAGCTTCAATAGAAAAGGATTTAGAATAGAAGTAAGTGTTAAAGTGTAAGTGAATTTTTAGGGCGAGGTTTTTACCAAGAAACTCAAATCGCTCTTTAAGGTACTTAGGGAAAGTGGGATTGAATAGAATACAGTATAACAGAGAAAGAATGTGAGTATTCCTGCGAAGACGCATCGGAAGCCCCTTGAGTTTTTCGGAGACATGGTCATATTTTCGTATCACGTATTATATTTAGAGTGCAACCACTGCAGAGGATAAAGTGAGTATTATTCGAATATAATGCGCGCGGTGGGCTAGCAGAAAGATGCGAAGGTTTTAATACATAACACGAAAGGTTTAAAAAATTGAAGTGTCAAACGATACAGTCAGTCCACTTGATGATAAGTAGCTACTGCAGTCTATTGAAACCTGCAGCCAACTTCACGAACGAGCCAACAAAGTAGGCGCATACAGATGTGTTGTAACCTATGAAATATAATCCCTCACACCCTCCCAGCATATAATGATACTGGATCTCTAAGTATTCAAAAATTTTAAAAAAAGTAGCTCGTTCAATATCTTTAATGTATTGCATGCATTAAGCGCAAACCGCGTAGGTATGTTCTCCTAGCCTCAAAAAATCAAGATTCCAACGTTTTGTCGCATAAAATCATATCTAACAATCATATTGAACATATAAATGATATAAAAAGCACATTGTCAGAAAGATAAATGCTTGTTGAACTTATTAATATTTTTTTTATCGATTAATTGCTATTTTTACATAAAAAAGTAGTTTTAGTGGCTGTAGATTTATCAAGTCCGCATGGAGTGTTAAACACGATTATATTTTGAAAATATCAGTTGTTTAACTCAATCTATTTTTTTAATCTCTTTATCTAAAATGTGGAAAGCCATGGAATGTAAATGGCAGTTTAATTTTGTTTGTTTAGTTATAATTATCTTTTTTCGGCTGCGAAATGTCGAAATTTTCGGAGTTTTAGCAGCCTTGTGTTAATTTATTTTACTAAATAGACTGCCTCACTCACTCAATTCGGCGTCAGCCGTCGTCGTGTGTGGATACTGTATCGGTTGTTTGCAGCGGCTCAAAAAGATGGCTGTACAAGTACAAAATATTCGAAAAACCAAATTTCGCACATACTTGATTATTAAATAATCACACAGATTAAATAATAGTAGTACGTACTAAATAGTAAGTATGATGTATATATTTATACTGAAATACGTCTTCGACTTTATGGAGTGACCTGAATGATGATCATATGAGCATTATGAGTCGTGCCCTTTTGCATTTTCCAAACCTTTGTTTAAATTGAAGTTTGACATAAAATTATCCGAAAATTGGAAGTGGTTGTTAGTGAAAACGTGTGTGTATTTCAACTACTTTAAAAAAATTACGTATAATCATGTTATACGTAATTTTTTAATGCGCTTAGGGCATGCACAATTGGATTTACCCATAGTTTTTTGATTCTATTGCGGATTTTCTGTTTTCCGTGATGTTAGTCCTGCTAGCCAGTTGACTCTTACAATTTTTTCACGGCCAAGTGTTTGGTGTCTATGTGTGTATGATGCTTTTGTATTCCGTATGGTGAGGCGACGAGTACCGCAGACGCTTTTTACTGATAACGGGGCATTCCAAGCCTTCAGGGCTGACAATGTATCTGCATTTATATTCTTACTGTCTATGGATAACCGAATTATTTTCCATCTAGTGGACTATGTGCTCGTTTGTCATCCTTATAAGAAAAAGGTAAAAACTATAAAGTTCTCTTCGTTGTTATCAGGTAATATAATATTCAAAAATACAGTGACAATGGAATTAGTTGTAAAATTTTATTTTTAAGTTGTTGATTTTTTTTTAATTGACATGAAGTATATTTAAGTATATTTATGTAAGGAACAATATATAATATGTATTGAAAAAAATATAGCAGGACTTAAATGCTTCTAAGAAAATTTTGAAATTAATTACAGGTACTAACATTAGTTCGTTTTAAAATAGGCTTTAGGCTCTTTATTATAAATGTTATACGAAATATATGCAGCTCATTTATTTATTCATTTGTAGAAAATAAAAGAACTGCGTTATCTACACAAACATTTCAAAGTTATCAATACAAGAGACAGGAGTATAGTCTAAATAAAAGAACTTACGTAATTTACTGTACTTTTTTAAATTGACATACTCGAATAACGAGTCGTTGAACTTACGATCAGAGTAGAGAAATGATAAATTTAACTCGGCTACATTTCGCGTCGTATATTTTAGTGAAGTATTATCTCGGGATGATGCTCACTCGCGACCGGTATGAATTTTTTTATTGTTCATTTAGTATGTGATGCGATAGAACTTATAATAGACGCATAGTGAGAAAAAATGCCATTATATCGTCGTGTCTGTGACAATGGTTTACAGAGAATTTTTGTTGCTAATTGTGGTACTATTTCAATCAGCCGTTGCTGTGAGAATCAATTTTACAAGTTGCCAACAAACAGAGTGGAATTGTAACAATAATATACCGAGTAATATTGTTTATAATTGTTCTTCCATAAGAAGTAACGTGAGTATTGTTTTTATCTTCCTTTATCCGTTGATCGCATCCAGTATCTTGAATTACACTAGCTTTTAAGTTTTATCGCGTTCATTTAACTTATTTTATATTCCCGTCATTTCGAGTATTTTGCATTACCCATGGTCACGGGGGACTGAGGTATTCGACGTCCTAATGTTGTAGTTAATTCGTAATAACTCGACCCTCCGGAAAGACGGCAGTCTCAGTGAACACTTATAGGAGCGCCGCCGCCATTACATCAAATTTGATAGACCACAAATCTTCGCAAGATAACACCTATTTTTATCAAGAATGATTTGCGAGTCTATTGAAGTCAAATAACATCCTAATTATAATATGGAAGATATGGGTGCTACCATTCTGCTTGGGATCCTATAATTAATAAAATTTAATCTTAACCCAAGAATACCGCTGCATGTCTTCAAGCGATATAACCCGTAAAAACTAGTTTCATTCAATGTGTAGTGTTTGCGTAAATATAAGGAATCATTAAATTCAGTGTCTTTAATAAAATTTTCTTTTGTTCTAGGATTTCATAATACACTTAAAAGATTATTATACGGAGCACTTAGTTAGCCTAACCGTCCAGAACTGCAAAAATTTAAGAGTGGTTATTGATTGCCCAAATTTACAAAAACATTCTCGACTTCAACATTTTAAAATTAAGAATTGTGACAAACTTGAGTTTATAACATCTGCGACTAATTCATTGGTACAGGTTCCACCTGAAGTTACTATAGAAAACGTGAAAGATATAACACAACTTCCGAAAAAATTTTTTAAGTCTCCAAACACTTATACAGAATCTAAATGTTTGGGAGCAGCAGCGCCTAGAAAATTACGCATCACAAATAGTAAAATTAAATCAATTCATACAAAAGCTATTTACAACGTTACCGGAGTGAGAAGTATTGAATTTGACAATGTTACAATCACTAATATTCAAACGCAAGCAATAGAAGCTATCTTTGGCAATGATAATAGTGTATTTATGATGAATAACTGCACCATTCACAATCTAGAATCCAAAAGCATTACTGTTTCAAGTAGAAGCACAATCATATCAAATAATATTTTTAATGATATTGTTGCAAATAGTATTAACGTAACTTCAGATTTTTTAAATATAAATCACAATAATTTTAAAGAAATAAAGGCTAATGGATTGGTGTTTAATTCTGTTAAAACAGATTTTACAGATAATGATATAAAGATGCTGAGAAGTAACGCTTTCATAAACGTTAAATGTTTGAGAAAAAGGACAAATAAGAAACATTTTAAGTTTATTAAAAACAGAATTGAAAATGTGGAACCCTACTCATTAAATTTTGACTATCAAAGTTGCAGATCAATTGGTTCATTAGTGACGTATCAAGAAAACAAATTGGATTGTAGATGTCGCAACATAGCTTTTCTAACATCGTCTTTAAAAAACGAACTATACAGTTTAATTTTAAATATCTCAAACAGTAATACTTGTATTTATGCTCCATGTATACTACCAGTAGACATTATAAAATTGTTGTTAGACAGTGCTATGTGTCAAATAAATTTAGATACTGAAGTTATGTGTTTGTTGTATAATGACAGACATACAACGAATAACGATATAATAATTGATGAAGATGTTACTGAACCGGCTCCAACTTTTTATTTAATAAGGCAGGCACATCCGCTTAAAGGAGATGTAAGTGCTGCTATGACAGCCATAGATAAGGAAGACCTTCTAAAGGACAGTCATCTAAATATGACCAATAGAACAACAATCAAAGTTGTATTTGATTCATCTAGAGATTTCGTTGAGACCTTAAGAGGTACAAATAAGAGTCATATTAAATCGGAGTTACCAAAACCTCCACCAAGAGAAGAATCCGTAAACCATTGTAGTGGTGGGCACTGCAGAAATACAGTTGCGTATGATAGACAAAAAGCATTGGAGTTCTATAAATATGTTTACGCACAATTACGTTCTCCAAAACAAAGCGATAACAAGCAAAAAAAGATATGATGTCAATGTTGTTTTTAAATAAATTTATAATTATTTTGATTGGCTTTTTGTACCTCTGGGACCTCTTTGTCATTTTTGTGTACATGTGATCTTATTTGCAAATAAATGGAATTTAGTAGAGACAAGTTTAAACGAAAAAATAAATACATACTTTCTTACGAGGAATCAAATTAACTTTGAAAGATCAAATCAGTAACTCAAAGTGTAACTTAAGATCACGATAAAACGTACGTTACAGTTCTAGCAGCGATCCTCGGTGCAGCTCCTTTCCTTGGGCCGTACTTGGCTGGCATTCCAGCCGCGTTAGACGTATGGCTCCAGGGAAGACCGATGGCAGCTTTGCTCCTGCCCATAGCACAGGCCGCGCCTATCGCTTTCCTGGATGCCGCTGTTTACGCCGAAATCAAAGAGTAAGTTATGTCTTATTTGTAGTGCAGGATATTTTATTTAAAAAAAACTATTATTACTCGATAAACCTGTGTTAATAAATGATAAAATAATTGTATTAAATTTATGTCGCTACATATTTATCGTTTAATATTGTAAAATAAATGACCGTGTAGTGGTGCCGTAAGAGATTTCATACGAAACGTGGTCAATTACTGGGTCTCATAAGAGGCGCATATGGGAAAACTATAAAGATGTTATGGCTTCTGATAGATTACGGTAATATCATCTCGTGTAATGCCACATGTTAAATATCCAGCCCGGCGACGGACACCTGCGCCAAAGGTGCGGCATCTGGTACTGTGATTGCCAAATTCCTGCCAAGCGTAGATCAAAGCGTAACTATGATGACTAATCCTTCCTGTAATGTTTCCTCCTTTTTTCTTGTGCTGTCTTAACTCATTCCTAAAATAAATAATTAATTTAAAACTATTGACAATTGCCTAAGTGCCTGTCAAACGAGCAATAATGCCTAATTCTTCCTGAAATTAATGACGTTCATAATCAGCAATGGTATGGGACATATATATAAATTATTAAGGAAAGCTCAAAAACTACTGCTAAGACCTTGATTTGATAATATGGGACCACATGAGAAGCACCAGCTTTCCAATAAAAAAAGAATCATCAAAATCAGTTCACCTTGAAAAAAGTTCTTTTTGAAGTCGGTTAAAAAGACTGAAATTACGCAGTTGCTATTTCAACAACATTTCAAAGTAGGATAGCTTTTTTGACATTAGTTAAAAAAAAGTCGGTCTCCCAAATAAACCTACATACATAGTATTGTTAAGTAATATGTCATACTAGGTTTTGTTTAAACTGGCTATAACAGTTCGTTCTCTCCAAATAGCGACGTAACACAGAAGATTTTAACACAAGAATGTTTGAAAATTATATATAATGCTATGTTATATAATATATTCGTGATATTATTATATACGGAAATATCACCAATAGCCTTATTTTAATATTATCACGGCTATTAGAGTGGTTTTATATATTAACGTCTTTATGCAAAAATAACCACAGCGGTCCTTCTTTGATAACCTTTAAGCTGATAGAACTGCGAAAATATTGATGATTCATTTCTTTGTGAATTCTGTCTTGACTCTGTTGTGAAACCAGATTTACATTTACGATTATATATTTCTATTATAGAAATTGAGGTTGAACTGAGATGAAGTAGAGAAAAGTCAGCGTGCAGGTTTCCTCACGATGGTTTCCCTCTACGATAATCACGTAGTAAATCAGCTTCGTCTGTTTAAGTTTCCTTTAATGCCGGGTTTACACGCACGCCAAGTCCTAGTACGCGTCCACAAGTACTTTCATAAGTTTTTTTATAGAAGAGGGGCAAACGAGCATGCGGTTCACCTGATAGTAAGTGACTACCGCCGCCCATGAACAACTGCAACACCAGGGGAACCAGGGGAATTGCAGATGCGTTGTCGGCCTTTTAAAAAAAGTAGGCTCTTTTTTTGAAGGTCCCTAAGTCGTATTGATCCGAAAAATCGCTGGTGGTAATCGATTCCACAAGGAAGGAAGAAACATTTTCTGAAGGAAGAAACATTTTCTAAATCGCGCAGTGGTAGACCGCCAATCATACAGATGGTGTGGATAGTATCGGGAGTTTTGCCGCGATGTGCGTTCGTGAAATTTGGCGGCTGGGATTAATCCGAACAATTCCTCAGAGCACTTCCCTTGGTAAATGCGAAAGAAAATGCAAAGGGATGCAACATCTCCTAGCAGCGCCAATGTATCGAGCCAATCGGAAAGGACTCGGTCGCCGACGATTCGAGCCGCTCTGCACTGGATGCGGTCAAGTGGAAGGAGCTGGCACTGGGGAGCCCCAGCCCAGAGATGGGAACAGTATTCCATGTGAGGCCGAACCTGCGCCTTGTAAAGTTGTAGGCGTTTTCTGGCATGAAATACTGTCCCGCTCTTCTGAGCACGCCAAGGTTTTTATAGGCCAATTTGGCCTTCTCCAAAGTGACCACGAAACTGCACGTCACTCGATATGTCGACGCCAAGGATACTGGCTGAGGTAACAAGGGGAGTACCTTGAAACTGAGGAGATACGACAAAGGGGTTCTTTTTAGCGGTAAAAGCGCAAACTTGTGCCTTCTGAGGATTAAACTGGACTAGATTTAGTTGCCCCCAATCCGACACTTTGTTTAGCAAATACTCGACTTCAGACACAAGTTGGTTTCGGTACTCGGCGACGTTTTACCGAGAAATTTTGGCACGGTTGGTGTATAGAGCATCACAAGTGCTGTCATCCGCATAGCAATGAACGTTACCGGTTTGCAACATATGTAAAAGTCAATAAAAGAGTTAGAAGCTAATAAAGAAATATTGCAGCACGAATGGGTAAACTCGACCGTTGAAGAACCACACTCTCACAGAGTGCGTTTCGTATGGTGAGTGTGGTGTGAGAGAACTGGCGACTCTTTTTACTGGATACAAGGCATTCCATCTTAGTACTCAGGGGTGACAACGCATCTGCATTTTGAATCTTAATCGAGGATAGATGTAGATGTCTATGGGCCACAGCAACCACTTACAATCAGGTGGAATGTGTGCTCGTTTGTCACCCTTATTCTATAAAAGAAAAATACTTTCCGCAAACATTTCAAGGAACCAACCGCAAAGGCCGCGAACTATAAAAAAGGGGGGGAAGATTATTTATTTGATCATATTATTGATTATCGATTTTACTATATTCGTTCGTTGCACTATATTCGATAATCTATATACTCGTAATATTGTGTCACTTCTGTGATTACATTAACATAACACGGATGAGTTATCTAACCACCGTCCGAACAAGGGTGGCGGTCCTCGGCTCTGACGGCTATCACAAGTTCGGTGTCCGCCATGCTTGGTCTGTTCGGAGCACACTGACCCATTCACAAGCATGCAAATGACTCCAAAATGCGAGCCTAGCAATTGTAAAGCCTTGGGCTTGTGGAAGCTTGCTATGACTTGGCAAGCGTGTAAACTTAGCATAACAGTTTAGTATATAACCCTTACTCTAAAATGAGACTAGTGCTCGACCCTTGAACTGCAAAAAATTTACAAAAGGAAAAATAAATTTGCATGAAACCAAAGAGTAGTAACACACATCATGTTTATTAAATAAATGTTCAACTAGTATCTATGGAGTAAAGACTAATGGTTGGTTTAGTTCTCGTTTAAGATTTGAAAAGAGTCCTCGTTGGTCTAGTGGTCGTGGACACGGTTGCTGATCATGGAGTCCTGGGTTCGAAGCTTGGGTCGAGCCAAAATCTATTATTGGAATATTCTGTCAAAAAATGTGGCTGTAATTGTGTACACGTTTGCGAAGTGAATTCTTTACGACATATCGTTCTACTTTTATTACGTCACAGGAAGACGTGACGTATTTTTTAATACCGTATTATATTTCTCCACTATGTCGATAAAGAAGTTTAACTTCAAAATTTTAGTATCAGACCGGAGTAAGGGAGTTGGTAATGTTTTCACCCCCGTACCTCGGAAAACAGGTAAAGCCATAGGTCCTGCGCCTGAACTCTCTCCGGTCGCGTCAAATTACCGTCCCATCGGGCTGTGAGAGAGGAACAGAGAGTGCGCCTGTGTTTGCGCATACACTTGGCACGATCACTATAATACTGTCCTGCACATATGGCTAGTTTCCGCTGAGGCTGGCCGCTATGACCGAAATTCGATTTGGAGTACATTTTTATTATTGAAATGAGTCCTTAGTTTGTGATCATGGGTGCTATTAAGAACCCGAAACTTCGGGAATCACAAATAAGTTAAAATTATACGCTATAAAATGCGTGCAATAAATTTAAGTCAATAGGCAGTTTCTAATAACATATGAAAACGTATAAATTAATCGAGAAGTATAGAAATAATCATACATAATATTAATAACCAAAACAGAACCGTAGTAACTTAAGGATAGTGCCGTTACCGTTACAGCCTATTAAAGTCCCCTGCTGAAATAGGGGGATATTTGCCATAGTTGCCACGCTGCGGCAAGCTGGTTGGCGACCGCAGTTTTTTTTTAGTCGTTGTTCCGTCGTCGCTCCTGCCCATCTCGTGATTCGTTGGACAGTGCGCTCGGCTGAAATTTCCTAAGCGCGACTAATTTGAGCCTAAGGCTGAGATCTATAGACCGTACTCTGACTTTGCTCAGACTTTACTTTCAAGCTAAGACAATGTCGGTATCTATAGAGCTAACTTCGAAGTCGTGATGAGTGAGCGCTTAGCAAAGCCTGAGTTAATGAAATCGACGACCTACGTAAAACTCAAGATATTATTCGAACCACCATATTAATGTTAAATTGTTGTTTTTTATTTTACTCTCTCTATTTATAACAATAAGTAGATAGTTTTAGACCGTCTTCTAATTTTAAATAACATTAATCCATTTTCTATCAACGTAATTTCAAAATTATTTCGAATTGCTTAAAATCGTCTTTTTTTCTTTTTTTCTGATTTTCCACTCTTCTCATACGTTCGCGTTCTCATACGCTCATTTTGTATTTCATATAATAATAACTTATTTATAAAATACAATTTGGACTGCTTTCGATTTTAAAATATATTTTTTTAATTTTATACAGTAAAACCAAGAATATAATGTATGGAATGAAGCATCCAATTTTTTCAAACTGCCTGGGCCTTAGAAAATAAATGAAAAAATAAACTTAGCTTAGCTTAATCTTAGCCCGATACAGCTATAAATTCAGAATCAAAGATTATGCTAACCATATACTCAGCTAAGTTTTTCGTAATTTAAGTCTGAGCAAAGTCAAAGTACGGTCTATAGATCTCTGCCTACCTTTCTAGGTGAGGGCCTTGTATTTATGTATCTAAGAAATCTGTACATCCCTGTTACACTGAGTTGTTTTATTACACATTTTAATTTATATACTTTTATTTCAGTGGCGGTCACCCGTACGTAACTGGTCTGGCAATAGCAGGAGGCATATTCTACTTGGGTCCCGAGGGAGCCATTTTAGGACCACTACTATTATGTTGTCTTATGGTCATCCTCAACCTTTCATCTTCGTTCTTAAGGGACACTCCTTCTGAAGAGCGCGCAGCTTTGCATTCACGTGTCAGGTAAAATTATTACGCATTTAATTGCACCGATTCACTATTTAACTCTCTTATAGCCAAGATATTTATTTGATTTAATGTTCAAATAAATTACTGAAAATGCTGGTGTTGGTAGAGGTTATTTGATATTGTCTCATTGAAAAAAAAATTAAAATTAAAATCGTGCTGGAATCAAATTTTATATCATTTGAAATTTAATCATGCTAAATATTTAATTTTACATAGCATGATTTATTTGGCATTGTGTGGTTAAGTAATATAATTATCCAAGCACTATTGTGTCATAAATAACACTCGATTATTATCAATTTTAATTTAAATAAAAGTTACGGTGTTAAACATAAGCTTAAGTGTTTTTATTATATATATATATATATATATATATATATATAATACAATTCGCTGCTGCGGTAAATTCCCGTGTTATTTTTGGTATTAAATACATATTAAAATAAATACATTTCTATTTTCTATATCCAGATTTTCAATTGATAATCGTTACATGCGCAATTATAAAATGCAAGTTGAAATGCAGGAATTGAAAACTGGTTTAAAATTTCGTTACCGTTTAAGAAATGCATGAACACTTTTTATCGATAATATCATTTTGTAAATAACATGTTATAAAATCAAACCAACTTATGATCTTATTCCGCTTGCACCAATTGAAAAAAATAAAATTATATTACCAATAAAAGAACCGGTACATTGGAACCTTTTCAATCCCTGTCAGATTATTATATATATATATGTTAGATTATATTATATGTTAGAATCTTGTTGTTTTTGTAATGAAAGTTATTAGTTCAGTCAATCTGTCGAAAAAAAAATCAAAATGGTACAAAAATTACCAATTGGATGAAAGTTGGTGAGTCGTTAGAAGATGATGTAAGAAAGCTTACTTGGGCATGGCCACCTGATCCGTCTGTGGATTTTTGAAAAAACTCAAAAAAATTTTGAAATGCATTTTTCTCGAAAACTATGCATTCTACAGAAAAATTTATTTGAACAAAAATGTAGAGGGCATCGTTATCTACAATTATTGTCATTGGTGCAATGTTGTAAAACAAAAAATGTGCACAGCAGGTGGCGCTAAAGTGCCAAAAAACGTGTTTTTCGACTTTTTCGCCCTTAAATTTTCATTTTTCAGCTACGATCCAAATGGAAAACTTGTTCCTTACAATTTTACAAACAACTTTTATTTAAACATTTTTTTTATACAACTTACCGTTTCATAGCTGCAGCGTGTTAAAGTATGAAAATTCCAATATTACGCTCTCACAAAGTATAAAAGCAAGGAAGGTGCATAAAAAAAGATGTATTTTTATTTTTTCACTTGAGAAGTAATAATCTATATTCTTTATAACAAATAAATAAAAATATTAGGAATAAGTATCAATATTAGACCTTTATGATAAGTTTTCGTCAAATTTGTATATAAAATATTTTATTCACTTGAATCAGTTGTAAAATTAATTACATTTTTGTTCAAATAAATTTTTCTGTAGAATGCATAGTTTTCGAGAAAAATGCATTTCAAAATTTTTTTGAGTTTTTTCAAAAATCCACAGACGGATCAGGTGGCCATGCCCAAGTAAGCTTTCTTACATCATCTTCTAACGACTCACCAACTTTCATCCAATTGGTAATTTTTGTACCATTAATTTGACAGATTGACTGAACTAATTGATTTATAATAGCATCGTTAATTGTGAATAACAACTCTTACAATAAGTAATGGAACTTTTTATTGATTTTTTGTTGATTTAGGTCATTATTGGGATGCTTTTAAGTGAGGTGTGTATTTTGATTAACATTTATATTACATTTCATATTGTACATATATGTTTTGATATCTTTGTGAGCACCATTTTACAAATATAGGTACTGGTAATTATTCATTTTGCTTATTTTAATGTTTTGTTAACACTGTTATATTATTTTGGTCTAAATATAAAAGTATTTTAAAGTGAAACTTTTTAAGCCTAGATCTTGGTTTCGACTATGGCAGTCAAGCGCTATGCGAATCTGTTTCTATACTCTCATTACGATAATTAAAGTTCTAATTGAAAACACTCGTTTGCCCCCACTTCTTGAACTCTACATTTTCTTTCCTAGCCAGTGGCCATTAATGATAGAACCAGCTTACTTTCAGCAATTTCGATATACTTGTTTGAAATTATGGCCAAAAGTTTCACCTGTTCACCATGTAGTTGCGTAAAAACCGCATGTATTTTTAATGTATATTGTAATAATTGTGCATTTTAATTAACTTATAAAGCTTGACCCAGTGAACGCAAATAAAACATGGAAGCATTCCTAGCTCCAAAAAAGACTCAAAACATATTGAGTTGCGTTAGGCGTGGTTTACCAATTACGCTGCGAACGAGAGTTCGAATATCGTCACTATATGAATAATACTGATTAATTATAATTTGCGTTGCACCTTACAAAAATAATACCAAATTTTACTGTGTATCGAGTATAACTGTTAGCTAATCAACGATATAGTTTGAATGTGTGAGTTTGTTTAAAATATTGTATCATTTAATGAGCTTAAATCCCTTTCCTTCGAGTAATACTGCCATGTTTTATTTGCGACCTAGTGTGACTTACATGTTTTTTGTGCATGAATATTGCCGGTTATGTTAAGGTATTTTTCAAAGAGTAACCCAATTTTAAACTTAAGGTCAAATATATAAATGACGATATACCGTTGTTGCAGTTTTTGAAAATGTGTGTAAATAAACCTAGCAAGCTAACAGCATAGCAAAGTGGCGAAGCAATCAGCTTTGTAGCGGTTTCTAACGGTTGCCGTTGAGCAATCAGTTTCAAAATAGGAGGTTCAGATGCCTGGGTGATCAGTAATCGATTGCTGAAAACAGAATTTGAAAATTCGAAACCGTTCTCGAGATAATCGTGGGACAGACGGACAGACGGACGGACAGACGGACAGACATCGTGAAATCAATAAGTGTCTTCGCAAGCTTCGCCACTTAATAAGGCTTCTACTTTTATTTGAAATTATCCCAAAATTTAAAGAGATTTATGGGCAACAACTTTAGTTGCCTACCGATCGACCCGTACGAATGTAAAAAGATAAAAAGGCCAGAATGTTTAAGATTTTTTTGCTAGTTGATTTCTCTTCACCTTTTGTCTATATTACTTATTCTGAACCTTCTCTGCAAATTTGTCATAATCATATGCATGTCAAACACAAATTATTGGCCTTTCAATAATAAAAATATAATTGGTAAATCCAATTGAGCATACCTTAAGCGCATAAAAAATACGTATAACATGATTATACGGAATTTTTTAAAGTAGTTGAAATACATTTCGAGAGCACTATCGGCTTCAACACCCTCGAAACCCATGAAAATGACACCCATGATGAAAAAATTGATACCCATTGCAGCCGCCATCTTGGATTTACATTTCGACAGCACTATTGGCTCCAACACCCTCGAAAACCATGAAAATGACACCCAAGATGAAAAAAATTATATCTTTTGCAGCCGCCATCTTGGATTTACATTTCGACAGCACTATCGGCTTCAACACCCTCGAAATCCATGAAAATGACACCCATGATGAAAAAATTGGTACCTATTCAGCCGCCATCTTGGATTTACATTTCAACATCACTATCGGCTTCAACACCCTCGAAAACCATGGAAATGACACCCATGATGAAAAAATTGGTACCTAATTCAGCCGCCATCTTGGATTTACATTTCAACAGCACTATCGGCTTCAACACCCTCGAAAACCATGAAAATGACACCCATGATGAAAAAATTTATACCTATTGCAGCCGCCATCTTGGATTTACATTTCGACAGCACTATCGGCTTCAACACCCTCGAAAACCATGAAAATGACACCCATGATGAAAAAATTGGTACCTAATTCAGCCGCCATCTTGGATTTACATTTCAACAGCACTATCGGCTTCAACACCCTCGAAAACCATGAAAAGGACACCCATGATGAAAAAATTGATATCTATTGCAGCCGCCATCTTGGATTTATATTTCGACAGCACTATCGACTTCAACACCCTCGAAAACCATGAAAATGACACCCAAGATGAAAAAAAAATATCTTTTGCAGCCGCCATCTTGGATTTACATTTCGACAGCACTATCGGCTTCAACACCCTCGAAAACCATGAAAATGACACCCATGATGAAAAAATTGGTACCTAAATCAGCCGCCATCTTGGATTTACATTTCAACAGCACTATCGGCTTAAATACCCTCGAAAACCATGAAAATGACACCCTAGATGAAAAAATTGATACCTATTGCGGCCGCCATCTTGGATTTACATTTCTACAACCCTATAGGTTTCAAGACTCTCGAAAACCATCAAACTGTCACCCATGACAAAAAAATGTATACTACTTACTTTTAGTACGTACTACTAATACTATTATTTTATTCTGTGCTTTTAAAAGTATAATATATAATAAATAAGTATAGTAATAAAAAAATCTCTTATTATTATAATAATCAGGTATTTAAGAAATTTGGATATTCGAATATTGTGTATTTGTACAGCGATCTTTTTGAGCCGCTGCAAACATCCGAAACAATGTCCACTCACGACGGCGACTGACCAGTATTTAAAAAGTACTCTGTGCGTCGAACTGAGTGAGTGAGTAAACTACTCTGTGGCTTTAGCTCCCTTTACAGAATTAATTTACATACAAGGCTACCAAATCAACGAAAATTTCGCCATTTTGGAGCCGAAAAAAATTAATTATAGCTAAACAAAACATAATTACACTGCCATTTACATTCAGTGGCTTCCCACATAATAGATGAAGAGATTAAAAAATAGATTGAGTTAAACAATTGATATTTTCAAAAGTTATAGTGTTTACAAGCCACAGGGACATGATAAATCCACACCATAAGCCACTAAAACCCTTTTTTTTTATTTAAAAATAGCAATTAATCGATTTAAAAAAATTATTAATAAGTTCAACAATCATTTATCTTTCTAACAATGTGCTTTTTATATCATTTATATGTATAATATGATTGCTAGATACGATTTTATTCGATAAAATGTTGGAATTTTAATTTTTAGGCGATAGTAGAACATTACCTTGCGCTTTCGCTTAAGGTATGCAATAATAATTTAAATCGCCTACTGGATGATATCTAATTATTTGTCTTATACATATTTAATATTTATCCACAGCTCAATAGTTTATTCAATAAATAAATTATTAAGTGGCGAAGCTTGCGAAGACACTTATTGATTTCACGATGTCTGTCCGTCTGTCCCACGATTATCTCGAGAACGGTTTCGAATTTTCAAATTCTGTTTTCAGCAATCGATTACTGATCACCCAGGCATCTGAACCTCCTATTTTGAAACTGATTGCTCAACGGCAAAAAAAAAAAGCTGATTGCTTCGCCACTTTGCTATGCTGTTAGCTTGCTAGGTTTATTTTAACTCGAAAGCCTATGACCTACTTAGCCATATCTTAATACGTTAAGTGAGCTATAATTCTTGTTTTTGTATAGGTGTGTAATAGAGAAGTTGCATGTTTTTTTTACATATTTTTATTTGAAAGTTTACTAAGAATTATTATATATTATATAATGTCAGTGTGTAGTACAATGTCGTATATTCGCTTCGTACATCCTTCGTACCTTATACTAGCGATTGCTAAAAGTGTTCCGCAGTATATTAGATATACGTTCCACACCTGAGTACACGCCTCTAATTCCTGAAAGGCTTTTAGGGCAAAAAAGTGTCCACCGCTCTGCCCTGTTGCATGTGAACTTCGCACAACTTCGGAAATCTTTATTTTTTATTTTTCAGACATGCCCGTTTATAAGACCACCATCACGTGGTAAATTAGCACTTAAAATTGCAGTGCCGGCGGGGTCTAACCCCAGTTGCTTGCATACTATCTGGGGACACGGCAGTGCCCCCGCCAAGTCGAGCAAAAAAACGGCACGGCCGTACCATCCTTTTGTCGAAGCAGTTCAGGCCATATTCGAAACCCTATAATTTCGTTGTGAATACAATTAGAAACCTGAATTTTCAGTAACCAAGTAGGAATTGTATAAACTCAGTATATTTAAAATTTCATTAAATTTGAACCAGCAGTTTAAGAATTATAACTAGTCAAAGTTTCTTAATTTTGTCACTCATTGACTGACCGATAATCAAAACTCTAAGGCACTTCTAGCAGACATACAAGCTTTAAATTAGGAATACAGTTATTGTTAAGTATATAAATGAAGAAAAAATTAAAATATTTTGCAATTTCAGTCCAGTTTTCGAGATACACCAATTGCATAAATAACTTTGTAATCCCATATAAATATATGAAATTACAAAGTTACATTTGCGGTATAATATAATTGAATAATAGGTATAGAGATAGATATAACTATCTACAAAAAGAAATGAGATGCCATCAAAAACATAAATTGTAAAAAAACCAAGTCTCGCAACTCAGTCAGTTCTTCTACCGTAAAAAGTTGTGAGATCCATGTAATACCAAGTCGGTAAATTTATTCAGTCCCTACTTAAGGGTCCTTCTGTCTCAAGTTATTACGTAATTATTAGGTAATTACGTAATTACTTGAGACAGAAGGACCCTAACAACATCTTATAGTGACCATATCAATATTAAAAATCTTTTATGTTTTAAATAAATAAATTGACTTGGTAATCGCACTAAACAATCTAATTTAATAAATATGTATTACTTGAGAGATACATTGTGTTTTCATGCGATGGCCAAGTCAATCTATTTATTTAAAATATAAATGATTTTTAGTATTGATGTAGTCACTATTAGATGTTGTTAGGTTAGCTAATTACGTAATAACTTAAGACATAAGGACCCTTAAGTAGGAACTGAATAAATTAACCGACTTGGTATTACATGGATCTCACAACTTTTTACGGTAGAAGAACTGAGTTGCGAGACTTGGTTTTTTTTTACAAGTTATGTTTTTGATGGCATGATATTTACAGCGAGCTCGAAGCCCATGAGCTACTCCGGCTGTACAATGTCACGGCTCTGGAAGCATTATATGTGTTGTTTTAGGGTGTGATTTGAAATATAACCTTTGGTTTACATGTTCTCAATTTAACAGTCAATTGTTAATTAACTTCCTCTTTCGGAGTTGCGTTTCCGCCATATAAGTTTGAAGAAACCCTCTCAGAAATGAGTGGACGTCTGTGCTCAACAGTGGGACGTATATAGACTGTAAATTTTACTAACTAACATATAAGATTGATCATAAGAATTACACAATCCCTAAGAGTAATCGGAATCACTGCTTTAGATCATGTCTTTGCTGATCTTTAAAATACTCAACAATTGAGATTATTCAACTTTTATGGGTGATCAATGAACATACCATAATATAGTTAAATATTAACTTTGAAAGGTTATCAATAACTTCGGCTATGTATGCATGCTTAATGTTGTATTACGTGATCATTTAATTTCTTTGTTTATATGTGGCAGGTTTATAACAAAACCTGGTTTTCGATCAAAAGCCTATATTGATTTAGTTTTATGATAAAATCAATATCGGTTGCTATTTCTTTAAATAAATACAACAATTAGATAACCTAAGCTATTAATCTAAACTAAAATATATCATAAACCTAAACAAGTGCAGGGTTTTGATAAAAAAAACAGGCCTCTTTCGGTTTAAAGAATTAAGTCGTAATCTTGTCTTCTTTCGGTTCTTGATAAAAAACCTGATTTTATCATAAACCTGCGACATATACATATCCTCGGCGATATTAAAATCTTCAGCGATATAAACATATTATTTATATTTGAAATATATTTTCTTTGCAGGCTCGGTGCTTACCTATGATCGTCTTGCATGGGCAACTAACATAGGGAACCAACCGGCACTCTTAAATATATGCGTAACGCTGCTACGTGTATGTTGTACTCGCTAATTCGTTCTACAAATGCATGCTAGAACAAGTTATTCTCTCTATTGTACAAGCGCTTTTGGGAATTATATATGCTACAGAGAAATACACAACAAAACTTATTGCTACGTCAACACCCAAACATAATGGGTGAAGCACTATGATTGCTCTTAGAAATGTTAACTATTGTCCTAATTCAAAATACTTTTTACATCCTTTAAACAAAAATCTCAATTTTAAAATTATTATTATTAATGAATGAATAATCTTATTAAGGTAAATAAATTTTAATACCTAAAAGCAATAGCTAGTCGATATTTTTTTTTTCATCTTCTGTTTTAACTTTATTACAATTTCCAATAAATTTTAACTAGGATCTGACTACTCTAATTTATTTACAAAGTAATTTTAAGCAATTAACTGACTGGCTTGTACCTACACGTTTAGTTTTTGTAATAAGTTATTATATTTATTTATTTATTTATCAAATCACCAAAATAACGTACATTAATATTATCATGAAGAAACACTAGCAACAAATTAAAACTAAGTAACGCTGTAATTATAGGTAACGACTGCATTCACAAACACAGTTTTTTTTTTTGACAATACTAAGTAAGAAAAAAGTGAGAAAAGTGAAGTGTATGTCTGTAATATCGGAATAATTGCCTTAGATTGAGCCGAGGGGGTTACCATTGATGATGTATGATCCTACGGTCCCATTAATTAAAGAATCAATATTTAACTAAAATACTCCTATGCTGCTTCCAGTTAGCTTCAAATATTCAATGCAATACTAACATCATTTATTTATGATATATATATATATATATATATATATATATATATATATATATATATATATATATATATATATATATATATATATATGTATATATAATCATTAATATGTGTAAGACTTTAATATAATAATATTTTTGCAAAACATTATATAATCTATTAATTTATTCAAATAGTCTCTTTTACTTTATTTCTTTAATTTTGTTTCTGACTCATTACTTTTACTATTATTTTGAAGTCCCTAAAACAATTTACATTTTTAATGTAAAAAGAATTGTTAAAAACAAACACGATTTTAAAAATGGTGCTTATATTAATTAACGTGTCAAATTAATAAATTGCTGCCATTATTTATATATATTATTTATATAAAATTTATAAACGCGAAAATGCAAACTGAAGTGCATTTGTTTGTCAATTAAATTAATTAGATATTAACGAAATTAAATATTTCATGGTTTCATATTTAAGCTGTTAGGAATCGAAGCAGTAATAATTTAAAAGTCAATGTTATAATTCCTGGAATTATTATTTATAAGTTTCTAATTTTTTTATTTTAAAAATTGCTTCTTTAGACACTAAAAAGCTAAATTCTTGATAATTTTCAGCTTTCATAGTTTGCATAAGTTAATCATTTTTTTGCACATTTCTATTATTTAAAAGTTGATTACTTATAAGTAATATAATTTCTTGGTAGCTATATTACCTGATAAACGGTTGCTTGAAAAATAACATATTATAACAATAGTTTATCGACTGAAGTTTAATACTTGTTATTTTTATATAATTTATTTTAAATTGATGAAAGTAATAATATTTTTAAATGTTGAAACTGAAATTTCTATATTATTTATAACAGAACATACTGATTTGCATTCGTTACCAGTACCTACGTATTTGAAAACAGCCCTTACCAGTTCGAGAAACATCGTCCAAAGATTAATTTATAAATATAACTTATTATATTGCAAGTAATGATTGTTTGCTAGAACTGCACGCATATTATCGAATTGTATACCTAAATAAATTTATTAATTTGATTTTTGTCGTTTTATTTCAAAATTTGTTCCCTAATTATATCCTAATACAGGTAATTTAATATATTACTAAAAAGGGTTCTCACCAACCTTGAACTTTGTAACAACTATGTGATACTAAATAAATAATTTTGAATGTTTTTAACCGATTCGTTGCGGCACCAATTTTCGATAACTTTTAGCTGTGGCGACGAACAAATATTCCACAGACATTGATGACACGCCCATTGTGCCATCAGCCATGAGTAAAAGTAATGTTCTTTTTTATGCTTTTTTTAATTGTTTAGACCTAATTAAGTTTATTTGACATCAAACATAAGTTACAAATGGAAGGATACTTGTTTTTAGTGGGTAACTACGTGTTTTTTTACGTGTTTTCTTTGAAATTGAGAGTAAGTGACTTTTTTCATGAAGAGATTACAAACCTTTTGTACTATTTATTGTTTTATAAAAAAATTATTTATACAAGTAGGTACAGCTAAATCACCCTGGAAAACCTTGGTTTTTATTAAATTAAATTTTCACCTAATAATAATATTTGTAAATATCAAACAATCAAGAACCTTAATTTGGAAAAAATAAGGTTTATGGTTCATTAATATTTACAAATCTTAAATATTATTTAATTTTATAGAAATGTAAAAGTAAAGTCGATTCGAAAACGTCTAATTAGTAAGAATAGCAAAACAAGTGTTTTCAAAAGGAAACAAATGCCGGCGCTATACGGCGGCAGATTGACGAAAGACTATTTTTTAGCGAACTTTTTTTATGCATGAACGGTTTCAAACTGTTTCAAACAAAAATAAACCTTATACCATATCACAAGAGCACATGGTATTTCGTAGGTCTATTCGGCCAATAGTAATACGATGGCAGTTCAACCATTTTAAGCAAAATTAATAAGACGCATTATTTTTTTTTTAACAGGACACTTGTTTTCCAGAATTTTTTTTACAACTAGAGTTTGTGAGCGATCGCAATGAGTGCTATTATTTGTTACTTATTAGACTATTTTTCCACAACATGATTGAAGAAAACCCACAAAGTAAAAAGAGTACCATAAACATGTTAAAAAAAGGTTGTCAACCCCTAAAAATTTCAAATTTTCAAAATATCCAAAAACGAAGCCGCATGCATGAACTACTTGCAAAATAATGAATATTTTGTTCTGGATAAATTTTCCAAAATGCAATTTGAGCGAGTTATAAGGATTTTTAAAAAGACACGACTCGTGTGTCATACGCCACACGCAAAAGTAATCGATGGAACGCCTAGCATGCCACCCGCACTGAACCGGTTAGTAAATAGCAAAGTGCAAGTATGACCTTGGAAAGGCCAGCAACGCACCTGCAAGTCCCCTGGTGTTGCAGTTGTTCATGGGTATCGGTTGTCACTTATCATCGGGTGACCCGCAGGCTGGTTTTCTTATATAAAAAAATATGTCAAGCTTTTCGGGACGGTTCTATCTAATACAGAGGTAAAATAAAATTACATCTGCGTAGCCCAAAATTTGCAGATTAACAGCAACGTCGACTTTCCTCTACTTTTTTTCTCGCCCTTATATTATACCTTTTCTCTTTCTTTCTTCCTTTAACCCATTTATTTGAAGTCAAATAAGTTTACAAAGGTAACTTCAAAAGTTAATAGTAGTCTGTAATCATTTCGTCCCTGTTTGACACGACATCGAATGTAGGAAACATCCACCAACCTCCTGCTGCCGCGCTCCCGCAACATTCCACCTCGCCATAGGGTGTTGGGTCCTCTGCGATGTGACTTAAGTCTTCCCTTACTTAAGTTGTATTGCTGTTGTTATAGGTAGAGAATAGCACTTAACAACTGACAGGCCATCTGCTCGTCTCGTCATTTAACTCGTAAAAAAACCTGTACTCAATATTAGGTGAAATGCGGAATGGGGGAGATTTTTTTTAACAGGAGGGCTTGACTCATTACTGGGAACTCCTGATTTAATTTATATGTAATGTGTGTATTTACTCTCGTCACTGCTGGCCGTATGAGGAAGCTCAAGGTCGCTCAGCGAGCTATGGAGAGGGTTATGCTCGGAGTTTCTCTGCGTGATAAACTTAGGAATAAGGATATCCGCAGTAGAACCAGAGTAACCGACATAGCCCAACGGATTAGTAAGCTGAAGTGGCAGTGGACCGGCCATATAGCTCGAAGAACCGACAACCGATGGGGAAGAAAGGTTCTCGAGTGGCAGCCTCGTACCGGTAGGCGAAGTGTAGGGCGTCCCCCCACGAGATGGAGTGACGACCTGGTAAGACATGCAGGAAGACGATGGATGCAGGTGGCTCAGGACCGTGCTTTGTGGCATTCTTTGGGGGAGGCCTATGTTCAGCAGTGGACTTGTGAAGGGCTGAAATGATGATGATGATGATGAAAATGATGTGTGTACGTATACATATTAATGAATGACAATAATTATTGTACACATATTGTGCATACACTTTTTGAAAAACATGCTCGTTGAATCGAGCGAGCGACGAGTGACGAGTTGAGTTTTTATCGAGTTTAGATTTGAAGGATTAGATACCTACTACACGATTAGAAGTAATTTATCTTATGCTACTCGGTGGCCCAACCGTGGTCGTTTTTGTTAGAAATTGATTTCTGGTGTCCATTGGCCGCAATAGACACTTACCATCAGATGAAATGTTAACTAGACAGCCTCTCTACAAGAAATTAGTAAATTTCTAAATAACTTCATTTTATTCAGCAATATCTTTTTAGGATTTTATTTCAATGTTAATCAAATGACCCTCTCGTTCAATTTATATAGTATTACTTTTCTCTAATAACTGCGCAGAA
Organism: Parnassius glacialis; assembly: GCA_033319125.1. NCBI lineage: Eukaryota > Metazoa > Arthropoda > Insecta > Lepidoptera > Papilionidae > Parnassius > Parnassius glacialis. Next base: position 16,225,593 of record JAVANC010000012.1, read on the forward strand.
ACCTGTTTTTGGATGATGTAGTCATTGAGCTATTATGTACTACGTACTAGAGGCGACACTGCATTTAGTTACACGGTTCTATTCAATTGCGGCGATGTCGCCGCACTTTATTACTTAATCACTCGCTAGAACGCGTAGCGTTTCTATATAGTTTGTGCTCGCTAGGCGCTAGTGAGTCGACACGAGCTGTGTTGATTATATAAAAAAAAATAGATATTTCACAAATAATTCAAGAAATATTAACAAATACCAAGGAATACATTTTCATCGGTGAGTAAGATACTTTATTAATAAAAAAAGGATAATGGATTAATAATCAAACAAATTATTCCTAAGACGCCATTTTGTGTCATGGAATATAGATTATGAAATTAATTTGTTTAGATGCGTCGTTTCTGTAGGACGATCATATTATGTTCATTTTTTTCTTTAAACAATTAGAAGTAAGATTCATAATTAGGTTCCTTAAAAAATATCCAGAAACGAAGCCGCATGCATGAACTACTTGCAAAATAAAAATATTGTTTTTTTTTTGTTATAAAAATTTGTTCTGGATAAATTTTCCTAAAACGCAATTTGAGCGAGTTAGGTATAAGGATTTTTAAAAAGACACGACTCGTGTGTCATACGCCACACGCAAAAGTAATCGATGGCACGCCTAGCATGCCACCCGCACTGAACCGGTTAATAAATAGCAAAGTGCAAGTATGACCTTGTAAAGGCCAGCAACGCACCTGCAAGTCCCCTGGTGTTGCAGTTGTTCATGGGTGTCGGTTGTCACTTATCATCGGGTGACCCGCAGGCTGGTTTTCTTATATAAAAAAAATATGTCAAGCTTTTCGGTACGGTTCCATCTAATACAGAGGTAAAATAAAATTACATCTGCGTAGCCCAAAATTTGCAGATTAACAGCAACGTCGACTTACCTCTACTTTTTTTCTCGCCCTTATATTATACCTTTTCTCTTTCTTTCTTCCTTTAACCCATTTATTTGAAGTCAAATAAGTTTACAAAGGTAACTTCAAAAGTTAATAGTAGTCTGTAATCATTTCGTCCCTGTTTGACACGACATCGAATGTAGGAAACTTCCACCAACCTCCTGCTGCCGCGCTCCCGCAACGTTCCACCTCGCCATAGGGTGTTGGGTCCTCTGCGATGTGACTTAAGTCTTCCCTTACTCGACCTAAGTTGTATTGCTGTTGTTATAGGTAGAGAATAGCACTTAACAACTGACAGGCCATCTGCTCGTCTCGTCATTTAACTCGTAAAAAAACCAGTACTCAATATTAGGTGAAATGCGGAATGGGGGAGATTTTTTTTAACAGGAGGGCTTGACTCATTACTGGGAACTCCTAATCTAATTTATATGTAATGTGTGTATTTATACATATTAATGAATGACAATAATTATTGTACACATATTGTGCATACACTTTTAGAAAAGTAAAAAGTAACAAAATTGTTAAAATTACTGTGTTGGAACTTGTTGATCGGACCTTTCACAATGAATCTTATTGTGCACGATGCACTGTCTAAGAAGCCTTAATAACAGGGCATTGTCAATTATGACAGTTGACTATTGTACTTAGACTTAGGAGAAGTAAAGTACCATTTGAAACCGACTTATATTTATTGGCAGAATAGCCGAGCTAAGTTATTCTTTGAGAATATTTTGTCCCCAGACACTGCACCCGAGGACAGGTGCTAGTCAGGGATGGCCGTGTCGTGGATTGATGGCGCCATTGTGCTACAAGCAGCGCCATCTAACAATTACCTTTGTGAATCAATAATATCGTATACAATACAGATACAGACTATAAACTATAAACTCCTGCTTACTGCGTAATGCAGTTTTACAGGAGTGACCAAACCAAGGCTGAGATCTGCCTCCGATGGGTACCACAGATGATGGAATAAATAGTTACATTCCCTGTAGGACCACATCAGTGACAGAGTCAGCAACAGTGCTGGGATCATTCGGCGAGAAGCAAACTCGCCCCCATGGGTAGGATGCAAAGAAATACCGCATTCCGTCCCAATCCGCCGACCTGTAATGCCAAACACGGCGGCAACCTGCAGAACGCAACCGCGAAGGGAGCGTGAGTGGCACCATACTGCGGATCAGACAGTGGTCCGAAGAGCCGAGAGGGGCATCGACGGAAACCTGATATCCGTCCGGATGAGAGGTCAGCAGAAGGTCCAACAGGGAAGGTGTATGATTCTCCACATCTGGAATCCGCGTAGGCGAAGTAACCAGTTGTGTCAGACCATATGCCAAGGCAAAGTCATAAACAGATCTCCCCGCATGATCGGTTAAACGTGAACCGAGCCATTCGGCATGGTGGGCGTTAAAATCGCCAAGGATCACGATCTCTGCGGATGGGACCTGTTGTAGCAAGGAATCTGTAGCCATTTGGACGTGGTCGATTAGTCGGTCTGTTTCGGCATTACCGCTATAGGACCTATAGAGGCACCCGTAGACGCGCGGATGGTCGTCGCTGTCTACGCGTAGCCAAAGGATGGACAGGTCCGAACCTACAAGACTGCCCAGGCGTCGAGAACAGATGTCCTCTCTTACATTCACGCAAACCCCAGCCCGAGGCACAAAGGAGTGCTCCAATTTGTACCCCGGGCAGGAGAGATACGAAATATCAGCCGGAGAGGAAACCTGCGTCTCGGTCAGGAAGAGCAAGGCCGGCTTCGCCGTCTCGAGATGGTAGTGGACGGCGTTTAGGTTAGAGTGAAGTCCCCTGATGTTGCAGAAATTCACGGATAGCGTGGCAGGGGTCACCTTGGTATTGTTGCTCAGTTTGCCCCGAGCAGTTATGTTTTTGAGCGGTATTTTTTGCCCCCAGAATACGCGGGGCAGCCTGAGCACCCACGCTCAGGATTGGAATAACATGGTCGTGGATGCTCAGCTAGGGATTCTTCAGGGGTACTGGTACCCTCCTGGGGTAGTCTATTGTGTAATTCCGCTACCATGTTGAGGGGGGGGGGGGTGATTGGGCCTCCGGCCACCTGCACTTACCAGACGAAACGCAGAAGCAGAGCTTCTACTTCACGCCGGTGGGCCACAGCATCCACTTATAATCAGGTGGACTGTTTTCGAACGCAGCAAGTCCATATAAAATCTATGAGCCACACGTACGGTAATTTTCCGTACCGAATTTTCTCCGATTCGAGATTCCGTATGATCGCCTGTGCGTTTGGAATCCCGAACGAAAAAGAGTCTCTCCGAACGCAAGTCTTCCCTAGATTTTGTATGAGTCGCAACACACATTCGTAAATTCCTTACGGAACGCGCTCAGTGTTCCGAAGCGAGTAGGTGTGTTTATGTATGTTTTTACATTTAATCCTATATGTGTATTAGATATGAGCGCCGAACGCCAATTCCACGCCAGCGGCGTGGCCTGAAAATGTTTTTATCAGGAAGAGATTTCTTAAAAAAAAATTATATATTGTTGTTACCGATAGCAGTTTTTTATATATTTTTATAGGATAACGGTGACAAACGAGCACACAGTCCACCTGATGGTCAGTGGTTGCTGTGGCCCATAGACATCTACATTTATCCTCGATTACGATCAAAATTCAGATGCGTTGTCACCCGTGACGACTAAGATCGAATGCCTCATTTCCAGTAAAAAGGGTCTCCGGTTCTCTACACTCACCATATGAAACACAGCAGCATTAAGCTACTATTTTACACTGGTATTCTGTGAGAGCGTGGTCCTTCCCCGGTCGAGCCGACCCATTCGTGTTACAACTATACCAGAAATATAGCTGCAGCATGGCTCTACCACGTATAAATATTGTTGTTACCCCAGCCAAGAGATGGCCCATCTCTGGGCTGGGGTATGTGAGGTCGAACCTGCGCCTTGTAAAGTTGCTGGTGGTGTGCCGGAATGAAATACTGTCCCGCTCTGTTGAGCGCCAAGCTTTATAGAGGCCAATTTGGCCTTCTCTTCCAAGTGATAATGAAACTGCACGTCGATCGATATATCGACGCTAAGGATTCCGATACTGGATGAGGCAACAAGGGGAGTGCCTTGAAACTGAGGAGATGCTCAGATCTGCAAGAAAACTGGTGATCCAATTGCACAATTTCCCGGGAAGCCCATAGGAAGGGAGCTTCGAAAGAAGCGATTTGAGAGAAACGCTATCGCAAGCCTTCGCAATGTCCAAACTAAAGGCCAATGCCTACCCCTTGGACTCTACTGCCTCCACCCATCTATGAGTCAGGTAGATGATGGTTGATGTGGTAGAGCCACGCGGCAGCGTTTGCTGTCGCACGGATGGGCCGGCTCGAACCGGGGTGGTACCACGAGCTCACAGAAAACCAGCGTGAAGTAGAGGTTTACCTCTGCGTTTCGCTTGGTGAGTGCAGGTGGCCGGAGGCCCTTTTTACTGGAAATGAGGCATTCCATCTTAGTCCTCACGGGTGACAACGCATCTACATTTTGATTTGTAATAGAGGATAGATGTAGATGTCTATGGGCCGCAGCAACCACTTACCATCAGGTGGACTGTGTGCTCGTTTGTCACCCTGATTCTATAAAAAAAAAAAAAGGTAGACCAGAAGATCACCAGCTGATCGACCCCGACGAAAACCGTATTGACGGTCACTAATCAGATGGTGATCCTCAAGGTACCCCATGATCTGGCACCGATTGCATTATTTTGGACAAGAACAAATAGCCCTGTAGTTAGATGGGTCTGAGCGGTCGCCTTTTTAGGGATCGGGTGGACCAAAACTGGTGCCAACTCTGAAGCACACGTCCTCAGCACAATTGGTGGAATTCCGTCTGGCCCATTTGACTTGTGGATGTCCAGAGAGAGGAGTGCTTTGTAGACCGAGCGCTGTATGAACTTTACATTCAGTGTGGAACACTCTGGTCGGCGGTGTGCTCCTCCGTCATCGAGAGTCAAGTTGAATGCAAAGAAAGAGCCTAGCAGATAGGCTTTCTCCTTTGCTGCATGGGCCAGTGAGTCGTTCTCCCTGTGCGGATTTAATCATCATCATCATTACAGCCCTTCACAAGTCCACTGCTGAACATAGGCCTCCCCCAAAGAATGCAACCGCAATGTCAGTGTGAGTGGCACCACACTCCGGACTAGACAATGGACCGAGGAGCCAAGAGGGGCGTCGACGGAGATCTGATACCTATCCGGATGAGAGGTCAGCAGAAGGTCCAACAGGGAAGGTGCGTGATCCTCCACATCTGGAATCCTGGTTGGCGAAGTAACCAGTTGTGTTAGACCATATGCTAAGGCAAAATTTTGAACAGATCTCCCCGCATGAACGGTTAAACATGAATCGTGTCATTTGGGGGTTACAATCGCTGAGGATCACGATCTCTGCCGATGGGATGTGCTTTAGCAATGAATTTGTAGCTATTTGGACGTGGTAGATGAGTCGGTCTGTTTCGGCATTACCGCTATGGGATAATGAGATATATATCTATAGAGGCGCTTCTGTAGACGCGCGGATGGTCGTCGCTGACTACACGTAGCCGAAGGATGAACAGATCTGTACCATCAAGACTGCCGAGGCGTCGAGACAATGTCTCCTCTCAGATGTATCGCAAACTCCAGCCCAAGGCACAAAGGAGTGTTCCAATTTGTACCCTGGGTAGGAGAGGTACGAAGTATCAGCCGGAGGGGACACCTGCGTCTCGGCCAGAAAGAGCAAGGCTGGCTACGCCGCCTCGAGATGGTGGTGGACGCCATTTAGGTTCGTGTGAAATCCCCTGATGTTCCAAAAATTCACGGATAGCGTTGCAGGGGTTGCCTTGGCCTTGTTGCTCAGCTTGCCCCGAGCAGTACACCACAGAACAAACATTCTCTGTGAAATATTCGCCTCAACTGAGTGAGTGACGAGCATGGGTGCGAGCGAGGCGACTAGGCGAACTAATGCGATCAGGCCGCGCGTGCGAGCGGGAAAGCAAGTTGCGAATTGTCGCGATGGCGCGTCGCGTGTTTCACTCGGCGACGACGCGTCGATATGAACTCACGGCGACGGCGGCGCGCCAGCGCAGCGCTCATATCTAATGTGTATAGCTTTTCGTAACCTAACCATCCTATTTCATTTAATAATTCGTCGAAAGAGTTTATAGACATCCATATTTAAAAAAATATCTCTGGATAGATATATATTTTTACATAATATTGACTATATTGCAATTTGGGTGATAAGAGGATGCACCTTGTAAGAAGATATAGCAACAATGGTATCGCAGTCAGAAAATCGTCGTCATTATTCGCTGGAAGAATGTCTAGACTCAATGGCTAATTGGCTAACGTCTCTCAACCGACGCTTGTTATTCCGAACGGAAATAAACGTATGTGTGTGATACATTCACGGAATCTCGAATCAGAATTCCGAAACGGAATTCGTTATGTATGTGACCGGCCTTAAAATATATTATTTGCGTATTTTAAATTTAGCGTTCTATTAATTTTACAGGCAGTGTCAGCTAGAGGGAAAAAATTAATAAAGTTTACCAAAATAAATCGATTACATACCATCGATCAATAATAAAAAACTAGATACACAATCCCATGCAAAAGTTCTCTAAAAACTGTCACAATTGTTTTGACGTAATTCTAGTTGAAATAAATATACATTAATGTAACTTCAACCTTAAATGCATTGCCTAAAGTTGTATTCACAAAGCTACGTACAAATTAAAAGCGCACCCAAATGTTCGAGTAGGCGCTCAATCGGTAAGTTTTTTTATTAGTGAGCGATGTTATACACGGTATAAAATGGCAGATTTTTAATGGCAACATTTAAAAACATAAAATGTACTACCCGGAAACCCCCCCCCCCCTTACGTAATTAGTAGCCACTGTATAGTAATAATTACGTAATACGTAATTTACGTATGGTATTACTAGTTGATATATATATGATATATAGCCACTGTATAGTAATAAACACCCATTTTAGGTTTTTAAACACATCTAACCCCTTTATAAGACCTACTACGACTACTTACTAGTTTGTCATATATTGACCATATAATGTTGAGATTACTTGTAATATCAGCACAATCAATTATTCGAACAATTTGAATCGCACTTATGAATGCTGCATTCACTGTTATAATTAAAACTATTAATTATATTGCTTTCAATATTATGTCAAACAAAAATATTTAATAAACCGTCTCATATTTAATATAATAAATCAGAAAACGTGGCGTCTGGTGATGGCGTAAGAAAATCCATTCAACCCATTTCTTCCCGTGGGTTTCATAATAGGCGTACTACCAAAGAATATATACACTACGCGAAGTACTACGGAAATACCAGAAAACCCTTGTAGATTCTGCATGCTATACACTCGATAATTATCACGATATTTAACGTGATTTTTATCTTGCAATATTTTGGATCGAATCTACATACTACACACTCGATACTAATCGCGTCAGTACAACGGTAGATTTCATTCACTATAGACGTGTACGTTACATAATCGGATTATGTATTATGTAGCCAGTAACGTAATGAGTGACTATAAAAGTAAAACTTGCGTTGCTATTATATTAGCGATAGCATTAAAAAGACGTGTAAAAAGAAAAAAGTGGATAAAACATTGGCTCCATCTATTTTTTTCTCTTTAAACGTTTCTCTCACGTGAATTCTTTCAAGGTTTTCTGGTCATTCGTTTGAGGTACGGCTGGCGGCGCTACGCTACGGAAGCGTGTCCTCCCCATAGCTGATAATGAATACTGACATGATAAATATCGACCAGAGACTAGACACTCGATATTATCGACGATACTTGATACAGATCGTTGGATTTCTGGATTTTTAGAAATCCAGCGATGATCCAAATATCGTGATAATTATCGAGTGTGTAGCATGCGCCATAGAATGATCAATCGGTTTACGTTAGACATATACCCAGATCTACCTACTAAACTTAACCTAGAAAAAAACCTTTAGAAAATACCCAGACTGGTTACAGGCATCAGAGTGAAATGAGTGAGATTTCTGGTACTATGTTACGGACGGCGAGGGAGCCGCCGCCCCGTCGCCCCTTCATACCCCGTTGCGCCCCGCGCACCCCCGCACACCGGTAGCAGATCACGCGATGTCGCCGACCAATGAGCGCGCGGCATCGTCTTACGACGCCACTCACAGGCTAAGACGCTCTCCTACGGAATATAAGAAGGGCGTTTCGGTCTGTGAGGCGTTCATTTCGGATGCGGCACTCGAAGACAACAGCACGCGAAGAAATCAAGACTCCACAGAAGATTGAAAAGTGAAGACACCCCTCTCTCTGTATATATAGCTATATAGTTAATAGTGCCGCATTGTAAATACTTGAATACAGTATAGTCATCATACCATCTTCCCTTTGAGCAGTCCCCTAGCGTAGTATCAGTCAATTAATCAGTCACACAGTCCACTAGCAACACTTAAATTCATACAGTCCACTGCAGTCCATAATATTCTTGGTTCTTCGAGCGGGATAAGAAGCCAGAAGAAAGAAGGTAATTACAGAAGAAAGAAGATAATTACTGAAGATCTTCAAGGAAGAAAGAAGTTCGTCGACGAAGAGAGAAGATCGTCGGTACTAAATTCTTCTCTGTTTCTTATTACGGCTACGTCATACACGTCGATTGTTTGTTTCCAGACAATTTCTTGTTTCTCAAACCGCGTTTACGCGGCCAAGTGGTTGCTCCCTAACGGTGCCAAACTGTGACCATCTGGTAACGCCCTTGCGGCGGGAACGGCGTCCAATACGTGCGTCTTTTTAAAGACGATCGGAGGTCGCAACGTGGGACGTCATGAGGAAGACAAGAAGCCAGACGACACGGAACGACGACGAAACGCCTGTAGGAATGCGGATATTCGAAGAAGCACCTGCGTCCCCGTCCGATTATCTCGCGTTGGCACAAGCGCCCTCCGCCGCGCCCCAGGCCCCGCTCGCGCCCGCATCTATGCCCGCGCCCGCGCCGCCGCGCCCCGCTATGTCCGTGTCTACAACCAATCGCTTGGAAGAGGTTAGCACATCCGCGCTGCGTACAGAGACGCTCGCCGCGATTATAGAAGATCTTCCGATAACAGAGACTAGTTCGATAGTGCGTACCGTCGCGCCTGTAGCAGACGTTGTACATAGGCCCGCGCCCCGCGCCCCGTCGGTCCGTTCAGACCGTTCAGCCCGGTCGACAGCTAGCGCGATAGCAAAGTTAAAACAAATCAAGTATAATACTGCGGAGGAACTAGCTGCAATTAGAAGGAAGCAATTGCAAATCGAAGAAGATCTTATCAAGAAGAAATACGCTAGGGACATCGCTCAACTGCAGGAAAAAACGGATAGGGAAAGTTTAAACGAAGACGATTTAGTGGAAAATAGGGTACGCGTTGATAGGTGGTTAGAGAACGTGGAGACTGTGCGGGGGGAGACGCCCTACCGCCGGTCTCAGCCCGCGCCCCGCATCGAGATAGAGCAGGCTCCACCGGATAGGGGAACCGGTTACGACCACGCTGAAGATGCCCATAGGAGGTCGGTTGCGAATGATGTTCAACCGCGTCGCGTAGGTACGATACAGAGGGACAATGGAGTCGCCGTAGAAATGAACCAGGTGGATCGCCATGTACGGGTTACGTCGCCGTCTATCACCTATACATAGATCGCCATCGCCACACCGCCACGCGGATCGTAGATTACCGTCGCCGTATAAGGATGTAGGTGTACATAGATCGCCATCGCCACATCGCCACGCGGATCGTAGATTATCGTCGCGCTGTTATAAGGATGTAGGTGTGCATAGGTCGCCAGCGCCACAGCGTAGGCTAGAGGGAAATAGGGATAGAGATAGGTCGCTCACCCCGCGAGGGAAAGATAGGGGTATAGAACGATTAGCGGAAGCTTTAGAAAGCATGATTAGAGTTAGGCCCGCCGCCGTGAAGCAAACGCAAGACTTGCCTATTTTTAACGGTTCGGCCGCGGAATGGTTAGTTGTCACGTTATCCCGGTTCATGATGAGAGAGGCTGACCGTGCGTTAAGTCATGCCTATACGTCCGTAACGCCGACTAAGGAATCGCCCGTAAGACGAGAGGCGCCGCCGTCGAAAAGGATAGGGTTGACACGCCGCGTAGAGGATAGGGCCCGCGACGTAAAGACGTTCACCGCCCAGGAGGACACCGGTAGTGCCTCGTGTATGTGTTGTGGGGGTGAACACCCAATCGTCAAATGTAGGAAGCTAGCGCAAATGGGTTTGGACGACCGGTGGAAGTGGGTAAAGGAAGATGGGGTGTGTTTTAGGTGCTTAGGCAGCAAACACCGACGCCTACGTTGTAAAGCTAGGAAGTGCGGCGTCGACGACTGCAACGCCGCCCACCACGCCCTCCTTCACGCCCGCAAGCCCAGTACGCCTGAAGCGTCGGTGAAACCGGACGAAACCGTGCTCGTCGCGTCGAATGTTAATAGTAGTGCGTCCGTGTTATTGAAAGTGTGCCCCATTACCGTACGCGGACCGCGTGGTAAGGAAGTTGATACGTATGCGCTACTTGATGAAGGCTCTACTATATCATTAATCGACGACGACTTAGCTCGCGAGTTAGGAGCGGAAGGATCGGTAAAGCCGCTCAATATTAGAAGCGTGAATAATAGTCAACGCGAGGCCAATAGTAGGCTAGTTAATATAGGGATACGTGGCAAGACGCGCAATGAAATGTATAGTGTAAGCGCGCGAACAATATCAGATTTAAAGATAGGCTCGCAGTCTGTGAGTAGGGAGTGCTTACGGTTAAAGCACTTACGCGACTTACCAAGTTCGATATGTTACGATGACGCGAAGCCGAGATTATTATTAGGCGCCAACAACTGGCATTTAATAATCACCCGTAATTTGAGAATAGGACGTCGAAGGTAGCCTATAGCTGCACGTACGTTGCTAGGGTGGGTAATTCAGGGAACCGTGCCGCGGTTAACGTGTAGGGAAGATGGCGAGACCGTATTACACGTAGCAAGCACTAGCGAACGGCCAGATAGGGACATCCGAACGTTTGCCAGTCAGGACGAGGAGCTAACGGAACTCCTCAAACGGCAGTATGAGATAGATTCTATAAGTATCTCGCTAAAGAGTAGGCCGCGATGGGAAGAGGAGCGCGCTGTCGACATATTCCAGCGCACCGTCAAGATGGTCGGCGAGCAATACCAAGTTGGACTGCCATGGAAGGACGACAAGTTTGTAACAATCATGAGATATTAAATAATTTTGAATTATTTGAATTTTTAAAATTCTCCAACTTGTATTAGTTATGACTAAATATATCGAAGCCCAAATGTGACCTTGTAAAGGGCAGCAACGCACCTGCAAGTCCCTGGTATTACAGTTGTTCATGGGCGTCGGTATTATCTTATCATCAGGTGAAACGCAGGCTCGTTTTCTTATATAAAAAGATTATGTCAAGCTTATCTATATGTTTCTTCTTAATACAAAGATAGAAAATAATAATAAAAAATTACGTCTGTGTGTTAAAGTGCATAGCCCAAATATAAGAACTTAAAATTTGTTTATGTTTTTTATAGGTTAGGATGACAAACGAGCACACAGTCCACCTGATGGTAAGTGGTTGCTGTGGCCCATAGACATCTACATTTATCCTCGTATGCGAATCATTAATGCAGATGCGTTGTCACCCGTGAGGACTAAGATGGAATGCCTCTTTTCCAGTAAAAAGGGTCTCCGGTTCTCTACACTCTCCATACGAAACACAGCAGTGTTAAGCTGCTATTTTACGCTGGTATTCTGTGAGAGCGTGGTCCGTGGTCCGTAGTCGGTCGAGCCGACCCAACTACTACAACTATACTAGTAATATAGCTACTACAACTATACTATAGTACTACAACTATACTACTAATATAGCTGCAGCATGGCTCTACCACGTATAAAAGTAATAATTCCTCCAGGATGAATACTTACTTACTCTTACTTACTGACTTACCTCTTCCTTCTTTCTCACTCTTTTATTTAATCCTTTTAATTGAAGTAAAATTAGCTTACAAAGGTAATGGTAGTCTGTAATTCTTTCATGCCTGTTTGATACGCGACGTCAAATTTAGGTAACTTCGACGACTTTCGAGCAAGAACGCACTAGCGGCTGGCCGTGATGCGGCATGCCGTCGCGGCTGATGATTGTTGATTTTTGCGTGAAACCGCATGATATCGACGCACTGATTTGCGACCAGCCGTCAACCGCTCCGGTTGTCTTGGGACTGCGGCAGGCCGCACCGGTTGCAGCCGCATCCACGCACTCAGTGCGGTTAGCCGCAAGCGTCGCTTCCCGACCCAGATCATTTTAATTTTTTTTTATTAATTTAGAAAGTTCACTTTAGAAAACAAAGAAAGGGAATAAATATAACTGCAGCAACATCTTCGACGTCCATCACGTCCAATATTTCTAGAAGCATTGACGATTGCGGCGGACCGTAATAGAACCGAGACGATACGGTTAGCCGGAAAACGGCGTGCCGCTATATAGGTGCACTGCGATGTGACTTAGGTCTTCCCTTACTAAACCAGGAGATGTAAGTCGGATTGCTGTTGTTATACGCAGAGTATAGCACTTAACATCAGGTGGGTTTCGTCGCTTAACTCATAAATAACCCCAAATTCTCTAAAGAAGGTGAAATTGCGGCAGAGGGAGATTTTTTGCAGCACGGCTTGAAGCTCAGAACTTTGGGAACGACTGATCTAATGCATTTTGTGTGCATATACTTAATTTTTGGATACATTTTCTGAAAACAAATTAGTTGAAATGATGCTTGCTTGAACCAAGCGAGCGACGAGTGTTGTTTACGCCACGTGATGAGTCTTCCTTGAGTTGTTCGAGTTTCGATTTGATGGATTAGATAGTATCTATAATTACAGGATTAGAATTATTTTAACTCAATCTTAGCAGGTGACTCATCCATGGTCTTACTTGTCAGAATTTGGTTGCTGGCTGCAGTAGACACTCCAGACGAACCAGACTCGGACGTAGAAGGATGGTGTAACGTAGTAGAAAATATTGTGCAAAATAAACGCTTAGGAGCATTTGATTTGATTTTTTTTAACAAGCGCTTTAAAGTGCGTCGTTATTTGTCTTGCCAAGCTTAATTTTACTGAAGCGGCATGGCCTTTAGTAAAGTAGACTTTGATTAGACACCAAAACTATTTCAAGACTATTTCGATGAAATATTGAGGTTTCACATAGGAGCTAAAGAGACAGCGTCTGAAATTCTATTGCAAATTCATAAAACAACTAAGCCTGATGAAGTTATTACTGGATTAGTTATCTCAGTTTTATATTCAAAAGGCAATATGATAAGACAGGAATAAAATGCACACACAATTACTGCTAGAGCTCAACTATTCCGAATCCTTGGTTACATGTCGCTACGTCGTTTGGCAGGTCGCTTAAACGTCGTTTGGATATTACCGTAGCGAACCCGTATGAACATAGAATCGTATGAATGATTGATTTACCGGTAACGTCTGCCTTTCTAAAAGAAATAAGGCAAATTCTAAATAACTTCATTTTATTCAACAATATATTTTTAGAATTTCATTTCAATATTAATTAATAATTACTAATGACCCTCTCGTTCAATTTATATAATATTGATATGTGATACATCTCTTTAATTCTTGCGCGGACACGTGTTTTTGGATGATGTAGTCGACTTTAGTTCGCGGTTGTGTTACTATAAAACCATTGTCCAAGAATCGTCCATCTAGTGAGTTTGTTTCAAGCCACAGAAAGAGAACCACGGCATCTACTTCTATGTTCACGACGTATCTAAACATTTTGTTAAATCTGTTGTTTTCCACGGTTATCTGAAATAAATATATTTTCATACAGAAAATTTTACCATTTAAGTGTTTTATAGGATAAGGGTGACAAACGAGCACACAATTCATCTGATGATAAGTGAATGCTGTAGCCCATAGACACCCACATCTATCCTCGATTAAGAATCATAATAGAGACGCGTTGTAATTTCTGAGGTCTAAAACTGAATGCTTACTGAACGTTACCAGTAAAAAGGGTCTCCAGTTCTCTACACTCACCATACAAAAAACAACAGAAATAAGCTGCTATTTTACACTGGTATTCTGTGAGGGCGTGAACTTTCCCGGTCGAGCGGACCGTGTCGCATACATAATATAGCTGCAGTGTGGCTCTATCTTACCGCGTAGAACGTTTAAATAATGATTAATCTTAATTTATCCTTAATTTTTTTTTAACAAGGTGTTAAAATTTCAATATGTGGTAGCTTCCCTAATCAAGTTCCATCTCCACTGGCACCACTAAAATGTTGACTACAGTTTTAAGTGCCGATGCGTGCTCGATGGTAAAGGTACCTACGTAAACATTGTGAGAAAAGTATCATATCCGTAAGATTAAAAAACAATGTTAAAAACGCCTCTAAAAAATTAGATGTCTGGTATCTAGCGCAGTGGGATGCATATAGGTTACTTGCGTCTTGCGTAAGTAATTTCTTTGAATGCCAAAAAGTTAGGCGGTTGTATTAGATATAATTATTAAGTTTTTACCTTTATGTGTGGATGCTTCAGACCTTTTATTTGTTTTAAAGGTCTCGGGAAAATAAAGTTATGCGGTGAATATGGCACGTTCTCTATATCTAAGGAAAATTTCAAAAAGATATCATCTTTATTGTATTCCGCCAAGCTTATTGACATCAACTTTGTCGCACTCAGCATTTCCGCACTAGCTGGATGTTCCTGTGATTTAAACGGTATCAAACTGCTCCAATTATAGAACTCTATTGTTATTTTGCTATCGATAAGTGGTACGAGCCTATCGTTGATGACGTAGACGTCTATTGCACCCGTGAGAAGTAGACGAGGCGATACTAAAACCGGCGCAAAGAATGATTTAGCGTAGTAGTGCAGCATTTTCCATTTTCCACCGTATTCTGCAATTGAAATAGAATGATACAAAACTTAAACATGTAGTGGCGTCTGGCGTATCATCCCATAGGTATCATTACAGGAGACAGAGAGAAATAGAAACAGGAGATGGGCGGCAGTCGAAGCTGAAGACCGAATGTGGCAGCATCGTTTCCGACACACCTGAGGTTTTGAGTGATATTGAGAGGTTCTATGGGCAGCTATAGACGTCATCGTTGACGCCACACGCAAGTGTGAGTAACGATCTAAGAGCAAGTCTTATCTGACACTATTCCGATGATATTCCGGACGTCAGTCTGAGCGAAATAAGAATGGCTCTCCAGCACTGTTTAGGCCAAATCTTAACATTTTAAAACTTGCATTCAAAACCGGTTTGACGGCTTGGGCCGGCGGGCATTCGTTTTGCGCGCGGCGGCCGTGTTCTGATGAATCTTCTAGTTACCGCTCGAATCGTTAGGTCGCGTCAAGACCGCCTCTTATTGAGTTGTCTTTTTCCTGCGTTTACGTGACAACGAGGCTTTCCCTGAGTAATGAGTGATTAACTTAACTTCGATTGCCATTAATTTGCGTCGACGAGTTGCTTGTGTGGCATTTTAATATCGTACGAAGGCATTTTTGCTTTGTCGGGTAGAACGCTAAAAATTTGTGACCCGAGAGGAGATCGCGTTCGTCTTTGATTATAATTTTATGCTAAGTGACGTTAGACTTGAGTTCAGATAACGGTGAACGCCCACTGGAGTGATCGCACATTGTGGAGCAGAGCAGCGCATGTGGGTTTGCTAGCCGATTACATCGGTGACGTCTGGTTACATTTACACACTTTCTCACACCACTTACACCCATCTACTTGCCCCTGACGGTACCTTGTGGTCGACCCTACCTCCGGAACTTGGTAAGTTTGTGTTTGCTTATCCAGCCATTACATAATAATTATCCATAGGCCATTTGGGCCCGAATCTTCTGGTTGCCCGTCGAGTGGGATAATCATGGGCCCTAGCCCAGTCGACTTCTATCGGGGCAACTGAGGGCCGTAACCACCACTGGTAGCAGAGCGTGGTTGATTGTCTCTCCAATCACGCCCGGCCGTAATATAAAAAAAAATATTATTTTTTCTCTTTTTTTTGTTTTTTTTTTGTTTTGTTAGCGGATCGGTGGTTAGAACCACGTCCTGCTGCGCAAGCAGCAGGCTGCGCAAGCAGAAGTGTAGTTTAGGGTTAGGTGCCAACGCGTCAGGTATTTCGGGTAGGTAGATTAAATTGCCGAAGGGTCGGTCGCCTGAGCGAGGCATCTTTGCTGACCGACTGTAGTGTGTACTTGCCGTGTAGTGTAATTTGTATTTAATTTAATTTAATAGTAATTTGTATTTAGTAGTGATGCCATCGCACAGGCCACCAGCGCTTCGCCTGCAGGCGGAGCTGCGCTGGGCCGCGAATGCCCATACTTTGATAGGGTGACCCGATCGGATCCATAGTTAAGAGAAGTGGCTCGAGCAGGTCGCAGCCCGAAGGGCCGTAGTGGAGGAGGCTTACAATGAGCTCGTGGCTTCGGATGCAGAACAGGGAGTCCTAGACTCCTGCCTCGCGGACTACGAGCAATTCTTTTCGCTCACGGACGACTTGATCGAGGTGAGGGCCAAGAATGCTAATGAAGTGCGTGAAGCTCGGCTGAGTGGCCTGCCCGAGTTCCCTCGGAAGCAGCCTACTCAGCCGGAGCTGTTGGGACGACTCCCAACTCTGGCCATGCCAAGGTTCTCCGGGTTCCTCTCCAACTGGCTGAACTTTGTTGGTCTTTTTGATAGCCCGGAGGGGCTTGACACCAAGCCAGAAGATGGCGTACCTCCTGGCCTCACTGGAGGGGGAAGCCCTGGGCGTCGTCGGCCATTTAAAATTGTCGGACGACGCCTACCTCTGGCCGAAAAGAGGTTGCTTTCCATGGAGCGCCGTATGCGGCGCGACCCAGTCTTTCGCGACAAATATGTCGAGTTCATGCGCGAGTATCAATAGCTGAGTCACATGTCACCGTCCAACTTCGACTGGCGGTCACAGGAGCACTACTTCTTGCGGTCTTGAGGACCCCTGGGAGTAACATTCGGGTAGTTTTTGACGGCTCCGCCCCCTCGTCAAATGATGTGTTCCTGAACCAGTGTCTCCACTCTGGTCCTAAATTGATCAAGGACATATCCGACATTTTGATCCACTTCCGTCGGCACCAAGTGGTTTTAGTAGCCAACATTCGGATAATGTTTCGACAATCAGTGTTCCATCGTGATGACCGTCGATATCAGCTGATATTGTGGCGCGAGAAGCCCAGCGATCCGATACAGGTGGTTGAGTTTAACACCACCACTTATGGACTCCGGTCCAGCCCGTATATCGCCATGCGAACCCTCCTTGAACTAGCTGAGAGAGAGCGTCTAAAATACGCTCGGGGGGCTTCTATTTTGGAGACTTCGGTCTACATGGACGACATTTGCACGGGCGCCCCCACCGTCGAGGAGGCTCTTGTATTACGAGACGAATTGATTGCCATCCTGAAGTCCGGAGATTATGAGTTGCGCAAATGGTTGTCGAACTCCCCTCATATTTTGAAGGACGTCCCAGGAGAGGATCAACAAGACGCTCATCTATTCGAGCACCCTGAAAATCCTAATTTGTTGACTGTGCTGGGCATTCAATATCAGCCTGTTCAGGATACTTTCACGTATCGAGTCAAACTCGATCCCCCTCCTAAAGCATGGACCAAGCGCTCCGTGCTGTCTACAGTAGCCCGCACCTTCGATTCTAATGGATGGATCACTCCGGTAATTTTTTTGGCTAAGTGCTTTCTTCAAAAGCTCTGTATATCCGGGTTGCGTTGGGACGAGCCTATTAGCGGTGCTCTCTTGCGAGAGTGGCTCTCCATTGTGTCCTCCCTTCCGGACATCAACCGGGTCTCCATGCCAAGGTGCTTCCTCCCTCCAGGGAAATGCAGAGCTACCCTACATGGATTTTGCGACGCCTCTGAGAAAGGCTATGCTGCTGTCGTATATTTGCGGACTGTGAGCTCTTTTGTCCATACTTCCGTCCATCTCGTACTTGCTAAAAGCAAGTTTGCTCCCATTAGGTCCCGCTTAACTATCCCTAAATTGGAACTGTCCGGAGCCGTTCTTCTCACGCGACTCCTCAACTACGTTCACTCGTCTTTGAAGTCTGTAATCGACATTACGGACGTCTACGCTTGGTCGGACAGTGAGATAGTACTTTGTTGGCTCAGAGCTGCACCTCACAATCTTGAGGTCTTTGTGGCGAACCGCGTGTCTCAAATACAGAATTCTGGGACGTCTCTAAACTGGAGACATGTCCCAGGGGAGTTGAATCCCGCAGACTGCGCTTCTCGCGACTGTGAAGCTCCCTCTTTGGTTTACCACCCTCTGTGGTGGGGTCCCAGTTGGTTGCCTGAGTCTCAGTCATTCTGGCCCCAGAATAAATACTCCGAACCGATTGAATTGCCTGGCCTATGAGCCCGAGTAGGAGTTGGCAAGAATAAGCCCACTCGGGATTTCTCCCTGCTAGAACGGTACAGCTCTCTCGATAAGCTCTTAGGAGTGACTGCTTGGTTGCGTCGATTTGTCCGCAATTCGAGAGACCCGTCCAACTGAATCTCTGATTCTGTTTTGTCCCCTAGCGAGCGTCGCGAAGCTTTGATGCATTGGACCCGTATGGTCCAAGCGGAGCATTTTGAGCCCGTGATTGAAACCTTGAAGCGGGGCTCCGTTGTCAAGGGCGCTTTGGCCTGTCTGAACCTCTTTCTGGACGACGCTGGGATGCTGCGCGTTGGCGGCCGTTTGAAAAATTCTCAACGCCTTTGTTCGGTTGCTGGTAACTCACCATCATGTTAAGAATGCCCACGCTAGGTGTAACGTTCTTTCGGCTATTTTGCAGTGGGAGTTTTGGATTTTGGCTGGCTGACGCACCATTCGGAGCGTCCTCTTTAAGTGCATACCTTGTTATAAAATGAAGGCCACCATATCGCAGCCTATGATGGGTGACTTACCACCCGACCGCGTCAGGGCCATCCGACCATTCGCTGGAGTCGGAACAGACTTTGCTGGCCCCTTCCTCGTCAAGTCCTCCAACCTTCGTAACACGCGTTCACATAAGGCTTATCTGTGCGTTTTCGTGTGTCTCGCCACTAAGGCCGTTCACTTAGAACTTGTAAGTGCCCTCAGCACTGAAGCCTTTGTGGCCACGCTGGGCCGCTTCGTATCGCGTCGCGGTTTGCCGGACCTGATCCGGTCTGATTGCGGAACGAATTATAAGGGCACGGATAGATATTTGAAAAAGGTCGTCGAATTCCTGTCCAGCAACAGGACTTATTTAGGTACTGCGATGTCCAAGAAGGGCATCCAGTGGAAATTCGACCCTCCGGCTTGCCCACACTGTGGCGGTATTTTTGAGGCGGTGGTTAAGGTTGCAAAAACGCATCTCCGTCGCGTTATTGGCGAAACAATTTCGACATTTGAGGAGCTTGCCACTGTATTCTGTAAAATTGAGGCGGTACTCAACTCTCGGCCCCTCTGTCCCCTCTCGTCCGATCCGAATGATTTGGAGGTTCTAACCCCGGGCCGCTTCCTGATTGGCCAGCCGCTTAACGCCCTGCCCGAGTACCCCTTCAGGGAAATAAACTCTTCGCGGTTGAGCATATTTGACCTGCTGCAACAGATGACTCAGAGTTTTTGGCACCGATGGTCTCTGGAGTACCTACATCTTTTGCAGCAGCGCGTTAAGTGGTCTGATAAGACGGATCCTCCTCGGGTTGGAGACCTCGTGTTAGTTAAAGAACCCGACGCTTTGCCTTTGTATTGGCGCCGTGGGCGCATTGTTAAGTTTTCGTATGGACCGGATGGGGTACCTAAGGTGGCCGAGGTTTTGGTTGGAGATTCAGTCTTGCAACGTGCCGTCGCGACCCTATCCCGTTTGCCAATTTACTCGCGGACATAAGTCCTTATGCCCAGGACGGGGGTTTCTTTAGGCCAAATCTTAACATTTTAAAACTTGCATTCAAAACCGGTTTGACGGCTTGGGCCGGCGGGCATTCGTATTGCGCGCGGCGGCCGTGTTCTGATGAATTTTCTAGTTACCGCTCGAATCATTAGGTCGCGTCAAAACCGCCTCTTATTGAGTTGTCTTTTTCGTCCGTTTATGTGACAACGAGGCTTTCCCTGAGTATTGAGTGATTAACTTAACTTCGATTGCCATTAATTTGCGTCGACCAGTTGCTTGTGTGGCATTTTAATATTGGACGAAAGTGTTTTTGCTTTGTCGGGTAGAACGCTAAAAATTTGTGACCCGAGAGGAGATCGCGTTCGTCTTTGATTATAATTTTGTGCTAAGTGACGTTAGACTTGAGTTCAGATAACGGTGAACGCCCACTGGAGTGATCGCACATTGTGGAGCAGAGCAGCGCATGTGGGTCTGCTAGCCGATTACATCGGTGACGTCAGGTTACATTTACACACTTTCTCACACCACTTACACCCATCTACTTGCCATTGACGGTACCTTGTGGTCGACCCTACCTCCGGAACTCGGTAAGTTTGTGTTTGCTTATCCAGCCATTACATAATAATTATCCATAGGTCATTTGGGCCCGAATCCTCTGGTTGCCCGTCGAGTGGGCTACTCATGTGCCCTAGCCCAGTCGACTTCTTTCGGGGCAACTGAGGGCCGTAATAGGCACCTTAAAAACGGCAAGGACTCAGGCGAGGATGGAATTACAGCGGAGCTTCTGAAAGCGGGTGGAAAACCGGTACTTAAAGTCCTTCAATTGCGTTCTCCATAGTGGCACTACTTCAGAGGCGTGGAGCAGAATCGCGGTGGTCTTGTTCTTTAAGAAAGGCGACAACGCTCTCTTGAAGAACTACAGACCGATTTCCCTTCTGAGCCGCGTCTACGTGCTGTTTTCGAGAGTCATTACTTATTAGGAATCATCTCGCACGCAGACTCGACGACTTCCAGCCTCCCGAACAAGCTGGTTTCCGAAAAGGCTTCTCTATGATAATGCTAGCACATACGGCAATGCACAACAGTCTTAAACTTAGAAAAAAAACGATTGTCAGACTAGCTATCTGTCCAGGACTAAACACACACTCGTGCACTATATTCATCAGGTGCAATCTCTATTCCCTCACTGTCACAGTCCGACGGAACGGTAGTCCGACAGGACCGGAGAGGGTACTGGCGCAGGACCAACGACTTTAAGTCCTTTCCGAAGCACGGGGGTAAAGCACTGCACTGCTGCCCATCGCCTATTTCATTTTCGCTCTGTCGCCTTTTACGAAACCTACGGGACTAAGTGGTAGTTGATATTCTAATATCGCCACTAGATGGTTAACAATTAACTTAATAAAATAAATTATTAATTATATGTTGGAATTTCTTAACAGAAAAAAACCGATAACCCATTTTGTCTTGAACCAAAATTCGGGCCTGGGACCAAATGATCAGTCTACAGTCAATCATCATACTTACGACCACAAGACCTAGAAGACTAGGAACTGTACTATTATTTATTCAATCATTTTTATCCGTTAGTCCGTCTCCACATTACATCGGACTGTCTCAAAATTACAAAATGTTCATCTTCTGATACGAGTTGTTAACGGTATACTCTATAAGCTTCATGGACATGTTATACCTACGTCCGAAGAGCATTTATTTATTGATGATAAAATTGAACAATCAAATATAAGGAAAACATTAGGTACTGCTACGAAATCGTTTACTGAGCATATTTTCGAACTCTCGTGTGCTCTATTTACACAATAACTTTAACAGTGGTAGAGCCACGCGGCAGCTTTTGCTGTCGCACGGATGGGCCGGCTCGAACCGGGGTGGTACCACGACCTCACAGAATACCAGTGTGAAGTAGAGGTTTACCTCTGCGTTTCGCTTGGCG
Organism: Parnassius glacialis; assembly: GCA_033319125.1. Classification (NCBI taxonomy): domain Eukaryota; kingdom Metazoa; phylum Arthropoda; class Insecta; order Lepidoptera; family Papilionidae; genus Parnassius; species Parnassius glacialis. The sequence continues at coordinate 16,247,472 of JAVANC010000012.1, forward strand.
AGTGCAGGTGGCCGGAGGCCCTTTTTACTGGAAATGAGGCATTCCATCTTAGTCCTCACGGGTGACAACGCATCTGCATTTTGATTCGCAAACGAGGATAGATGTAGATGTCTATGGGCCGCAGCAACCATTTACCATCAGGCAGACTGTGTGCTCGTTTGTCACCCTTGTCCTATATAAAAAAAATACTTGTTGTTCCTGGGTGCACAACACAGTCAGGAAATTTTTATCACCGGTCTACTTTGTTTTTCATTTAGATTACTCTTTACAAAGGAAACTTTACAAAGGAAAAAGAATTACCGTCCCCAAACATTAAAAGCAGAGGCATCAATTATGTTTGCATTAAATTGATGTACTTGCTTTGACACTACATTTGTGTCGACAAGGAGACGTGTTTAATCCTCGCTGTGCAATTAACAAAATATAAAAAAGAGTTATTAGTTATTACCTATGCTAGACCAGGACGGTGCTTGCCAGACGTCATTCAGCTGCCAGTATAAAGCGCCCATCGTGTACCAGTTAGCTTGGCTTTGCCGGTAAAACTCCGTCTCTGCCTTCATTGCCATTGCTTGGGTTATCTGAAATAAATATGGTCACAATACTTCTTAATTATAAACAAATCGAAAAAACAATAATTTACTCCTAAGGCCATTTTTATTATTAATATAAAAACGGGGCAATTTCATAATGGTTAGTAACGAACGAGTTGAAGTCGAATTGGTTAGTGACGAAGCATTCTATCATAGTCCTCAAGGGTGACTACGGATCCTCGACTAAGTATGCAGATACTTAATCAAAGATAGACATCCACTTAACAACCGCCAGACTGTACTCGGTAATCAATTTCAAGATTTCACAAAAAGTGCTACCGTGTAACGGTAGCACTTTTTGTGAAATCTTGAAATTGCTGTAAAATGCCTATTAAAGTCCACTGCGGAACATGTACATCACAAATGAACAGCCATGGGGGGAGGGGGGGGGGGGCTCCCCATAGTTATCACGCAAGCGGATTGGCAACGACTGTAGTTCTTTTGCTCCCTATCTCCTGTTTCAGTTTCCCTATGTCGCCTCGTATCTACATTTTTTTAAAAACGTTACACAAAAAAATCCAAACACAAAAAAAGATCTGTTTCCGTAGAGGATTTTTATAAAAATAAATCATACATGGATATAATTTAACTTTAGACGAAAGTAACAGCCGATTTCAAAAATTTAAAAGAGTAAAATGATTTACACATTATAGCTCCTTGACAGGTGCATAGTGTAGGTATTGAAAACTTAAAGCCCTTCAAAATATTTCTTTAAACTTTTTGTAAGCCGTGTAGTGGCGGTGTAGGAATATCCTCTACCTACCCCATATCATCCCGTAGGTGTCATAAGATCTGACAGAGGGAAACACGGCTCCGTGGCGCAGTGGCTCAGCAATGTGTTGTTGCGCTGGGCGCCGCGGGTACGAGTCCCGCACGGAATAAGCATTTGTATGGCCTACAAATAATTGTTCCGGGTCTGGATGTTTGTTCTCGTACAATTTATGATTGTAAACTGCCTCCACGATACAGGAGAAAATACTAGTGTGGTGGTAACGTTTAAAAAATCAGGAGATGTGTAAATCAGGAAAAGTGGCAATTAAACTAGTGAAAAGTGAACTATGGCAATATCGCCTCTGTGAGACAATATACGGAGGAGGCCTACGTTCAGCAGTGGAGTATTCTGGCTGTAGTGAGTGGAAAGATGGAAGGATCAGTGGTGGACATTCTTAAACCAAACTCTTCACGCTATACATAATAATCAACACCTTAATACATACCTGACTGTAAAAGACGAACTTCTCGAAGTACTTCGGGTCACTTTTATCCAAATTCAAATGTAGGTTAATTTGGTCCTCGATAAAGTCGTAACCATTTGGACTGTGCTGTCTGTGCTTTGAATAAGCACTATCCAACTTGTAGTCTTCTTTGTTATTTGTGGCAGTAGCCATCGTTTTAAGGGACGGCAAAGATTGGAAACCGTATTCAGAAGCGAAGCGCGTATTCGGGTATATATTTAAGTCCCAATTATCGTTCAAGTAATTATAATAATGCGTGTCACCATAGTGAGGGTCGTATGGGTTTTGTGCGATGTACCCCTCTTGCTCTGATTCTAAGCCATTAGACGGACTTGAAACGAGATAGCGTCTGCTTGGATCCAAACTTTCGACGATCGGTTTAATGGTGTCTACGTACAATGTGATATATTCCTCTTTGTATTTGGAGAATTGTGTCTGCGTGTTGTACCAGTTGCCTCTTAAGGCCACCTCGTTCTCGTTGTTACCAGCCCAAAGCGCAATTGATGGATGGTGCTGCAATCGAATCACTGTTTGTTGTATTTCATCGCTGACGTTACTGAAAGAAGAATTCAAGTTAAATTAGTTGCCGTTATACATACATTGAGATATTTTAACTACATGATGCGCGATAAAAAAATTAAATAAAAATAATAAAAAATAAAATAAGTTCATTCTTAATATTATAAAAAAATCTATGATTTTATTAATATTAAAATCGTATAATTCACTGTATTTTATATACCGACTTCAAAAAGGAGGAAGTACTCAATTCGACTGTATATATATTTTTGTTCTTTTTTATGTGTGTTACCTTATAACTTTTTTCTAGGTGAACCGATTTTGATGATTCTTCTTTTATTTGAAAGCTAATGCTTCTCATGTGGTCCCACTTTTCGAGCTATCCTCAATAATTTATATTTAAGTCGGTTATACAAAATTTTTATTTTCATTAAATGTGGACAAATGGAAAAGTAAAGTAATATTTGGTGATACATTATTTTATATTACATTGTGAAAAACAACCCAAGAATACTGAATATAGGGTATTTTTTTCAATACAGGAAAAATCCTAGGGTAAAGAAAATCAAACAAAACATATATAACATGACAGATACTTACTCAAGAAATTCTGGATCAGTAGGATACATAGCGCACGCAAACATAAAATCTTGCCAAATCAAAATGCCCAGATGATCGCACCTCTCATAGAAATAATCAGATTCATATACGCCTCCTCCCCAAACTCTGAGCATCGACATGTGAATTTCACTTGCGGCTGTTAAAAGACTGTCCACTGAAAGCAAAATATTTAATCCTACTAATATCCTACTAATATTTTAAACGTGAAAGTTTGTGAGGATGTATGGATGTTTGTTATTCTTTCACGCAAAAACTACTGAATGGGTTTTATTGAAACTTTACAATAATATAGCTCATGCATCAGAACAACAAATAAACTATAGTTCATAAAAATATTGTGTAAATTGGCCAAAATATAACGATAAATTTTAAGTAAGTCTGAAAAAAATCTCTCGATTTGGATGGGACTTTCACTGGCAGATGGTTGATGTTATGAGGAGTAACTTAGGCTACTTTTATTTTAGGGTTCAGCGCAAAAACATTCCACACGGGCGAAGTCGCGAGGAACAGCTAGTTTAAACAAAAAGTACTTATTACATGTTTAATTATTTTATTCCCTATACTTACATTTAATATTTAATATTTTTATGGTGCATATTTTTGATATTCAAGATGCGTGTAACACAAGTTATAGATAACAGAAGCTGGGCTTTATTATTTAAATTTTGAACATAATTTAGTAATTGGGGAGCCCGCAATTCTCAAGACTGCCATATAATAGGAAGGAAAAAAGGTGTGCCTGAAAACCAGCGCTAAAGCGTCAATACTTCCGTGTCAGCAAAAAATTAAGCATCAAGTTTTTGGTTATATAAATGTATACCTGTTGATTTATCGTACCCAAGTTCTGGTAAAATGTTTGCGGGTATCCAGTTAGAGCCCTTCATAAATATTGGATAACCATTAACTTTAAAGTAAAATGTGAGACCCTTTCCAGCTGTTGTATTTCCTGAAATTTTCAAAAGTAATAAATATTTACATTTTGGAAAGAAAACTATGAAACATATAACATATATACATATACAGGGTTATTTTGTAAGAACCAGCCAAATTTGCAGAGGTGGTTCAGAATAAGTAATATAGGCAAAGGTGAAAAATGAAAAAAAAATCAAATATTCTGTCCCTTTTATCTTTTAAATTCAAAATGCGTGGTAATGCATCATTTTAACTGACTTGGGGTAATTTCAAATAACAGTATAAAACTTATTTACTCGTATTTTCAAAAAAATTCAATAACAGTAGGTATATGATTATTTATTTATTTGAAATTAAGTTTAAAATTTGGCTAGTCTTTGAAAAAGAACCCTGTATACAGGGGCGTAGCTACCGCCGTATCAGCCGTATCAATGATACGGGGCCCCCGGGCTACAGGGGCCCCCAACGTGTGTAAGCAAAAACTCCAAGGACTTCTAATGGGACAGGAAAGGCTATCACTATTCTCTAAAGAAGTAAAGAATTTAGTAAAACTGAAATCGTCTTCAGCTATGTTCGCCGAACAAAAGGCACGAAAATTAAATTGTTTGGCTAGCTTAGTTCCTAGGAGTATTTATTGTAAGTAATAACTCATAAGCCCGTGTAGTGGCGGGTAAGAATACTCACAACCCCATATCTTCCCGTGGGTGTCGTAAAAGGCGACAGACGGAAACTGAGGCAGAGGATGGGCAGCAGCATCTTTCTGATAACAGCAAAACAACAATAAAAAAACTGCGCTTGCCAACCCGCTCGCCAAGCGTGGCAACTATGGCAATATACCCCCATGAAAGTAACGAAGAGATGGCCCCCAGTCCCCGGCAGCCCCGCTATTCCTGGCTAAGGTGGCGACCATGGTAACAGCGAGGCAGGGGGTGCTAAGAGTCTCCGGTGGAGGTTCTGTTGCCACCTACGACGACTCGACATGGCAACTTATAACGCACGCACCCTGAGGACTGACGAGAAGGTCCTGGAGCTAGAAGAAGAGATAGACAAGTTGCACTGGAATGTCATAGGATTATCCGAAGTCTGAAGAGAGGGGGAGGTCACGGTAATCCTCGAATCCGGCAATTTGTTCTATCACCAGGAGGGCGACCATCTGTCCCAAGGAGGTGTCGGATTTATCGTCCACAAGTCTCTCGTTAACAACGTTGTAAAGATTGGGAGTGTGTCGACGAGGGTTGCGGACCTTATACTCAGAATCACCGAACGGTAATCGCTGAAGGTTATACAGGTTTACGCATCAACCTCGGTACACGCCGATGAGGAGGTGGAAGAAATGTATGAGGATATCTCTAGAACAATGCATTCCTCCAAAACCCACTATACGGTGTTAATGGGAGACTTCAACGCAAAACTAGGCACAAGAGAGAACGGTGAGCTGAAAGTAGGGAAATTCGGAATAGGGCAACGGAACCCAAAGGGCCAGCAGCTGGCGAACTTCATGGAGAAAGAAGGACTCTTTATGATGAACTCTTTCTTCCAGAAGCGGCCCCACAGGAAGTGGACCTGGTCGAGCCACGACGGTTCGACAAAAAATGAGATTAACTTTATTATGACGACCAGACGACAACTATTCAGTGATGTCTCAGTGATCGCGAGGGTGAAAACCGGCAGCGATCACCGAATGGTGAGAGGCACACTGAACCTAAACGTTAAGTTGGAGAAGTCACGTCTAATGAAGTCAACGCTCCGTCCTTCTCGTGCTCTAATCCAAAGTCCAGAAACCTTTCAGCTCGAGCTACGAAACCGTTTTCAGTGCCTAGAAGATTGCAATACAATGGACGATATGAATGACAAGCTCGTGGAAACTGTCCATGCGGTCTGAGCTAAGTTTTGCAAGACCCGCCGCAGAAGAAACAAAAAGTCTCCGATCACACTCTAATCTCAATGGCTTTTAGACGGGGTATATAGCTGCAGTCTTCAGTAGATTTGACAGCGTACAGGCAACTGAACATACAGATCTCCAAATGCATGCGGCGGGACTTGTGCAACTTTAATTCTGCTCGTATTAAAGAAAAGATCGAGCAGAACCAGGGCTCCCAAGTCTTTGCAAGAGATCTGTCTGCCAGAAAGAGCCAACTGTCGAAGCTGAAGACCGAGTATGGCAGCGTCGTTTCCGGGACACCTGAGGTTTTGAGTGAGATTGAGAGGTTCTATTGGCAGCTGTACACATCATCGTTGGAGCCACACGTAAGTGTGAGTAACGATCCAAGAGCGAGTCTTATCCGACACTATTCCGATGATATCTCGGACGTCAGTCTGAGCGAGATTAGAATGGCTCTCCAGCATCTTAAAAACGGCAAGATCCCAGGCTGGATGGAATTACAGTGGAGCTTCTGAAAGCGGGTGGAAAACCGATACTTGATGTCCTTCAGAAGCTCTTTAATTCCGTCCTCCATGGTGGCACTACTCCGGAAAGGTGACAACGCTCTCTTGAAGAACTACAGACCGAGTTCCCTTTTGAGCCGCGTCTACATGCTGTTTTCGAGAGTCATTACTCCCGAACAAGCCGGTTTCCAAAAAGGCTTTAGCACCATATACCACATACATACCCTTCGGCAAATTGTACAGAAGTCCGAGGAGTACAATTTACCACTATTTCTGGCGTATGTGGACTATGAGAAAGCCCAAAGACTTTCAATCAAAATTACGTCGAAATTCGGGCGGTGCTGCAGTCCCTTCAGCGATGCCAAGTTGACTGTCGGTATATCGAAGTGCTGAAGTGCTTGTACAGTAGGGCTACGATGGCTATCCGAGTACAGAACCAGAGTACGAAACCTATCCAATTGCAGAGAGGTGCAAGACAGGGTGACGTTATATCCCCGATACTCTTCACCGCTGCATTGGAAGACGTTTTCAAGCTTCTGGACTGGTAAGGATACGGTGTTAACATCAATGGCGAGTACATCACTCACCTTCGATTTGCCGACGATATAGTCCTTATGGCAGAATCGCTGGAGGACCTAAGCACTATGCTTAATGACCTCAATAGTTTTTCCCAACGGATAGGTCTTAAGATGAACATGGACAAAACAAAGATCATGTTTAATGTCCATGTCACACCTATGTCGGTAGTTGTTGGTAGCTCTAAGCTCGAAGTTGTTGACGTTTATGTTTACCTGGGACAAATAGTCCGACTAAGTAAGTCCAACTTCGACCGAGAGGTCAATCGAGGGATTCGACTCGACTGGGTAGCGTTCGGGAAATAACGGCACATCTTCTAGTCAGGTATACCTCAAAACTTGAAAACGAAATTGTGCAACCAGTGCGTGTTGCCAGTGATGACATACGGAACTGAGACGTGGTCCTTCACTGCTGGCCGGATGAGGAAGCTCAAGGTTGCTCAGCGAGCTATGGAGAGGGCTATGCTCGGAGTTTCTCTGCGTGATAAACTTAGAAATGAGGATATGCGCAGTAGAACCAGAGTCACCGACATGGCCCAACGAATTAGTAAGCTGAAGTGGCCATGGGCCGGACATATAGCTCGAAGAACCGGCAACCGATAGGGAAAAAGGTTCTCGAGTGGCGGCCTCGTACCGGCGGATGAAGTGTAGGGCGTCCCCCCACTATATGGAGTGACGACCTGGTAAGACATGCAGGAAGTCGATGGATGCAGGTGGTTCAGGACCGTGCTTTGTGGCATTCCTTGGGTGAGGCCTATGCTCTTTAATGGACTTATGAAGGGCTGTTATGATGATGATGATGATGATGAACTAGTGGAATTAGTACTTTTGCCGTTGTCGTGATAATTGACGATAATTTATGTGTACATAGAGAACTGAAGACCATTTTTATGTATATGTTTTTTATTCCTTTATTCGTTTTTTCATTCCTTGGACTTATGAAGGGCTGTAACGATGATGATGAATAACTTAAAATCAATATATAATAATTTGAATTCAATGCAAGCGTTTTTGTTCCTTTTATGAAATCTTTACTCTTCATTGGGGCCCCCCAACAAATTTTGATACAGGGCCCCTCGAAGGCACGCTACGCCACTGCCTGTATATGAAATTTAAAATTATTAGCATCCATGTCCATATAGATAGCTGCACAAACATCTAGTCGTTACCAGACGTAGAAAAGCCAGAGAGTGACAGAAATCAGCGTCAAAAGTGCGAGACCATTAAGAGCTACCATCATAAATTTGCCTACCAAGCGTATAAGGAAAATCCTCTCTGAAATGGGAGAGGCTCATATAAAGACGTGGACTTTAAAGGTTAACGAAAAAAAGTATGGAAGAATATGTTCAATTAAAACTTATGGACTAGCACCTTGTGGTGACGACTTCCTCCATTACCCGTTCCCGCAACCTGTTTGTCGTAACATTCATATTCGCTAGAAATATTTCATAATCTACGTACGAGACGTCTGTGAAGGAAATAAATGCTCGCCTTAAATTTTTCATTGTACACGAGCAAAAGAAGATTGATCCTAGCTAGCAATCAAGGTAAAGGTCTTTAAACCGGATGTTAAAGAATTTATAAAAATATTGCGAAGACGGACTTCACTTTCAACAATGTTGTTGCGCCGGATTTTTCCCTCGTAGCAAAAACCGCGATCGCCAGTTCGCTTAACAAACATGATGGTTAGTTGAAAACAGCCGAATACAATAACTCAGGTAATCGTTTTCAGCTTATTAACCCTTCCAGTACCGCGCCCACTATAACAAAAAACGGCTTTGTACCGTGGGCTTCTGACGTCATCTCGGCGCGCATCACTTGTTTCAACATTTATGTTTTTCACTACTGTTCGTTTATGTTTTAAGAGGCTTGAGTTACAGTTCTTTAAAGCTGATAAGATTGTCGATGAGTAGAAACAATAACAATTACATTTGGATGTTTAATTAGTTTTGTACAGCTCTTTGTTTCTAAGGGATCTTGAAAAAGTGTATTTACTGCCAAAAAATTTGGTTTTGTCAATGAAAATGCGTGAGTTTTTTTTTATGACTTCACAATCAATACAAAATAGTCTTCCTAAAATAAACCGAAATTATGCATGTAACCATTATAATACTTCTACTTTTTCACTCGCAAACATTTGCTAAAAATTCGACAATAGACAGTTTGCGCGCGATTTGTAACCTCATTTTCAAAACCTTTTTGTGAAAATATTATAGCGTCTTCCTTCATTTTTCTTATACAATCATATAGATATAATATTTAGGAATAATATGTCTTTATGAATTTACATAAGTGCAAAAATATCTCAGAAGGTAGATCTTATTTGAAATCTTACCCGTTATAAATTGTTCGCGTAAAGGTGTTTTGTTTTTCCTTTTTAATCAATTGAAACACAAAAATTTACTGCTGTTGTAACTTAAGTCATTCCAAAACATTATCTAGTAAAGATCATTAACATTTCTTACCAGTTTTAAAAGAAAATCCAACAAAAATCACAAACACAAAAAGAAAACAATTACGCAACTAACAGCACCAACAACGCGAAAGTGAATGCCTATTATTTTTTATTTCGTCTATGTAACCGAGTGAGTTTAATACTTGAGAATACACTTTAGTTTGTTCAGAATCGAATGAAATAGTTTTTAATTGAAAATATACTGTATTTTTATATCAATTAAGACGAAAATAGTAGCACGTAATGCGGACATGAATTCATGTCCGCGGTATTCAACGGTCACAAAACGTGGACACGAATTCATGTCCACGGTACCTTAGGGGTTAAAAGTACAATGCTTCAGAGCTAAATAGATGACGCCACGTTGTGAAGGATTGTCGTTATTGTTTCACGTCTGTACTATATGTATATTTTCGTAATTGTATTGAATATATTTATTATATTATATATGTATTTATTGATATTTTTAATATTAACGCAGCCAGCGTACTTGGCACGATACCGCGGGTAGTACGACTGTATGATAATTAAGTTACAAGTTTTGGGTCTTTTTATTATAGTTTTTTTAAATGTATATATACATATTACATATAATAAAATATTCAATATTTATTTTATTGATTATATAATTATATGTATACAGGCTTAATGTCGTGTGTATTTTCTAATAACTTGCGTACACCTTTACCCGTTCTCGCAGGTCATTATATCGTCTGGAATGTCTGCCAGGTAGAAATGGCTTCTAAACGGAAAGGCCAGCAACTGTACGTATATATATTTTTATTCTCTTATTTATCGGTGTACAATAAAGTATAACATTTTATTCACTCTGAATGAACTCTAGTTTATTTATTAGTAATCTATGGCCTTCCGTAAACAAAAGAGGTCTGTTTTTTTAATCTGACAATCAGGTGATTGATCAGGGTAATTCATTATTAAGATTGTTATTAGGTGATGATTCAGGCTATTCCACTATCTTTCGGAAGACAGTGGACTTTTTGGAGACATCAAGTTGACTTTTACGCGTATGAGATGAGATGCGATCTTTAATTGACTAAACTTAATTTATATTATCGGGTTAATTATAAAACAAAAGTTTGTGAAAAGCGAACAAAGATTTGGTAATATAAATGTAAATTCCATCAAAAACATAACTTGTAAAAAAACCAAGTCTCTCAACTCAGTTCTTCTACCGTAAAAAGTTGTGAGATCCATGTGATACCAAGTCGGTTAATTTATTCAGTCCCTACTTAAGGGTTCCTTCTGTCTTAAGTTACTAACCTAACAACATCTTATAGTGACCACATCAATACTAAAAATCTTTTATATTTTAAATAAATAGATTGACTTGGCCATCGCATGAAAACGCAATGTATCTCTGAAGTAATACATATTATATTAAATTAGAATGTTTAGTGCGATTGCCAAGTCAATTTATTTATTTAAAATATAAAAGATTTTTAATATTGATATGGTTACTATAAGATGTTGTTAGGTTAGCTAATTACGTAATAACTTAAGACAGAAGGACCCCTAAGTAGGGACTGAATAAATTAACCGACTTGGTATTACATGGATCTCACAACTTTTTACGGTAGAAGAACTGAGTTGCGAGACTTCGTTTTTTTACAAGTTATGTTTCTGATGCCATCTCATTTCTTTTTGTATATAGTTATATCTAGGTCCCTATCTACACCTATTATTCCATTATATTACACATATACAGTTACACTGATTCATTCACTGCAAATGTAACTTTGTAATCCTATATATTTATATGGAATTACAAAGTTATTTATGCAGTTGGTGTATCTCGAAAACTGGACCGAAATTGCAAAATATTTTAATTTTTCCTTTAGTTATATACTAAAGAATAGTTGTATTCCAAATTTGAAGCTTCTATGTCTGCTAGAAGTGCCTTAGAGTTGTGTTTATAGGTCAGTCACTGAGTGACAAAATTAAGAAACATTGACTAGTAATAATTCTTAAACTATGTACAATAAAATTTAAAACATATTGAGTTTATACAATGCCTACTTAGTTACTGAAAATTCAGGCTTCTAGTTTAATCCACAACGAAGTTATAGGGTTTCGAAAATGGCCTAAACTGCTTCGAGAAAAGGGTGGTACGGCCGTGCCGCTTTTTTGCTCGACTTGGCGGGGGCACTGCTGTGCTCCCAGATCATCCATTACCAAAAAAATACAATTATAACTTACCTACCTAAAACTTTCGAAGCATCCTCTTCAATGACTTCCAGTGTACGAAAACCGATCTTCACAGATTTCCGACAAATTTCTTCACTTTTCTCGTGAGTTTTTAAAGAAACTTCAAGGTCGTAAAGAGTCTGATCACCAAACCCATTAGGCCACCAAAGACTGACGTCATTCTGAAATGGAATTTCGCTATTAATATTTTCTTATAATATTTATTAATATTTCTTATAATTATCCTTTAGACTTCATTGCATAAAGAATCGCTTACTGGTATGCGTTGATTGTAAGATTTGTTCGTAATCACCACACTCCATGTGCAATTAATTATATAAAACGCCTTCATGATTCAGGCGAAATCTTTGTGCAGGGTTAGCTGCTTTTAAGAAACAAACTTTGTAAAGCAGTAAAAGACATCCAATGAACTCACACAAGACCATTTTAATTTTGCCTTTACTTACAAAAAGAAATATTCTTATAATTTACACACACATACACAAACACTGACACCTGTCACCCAGAGGGGTATACAGAGACTACGGACTTCCATTTGGCGCGATCCTGACACACCTCTCTCGCCTCCTTTACATCCATATATCTACGCATACACGCTCATCGGTTAAGGATACTCCTAGAGCCGGCTACTGACCTGCCTGCCGCAGGGGTAATCTAGGAAGCACAGCGATCGGAGCAATATCGAAAGTCGCAGGGACGACTTAAAAAATTGCCCCTGCTTACCTACACACATCACAATTAAGGAGACAATTAAGGGTCACCCCCACTCCTACACCCTAGATTGCCCCTGCGGCAGGCAGGTCAGTAGCCACCTTAACCTGGCCCATTTTCAACGTATCGCCGATTTGGTCGATAAACGTTATAATTTACATTTCTTTTAATTTATATTTTATTCTTATCAGTACATAATTTACATATAATTATTCTTCTGATTTGTACACTACTGAAAGGCAGGTTGTAGTGTTACAGGTTATTTAGTATAAGTGCAACAGTTTATTACCATCTTCCTAATACCATTATTTAAGGAAGAGACAGTATATGCTTCCCTACATTACTTGCAATTCTTAGTTTCACTAACAATCCCAAAAAATGTTAATTTTGGCTACATTATCAGTATCATTTATTAAAATATATCAACATTTTCTTAGATATTTGGAAGGAATGAGATCTTTCTGGCAATTTCCATACTTCTCTCTTAGGATAGTTAATTTTATTACCCTGAATTAAGATATCTAAAATTAGATTTATACATCGTGTTAATTTAAATGTATACGAATAAACGAAATAAACACGGATTTTTTTTATTAAATTCAATACTTACAAGACTCACGGTCATATTAAGTTCTAATTCACCAGTCCCATCATCCCTTGTAACTACTCCAATTTTTCTTCCAACCTTTATCGTTTGAGGACCATCGACCGCTAACGAAGCACTGAGATAACCAATGACATGTTTTTTTCTTGTTCCCGATTCTACGTGCGCAACGATTCTTAACTCCCAGTTTTGTTTTTTCTGTTCGATATGAGTTGTCACGGAACGTATCATAGCTCCATCGTAAAGTTCTATATAAACTGGCTTCCTAAAATTTAAATAAACAATAACTTATATTTTACCTAATTAACCTAAACTAAGTAATTACTGGGGGATAGGTAGCATATTATGATTATAAAAATCGGGTTAAGGAGAGCGATTCGTACCTATTTTGTTGATGATCACAGAAAGAAATGATTAATATTGTATATAAATATAAATGCAGAATTACAATTTACCTGCTGATGCCATGCTTTGTTATGAAGGAAAACTTCGTGAGGAAACATGCATTTCTAAGAAATAGGGAATATTTACAGGACATGTTATGAACTCCACCTACACGCCTTGGTACAGCGCTATTGTATATTTTCTATCCAAAATTAGAAGACTCCAACTCAAAAAAGAAATTAGAAATTAGGCCTGTGCCTAACAGGAGTACGAATTCTAGTGTGTCTCTTTCCTTTAGACTTTTATATTATACACTATTAGACGTTGCAAAAAGAAAGTCGGACGCTCTTATTATTTGGCATGGTAAACCTCAGGCGCTTTTTAGCTTGACTCGTTCTGCCCTTTACGAGCCTGACCCCTTTTTCCATCATCAACATATTTTTTATACAATAAAGGTGACAAACTAGCATATAGTTGACCTGATGATGAGTGGATGTTATTTAATCTGATCCTCAATTAAGTACCAAAATGCAAAAGCATTGTCACCCCTGCCTGAGAAGTAAGATAGAATGCCTCGTTTCCTCTCATAAGGATATCCGATTATTTGCACTCACCATACGAAACATAAAAGTATTATTCTGCTATTTCATTCTGTGAGAGCTTGGTCTTTTCCCGGTCGAGCTGACCCATTCGTGCTATAAGCGTACAATAATACAATAAATGCAGCAAGACTCTGCCACGGATAAAATCACCACGTATAAGTTGGTTAATTGTAACTAAATATTAAAAACAATGGCAAATAAAGGAATAAACTCTACGTATCTAGTAATCTAATAGTTTATTAAACTAAACAACAATTATGGGTTATTATTATGTGCTTAAAACTTTTTTGTAAACCGCTTGGACTCTGAGTAAGGGCACAGATTAAATAATGTTACTACGCAAGTACAGGTTCAAACTTATATCAATATATGTTTAATACCCTCATTTCCGTAAAAAAGGAACTATTGTAAAAATATAATTCTTTGTGCTCAAAGTATGAGGCCAAACCTGACGGGACACAGCCCTTGAAATTCAAATGACAACCAATAAGCATATTTTTGAGTTCACAAATTGCCTAAGATTTTACCAACGTTTATAAATGAGATTTTTTAAACTACCGATTATCTCTTTTGATCGTGTAAATTCATATTTCTATGCTTATGAATATTACGTAAAAACTTATACTTATACAACAGTAGGACAAAAGGTGCTTCCAGAAATAAAAAACTTTTATGAATCTGATCAACTTTAAATAGTTGTGTGTGTGCACTCGTGTCAGTGTAGTGCACTCTAAACTTGTCCCACTCCAGGACACATCATGTCTATTCTAATAACTGAAATGGCTAAGGCGGAGTCCAGTCATGACTGTAAGTGGATGTCATAACATGAAATTGCATTGGAGTACCGCCCAGTACCATTAAGTGGAGATTTAATTCAGGTTGTATAAGATTTTAGTTTGCATAGTATTTAAGCTGCATTGGTTTGAAATAAGAGATCACTGTTCATATAAATTAGATAAGACTTTAACTAATAAAACACCAAGCAAGTGCGGGTAGAACTCGCGTAGAGTACTGAATAAACTTAAATTTCTATGTGGAAGTATGTGGATTTTTTGTCACAACACAATATTATACGAATGTACAAATACTTAATACGGGAGTTATAGGCGAGGAAAGCGCCGAATCTTGCTCATACAAAAAGGTAAGACGGATTAAAGGACACACTTTACTTTGCAGCGGGATTTTTTTTTCTCATACATCTGTCTATATTACAGTCGATGCTAGAACTGCAAATAGCAACTGCAAAAAGTTTGTAGTCGCATAAAAATGTTATATGTATGACATATAAAAATTAACAATTCTCGGCTTTTTTTTATCTCGTGCTGTGAGACCTCTTGTCAATGAGTAGTATTTTGTTTGTAAGATAGTAAGATGTACTTGATGGTAAGTGGTTGCTGTGGCCCATAGGCATCTACATCTATCCTCGATTACGAATCAAAATGCAGACGCGTTAACAGTTGTTGTTGTTCAGGAATGCCTCGTTTCCAGTAAAAAGGGTCTCCGGTTCTCTACACTCACCAAACGAAACACAGCAGTGTTAAGCTGCTATTTTACGCTGGTATTCTGTGAGAGCGTGGTCCATCGCCAGTCGAGCCGACCCATTCGTGCTACAACTATACCAGTAATATAGCCGTAGCATGGTTCTACCACATAAAAAAAGATAATGTGCAGATAAGTTTGCCGTGTATTGGTGGTGTAAGAAATCTGTTACCCCATGTCATCTCGTGGGTGTCGTAAGAAGCAAAAGGGAAAACAGGGAAAGTGAAATAGAAGATGAGCAACAGCGTCTTAACCTAATAACAATTTGCGTGCTACAGTCACAACAGCTGCAGTGTGAGTCCACCACGTATAATGCTTTTTACTCGAAATTTCTGAACCGATACGATGTAGGGACCTTAAAAAAAGGGCCTACTCCTTTTTTGAAAGGCCCGCAATGCACCTGCAATTTCCTGGTGTTGCAGTTTTTTTTTATAGAATAAGGGTAACAAACGAGCACACAGTCCACCTGATGGTAAGTGGATGCTGTGGCCCATAGAAATCTATATCTATCTTCGTTTGCGAAATAAAATGCAGATGCGTTATCAGCCGTGAGGACTAAGGTAGAATGCCTCTTTTCCAGTAAAATGGGTCTCCGGTTCTCTACACTCATCATATCTACGAAACACAGCAGCATTAAGCTGCTATTTTACGCTGGTATGAGAGCGTGATGCGCGAGATACTATGAGAGCGTGGTCCTTCCCCGGTCGAGCCAACCCATTCGTGCTACAACTATACTACTAATATAGCTACAGCATAGCTCTACCACGTAAAAGAGTTCAGTTGTTCATGAGTGGCGGTGAGTGGCGGTGCCATATGCTCGTTTGCCCCTCTTGTATAAAAAATGTGCATTTTGAAGTATGTAAGAAAAGAGAACTTTACCATAGGCCGACTGATGGAAATGCTGGACCCCAATCCCAGCTAAACGACGCTTGCATCTTTCTTATTTGATTTGCGTGGCACTCTCCGTTGTATATGTCTGGTACGCAATCGGGCGCAGCGAAATGCTTGTTGGAACGATTCCGTGCTACTTCCACAGGTGAAGCAAATGATACTTTCAATTCATTTTTTCCGATCTGGAAGAAAACATTTTTCCCCGGAGCTCAAATAAAGATGAGTTCATTTTCTTTTTGAATTCGAACTTTGAATGCGTTCATGTTCTTTTTAGGGTTCCATACCCAAACGGTAACCAACGAGAACCTATTACTATGCCTACGCTGTTCGTCCGTCTGTCTGTCAGCGGGCTGTATCTCATGATCCGTAATAGGTAGACAGTTGAAATTTTCACAAAATGTGTATTTCTATTATATATTATAAAAACTAAAATAAATTAAAAATTGAAAGAGGCTCCCCCACTAGAAACGTGTCTTAATTTGGTACAGAAACCTTCATGCGCGAGTCAGACTCGCACTTGACTGGTTATTTATTTTAAACTATGAAAGCGTATTTTATTTTTTTGCAATTTTGCTGCTTTGGAACATAGAGCAACACGGGCCATCGGCGGAATGGAGGGGAGTAGCCATAAGGCTTTTCCCCGAAACAAAACAGTCCGTAATTTTTTGCGGGGGATATGAAAGGTATAATTTTTTTACGTGTAACGTGGCAAATCTCTTTTTGCAGCAAAAAACTGACAATTTGACATTTTTGTAGAACGTCGATTCAGCCACGCAACTAGATTTAGTCTAGTCAGCAGTGCAGCTGCAATAGGGTATTTTACACAATGTAAAAATAAGTCAAAGAATATATATTTATGATAGATTTTGTAAAAAGTAAATGAGAAATATTGATTTCTATTTATAAAACTGCATTATAAATTTTAAATTTCAATTTAAAGAATATTTTTTTTTTACCTGTGCCTCAAATCTGCAAAACGATGTCCGCCATATTAGATAGCGTCGTGACGTCACTAGGTCAAAGAAATAGGTTATATACTTTCATTCCAAATTTGATTGAAAAGGCATCATGGAAGACGGATTCGTAAAAGCGAGTTTATTACTTCGCTTTTAGCACTAATGTTATAGATATTATAATATAAGCTTAGGTGAGAAAAACTTTTTGTTATATTTTTTGTACAAACCCTCAGACAAAATAAAAAGTCACTTTTTTATTTGGTCTGAGTACAAACCATGTCTTTATTCCCATATAATAGAAGAAAACAGGAATTAAGTAAAACAATGCACTGCAAGTGCAAGGGCTATCAAAATGGCCCACAAAGGGCGGGTCAGACGAGCGATGAACCTAATCTATTACAAAATTTGACTTGCAATAGGTACCTATCATGTCATGATGTTTTGTTTTGTTTAATCGATAGTTAAATATAAGTCATATTTACATCAGAGTGATCTTCACAGAAGTATAGTTTAGATTTTGTACACAATGCCTTCGGGTCTCTTCTTACCAGTTTTAACCAAGTATTTCTCATATTTAAATCAATTGGCACTTTAATCCATAACTTCTCCGGCGTTCTTATGCTCGTCTTTTTGCAATCAGGTACAACACAACAATGATGTAGATGATAACTCATTATTAAACATTCAAAACTGTCTTATTCCTTTGCAAAATTGTCAAAATTCTAGGACAGTGACGTCACGACTTGAACAGTATGGCGGCTAGCGTTTTCACGCTAAAATTTAAAACGGTAGATTAAAAGTAATTTTTATGTCACTATTCGGTTTTAAAAAATTTATATAAAAATTATAGTGGTCCATTATCACTCTGGAATTCATTTAAAACACTTTTTGAAAATGAGTGTAATACCCTATTAGTTTTATTGTACGCAAACCGCGTACAATAAAACATCGTATGGCTACTCCCCTCCGATCCACCAATTGTTCTACGCTTTGGAAAAATAATTGCATACGTGTGTTATTGCAGTCTATAGCGTAGGTTTTAACGTTCAAAAAGTGCTTTGTAATGCCAATTTTGAATAAAAATATGTTTGATTTTTGACTACCTCATATTTTATAGGCATCCTAACTGAGGACGAACTCGCACGCTGTTACCATGCTTTCAAATAACTAAAGCCCGACTGGCTGGCTATTTATTCGAAAACATAGTTGAAGAGAGGGACTATTTTTAAAATTATGTAAGAAAATTATAAAGAGCAGATGAAAAACCTTTTTCAATTAAAACTTTTATATTACCTGTTACGAATGAACACGTAAGGGATCGAATCCGGGTTGCTGGTGGTCTGAAATTCATAGTGAGCGGCTTGACTCTCAGCTACCACGGCTCTATACTTTATTTTATTATATTTACAGCCTGTCAAAAGTTCACTGCCGAACATTGCCCTCTCACAAAGTTACTCATAGGAGGGATACTTGCCATAGTTGCCACGCTGAGCAGGCTGGTTGGCAACCGCAATTTATTTTTATTTTTAGTCGTTTTAAGGACGATGCTGCTGTCCATCTTCTGATTTGCTTCCCTATTTCGCCTCTTACGACACCCACACGGGACGATATGGGATAGTAGTTACATATCCATACACCGCCACTACACGGTAATATACGATATCTTGTTATATTGTGCTTATAGATTATAATTACTGATTTTATTGTGGTACATTGCTCATTCACAGAGAACGGTAATATATATCATATCCGTTTTTATCAAGTGATTATAAATAAAATGTGATTGCTCATGATTTTCGAATTTATACTTTTTAAATGCGTACGATTGTTTCCCTAGCTCTGATCGATTTACCGGTTTTGTTATAATCAAAAACTTAATTATCCTGAATTATCTGAAATAGTTGCAAAAGCGTGTTTTATAGAATGAGGTTTACTAATGAGCAGTCCACCCGATAGTAAATGGATGACACCTACATCTATCCTCATAAGATTCAAAATGCAGATGTGTTGTTATCACTATGGACTAAGATGGAAGGCCTCGTTTCCAGTGCTAAGGGATTTCCCGTTCCCTATGCTCACCATACGGATCTCATCAGCATTGCACTGCTGTTTTTCGCTGGTATTCAGTGGAAGCGTGGTTTTTTTCCAATCGATCCTACCCATTTATGCTCCTATAGCTACCAACGAAGCCATCGAAACAAGGATCACGAAAGTTAGAAGTTAAAAATATAGCAACAGTGAAGAAAATAGCCCCTAATGAGTCTCACATATTCCGCATTATTTCCAATAAACCTGGTCTATGCAACATTTTTTAGTTTAGGTGAAGAATTCCACCGCGTTAATTTCTAAAATGTCTCATTTAGTTTAAACAGATTAAAAAAAAACATTGGTATGTAAATGGTCAGTCAAAAGTCTTAAGGTTTAAGGATTACTGTGCGATTTAGAAGATGTTTTCTTCCTCGCACAACCTCCTTGTGGAGTCGATTAAGCACCTTCAATAAAAGAGCCTACTCCTTTTTAAAAGGCCGGCAACGCATCTGCAATTCCCCTGGTTCTTCTGGTGTTGCAGTTGTTCATGTGCGGTGGTAGTCACTTACCATCAGGTGAGCCGCATGCTCGTTTTCCCCCTCTCCTATTAAAAAAGGTCGCCTTTTCTTCTTTCGTTTTTTAGGAACCGTATTCCTAAAAAACGAAAGAAAAGGCGACCTCTTTTTTAAGAGAGAGAAATTGCAAATTTAGGAGTTTATTTTTTTATTAAAATGAGAAACATAAGAGATACATAAGCACGAAGCAAGCTATGTATAGTCTATGGTGAGAAATAACGTAAAATGTTAATTATTTTTTATTTTGATATGTTATATTTTGTACAAACCTTAAGATGCTGTTTAACGTCGAAGACATATCTCACAAACATATTACGAGTAGTGCCAATAGGAACATCATTCAGTTCAATGAAGCCAACGGTATCCACCCCTTCAAACACCAAATTTACTATCGAAGATTCGAGATCATGCTC